>JAJHSJ010000007.1:85577841-86223218 GCA_021015155.1 Magnolia officinalis
ACTATAAATAGTAAGTTACTATTTATAGTAAGTCGCGAATTCTAGGAGTTTTAGTTGTAGTTTGATTCTGATTTCTTTCCCATTGCTTGGTACCCCTATTTAAAGGGTTGTGAACTCATTTTTATTGATCAATTAATCAATTTCGAATTTATTAGAATTTATTTCTATTTTCTGCTTTCTTTCCTCGTGGATTCGAGAAGTCTCTGTGAGGAGTCCAGAGAAGCTCCGTGGATTCGGAGTATTTATCCTCATCACGTTCATCCCTGCGTCAATTGGTATCAAAGCGAGGATTCCCCTCGGGCCGATGGCAAACAATGAAGGTATGAATCAAAATTCTGTGGACGGTGATCTAGGGATTCGTTATCTTTTGGAAAGAATGGAAGCTTTCCACCGGGAGAGTTAGTTGACCATGCAAGGGCTGCAGGCAACCCTCGACCGTCTTGCGGATGCGCTACTTCCGCCCCGAGCCCTAGGCGGTGCTCCACCACCTATGGTTGTTCCACCACCTATGGTTGCTGTACGACGCAAACCCGATTTCCGTAGGGCACTACCAGTGGCAAACCGTAGGGCTACACCAGATGATTCAAGTTTTAGCGACGAGGACCTTAATGAGGGTTTTGCCCGACAACCAATCTATGGAGGCGATCATCTAGATCGTGCTGAAAGAGACTATCGAGGTAAGGCTGAACTTCCTATTTTTAATGGTTTATTACATATAGAAGATTTCCTCGATTAGCTAGCCAAAGTAGAGAAATATTTTGATTATATGGACGTGTCAGATCGTAAAAGGGTAAAATTGGTAGCGTTTAAGTTAAAATCTGGTGTTTCTCCATGGTGGGAACAATTACAACTCTCACAAGCCCGCCAGAACAAGGCACCCATCTCATCATGGCCACGGATGAGACGCCTTCTTCAATCACGATTTCTCCCCACTGATTATGAGCAAATATTATTCCAGCAATACCAAAATTGTCGACAAGGAAATCGAACCATCACCGATTACACTGAAAAATTTCAGCAGTTGGCTACACGAAACGATCTGTCAGAATCTGAGTCACAGAATGTGGTACAATTTATAGGTGGGTTGCGACCGACAATTCAGGACCGAGTTCAGATGTACCCAGTCAGGACCGTGGATGAAGCAGTTCAATTGGCGGGTAGGGCAGAAACACAACTTGCAAGAGTTCCTGCTCGTCCCTATCATTCAACTCGACCCCCCATGACGGGTCCCACGCAGGATCCAGTGCTGACACGAGGAAAAGATCCAGTAGGAGAACGTCCTCAACATCCTACAACCGCGAACCGTGATACGGAGAGCGGCTCATCCAAACCTTAACGTACAACACCCACAACAGCGGGCCCGAGTAGGATTCCAAATCCTTATGCTCAACCAAGGTCGAACAATTGTTACCGCTGTGGCCAGCCAGGCCACTTATCAAACACATGTCCTCAACGTCCCGCAGCACACTTGACTATAAACGAAGGGGGCACTGAAGATGAGGCCGCAGAAGAAGACCATGGCTATGATGAACATGAACAAACCACTGAAAAAATAGCAGGTGGCGATGAAATGACGATCAAGGATCGTGGCGAATTTCTAGTTGTGAGGCGATTACTGTATACCTCACGAAAGGAATTACATCCACAGCAACACCATATATTTCGTACTTGGTGCACTGTCAACGGAAAGGTCTGTGATGTGATCATAGACAGTGATAGTAGTGAGAACATCGTCTCAAGAGTGATGGTGGACAAATTACGGCTACCAACGACGAAACATCCTTCCCGGTACTCAATCGGCTGGATAAAAAAGGTGAATGAAACCAAGGTAACTGAACAATGTACTATCTCATTTTCAATTGGTAAAAATTATAAGGATCAGATACTTTATGACCTGGTTGACATGGAAGTTTGCCACATGCTACTCGGTCAACCCTAGCAGTCGGACCGTGATGCGACCCATCGGGGACGAGACAATGTCTACGTATTGTCAAGGATAGTCGAAAAATAATCATTGCCCCTATGGCACCAGAGAACCACCCTGAAGCCTCTAAAGTAGAGGGGAGTTCCCTCTTGACCATTCGGGATTTTATGGAGGAATCTAAGAAAACTGGCGAGGTGTATGCCGTAGTGGTGAAGGGCGAGGAAGAGGAACCCTCAAACATCCCTCCAAGTTTAAAACTGTTGCTAAACGAATTCAAAGAAGTCTGACCTGAGGATTTACCTGATGGATTCCCCCCATGAGGGACATCCAACATCACATAAACCTCGTCCCTGGGGCTAGCCTGCTTAACCGCCCTCATTATTAGATGAGTCCGAAGGAGTGCGAGATACTTCAGGGGCAAGTGGAGGAATTGATCCGTAAGTCTCTTGAGAGAGAGCATGAGCCCATGTGCTGTACCAGCATTATTAACGCCAAAAAAAGATGGAAGCTGACGCATGTGTCTTGACAGCCGGGCAATCAACAAAATTACCATCAAGTATCGGTTCCCAATACCACGGTTGGACGACATGCTCGATATGCTAGAAGGGGCCAAGGTGTTCTCAAAACTAGATCTAAGGAGTGGGTACCATCAGATTCGTATCCGACCCGGTGATGAGTGGAAAACGGCATTCAAGACCAAGGAATGGTTGTATGAGTGGCTAGTCATGCCCTTTGGCCTATCGAACACACCAAGTACTTTTATACGTTTGATGAATCAAGTTTCTAAAACGTTCACTGGCCGATTTGTGGTAGTATATTTGATGATATATTGATATATAGCCAGGATGAGGCGGAGCACAGGAAACATCTCAGGCAGGTGCTGCAGGTCCTATAAATTAACAAGTTGTACCTCAACTTGAAGAAGTGTAGTTTTTTAACTGACAGCCTGTTGTTTCTAGGATTTGTTGTGACGTCCATAGACATTCGTGTGGACGATAAAAATGTGCGAGTTATTAAGGAATGGCCGATCCCGACAAACATTCATGAGGTGAGAAGTTTTCATGGGTTGGCGACTTTCTATCGTCGATTTGTGCGAAATTTTAGCACCATAGTCGCGCCTATTACAGATTACATGAAAAAGGACCGTTCTAGTGGACCGATAAAGCTGACAAGAGCTTTCATGAGATCAAGCATCGTTTGTCTACAACACCAGTCTTGGTGCTTCCTAATTTCGACAAATTGTTTGAGGTTGAGTGCGACGCTTCATACGTCGGAATTAGAAGAGTGTTATCACAGGAAGGCAGGCCGGTAGATTTCGACAGCGAGAAGCTCAGCGAAGCCCGAAAGAAGTGGTCGACTTATGAGCTTGAGTTGTACGCAGTTGTTCAGGCGCTGCGACATTGGTGACATTATCTAATTCAAAGAGAGTTAATTTGTTCTGTACACTGACCATCAAGCATTAAAGTTTATTAATAGTCAGACTAACGTGAATCGTGTGCATGCTAGATGGGTTGCGTTTTTACAAGAATTCACATTCGTTCTGAAGCACAAGTCAGGGCAGCAGAACAAGGTGGTTGATGCACGTAGTTGTCGTGTATCACTACCCGTTACGATGAGCAACAAGGTGGTCGGCTTCGACTGTCTCAAGGAGCTGTATGCCGAGGATGAAGACTCAAAGATTCTTGGGTGAAGTGCCAAGAAGGTCACCCTAGTGACCTTCATATACAGGACGATTTTCTCTTTAAAGGAAATCGATTGTGCATCCCCCAAAGTTCTCTGAGGGAGCAGATTATTCAGGACCTACATGAGGTGGCCTCGGTGGACACCTTGGGCGAGACAAGACGCGAGCTCTTGTGGAAGAGCGGTATTACTGGCCGCAATTATTACGTGATATGGGAAAAGCCATACAATGTTGTCATGTTTGTTAGACCTCCAAGGGGCAATCTTAGAATACGGGCCTCTACACCCCGTTACCTGTGTCTAACGGTCCTTGGAAAGATTTATTAATGGACTTCGTGCTTAGTCTCCCACGAACACAACGCGGCATGGATTCGGTGTTCGTGGTGGTAGATCGTTTCTCCAAGATAGCGCACTTTATCCCATGCAAAAAGACTCGATGCAACACACATGGCAAATCTATTCTTCAGGGAGGTCGTACGGCTACATGGGGTCCCCAAGACAATTACTTCTGATCGTGACACGAAGTTCATTGGCCACTTTTGGCGGACTTTGTGAGCTCGATTCGATACACGACTTCAATTCAGCAGTGCTTACCACCCACAGACTGATGGGCAGACCGAAGTTGTGAATCGCACATTGGGAAACCTCCTTCATAGTATTTCAGGAGAAAAACCGAAGCAGTAGAATTTGGCCCTGTCTCAAGCAGAGTTCGCGTTTAACAACATGGTGAACCGCTCGACAGGGAAATCTCCGTTCCAAATTATCTATGGACGAGTACCTCGCCACACGCTTGACCTGGTCCATCTGCCCAAGCATCCAGGCACGAGCATTGCAACAGAACATATGGCAGACAAGATCATGAGCATCCATGCGGAAGTGTAAACCAAGCTAAATGCCTCGAATGAGAAGTACAATGAACAAGCGGACAAGCACCGGCGACAAAAAGTGTTCGAGGTGGGCGAACGCGTTATGGTCCATCTGCACAAAGAGAGATTTTCGACCGGGACGTACAACAAGTTGAAAAATAAGAAGATTGGACTCGTCCCAATCATTTGAAAGATCAATGACAACGCTTATGTTGTTGATCTTCTAGATGACATGGCGATCTCACGGACTTTCAACGTCGCAGACCTGACCGATTATCATAAACCAGCGCAGAATGAGAACTCGAGGATGAGTTCTTTTGAAGTGGAGGGGACTGATGTAGAGCAGGTCGCGGACAGTTTCGTGGCCAAGATGGATCAGAAAAGGCCCGGTCGACGACAGAAGTGATCTGGACTGTCGGACCCTAGATCGGACGTATCTCGCAATCTGGAATGAGTTAGCTGACGTAAAATATATGATTTTGGGGTAGAACGAGCTACTTTAGCCAACCAACCCCACTATGCCGGGTTGCGACGCTTGGAATTGCGAGAAACCACTAGATCAACAATCGTTTCCCTGTTTTAATTTCATTTTTACTATAAATAGTAAGTTTACTATTTATAGTAAGTCGCGAATTCTAGGAGTTTTAGTTGTAGTTTGATTCTGATTTCTTTCCCATTGCTTGGTACCCCTATTTAAAGGGTTGTGAACTCATTTTAATTGATCAATTAATCAATTTCAAATTTATTAGAATTTATTTCTATTTTCTGCTTTCTTTCCTCGTGGATTCGAGAAGTCTCTGTGAGGAGTCCAGAGAAACTCCGTGGATTCGGAGTATTTATCCTCATCACGTTCATCCTTGCGTCAATTGGTATCAAAGCGAGGATTCCCCTCGGGCCAATGACAAACAATGAAAGTATGAATTAAAATTCTGTGGACGGTGATCCAGGGATTCGTTATCTTTCGGAAAGAATGAAAGCTTTCGACCGGGAGAGTCAGTTGACCATGCAAGGACTGCAAGCAACCCTCGACCGTCTTGCGGATGCGTTACTTCCACCCCGAACCCTAGGCGATGCTCCACCACCTATGGTTGCTCCACCACCCATGGTTGTTATACGACGCAACCCCGATTTTTGTAGGGCACTACCAGTGACAAACCGTAGGGTTACACTAGATGATTCAAGTTCTAGCGACGACGACCTTAATGAGGGCTTTGCCCGACGACCAATCTATGGAGGCGATCATCTAGATCGTGCTGAAAGAGACTATCGAGGTAAGGCTGAACTTCCTAGTTTTAATGGTTTATTACGTATAAAAGATTTCCTCGATTGGCTAGCCGAAGTAGAGAGATATTTTGATTATATGTACGTGCCAGATCATAAAAGGGTAAAATTAGTAGCGTTTAAGTTAAAATCTGGTGCTTCTGCATGGTAGGAATAATTACAACTCTCATGAGCCCGCCAGAACAAGGCACCCATCTCATCATGGCCACGGATGAGACGCCTTCTTCGATCACGATTTCTCCCCACTAATTATGAGCAGATATTATTCCAGCAATACCAAAATTGTCGACAAGGAAATCGAATCATCACCGATTACACTGAAGAATTCCAGCGGTTGGCTACACGAAACGATCTGTCAGAATCTGAGTCACAGAAGGTGGCACGATTTATAGGTAGGTTGCGACAGACAATTCAGGACCGAGTTCAGATGTACCCAGTCGGGACCGTGGATGAAGCAGTTCAATTGGCGGGTAGGGCAGAAATACGACTTGCAAGAGTTCCTGCCCGTCCCTATCCATCAACTCGACCCCCCATGACGGGTCCCACGCAAGATCCAGTGTTAACACGAGGAAAAGATCCAGTAGGAGAACGTCCTCAACATCCTACAACTGCGAACCGTGATACGGAGAGCGGCTCATCCAAACCTTAACGTACAACACCCACAACAGCGGGCCTGAGTAGGATTCCAAATCTTTATGCTCAACCAAGTTTGAACAATTGTTACCGCTGTGGCCAGCTAGGCCACTTATCAAACACATGTCCTGAACGTCCTGCAGCACACTTGACTATAAACGAAGGGGGCACTGAAGATGAGGCCGCAGAAGAAGACCATGGCTATGAGGAACATGAACAAACCACTAAAGAAATAGCAGGTGGCGATGAAATGATGATCGAGGATCGTGGCGAATTTCTAGTTGTGAGGCGATTACTGTATACCCCACGAAAGGAATTACATCCACAGCGACACCATATATTTCGTCCTCGGTGCACTGTCAACGGAAAGGTCTGTGATGTGATCATAGACAGTGATAGTAGTGAGAACATCGTCTCAAGAGTGATGGTGGACAAATTACGACTACCAACGACGAAACATCCTTCCCCGTACTCAATCGGCTGGATAAAAAAGGTTAATGAAACCAATGTAACTGAACAATGTACTATCTCATTTTCAATTGGTAAAAATTATAAGGATCGGATATTTTATGACCTGGTTGACATGGAAGCTTACCACATGCTACTCGGTCAACCTTGGCAGTCGAACCGTGATGCGACCCATCGAGGACGAGACAATGTCTACGTATTGTCAAGGATAGTCGAAAAATAATCATTGCCCCTATGGCACCAGAGAACCACCCTGAAGCCTCTAAAGTGGAGGGGAGTTCCCTCTTGACCATTCGGGATTTTGTGGAGGAATCTAAGAAAACTGGCGAGGTGTATGCCGTAGTGGTGAAGGGCGAGGAAGAGGAACCCTCAAACATCCCTGCAAGTTTAAAACTGTTGCTAAACGAATTCAAAGAAGTCTGGCCTGAGGATTTACCTGATGGATTACCCCCCATGAGGGACATCCAACATCACATAAACCTCGTCCCTGGGACTAGCCTACCTAACCGCCCTCATTATCAGATGAGTCCGAAGGAGTGCGAGATACTTCAGGGGCAAGTGGATGATTGATCCGTAAGAGTCTCTTGAGAGAGAGCATGAGCCCATGTGCTGTACCAGCATTATTAACGCCAAAAAAAGATGGAAGCTGGCGCATGTGTGTCGACAGCCGGGCAATCAACAAAATTACCATCAAGTATCAGTTCCCAATACCACGGTTGGATGACATGCTCGATATGCTAGAAGGGGCCAAGGTGTTCTCAAAACTAGATCTAAGGAGTGGGTACCATCAGATTCGTATCCGACCCGGTGATGAGTGGAAAACAACATTCAAGACCAAGGAAGGGTTGTATGAGTGGCTGGTCATGCCCTTTGGCCTATCGAACGCACCAAGTACTTTTATGCGTTTGATGAATCAAATTATAATACCGTTCACTGGCCGATTTGTGGTAGTATATTTTGATGATATATTGATATATAGCCAGGATGAGGCGGAGCACAAGAAACATCTCAAGAAGGTGCTGCAGGTCCTACAAATTAACAAGTTGTACCTCAACTTGAAGAAGTGTAGTTTTTTAACTGACAGCCTGTTGTTTCTAGGATTTGTTGTAACATCCACAGGCATTCGTGTGGACGATAAAAATGTGCGAGCTATTAGGGAATGGTCGATCCCGACAAACATTCATGAAGTGAGAAGTTTTCATGAGTTGACGACTTTCTATCGTCGATTTGTGCAAAATTTTAGCACCAGTCGCGCCTATTACAGATTGCATGAAAAAAGGATCGTTCCAGTGGACCGATAAAGCTGACAAGAGCTTTCATGAGATCAAGCATCGTTTGTCTACAACACCAGTCTTGGTGCTTCCTAATTTTGACAAATTGTTTAAGGTTGAGTGCGACGCTTCATACATCGGAATTGGAGGAGTGTTATCACAAGAAGGCAGGCCGGTAGCCTTCTAAAGCGAGAAGCTCAGCGAAGCCCGAAAGAAGTGGTCGACTTATAAGCTTGAGTTGTACGCAGTTGTTTAGGCGCTGCGACATTGGCGGCATTATCTAATTCAAAGAGAGTTAATTTGTTCTGTACACTGACCATCAAGCATTAAAGTTTATTAATAGTCGACTAACGTGAATCGTGTGCATGCTAGATGGGTTGCGTTTTTACAAGAATTCACATTCGTTCTGAAGCATAAGTCAGGGCAGCAGAACAAGGTGGCTGATGCACTTAGCTGTCATGTATCACTACTCGTTACGATGAGCAATAAGGTGGTCGGCTTCGACTGTCTCAAGGAGTTGTATGCCGAGGATGAGGACTTCAAAGATTCTTGGGTGAAGTGCTAAGAAGGTCACCCCAGTGACCTTCATATACAGGATGATTTTCTCTTTAAAGGAAATCGATTGTGCATCCCCCAAAGTTTTCTGAGGGAGCAGATTATTCAAGAGCTACATGGAGGTGGCCTCGGTGGACACCTTGGGCGAGACAAGACGCGAGCTCTTGTGGAAGAGCAGTATTACTGGCCGGCCTCAATTAGTACGTGATATGGGAAAAGCCGTACAATGTTGTCATGTTTGTCAGACCTCCAAGGAGCAATCTCAGAATACGGGCCTCTACACCCCGTTACCTGTGCCTGACGGTCCTTGGGAGGATTTATCAATGGACTTCGTGCTTGGTCTCCCACGAACACAACGCGGCATGGATTCGGTGTTCGTGGTGGTAGATCGTTTCTCCAAGACGGCGCACTTTATCCCATGCAAAAATACCCTCGATGCAACACACGTGGCGAATCTATTCTTCAGGGAGGTCGTAAGGCTACACGGGGTCCCCAAGACAATTACTTCTTATCGTGACACGAAGTTCATTAGCCACTTTTGGCGGACTTTATGGGCTCTATTCGATACACGACTTCAATTCAGCAGTGCTTACCACCCACAGACTGTTGGGCAGACTGAAGTTGTGAATCGCACGTTGGGAAACCTCCTTCTCTGTATTTCAGGAGAAAAACCGAAGCAGTGGGATTTGGCCCTGTCTCAAGCAGAGTTCGCATTCAACAACATGGTGAACCGCTCGACAGGGAAATCTCCGTTCCAGATTATCTATGGACGAGTACCTCGCCACACGCTTGACCTGGTCCATCTGCCCAAGCACCCAGGCACGAGCATTGCAGCAAAACATATGGCAGACAAGATCATGGACATCCATGCGGAAGTGCAAACCAAGCTAAATGCCTCGAATGAGAAGTACAAGAAACAAGCCGTAACGCCCTGAAAATCGGGGGTCGAGCAAAGCTCAGCTCCCGAGTTCCAACGCATCACTTATGCAACATAGATAATGATGATTATGATGAGAGCATTGAAACATAAATGGGATTATACCAAAACAGCATATCATACTCCAGAGACAGTTAAATTTGCAAGCGGAAGACTATGATAGATATATAAAATATATAAACTGTGGTGAGTCTCCAGAGTGTGATAATGTTACCAGGTTAAATAATTACAAGTACAACTCTAAAATGTACCAAAATGTGTAAGGTCATCTAGTCGACATCCCTGTAACCCCGTCAATCAAGACACGGCTCACATGAAGCCGCCAAAATACAGCTAATACGAGCAAGCATCATAGTCAATGCAAAGGTCCGGCTCCGCCTCACAAGCATCGCCATCACCTGCAGCTAAGACAGTCTGGTTGGTGTTGCAAGCACCGTCCTGTAACGTGGGAGTGAGTGAGCAACTCAGTGGAACAATAAAGCATAGGTTAACATGTTATCAATTCAGTCAAGCAGTAATGATAAAGTAGTACAATCAAACACTCCTAACTACTCTTATTAATGCAAGTATGAATGCAGTCATGATGCATGTCCTCACCGACATACTCCCTCATGCGACACCATCTTACGTTCGCGGCATGCTTTCATTCCTCAGTGCTCCACATCTTCCAGGCACATGCAGTGCGATGATGAGCATGATTACCGAGTTGTTATTAGTCCATTTCAAACAACAGGATTGGGAAACTAAGGTACCTCCCTTGTATCATTCTCAAACATGATCCATTCTAGGGTCGTCAAACCTAGATAATCTCATACGATAGTGTGGTTCTAGGGCGCTGCAAAGGCTGTCAGGGCTGTTACACGCAATCGTTACACCACTCCCCCATCACCTTTTTAACGGTTCATCACTAAATTGATACAGGCCTAGTTCATACTCTATACACAGCGGCAAAACTCGTCGCCTCACTGCAAATTCAGAGTATGCTCGAGGTCATTACAAAGGGCTCGTCACCAATCAGTGTAGGCCGACAGCTCGAATACAGTGTCTCATACCACCGTATTCGGCTCACGAGTCTGGTTGCACAATGGACACTACGGGGAGGCACGTGGCCCCAGCGTAGGCCGACAGCTCGACCACGGTGTCCCATACCACCATGTCCGGCTCATGAGTCTTAGCGAATCGAGGTACCATGGTTAACAGGATTTCACTGGTAAGTTTGGTACCCTAGGTTCAAGCAGTAGCGTCTAAACATGGTGAACATACATTAGACACATCGGGTTACTTGACGAGCCTGACTAGCTCGAGCGCATAATCAACTGAACGACATGAAGTGCATAAGCACTTCGCGTGGCCTAACCACTGTCGCCAACGGAAGTACGACTCGGGTTCGTCAAACACATCCTACGTGGTGAAATGAATCTCAACCACGAACTCAAGTCTGGTACCGATTGTTTGGACTATAATCATAGTCCCAATCACAATCAATCCTCATTCAGAGCATGTGGAGTAAAGCATAATAAAAGAGGTAATTCAAGCATGTCATAAAGCATGTTACAAAGCACAATGTAAACAAGGAATACAAACACATATATTTCATAGTAAGCGATTAAATTGAACAACGATCATGAAGGAAATCATATACGTTTCTAAGGTAGTTGAGAATCCCATCTCAACTCCTACCTGAAGCATGATTATCTAAGCACTTACTCTTACAAGCATTTTCACAAACACTTAGAATACACTATTTTAACATACATAGTGTATATTAGCAAAAACATGTATTAGGGCGAACCCTCTCGCCAAGTAAGTGTTATACACATATATAATATGTTCATACAGCAAATAATCATGGCAAACACATTTCCAAAATTTATACGTATACGGTACTTTCTATAAATACCTAGAATACACAAAATTCCATATTCTTCGTATTTAATCGAAACGGAAAACAGACAACACTTTGTACATGTGCAATTGCATGCAGATCATGAATCTATCATTATCTGATATTGAAAGCGTTGAAAACCATAACCTATACCCCTAAAGTTCGCACATTTTGTCGGTAAGCTTGAACCGAAACCAGTTTGAACCCAACGCCTTTGTCTACAGCGATTTGGCAACCAATAACAGGGAATATGTTAGCTATTCCACAAGACACACTACCTAGAACTCTAAAACATGTTAGGGTTAGGTTTTCTTACTTAGGAACGGAGCCGAAATCGTCGGGAAAGCGATTAGAACGAGGTGGTTGAACACGTATAGCAGCAGGGAAGCATGACAGGGAGATGCTCCCACTTGTCTCACACTTTCTCTCTCTTTCCTCTCTTTCTCTCCTAGGGTTTACTCAAATTCGTATGGTTTGGAAATGAGAGAGTTTAAGGTCCTTATATAAGCCCAAAACTCACCAAACTAGACTCAGGAACAAAGTATACTTAGGTTATGTCCAAATACGGTCCGTTTCGTCTCAACGGAGCACTTCTGGTGGCCCCTTTTCTGTGTGCAGTCGGACTTAAGCTCACTGACATTGGATCTAGATCGAGTTATGTTTTCGGTCCTATCGGATTTACAGATCGCCCGTGGCGGACCAGTTTCAATTCAACGGTCAGTGGATCTCGATCGGAGATTTCGAGTACATAGATATGTTTGGAGAAATATCCCTAATCTGAGGGTGTAATTTGGTCTGATTCTGACGGTCAGGTTGCTCAATACTGAACCGCAAGCGTCACATGCCAGATTTCATAAATCCTTATTTATTTTGAAATTATTTTCATGTTTCTCACACTATTCACTTCGGGCTCAAGCGAATAGCGCTGGGACATTATCTGGATTTGATTTCCGAGATGGTTGTCAAGCCCAGCAAGGCGGTCCTAATTCCTTAACTTCGTGTTAATCGGACTTCCGACGTGCGGTCCAGATCCGATACGGAGTTTCGAGATGCTCCCGAGAGCAGCTGGGTAATGAGATTGATCCTAGATTTTAGGGTAATGTAGCGTCAATGATTCTACAAGTTTTGGGTCTTGCAGATCGTATTTAAAGTGATTCGTGCTAATTTCACAGGTACTCTAGTTTAACACTGGCTAATTCTCACCTAATTTCTAAAGGATTTAGTCCTGAGTAATTTCTGTTTGAGGTGGTACCTGGGCCTTTTTAGTTTGTATATAAAGTGATCCAAGTTATAATACTTAGCTAGTTTAAGATAGTGTCTAGGGTGAAAGTACTTAGAAAAATTGAAAGAACAAGGTGGTGAAGGGTGGGATTTGTGAAGGAAATGGGTTCAAAAGCAGTTTTAGACTTTGGGATTGAGTTCTGACAAGTTAATAAGGTGTTATGATTGACCCATTGCCTAAGAACGTCTAATTCCAGGTTGGCAAAAATCTGGGATGTTACACAAGCAGACAAGCACCGGCGACAAAAAGGTTCGAGGTGGGCGAACGCGTTATGGTCCATTTGCGCAAAGAGAGATTTCCGACCGGGACGTACAACAAGTTGAAAATTAAGAAGATTGGACCCGTCCCAATCATTCGAAAGATCAATGACAACGCTTATGTTGTTGATCTTCCAGATGACATGGCGATCTCACGGACTTTCAACGTCGCAGACCTGACCGAGTATTATGAACCAGAACGCGAGGACGAGTTCTTTTGAAGTGGAGGGGACTGATGTAGAGCGGGTCGCAGACAGTTTCATGGCCAAGATGGATCAGAAAAGGCCCGGTCGACGACAGAAGTGATCCGGACTGTCGGACCTTAGATTGGACGTATCTCGCAATCCGGAATGAGTTAGCTGACGTAAAATATATGATTTTGGGGTAGAACGAGCTACTTTAGCCAACCAACCCCGCTACGCCGGGTTGTGACACTCTAAATTGCGAGAAACCCCTGGATCGACAGTCATTTCCTTGTTTTAATTTCGTTTTTACTATAAATAGTAAGTTTACTATTTATAGTAAGTCGTGAATTCTAGGAGTTTTAGTTGTAGTTTAATTCTGATTTCTTTCCCATTGCTTGGTACCCCTATTTAAAGGGTTGTGAACTCGTTTTTATTGATCAATTAATCAATTTCGAATTTATTAGAATTTATTTATATTTTCTGCTTTCTTTCCTCATGGATTCGAGAAGTCTCTCTGAGGAGTCCAGAGAAGCTCCATTGATTCGGAGTATTTATCCTCATCACGTTCATCCCTGCGTCAGAAATCCAACCCATCCATCAATTTCTCCGCTCATGTTAGTACATGAATCAAACAACTTAAAAGGGACCAAACTGCTGGAAACAGTGGAGATGGAATTGCCTATTATAGAAATCGTCATGGCCCACCATAATGTTTATACGTCATCTCAACTGTTCTTATGGTGGATGAAGTGAAAACACAAATATTAGCCTGATCCAAAACTTCTGTAATAGTTTCGACATTAGTGTTCCATCCTAACTATTTTCTGTAACATGGTCCATTTGAACTTTATATCTGACTCATTTTCCGAATCATGTCAAGTTGGAAAAACTGATGGACCGTGCAGATTTCTCGCTAAGGTCTTGATCTGGCCACATGAACTTCCGATTAGCGAGGAGAGGCGACCCAGATGTGGAAACCGTGCAGCTTCGGTGGATTCTTGACCGTGGGGGCCACTTTGATGTATAGATTGGATGTGATAAAAGCTAAATCGGATTGCGTACTGAGTTAGTCAGTATCCTATTATCGTACTGAGTAAACTCTGTTGGGCCCACCTTAAATGCGTGTAGTTTATCCACACCGTCCATCCGTTTTTCCATATCATTTTAGAGGTTGAGCCCAAAATTAAAGCATGTCCAAAGCTCGAGTGGACCATACCACAGGAAACCGTGTAAGTATTGATTTCCATTGAGTGATGTTTATTTGTCATCCAGCCTGTTCATAAGATCAACAGTCATTGATGAAGGGAGAGAACAAATATCAGTTTGATATAAAACTTCTGTCCCTCCACACCAAAGAACTTTTCAATTGTAGACGTTCAATTCACCTTGTTTCCTGTGGTGTGGTCCAGTTGAGCTTTGTAAATGCTTCATTTTTGGTTTATACCCTAAAATTATATGATAAAACAGATGGACGGAATTGATATAATGCATGAATGACGGTGGCCCCCACAGAGTTTACTCAGTACGCTTATTGTACTGAGTTACAAAGTACGCAATCCGCTTTCGATTAAAACATCCCACACATTAATTTCGACAAGATAATCTTAGGAATTAATGGCATTTATACTGTGACAGCCTCGTCGTCTTTAATTATCTTTTGTTTTTTTTTTGTTAACGGTACTCTTCCTTGGTTTCTCAAAAGTGAAGTTATATACGTATATTTTCTTCCAAGAGTAATTTTCATTTCATTCCTGCCCATCCATCCATCTAGAATGGATTTCTTAGGTCCAGTCGTGCAGATCATTCTCTTCTTCTGGACTCCTCTTTCTCGGCAAATCGATTATCTCAGACACATCAATAACAATGTAGAGACATTGAAGAAGGAAACGAAAGAACTACAAGACAAGCGTGACGAAATTACAGCGGACGTCAACCATGCTATATCAGTCGGAAAGACACGGGTTCGCCTTGTGGAGAACTGGCTTGTGGACGTCACCGATATCGAAGCTCAAGTCGATTCTTTAACGTCGAAATTCGAGCAACCTAGAACGTGCTTGAACGGTTGTGCACCGATCACTCGTCTCGTTATACATTGGGAAAAAGGGTAGTTGAAAAGCTCGAAGACATCAAAAAACTCAAAGCTAAAGGGGTCTTCGATAAGGTGGCTGAGAGCCCTCCCCGGCCGACAGTGTTAGAGATGCAAACATCGCTGCCAAGAGAAAAACAAAGCACGTCTGAGCAAACCATGGAGGAGATATGGCAATGCTTACATGACGAGGAGAATGCCCTTGTTGGTGTTTATGGGATGGGTGGAATAGGGAAAACCACTCTCATGAAAGCCATAAATAATAGGTTCATTCGAGCTAATGACTTCAAAGTCGTAATTTGGGTAACTGTTTCCAAGGACCTCAACTTGGGATTAATCCAAGAGCAGATTGGAAACGCGTTGGATATGAAATTTGACATAAATGAAGAGAAGAGAAACAGGCTGTTTGCTCGGTTGAAGAATGTGAGGTATTTGATCATTTTAGATGATCTATGGAAAGCATTTAGCTTGGATCAAGTCGGAATTCCGAAGCCAGACAAGCAAAACAGATGCAAGATCGCCATAACCACCCGATCCATTGAAGTATGTAATAAGATGGGGGCCGATAAGCAGATTAGAGTGAAGACTCTTACACGTGAGGAAGCTTGGAATTTGTTCTATGAAAGATGTGGGGATGTAGTTCTATCATCAGATATTCGGCCGGTAGCAGAGAAGGTTGTGGAAGAGTGCAGCGGATTACCACTTGCGATTAAGACAGTGGGACGGGCTATGTACCGCAAGGATAAGAAAGAGCTATGGGAGAATGCATTGAGGGCATTGAAAAGAGCATCACCTGAGGTTCCGGGTATGGAGCGTGAAGTTTTTCTTCCTTTAAAATTTAGCTATGATTGCCTAGAAAAAGAAGAGAGCAAATTATGTTTTCTGTATTGTTCATTATTTCCGGAAGATTATGTTATAGAAATAGATGAGCTAGTAAGATATTGGGCCGTGGAGGAAGGATTCATAGAAAATGTGAATAACTTGGAAGAAGCATCAAACAAGGGGCATGAAATCCTTGAAAGAATCAAGGACGCATGCCTCTTAGAGGAAGGGTTTGACAATAGATATGTTAAGATGCATGATTTGCTCCGCGACTTGGCTATATGGATCACTTCACCATCGTCATCGTCATCCAGCAAAGGCTTAAAATTCCTTGCAAAAGCCGGGGAGGGATTAGTGCAGCCACCAGAAGAGAAATTGTGGGGAGGGATGGGGAGGATTTCATTGATGCGCAACAAAATAGAACATCTCCGAATTACACCTGATTGCCGTGACTTGGTCTCCTTGTTCCTCAATGACAACGATCAATTACGTACCATTCACAGTGGTTTCTTCCAGCTAATGTCGAATCTTCAGATCCTTGATCTAAGCAATACTTGCATTGAATCTCTCCCAGCATCGTTATCGCTATTAACGAATCTACGTGCTCTCATTCTTAAAAGGTGCAGACATCTAGTGGAGGTGCCACAATTGGGAAAGCTGGAGGAACTCCAAGTTCTTGATCTCTCTGGATCTGGTTTAAAAAGCTTGCCTCAAGGCATTGCAAGCTTGGTTAAACTTAAGTGGCTGGATCTATCAGATATGGAGGATCTCATCGCAGTTCCCTTGGATATGATATTCGGGCTACGTAGTCTGGAGGATCTAAGAATGTTGGGGTTGAAACACGTGGACGGAGATACTTTCAGTGAGGCTGCCACCATGACACGGCTGACTTCTTTAAGAATCAAATTGTCCAATCTTAATGGCTTCATTGCACATGATACGTTCCACCAATGGTTTTCAGGCTTGAGAAGATTCCTAGTTCAAGTTGACTATCAAGGGATTAATTTGCCCTGGATTGGTCCTGATAAGTATATAATCATTTTGGGATGTGACAATTTCCCCTGTGGGATTGAGGGGTTGATAAAACATGCAACCGCTTTATGGTTAGTAAAATCCGAAGGTCTAACAAATCTTTCTCTGTTACAAGGCAATTCAAGGAACTTAATACGTCTCAGTGTCGGAGAATGCAGTGGAGTGGAATGCATTATAGACTGGAGAGAGGTTGGAGATGATGCATTCCAATCTTTGCAGTGCTTGTCTCTCTATAGTTTACCAAACTTGGAGAAGGTATTCGATGGTGGAGCACCTCAGCCGAACACACCCCTTCAAAACCTCAGAAGAATAAATGTTCGAGAATGTCCCAAGATAAGGTGTCTCTTCTCCTCTAATATGGTAGAATATCTACATCAATTAGAAGAGCTTGATGTACGGCGTTGTTCCGAAATGGAGGAGATTATAGAAAGCGATATGCTGCTTCATAATTCATTCCCAAGATTACGCTTCCTACATTTAGAGAGCTTATCCAAATTAGTAAGCGTTTGTGGCCAGCGACTTACTTTTAAATCTTTGGAAGAGATGAAAGTAATTTCTTGTCCTAAGATGAAGAAGCTCCCCCTCTTCTGCTCAAGCATCCATCAACTAAAAGGAGAAATAAAAGGCGAGAGAGAATGGTGGGAAGGATTAGAGTGGGAAGACGAGAACGCCAAGTCCCTCTGCTCCACAATTTACGAAGTATCTTCCTCATAGAAAAGGTAAAGTAATTTCTTTCATTAACTCATGTTTTACGTTGTGATAAATATCATCTGGATTTTTAAAATCTCACGATACTTTCATGGGAAATTGATAATGCGTTATTATTATGATAATAGTGTGGGATTTTCAAAATCTTAGAATATTTTAATTTTTTCAAGTTATATAGCAAATTTTATTACTATAAAAGAATTTCTTTTATGCGGGCATATTTAAAGTTCTAATAATATTAGTTTATAGTAACTGTTTTTTAATATTTTATTTTCAGGAATATTTTCCTGGATAACACTGCGAGAACATCATTAAGCGCTCTAAAATCTCTGGAGATATTAGAAATTGCTGAGAAGGTAATTTGTCGCCTTCTGTTTTATATTTATTTTGCAATTATTGATTTATTTATTATTGCCTTTATTGGCAGTCGCACCCACTTAGAAAAGTGTTGAAACATTCTAGCTCCGTCCTACCCCCGGCCGGACGGTAATCCGTCCGAGCAGGGCTCTGTGGGGCTCACCGTGATGTAAGTGTTTTATCCACGCCATTCATCATTTTTATCGGATAATTTTAATATATGATACCTGAAAAATAAGGCAGGTACAGGGCTTAAGTGGACCACAAGGTGGGGATTAAATGTCCACTAGTAAAAACTTCTTGAGAGTTGGAGAAGTTTTGGATCAATCTGATACTTGTTTTTTCACTTCATCCATGGTTGGATGGTTTAAAAAAAAAGCTTCACGTTGGCCCTTAGAAAGGTTTCAATGGTAGGTGTCATTACCACTGAAGCTTCCTTTGGTACGGTCAACTAGCCTGTTTACCTGCTTCATTTTTATGATTACACCTTAAAATGATATGATAAAAGCTATGAACGGTGTAGATAAAGCACTTACATTACAGTGGGCCCCATAGAGCCCGAGGGTAGGTCCCTCTCACCAACACACGCTTGTGTCGTATATCCACACGCTGTGCCACCATTTTTATAGCTCATTTTTAGGTCATGATTCCGAAAATGAAGAAAATCTATATCTTAAGTGGACCACATCATATGCAACAGCGGTGATTGAATATTCATCGTTAAAAACTTTCTAAGGGCCATAGTAATGCTCAAACATTACTAATGTTTACTTGCCATGGAAGTTGATGATAAGGACACTGAGAATAGGACAAATGAAAACAAAAAACAAATATAAGATTTTTTTATCCCAAAAAAAACTTTTAATAGGCAATCAATCATCCTTAATTTCTGCCGTCCACTTGAGATTTGGATCTGGTCATTTTTAGGCTATCAATCTAAAATGATCCACAAAAGGCAGATGTACAGCATGTATATGCAATATATACATCAAGGTGGGCCCCACGGTCAGGGCCGCCACCCAGCTAAAGCCACTGATCTCTACATTTTCTGGATCAGGGTGTTTGTTGCCAACGTCCACTCTCAGCCGTGGTGTGTGGATGTTTTGGCTGCTGTATCCATTCTTTTGGCTCCTTCATTTTAAGGCATGAACCCAAAAATAAAACAAATGGTAAACTTAAGTGGATCACTTTATAAAAAACAGTAATGATTGAACACCCACCATTAAAAGTTTTTGGAGCCACAAAAGTTTTGGTCAAGGGTAATATTTGTTTTTCCCTTCATCAAAGCTCTAGAGGCCTTATTAATTGATTGTATTACAAATAAATATTATCATTAGCCCTAAAAAGGTTTCAATGGTGGGTGTTGTTATTCACATTGTTTGTCGTGATCCACTTGAGTCTCTGATCAGCTTCATTTGTAAAAAAATAAAATAAAAAAATGGACAGCACAGACATAAAACGCATCCATCATGTTAGCCCAGCCCATTGTACCTAACACATCAACATACTATTAGGATAGCTGCATGGTGTAGGGGCCTAACACCACCTATCCCTGTGATGAGACAGCACTTCTGGATTTATTATTATTATTATTATATTTTTTTTAACTGAACATTTCCATTTATATTAGTAGGCATCAAAGCTGTACAAGAATTTTGGGGCGGCTAGCATATCATGTGATCTTGCTACAGTAAAAGGTCACTGGAAACTAAGAAAATGCAGAACAAAATCTAATAGATAAGATCTACTGGAGAAGACACAGCACCGCCTACTACAATTAAAGCCCCTGAAAATGCAACAACAGGATCTGTTGGAGAAGACAGAGCACTGCTGGATTTGATTGGCCATGTGTGCTGTCAAAGTCCAAGCATGGATGCCAAAAGCTCTCTAACCATCAGTATATATGTGTTTTATTTATGCCCTCTATCCAAAAAATGAGGTAGATCTAAAAATCAAGTGAGCCACACTCACACTTTCTTTTTAAAGCGGAAAAATGTGGATCAGTGGAGATTTGAATCTACCCCATTCTTTTATACTCTAGATTGAGCAGGCAAAGTAGATAATAGTCGTGGATAAGACATATGTGCGGGCAAAGTAGATGATAGTTGTGGATAAGACACATACATCATGTTGGGATCCACAAACATCAGTAATAACAGGTCACCATCAGTCTGAGTCCGTTCGAAAGAGACCCGATTTCTTTGTGCTCATTGTAGTTATAAGGACATGATTTCTTGAGTTTGTTTACTTGGAAGAAAAGATTTGGTATTTGGAGTCTTGTTGGGAGTGTGGATTTGAAACCCCCGTGATTCCAAACCCACTATATTTGAAATCCTCTTGTGCTTGACACTTTAGATTGAGAATAAACTTTAATCCAAAAGTAACTATTCATAGTATTCTTGTAGGGGGTTTGAATTTAATTACTAAATCAATTTTAATATCTTTAATTAATGAACTTATGTAATTTTTGACATAATGGTTATAATAAGCCCGTTGGAATATATACTTTACCAAAAAATTATGAAATTCTAAGTCTCGAATGGGCCACGAGCACAAGATCACATCTGAGCGACTAACTAACGATTTTTAACCGTTGATATACGTGGACAATGTTTAGATGGTGTTGATCATCATATTAAAGTAATTATAGTGATGCAATTGATAATCTAATTATTTTAGGATATCATTAGTGGGCCATGTGTCCAATGGATTAATAGTCTAGCGATACACATGTTACACACGCAACGATGGAAATGATTTTAGATCTAATCGAAGGTCTCACCTTGGATTTGAAACCCCCGGTTATTCTACGGTGCCAAACAATCCAGGGGGTTTGAGATCCCCTCAATTTCCCCCGTATCCATGGTGCCAAACAACCCTTAAAGGTGCTTGGCTGATATAGGTGAGATTTTTGTAATCTTTTGGAGTGAGATTTCATGTTTCTGCATCTGGGTTTTAGTCTTGGAAAATTTTGAGTGGGAAAAATGTGGGAATTTTCAATTTTCGAAAGGGTGGTCTGATTGTGGTGGAATTTCTGGTTTTTTCTTTTTCCTTTTGGGGCAGCTGAATTTTTGGTGAGTGGGTTTTTTTTATTGAGTTTTGAATGAAAAAGCTAAAAAGTTGATTTTTTTTTTTATTTTTTTATTTTTATTTTTTTATTTATTATTTTTTTATTTTTTTTTGCTTTAGTTCTCATGGAAATGGTGATTCTGGGGCAAGAGTTTCAGGTGGGAGATTTTCTTGTTATGTTGCAGTTGTTTCTCATCTGGGCTTTCACTTTTGTCCTTATGTTAGTTTTGTGTATGGAATTTCATGTGGAGATTGCTGGCTTTTGGGCTATGCTGATCGTGGTGTATTATCTTTGACAGTGAGAAGAGGGTGAGAGGTTTTTGGAGTGAAAGAGAGGATGTAAAGGAGAGATTTCCTATTTTAGAAAGTGAGTTTGCTGGTTTTGGTATGGATGGAGAGTCCAATGCAAGCCTTCTTCTTCTGGAATAAACTACGAAGGTCAGCTTTGTCTCTTGTTTCCTTTTTTCCCTTCTCTTCATTCATTAATCTGTTTGCTAGATTTGTCTTGGCATAGCTTTAACAATAATTATATATGCTGGTTCAGATAAACTCGAAATGCTTGGGAGTGTATTCTTTCCTCAATTCCTTTGTTCTTATGAGATTATTGTGAGAGCTTGACAGCCAATTCTATGCAAGAAGTCCTTGGCTAGACATAGAGATTTTGTTCACAAGATACAAGGTTCCATTTACTCTGATATGTATGTGCACAAATAGAGAGCTCCTCAAAAAGAAATTGGGAACTCTACCCAATCCATGATGCTGGTTGTTAAAGGGCACCATAACGCTTTGTCCCGATTTTCCTGTTAAATCCTTCCATGCTTTAACTTTCCATACAATTTATAAGAACAAAAATGATGGTCATAACCTTTGTTTTTAAACTTAGAATGTATCAGATAGTTTAACCAGATTCAGAGCAATGTAGTAGTATTCAGGAAATGCCAAGAGCATTACCAACAGCATTTGATAACAGATTTGATGGGGAATCATCATCATCAACTCTATTTTAGAACTTAGAGAACATATGAACAAAGTGCTTGGAAGCTACAATGTTTACGAGATTTAGGGCAGTTACAGGTCTGTTTTGGGGAGGGGGATCTCAGAGAGATAAGAGTTTGGGGCTATTTCTAATTTTCTTTCTCCTGATCGAGCATGTGCTCAAGCAGACAGTGCCCATGGTTTGTTTGGTTGTGACTTGTGCTAGCTTGAGGCTGTTTCAGAGTGTGTTCAAATGCAATGTGAAATTGAATTGTAATATTCTAGCGAGGACATGATTGAATTTATGTTACCTCCCTTTGTACCATATTGAGAGATTGACCTCCAAATTATAATGACAGGCCTTTCAAGATGGAAGGAATTGTAACTGCAATTTGTGTTCTAGTTCTTCATTATAATTCTAAGAGATCGTCAATTTTTTGTGTTTCCTCTTGGTAAAAATAAAATTTCACAATTCAGTTCAGCTACGTGTCCATCTCAGCCTATGGCATGGAGGAATTGAAATACAAATATGCGCATGCTAGTGTGTATAGATTTTACAGAAATCAAATAAAGCAGACACCCTAGTCTGTATGAAGCCTATAGACGGGAGACAACTTCATTTTGTAATTAACCTGTAGAATATTATGAAGCCTCTAGCATGCAAAGAACTGCTTTTCGTAACTTGTAGTGAATATCATTGAACTTGTGTCTGTTATTAATGGTGAATAATGAGCGGTTGTGTCCTAATAAGGTGTCCAACTTGTAGCTACTGACTGATTTATATAATAGAATTTAGTAGCTGTGAGTTAAGCACTTGATTGGGTCAATGGCTCTTTCTATTTGCAGGCAAGCTTTGGACCTCTTTGGCAACCTTATTCATGATAACTGGCAGTTAAGACCTGTATTAGGCTATTTTGCGCTTGTGTAAGTACAGTATGACAGGAACATGCTACTGGGTTTAGAAAGATAACCCTTCACTCTAGGACTCTATTTTCTTTTTTATTTGTTATACATAAGTATTCGTTGGCAGCTCTTATGATGATTGTTAACATCTAGTTCGATAGCGTATTGTGCTTCTCCTTTATCTTTTAACTAATGTATCCTATATGCCTATTTACCGGGTAACTGAAGTTCTCTCTTTGTCGGTACCTTTTCCAGTTAAGTTATTATTAGATGTTAATATTGTTTCTCAATGAATACTTGATAATATCCCTTTATTTTTTACTATTTTGCATATCTTTTGTTTGCAGGAACCTGTGTGGCGTTTAAGTTTTTATGTGCTAATGGAATTACTATTTTAAAATTATGAGAGGAAACTGTCAATTTACTTGGAAAATCGGACATGTACTGTTTCAGTCCTGAGCATCCACCCTTGACTGAACTAGATCAAAGGACATCCAATTGGGCTCTAGATGAGAAGATAAAATCAGGTAATTTTGAAACTATTTTCTCCTCACTTTCTTGTGCTGTTGTAGCTTGAATAGCTTTAAGGACATAATTTCTCAAGTTTGTTTGCTTGGAGGAAATGAATTTGGCATCTTGAGTTTTGTTTGCTTGGAGGATTGAATTTGACATTTTGGGTTT
Organism: Magnolia officinalis; assembly: GCA_021015155.1. NCBI lineage: Eukaryota > Viridiplantae > Streptophyta > Magnoliopsida > Magnoliales > Magnoliaceae > Magnolia > Magnolia officinalis. The sequence goes on from JAJHSJ010000007.1 coordinate 85,601,699, forward strand.
TGTTTTTAGGAGAATTTTGAGGATGCTTGTATGAAAAAGATGGGACTTTTGTGATTTAGTGGGGTGAGATTTCATGTTTCTGCATGTGGGTTTTGTTCTCAAGAGGATTTTGAATGGAAAAAAAAAAAAAAAATTGTTGGAATTTTGAATCTTTGAATTGGTGCTGAAATGGTGGTCAGATTAGGGTGGAATTTCAGTGTTTTTTTTAAAAAACTTTTGCAGCTGAGTTTTTGTTGAGTGATTTTTTATTTTATTTTTTTGGGTTTTTAAATGAAGAAGCTGAAAAGCTCTTCTTTTTTGCTTTATTTCTCATGAAAATGGTGGTTCTAGTGTGAGAATTTTAGGTGGGAGGTTTTCTTTGACAGTGAGAAGAGGGTAAGAGATTTTCGGAGTGGAAGAAAGGATGGAAAGGAGAGATTTCTTGTTTTAGGAACTAACTTTGCTGGTTTTGGTATGGATGGAAAGCTCCAACGCAAACCTTCTCCTTCTGTCATAAACTATGAAGGTCAGTTGGGTTCTCTTATTTTTATTTTTTATTTTTAGCTCTTTTCACGCATTATCTGCTTGCTAGGATCGTCTTGACACAGGTTTAATAATAAATTATATATGCTTGTTCGGATTGACTTGAAATGATGAGGAGTTTGTTCTTTTGAGGTTTCTATTAGAGTTTGACAGCCAATTCCATGGACAACGTCCTCAGCTAGACAAAGATTTTGTGCACCGCCCATAAGGTTCCATTTAACAACTGGCTCTGATATGTATGTGCACCAATTAGGAACTCTACCCAATCCATGGTGCTAGTTGTTAAAGGGCACTACAAGTCTCTATATGGATTTTAATTTCATGTTGATTTCTTCCATGTGCTAAATTTGTAAACATTTTATAAGAAACAATGATGTTCATAACCTTTGTTTTTAAACCCAGAATGTATCAGATAGTTAAACTGGATTGAGAGCAATGTAGAAGCTATTCAGCAAATGCAAAGAGCATTACCAGCAGCATTTTATAACAGATTTGGTCGCCATCATCAGCTCTATTTTAGAACTTGGATAACCTGCGAACGAAGTGCTTGAAAGCCACAATGTATTAGAAGATTTGGGGCAGTTACAGGCCTCTCAGATCTGTTCTCAGGTACCTGAATCACTGGATGGAAAAAGCAATGCATCTTCAACCATAAAATTTGGGAGTCTGAAACAAATCCATGAATTCGCTAAATCTTCAAACTTCAGCAGTCAAAGGAACAAAGAAAGAGGGCGGTCAGAAAGGAATGCATGTAGCCAACTGATACTTCTGTTGAGGAGACATCTGATACTTCAGAAAGGAATGCCTGCACCAGTAATGGAAGAGATCAGCTTGAGTGCTTGACTAAGGATGAACTTCAAACGATACTAAAGATGTTGTATTAAAGTTCATACATGTATTTACTTTTGTGGATTTTCTGTTAAGGTTTCTCTTTTTTTTTCTTTTTTTTTTTTGGGTAGGAAGTGAGGTAAAGGGAAGTGTTTTAGGATGGGTGTGATGACAGTTCGAATTGTTGCTATGTATATCCAAGTATAATATGATGACTGTTTGAGATGCATATCAATTTCATATTCCCTGCATATCAACCATCACACCTTGCAAGACTACCCAAGATTTTCTCTTCATGGGCCATATGTAAGACCCCGTCCATTTCGTATTATTTTCTATACCTATGTGCACGATGATCGACGCACTTGGCTAGACCCGGATTGGCCGTGCATAGTGCACACCCAACTGACCGAAATCTCAAGACTTCGAAACCTATTTCATATCGACCGCCCCGCCGCTGCGATCGTGGAGGTACCACCCGTGCATCTGTACGACTCTCCGTTAGTGAGATACGCCACGAAAAATCGTTGGTGTATTATGTGCGCATGGCGCCATATATTCTATTTCACACATGTGCACAACACATGCACACATGCACACATGGGTGAGAGAATCTCTACCCATGTGTGTGATGTCACAAACCCATATCATCCCTCTCTCATGAGTATGCAAAGTCAACCCACACCTTATGCATGATGTTATCATGCCATGCTACCCCATGTCTCATTTAATCCACCATTAACTCCTAATCAAGAATTAATTGTCATAATCCTAGTCTAAGCTAACGAAGATCATATTAATTGAATCTAACCACAATTTTAGCAAATTCTCTACATATACCCTTTCAATCCTCAACATTTCACCATTTTTTACACGAGAGAGAGAGAGAGAGGAGTGATCTTGGTGGGCCATCAATCCTATCCCTTCCATCCATCTCAACCAATCCATCCCATCAATCCCATCCCTTCCATCCATCTCAACCAATCCATCCCATCAATCCCATCCCTTCCATCCATCTCAACCATCTATCTTGATCATCAAGGTGATCAATGCACTCTCCACATTCCTTGCTTTGCTTCCTTGATCTCTTTTTTTTTTCCTTTGCTTCCTTGATCTCTTTTCTTTTGTCAATGTAAGTGTGGAACCCACTTATATGGCCCCCGTGTTGATGCTTATATACCATCTAAATGTCTTATATGAAGAAAAAAATACGAGGATCGGCTTGATCCAAGTCTTCTGCGGGACCCACTGACCGTGGGCCCCACTATGATCTTTATAGTTATCCACCCGTCCAAGCATTGGCCAAACTCACACACACCCATGCACACACGTGCACACAGCATACATTTATAATAATAATAATAATAATAATAATAATAATAATAATAATAAGTAGAGACGCGGACGCTGGCAGCAGCAAGCAGCGTCCCACGCTGCTGTGGGACCCACGACACTCGCCCCCCTCCCCCAACGATGTATGTATTTGATCCACACCGTTCATCCTATTTTCTAGATCATTTTAGGCGTTGAGCCAAAAAATGAAGCTAATCCAAATCTTTGGTAGGCCACACCATTGCACACCATTAAAAATTATTTTTAATAGTAACATTTACTATTGAAACTGTTAGGCCCGCTGTAATGTATCATGATGCTATGTTATCACATACTCATAATCGGTATCAATAACCGGCATCGACAATCGACCTCGACAATGTGGACATTTAACCAACATTGCCCCCAAGGATGACCCTCATAGATCCTAACATATAGTGGACCCATGACCTCACACATGGGCCAAATATACAACATCATGGGCCACACTCAAGAGCTTAATATACATCACGATGGGCCTTTCACATGGGCCTAACATACATCACAATAGCCTCCATCACCTGACCTTAAAATACATCACAACGGGCCTCATCACATAGACCTCATATTCATCACATTAGGCTTAAAACACGGGCCGAATATACATCACAATGGGCCTCAACTACTAGTCGCATATACACCATATAGGTCTTGATAATCAGAGTCGGCCTCGATACTTGGCCTCGACAATCGGGATCGATTGTTTTCTTTGGTGTGGCCCACCTAAATCACAAGTCATACAGACTTTCTTTTCTTTTTTTTTTAATACGAGCCTAAAGCAGGATTACACATGTCGGCGTTGATGTTATTTAAACATCACGGTGGGCCCTGTCAAAAATTAAAGTCCCTTGCATCCGGTGGCAAGAGAGTACCATGAAGAAGAAGAAAAAACAAGACTTACATGTGACTCTACTTTTGATTTTGACTGGCAACGGTTTAGGTTTAAAGAAAACATCAGGGCGACATGTGATTTTGGTGGATGGACGACTACCCTTGATTTCATGAGGCCTACCATGATAATTATATGAAATCCATTTCAATCATTAGATCCCACGCAAAAATTTAGGCCTGTGTCAAAAAATCATACCCATCCATGACTCACGCATGACACACCAATGAAAATAGTTTGGATGGTAAGTGTTGTCTATACTTTTTAATCATTTGGCACACCTAAATCACAGATGGAGCTGATTTTTGAGCTCTTGACCGTTGGATGGCTTACCTGGTGGTTGAGGCGTTTTTTCACGAACATTACAGTGGGGCCCACCTGAGCCACTCGACCATTTGCTATCACGGCAGCCGTGAATTCCATATTAATTAGGTAATTTTTTGAAAAGACCGCAGGGTGTTTCCATCTTACATTTTCCATCCATGGGGAGTCTTATCAAATAAACGGTTGGATTCATTAAAAAGGACCAATCCAGCAGTCAGAGAATCCATTCAAAAAGACCCAAATCCAGCAATTAGCCTGCTTAGATCACATCCATCCAAATAAGGGCAGCCAAAGTGGGCCATGAGACCAATTCATTAATATTATCCATGTTGCATGTCCTCAATGATATGGCAATAGTTATACAATCAAACTTACATTTTGTTAATCTACAGTCTACCATGGAATCCTCCCATCCAATGGTCTTGTTGGCATAGTTAGGCCTTTGGGCCCACACAGGAATCTGCAGCATAATAAGCCACAGAGAATTGGAAAATGGGGTCGCAATAGGTCAGATCGGCCTGACTCCTGTTGGCTGACCTGCTTTTGTGGTGGGTCGGTAACGCAGGGATGAACGTGATAAGGTTGAGCACCAACTCCCTCAAGAGGATAACTACTCTGAATCCACGGAACTTCTCTGGACTCCTCACAAAGGCTTCTCGAATCCATGAAAAAAAAAAAAAAAAGCAAACAAAATAGAAAATAATTTCTATAAAATTCGAAATTGATTAATGAAATAAATGAGTTCACAACCCTTTAAATAGGGATACCAAGCAATGGGAGAGAAATCAGAAGCAAACTACAACTAAAACTCCTAGAATTCGCAACCTACCATAAATAGTAAACTTACTATTTATAGACGGTCGTGATGTCTACTAGTGCGTAAGGTTTTCGGCCAAAAATAGTGTCCTATTTGGCTTCACCAAGTTGTTATCCTAATTTTTCTAAGCTCTTTTCGCGTTGGGCACAACTCCTAAAGCCCAACGGATGAAGAGTTATAATCAAACTAAAACTTACTATTTATAGTAAAAACATAATTAAAATAAGGAAACGACTGTCAATCCAGGGGTATTTCGCAAATCCAGCTCGCGCGACTGGTTGGCTAAAGTAGCTCGTTCTACCTCAAAACCATATATTTTACGGCCGATAACTCATTCCGGATTGTGAAATACGCCTGATCTAAGGTTCGACTGTTCGGATCACTTCTGTCGTCGACCGGGCCTTTTTTGATCCATCTTGGCCATGAAACTGTCCGCGACCCACTCTACATCAGTCCGTGCTAAGCCAAATGGTTAGCCGATCGAGCTTGGGTTAGAAAATGTAGCCCATTTGAGTGATCCATCTGGATTGGGTTGAGCCTATTCTCTTCAAGATGATTCTAAACCAGGCGGCAAACAACTAGGACCATGCAAACCACCATGACTTCACTCGTTGAAAAACCTGTAGTCCCACTATTTATCTAAATAGGGCACATAGACTAAGGCATGTCAATGGCCAAGCAGGGTCAGACCAAGTTTGGACTTGGCCTATCCCTAGCCCAGCCCTAACCCTTGCCCTGAAGGGTTGGGCTATGTTGAACCAAGGCTGACCTAAGTTTAAAAAAACAAGTTACATGTACAACTATACACAAGCTAAACCGAGCTGGCTCAGCTCAATTCAGCTTGGCTAACAAGTTATCTCAGCTTGAACTCAGCTTAGCTTGACTTGGTCAACAGTTCAGGCCAGCTCGACTCGAGTTTAAGTTTGAGAATACCAGTTGAGTTCGAGTTTAAGTTTCAAGTTTTTTTAATACATATAATTTATTTAAATATATACAAAATATTTATATTAAGTAAACACAATCCAAGTTGAATCAATTTGAACTGAGTCGGGCCAAGTACAATCGAGCGAGTTAATTGAGTCAACTCGGTTCATGCGCAGCTTTAATTACATGAATGCTATGTATACAATTGGTAAACTAGTCCGTTGTTAGTACCAATGTATTGTGTAGTATATGCTGGGGTAACGAGCCAGCCGGTCCGGTATGTAGAGCTATTCATCATTGGCCCTTGTCCATCTTGGCCCAAGCAATGAGCCTAGATTTCAAGCCTTCGATCAAGTCTAGTGGCCCAAGCCATAGCACTTCAGGGCTGGGCTACCTAGGCTAGGCCAGGCAACCCATCCCATCACCACCCCTAACATAGAAATCCACACCTTAACTATAAAAAAAAATTTACCATTGTTAATCAGGTTCACAGATTTCAATAGATGATTATATCTGGTCCATTCATCAATTAGAATCATCATTAGTATGTGCAACGTGACCTAAAATGCCCGAAATAGACATCCACATGGTCCATTTTCGATTCGGGAAGGCCGGTCATCGAATCTATTGGAAATGAAGAACATCTTGATTGTTTAGGGATTATCTGGTCCGTCCAAAAACAAGTCTCATCAAGATCAGGCACGTATTTGATCACATCGATCCCAAAATTTCTAACAAGGTTGTACATACTTCAAAAGTAAGGATATACGGCCAAAAACATCTGTTTGAAGGTGATCAATGAAAATGGGCCCACCTGATTTTGACCCCACTTAGAACACTCCAAACAGGGATAAGATTAGCCAGTATGAGTGAGAATATGGTTGAATTGGGCCACAATGGGCTAAGGCTAGAGTCTTGATCAGGGCCATCCATGAATTGGTCCCCACCTGTTCTTTTAATACTTGGCCCAAACATGTTCAATACTCAGGTGGGTCCATGATCCAGTTTTCGAACTGTCTCACACATTCATTTCTTGGATAATACTTATTCAAAAAAGCCTACGGTCAGACCTATTTATCATGTCGTGAGTCTTTCCTAAGCCTAAATGTCAGATCTTTTGTCTAAGTCAGGTCCTAATTTTAGGCCTAAGATAGACTGTTACTCTGGCTACGCATGACTCTTGATACGCAGGCACTTGAAATGGTACAAAATACTTAAACCGACTAAATTGTGGATCCCAGTATTAATAAGTTATAAGCCCAAAGCCAGATAGGATTGAACAATGCTAACCTTAGATTTATGGATTTATTTATTTATTTATTTATTTGTGGAAATGTGACCATCTAACCGTTCAATAAATGTCCAACAATCTCATCATCAGATAATTAAATAAGCCTAAGTTTTGGTCCACGCTGCATCTACATGTGTACCGTAATTTGGAACGTTTAATATGCATTGCTTGTATGCCACGTATGAAATCCCACGCTGCAACGGATATATGAGTAACATCCGTCGCAGGCTCGCATATCTCTTTCTTCAAGGCGAGAATCATGAACCGTCCAGCATTTCTCCATCTTCAAGGCGAGAATCATGAACCGTCCAGCATTTCTCTATCTTCAAGGCGAGGTCCCCATACGAAAGGGAGCCGATTAGGTGTGGGGCCCACCTTGATATATGTATTCTATATCCATGCCGTCCATACGTTTTACCATATCATTTTAGGGCAGATAACCCAAAAATGAAGAAGATCCAAATCTCAAGCGGACCATATCATAGGAAATAGTGGTGATTAAATGACCTACCATAAAAAAAAAAAAAAAAAAAAAAAAAAAAAAAAAATCTTATGCCCCAATTTATTGTTTTAGTAATGTTTATTTGTCGTCCAACCTGTTGATAAGTTCACATAAACGTGGATGGAGGTATTAAATAAATATCAGTTTGATCCAAAACTTATATGGTGTATTAATGGTCAATCATCACCGTTTAATATTGTATGGTTTACCTGAGAATTTGATCTGCTTCATTTTTTGGATCATGCCCTAAAATGATATTTTAAAAATGAATGGACGGATTGGATATAGAATAGATACATAAAGGTGGGCCTTACGGTAAGGACCACACCATGTTTGGGCCGGCCGCTCTGGAGACGAAATGGTTAAGGGATCAACACTTACCGGAGCGTTTGGTAGGGAAGCGGATTCGCTGGTTTACCTCACACCAGCTATATAGCTGCTGTATTGACGCAAGCAAGTTTTGTGGATATCATCAAGAGGTATGCAATATATCCAAACCGTCCATCTATTTGGCGAGCTCGTCTTAAGGCTTGAGATTAAAAATAAGATAGATCTAATTATCAAGTGGACCACACTGCAAAAGGAAGTGGGATATTGAACATCTACCATTGAAACCCTTTTTGGGGTCATATAAGTTTTGGATCAATATGAAATTTGTTTTTCCTCTTCAATCAGGCCTTTGTGACCTTATGAACAGATTGGATGGAAAATAAACGTTATGGTGGGCCCTACAAATTACGTAACGGTGAAAATCATTATCTCCGCTACTATTTATGGTATGGTTCATATGGTCTTTGGATCTGATTAGTTTTTTGGATAATGCTCTAAAATGATCTCTAAAAATTGATGAGGCGGTGTAGATATAATAAACACATCATTGAGAGGCCCATGTAACTTTGATCTCCTTTGAACCGTTCGTACAACTCCGAGCTCGAGGAGCGTCGGTGCTCCTCTTCGCACGACACGTACCTACATCAGCCATTTAGCTAGTGGCTGGTTCCCCAGCCAATCAGCTTCCGTTTGGTAGGCACTAAAAAGTAAGTTTCAAAAAGGATGAAATAACGAAATTACCCTTGTAATTTATTTTCCTTTCTAAAATCCACTAGAATAGAGTGTATTGCGAGCTCAAAAGTAAAAAATCCACGAAAATAAAAAGCCATTATTTCCAGAGAGAGAGAGAGCATTAACATGAGCAAGGTGAATGATTTTTTTTATACATTGTGTATATGACAATATTGCCCTTGCAGTCCCTATTCAGTCGGGCCGGGCTAAACTCAGGCCAGGATAACGAGCTGTTGTACACGGTCCGAAGTAGACCCATTTGAAAAGTAGGCTTTTATTTTAGGCCCAAGCCTATCCCTTGGACGGTTGGACTTCATACTCTAAACGGTTGGACTTCATACTCTAACCCCAGACCCTACGGAAAGCTTGACAGCCCAGCCCAGCCCAGCCCTGACTCCACCACTCTTTAGAAGAAAATGTGAATGGTCATTTCAATCTCCAAAAAGCATGTTATGGTAATTTTAAAAAGTTCAAGCACCTTCTTGTAAAACCATATTTTTCAAAGAATTCTATGATAATATCCCAGACAAAAAATCTGTCCTAGCTATGCTATTATATGTAGCACAGAGAAAATATAAATCACTGTTTCATAACTCGTGCATGCCCAAAATACCCCTTCTGAGATGACAAGTACCCTATGAGCCCATGTGCCCATACTGTATAATTTCGTTATTCCATGAGACCTGTTCCTTCTACTATGGGCCCCACTTGGGTGTATGTGTCATATTCAACACGTCCATCAAGTAGACTCCTCTATGAAGGTTTGGGTATGTTTCCGGACAGCTAGAAAAATCAAGACGATCCAACCTTAATGTGTTTAGCACGGGAGTTTGGAGGTTTTTGGATGGTTGTTCATTATTATCTATCTTACCATTTTGTGAGTATGCCATATGAATTATTTGTTACATGATCCCACCATCATGATGATGATATTATTAAAAAATCAAGCCTATAAAATCACATTGTGGGTCAAACCATAAAAACTAATGAATAACCATCCAAAAGCCTTTAAATTCACATATGCCCTCGTCTTTAAGTAACAAATCTATAGATAAAACTATGGAAGAGAGAGAGAGAGAGAGAGAGAGAGAAAAAAGTTGGGAGAAAGTTTCCTTATTGTAATATTTTCATCCCTATGTATACACGTATATATATATATATAAGATTACACATGAAAGAATCCTTGATTGTGGTCCTTGATTGATTAGAGAATCCTTGATTGTAGTCCTTGATTGATTGGAGAATCCTTGATTGTAGTCATCGACTGTGGTCCTTGATTGATTGGAGAATCCTTGATTGTAGTCCTTGATTGATTGGAGAATCATTGATTGTAGTCCTTGATTGATTGGAGATCCTTGATTGTAGTCCTTGATTGATTGGAGTATCCTTAATTGTAGTCCTTGATTGTAGATACTTTAATACTCCCCCTCAAGGCCGGTTGGAAGATATCGAGCATACCGAGCTTGGATAGCGCAAACTAAAACTGAATGGTGTCAACTGCTTTGGTGAGAATATCCGCATGTTGCTCGATCGTAGGAACAAACACCATACAAATCTGCCCAGAAAGTAACTTCTCACGAATAAAATGACGATCAACTTCAACATGTTTTGTGCGGTCATGGTGTACTGGATTATGAGCAATGTTAATCGCTGCTTTATTATCACAGTACAGAGTTGTTGGAGTTAGAACATAAACTCCAAATTCCTGCAACAGTTTCTTTAGCCAGATCATCTCGCAAATACCATGTGCCATGGCACAGAACTCGGCCTCGGCACTAGAGCGAGCAACCACACTCTGCTTTTTGCTTCTCTAATAAATAAGATTATCACCCAACATAGTGTAATATCTGGATGTAGAACGTCTATCGGTAACTGACTCGGCCCAGTCAGCATCCGTCCAACATTCAATCCGATTGTGACCATGTTTACGAAAGATTATACCCTTTCCAGGACAACCCTTCAAATACCGAAGAATACGAAAGGCCGCCTCAAGATGAATTGAGCGAGGAGCATGCAAAAAAAGGCTGACAACTCCTACAGCATAAGTAATATCAGGTCTAGTAAGGGAGCGATAAATTAGCTTCCCAACTAGACGTTGATACTGTGAGACATCTATAAGGGGCTCTCCTTCCACATCACCCAACTTATGGTTTTGCTCAATAAGTGTATCAGCTGGACGACATCCCAATTTGCTACACTCTTGTAAAAGATCCAAGACATATTTACTTTGCGAGATAAAAATACCTGACTTTGATCTTGCAACTTCAATGCCAAGAAAATACTTCAGAGGGCCAAGGTCCTTAATCTCGAAGTGATGTCGAAGATGAGACTTTAACTCCTGAATGACGATTGGATCGTTTCCGGTGATAACTATATCATCGACATAGACAATAAGAGCAGTAAAACTATCACCAATGCGTCTAATAAAAAGAGTATAATCTGCCGCACTTTGTCGATATCCAAAACCAATAACCACCCCATTGAATCGGTCAAACCAAGCACGAGGAGATTGGCAGATTTCTTAGGAAACGGACTTGCCCTTCATGGCCAGAAAATGAGATACCAGGTGGAGGAGTCATATACATCTCTTCTTGAAGATCCCCGTGAAGGAATGCATTTTTAACATCCAATTGATGAAGTTCTCAATCACTATTTGCAGTCAAGGATAGTAAGACACGAATGGAATTCATCTTTGCAACAGGAGCAAAGGTCTCATAATAATCAATCCCATAGGTTTGTGTGTACCCCTTTGCAACTAGCCATGCTTTGTACCGATCCACGGTACCATCTGATCTGAATGCTTCTTAACTGTAAACACCCCCGGCACCAACTACCTTCTTCCCTCTAGGTAATGACACGAGTTCCCAAGTATCATTGTGAGCCAAAGCTCTCATTTCTTCCTCCATTGTAGCTTTCCACTTAGGATCAGACATTGCTTCACGAATAGTAGAGGGAATCGTGACAGAAGAGACAGAAGCTAAGAACGCACAATAAGATGGTGACATATCATGATATGTGACATAATCAGATAAAGGATATTTAGTAGAAATTTGTCTTTTGCACTTTCGTAAAGCAATGAGAATCTCAAGGTCTGAAGCAAGAGGAGGAACATCAGAAGATTCTAATTCACCAGGTGGGAAAGGCATGGACTGATCTGATACAGGAGAAACGTTGCAGTGTTGTGAAGCAGGAGTTCCTTCCAAAAACTGCAAGTCTTTATGTGGTCCTGCATATACAACTGAGTCACCAGTAGTATGTTCACGATGTATAACCGACATAGGTGACATGGAAGACTTTAGAAAGGATACAGGCGGATATAGGATGACAACAGGAAGAGGGACCTGTGATGGTTGGACATCACGGTCACAACAAGTGGCAAACCACTCCCCCTGCAAAGAAACTAGACCTGAATAGTAGGGCTGATTTTCAAAAAAAGAAACATCTTTGGAAACAAACCTCCGTCGACTGGGTGGGTGATAGCATTTGTATCATTTTTATGTGTTAGAGTAACCCAAAAATATACGTTTTAGAGATTTTGGGTCAAGTTTGGAACGTTCCTGACCCAAATCTTATACAAAACAAACACAACCAAAAATCTTGGGTGGAAGAATAAATTCTGTGTCACGAAGACGAAGAACAGAATAAGGAGTTTGAAATTTTAGCACACTATAATGTGTGCGGTTAATAATGTAGCAAGCTGTCAAGACAGCTTCAGACCAAAAAAATTTGGAAACGTTCATCGCAATGGAGATAGAACGAGCCAAATCAAAGATATGCCTATTCTTCCATTCTGAACGACCATTTTGTTGTGGAGTTCTAACACAAGATGTTTGATGCTTAATACCATGATCTTCACATAACTTTTGGATTCCAGAATTCGCATATTCAGTTCCATTATCAGAACAAAACACACGAATCTTATTATCAAATTGAGTCTGAACCATAGTAATAAAATTTTTAAAGATGTAATAAACTTCATCTTTACATTTCATAAGAAAGAGTTAGCTTCAGCGACTGAAATCATCAATAAATAACACAAAGTATATAAAACCCAAAAGAGACGGCACAGGAACGGGTCCCCAAACATCAAAATGAACAAGTGAAAAAGGAGAACTACTAACTTTATTAGAACTCAAGGGATAAGTAGTTATACAATGTTTGGACAATTGACAAATTTCACACTGAAAGTTAGAAACTGATTAACCAAAAAATAAAGCTGGAAGCAAATGTTTCATAAATGAAAAGGAAATGGACCTAGCCGGTTATGCCATAACATAATTTGATGTTTATTTGCTACTACGAGCTGACTCTGCAATGTACATGGTTGAAGCACACTTGGAGTTTGTGGATCATCGAGGATGTACAAACCATTAGCTTCACGTCCACTGCCAATCGTTTTCTTCGTTACCAAATCCTGAAAAAGATAATAAGATGGAAAAAATGTAACACTACAATTCAACGACCGTGTAATTCTACTGATAGATAAAAGATTGGTAGTGAGTTGAGGAACATGCAACACATCAGAGAGTGGTAGAGAGGGGGTAGCATTTATGAGTCATTTCCCTGCAACAGAAGAAAGAGATTCATCCGCTAACCGAACTTTATCTCTACCGGAACAAAGAGAATATGCAAGGAAAAAAAAAGGCATACCGCTCATATTATCAAATGCTCCTGAATCGATGATCCAGGATGGGGAAGGAACAATGAAGACAGTACTGTTCGCTGAAGCAAATATACCTGACTGTGCAAAAGTGGAGGTAGCTGTTTTTACATCAAACTGTGCCATTAGGACCCAAAATCGATCCAAATCTTCTCGAGATATAGTAACATGATCAGATGGTGCAGCAGGAGGGGCATGAATCTGAACCGGAATCTCAGCAATAGAGGCAGTCTGAGCGGACGATGAGGATGCACTCCGATTCGCTTGTGGCAAGGTAGGCCCTTTTTGTGGAAACGACCATTTCTGTGGAAACCCATTAAGAAAATAGCAGAACTGTTTGGTATGTCCATATTTCTTGCAATGGTCACAAAAACGCTGAGAGTTCTTCTGATTCTTGCTTGGGTGAGAGGGAAACATAGGTAGCGATGATACTGTAGGTGTCACCAATGCTCTCCAACCCTGTCTGTTTACAGCCATTGCCGTTTTATCTCCAGGCTGGATCATTTCATGGTTCATAGAGTAACGCCTATTTTCCTCAGAAAAAATATAAGCATACACATCGCCTAAAAGTGGAAAATCATCTTTTCTGCTCAAAATCTGCACACGAGTAGTCTCATATTCCGAGTTCAAACCTGCAGGGAACTAATATACGCGCTTCTCTTCAATAAACTTTGAAAAAATCTCTCCATCTTTGGGGCTTTCCCAATCGAAGGTCTGATATTGATCAAGTTCTTCCCATCTTTGTCGAAGAGTATTATAATACTCCGATAGGGTCTTCTCTCCCTACTTGAGTTGGGAGGTCTCCACATCCAACTGATAGATGCGGTAAGCATTCTTCTTCTAAGAATATGTCCGCTGCACAAGATCCCAGATCTGTTTTGCAGTATGCAGAAACATATATGTATTCTCAATCTTCAATTTCATAAAATGAAGTAACCAGGACATAACAATTGAATTCTCTGATTCCCATCGTTCAACGGCTGCCAAGTCTGATGTATCGGGTGCCTTAACTGCCCCTGTAATATATGTTATCTTCCCACGTTCAGAAATATAGAGCTTCGCAGATCTTGTCCATGTCAAGTAATTGGTTCCATCGAATTTAACGGTGGTAATCTGGAGAGTCGGACTCTCTTTCTCAATTACGAGCGGCTGCATAGAAGATAGAGGTGCAACAACAGTTTTTCCAACGGACGATCCGTCGTCCTCCATTAAAAAAATAATAATAATAATCACCAAAAACAAACAAACAACAACTAGATCTTGGCACCGAAGAAAAAAAAATATCAAATCATATCACTAGGCGTTGATTCAATCCAGATTATCAACCCTGGAAAAAAAAATAAAAAAATAAAAAAAATATATTAACCTTGCTTTGATACCAAGATAAAACTATGGAAGAGAGAGAGAGGGAAAAAAAAAAGTTGGGAGAAAGTTTCCTTATTGTTATATTTTCATCCCTATATATACCCGTATATATAAGATTACACATGAAAGAATCCTTGATCGTGGTCCTTGATTGATTTGAGAATCCTTGATTGTAGTCCTTGATTGATTGGAGAATCCTTGATTGTAGTCCTCGATTGTGGTCCGTGATTGATTGGAGAATCCTTGATTATAGTCCTTGATTGATTGGAGATCCTTGATTGTAGTCCTTGATTGATTGGAGAATCCTTGATTGTAGATACTTTAATATCTATGCTATTTTTAAAAGCCAAGTCTTTACTCTCCTCGCCCCTATGCATTTACAAAAAATGAAAATAAAAAACCCTCTTAAAGTAATTAAATTATACTTCATCCATTGAAGTTAGAGGTGGGCATCGAGTCAAGTCGAACCGGATTGGGTCCAACTCGACTCAATCCGATTTTTCAAGAACCTGACCCGAACTCGATCCGATCTGGGACCGAGTCCGGCCGGGCTGACTCAATCCGATCTGAATCCTTGTTGGCCTGACCCGAACCGAGTCCAACTCGGTCTGAGAAACCGAACCAAGTCGGATCGAGTTAAGTCTAGGGAGAGGGAGGGAGAGAAAGGAAGAGAGAAAGGAAGAGAGAAAGAAGGAGAGGTGGGAAACCGGGGGAGAAAGAAGGAGAGAAAGGAGGAGAGAAGGAAAGAGATGAGGGAAATCGGGAGAGAATGAGGGAGAGAAAGGAGGAGAGATGGGTGGGTACGGCGCCTCCTTCGAGTAGAGAAAGAGGGGTTAGAGTCGGTTTGGTTCGAATCGGGTCGGATCCACCGGATCAGGTCAGATTTGTCAGATCGGGTCGGATTCTGCCCAGCTCTAATTGAAGTTCATGTCCTTTGAAGCAAGAGGTCGCAACCATAGAGAATAATTACAAAGACATGTGTTGCTTCTCCGACCTTAGAGATCGGGCTAAGGAATTTCATAATAAGGGCTCTTCCCTTTAAGCAACCAATAAGAAATTTGAAAAATGTGTAACTAGTGAACCAATGATAAAGACTCTCTCCCGTATAAGGATAGATATTTTAATGAAGGGTATTCAAGTGATTTACTTAGCATTCTATTTTTAAGAAAATGGCCATCCCGTTAGCTGAATTCAATCAAACATGAGGCCACGTGTGTGATTGAGAGATTGTATTTAAATTTCATGTATGGTTAAAGGAGTGTGGACGTGCTAGAGTCGTACTCGATTCAATGTCTGATTGAACACTAATGCCCCCACGTTGAGTTTGACTGGTTAGGGACAAGACGCATGATCCATGTCAAAGAAGATAAATGTAAAGAGAAACAAAGGCCCTTTATATTAGTGAGGCACACTCGATGAATGGGTTGGATGAAAGCTATGCACCATGGTAGGCCCACATGCAAACATGTGTCTCTTCCCATCTAAGAAAATAAATGTAAGGAGATGAAAAGACAAGGAGAGTATGAATTTAATAGGTTGTAGGCTAGTTGTTTGCATTTAAGGGAGTTTAAATGAGAGAAATTAAGGTTTAATTTTGATAATGTAGTTGGTTAGCGCGGCCATGTAGAGGGTGAATTTGTTTTCACCTATGCCTCCAATGGAGAGTTAACTTTGATAATGTGGTTGGTTAGTGCATGCTTGTAGTGGGTGAATTTGTTCTCATGTGTGCCTCCGAAGGATAGATAGAAGTTGAGGGAATGAAGAATAAATAGGGAGAAATTAAGTTGATTATGGAGGTATGAGAGAATTCCCCGGTTGAGTGGATGAAGGTTTTGAGTTATTTTTTTAGTTAATTGTGTGTTTAGTTTTAAAGTCCGGTTCAAGTCGTACAATGTACGCCTCTTATATCAAGTATGTTCTATATAAGCCTAGTCTCATAGGTAAGCCATTTTGGGAAGTTGTTTTTACTCAGGGGTCATTTGGATGCAAGTAAAATCATTAAGTTGTAAAGGGATTACAAGTAATTAGATTGCAAGGGTTGTTTTATTACTTATAAATATATTATAGTTTTTCGGTTGTAATTTGAAACAAAGCAAAATGCCACGATTTAGATTAAGGCTAAAATCTTTACAGCTAGCTAATAAGTCATTATTTACAGTAGAAAACAATGGTTTATACTGACTTGTGATGTGTGGCCATTGTGATTTGTACGTTGCATTCAATTTATACATCATGCGCTTCCCTTAATGCTCTCTTATGGCCCCAGAGAAACAGCTTGATCGATCATTAGATAGACCACGCGAGAGGAAGGGAGAGGACATCCATCATAAAAAACTTTCGTATTGCATTCAGGGTCCACTGTGATGGGTGGAGGACATCCAATCTGTCCCATGTGTCCATACTTTAATGTTCTCCTACGCCAAAAAAAAAAAAAGCCATTTCTATGTGATGTGTAAATTTTGGTGGAATTTACTGCTTCAAGCTCTATGAAGTGTATGCCTGCCTTATACATTGTTAATACTTCATAAATTAGTCAAACACAAAAATTGATTACCTAAAAATATGTTACCACTTAAAAGCCAAACACAAAAACAAGTAAATAGTTTGCACCTGTGATATATATATATATATATATATATATATATATAATATATATATATATATATATATATATATATAAAGTGTTTATAACTTAAAACTTTACGGGCATCCAAACAATCCTTAATGTAGTTACTAAGGAATACGGATTCTATCGTACAAATGGTTGGGATACTATGATACATGGATGCATCTATTCAAAGTATACATGGTTGTCAATTCTGACACATGGGTTCCATGGTTATGTGATATAGACTATTGATTTATTTTTATTTGTTTATATTTTTTGCACACTCATACTTCATGAGCACTCGAATTCATGACTTCAATATTGAAACACGCTTTGTCTACCATTGAGCCATGAGAAATATGGGCAGGAGGAAAAAGAAAGAGAAGGGATCATGGGAGGAACATGTTTGGTATTTCTTTGAACCAAGAAGTCCAACTGATTGGGTTACCGGTTTGAGTGGGACCCACCATGGTGTTTATGTGAAATTCACCCCAACCAATAGGTGTATCACCCAATGTTAGGCACATGAGCCTAAAAACCAGCCTCGCACACGTAGAGCACACAGTTAGAAATAATATATAGGACAAACTTTATCCTCTAAACTATTTCCCTTCGTGTGGTCCATCCGAATAATGGATGGACCGAATGTTTGGGCACCAAGCCTAAGTTGGGGCATGGTATCTAATGGTTGGAGTGGATTTTATATAATCATCACTATGAGCCTTGTAAGTATCAAGGTTGGACATCTCTCCCAACCGTTTCCCCTGGTGTGGCCCACATGAATAACAGATTAGTCTCTCTCTTTTTTTTAAAAACAAATTTATCCACGACATAACGTGGATTCTGCCTACCGCATTATAGTTGGCCCCCATAAAAATCAAGGGTGGGCATCCGTCTCCCAATTGTTCAGAGTAAAAAAAAAAAAAAAAAGACATAAAGGCAAATCCTTGATTTATTTTTATTTTTTTTGCCCACCATGAATGTGTATATGAGATCTCCCTCAACCATTAGATGTGTCATCCTATGTTATACTTATGAAAAAATATTAAGGATAACCCTTGGTTTAGGTGAGCCACACCAAAGGCAATAACTACAAAAGAGATGACCACCATCGATTCTATCAAGGACCACCATGGTGATTATAAAAAATCCACTCTAACCATTAGATGCCACGTCGCTATTTAGCCATGGGGCCCAAAACTTAGGCGCATATGTGATTTAGGTGGGTCACACAAAGTGAAATAGTTGGAAGGGTGAGCATTGTCCCGTATAATGTTTCTAATCATGTGGCCCACTTGAATTACAGATGGGGCTAATTTTTGGGCCATGGGCCTAACATGACGTGGCATACTTGATGGTTGGGAGTAGATTTCACATAAACCTCAAGGTGGAGCCTGCCCAAGCTGTGATATGTTTTCTCAATTATTTTATGAAAATATCCCCTTAGATACTTATGGCTGATTAAGTGTGGCCTTAGATTCACCCAAGATGGTGCGACCCTCACTACGGGGGCCACCTCGATGTATTCATTCTATTTCCATGTTATCCATCCGTTTCGCCATATCATTTTATGGCATGATCCCATAATTGAAGAAGATCCAAATCTCAGGCAGATCATACTATAGAAAACTGTGGTGAACAAAGCCCTATCATTAATCTGTAATGTATATTTGTCATCCAACCTATTGATAAGGTCACATACAAATGTATGAAGGGATAAACACATCAACTTAATATCATAACTTTTTGTGACCCATTAATGGTCAATCACTACTATTTCCTATGGTATGGTCCACTTGAGAATTGGATCTACTTCATTTTTGGGTTCATATCCTAAAATGATTTGACAAAACAGATGTATGGTGTGGATATAAAATATACACATCAAGGTAGGCCCCATGGTAAGGGCCACACCATCTTCGGTGAGGCTGAGGCACACCTAATCCAGTTCCCCCTCGACACACCCACCCATGTGATGCGTGTATGAAATAATATTTCCTTGAATGTCCATCCCTTATTTTGTTAGGGGACCCATCCTGACATGTATTGGAGATCCACTCTGACCATTAGATACCACACCAAAACAGAGGTCTTTGGCCCAAACATAAGGTCCATCCATTATTCATGTGGGCCACATGAAGGGAAATAATTTGGAGGGCGAGCGTTGCACAATACATTGTTTCCAATCGTGGGGTCCACATGAAATACAAATGGTGACGAATTTTGGGCCCTAGGCCTAAGGTGGGGTGACGTAGTGGTTGGGGGTGAATTTCAGATAAATAGCATGGTGGGCCCACTAAAGTTGGCAACCCCCCTTTGCACTGTGAAATAACTTTCCCTCTCTATTTTTTTCCCGCTCCAACCACAAAATTTGAAACTACTTTTTTAAATCATAACGGTCGGCCCACGGTGATGGCGATGTATTTGAATGTCTTAGTTTAAGCTTGACCCGATTTAGAAACAAGCTTGAAATTTAAGCCCGATTCCTAGCCCTCGAGCCTGATATTGCAACCCAAGCCTAGCCCGCGTGCCAGAAAGCCCGACGGGCCAGCCTCGCCCATTAACACCCCTAACCAAGATGAATGGATTGCCCCAAATCTAAACATTCCAATAACTTAGATAGGTCACAGCATGTGTGTGTGCATATATATATATATATATATATATATAATAATATATATATATATATATATATATATATATATTAAATTCAAAAGGTACTCGAGTTTTTTGAGTGATCATTCAAGATTAATCAGATCAATTTGAAAACAATGTCACACAAGGCACACTATACGGGATGGATGGGGTGGCACCGTTCGTGACTAATGTTATTTCATTGGGGAGGTTACTCAAGCACAGGAGCATTCTTAGAAATCTGTTAAAATCCCATTAAATACAATGAATGGAAAAAAATTTATATATTCTGAATGCATAGGAAGTTGAGGAGATGGTTATATCCAGTGCATTCTGTGGTAGAGTTGATAACGTGGTTGCCATCCTTGAGCTGATCTATGGAGTGGTCAAGGTGGTAGATAGCAGCGAGACATGACCGCCGATGAAATCGACATGTGAGTCGATGTGGCTCACGAAACAGTCTATAAGGGTTGCACTACCTTGTTCGCATGAATAAGTTCTTAAAATCATAAACCAGTGATGGTGCAAGATCCTTGAACACCCAATTCATGTTGTTGGTAAGTTTTCTACAAGCAATGTTGTTACTTAGCTTTATATTGATAGTTCTGTTTTAATTTCATTATATTCTCTAAAACTATCATCATAAAGCATTGTCTTTTGAATGATAATTATAGATGGTTAATGTAGCTTTTACGCAAAGCTATTCCACAAGTTGAAGGGAAAAGTAAATTTTAGAGATGAGATAATTATATATTTACTGGTTTAGAGTAATTGTGGTAGATTGAGTGGATAACTAATAAGTTTCAATTTTTTATAGTTTAAAAGTTAATTTTTTTTAAAAGCATTAAAATAATGGAAGATGATTGGATTGGCCCAATTGGCATTACTGGAGATGAGCCCATGCAAAGCATGTTTGTAAAATGTTTGATTGAGGGGAGTAGAGTAGGTATGGCTAGACCTTACCTAATATGGTGCAATCCTTACTATGGGCCCATCTTGTTGCGTTTATTATATATTCATGTTGTCGATCCCATCTTCCAACTCATTTTAAGGGATGGGATTGAAAAAATAAAGTAAATCTAAATCTTAAATGAACCATGCTAAAGTAAGCCACAGTGATTGACTATTAAAAAGTTCTTATGAGCCATATAAGTTTTAGATCAAGCTGCCATTTTTTTTTACCCTTCGACCAGGTTTGTGTGGCCTTAATAATGATTTAGATGATAAATAAATATTATCAAGAGTTTTAACACCGAGGTCATAGGTTTGAGTACTTATTGCAGTGTATGAGGGTGTGTGTAAAAAAAAATATTTGTTAGATGACAAATGAATGTTACGAAAATTTTATATGTATCCTAAAATGTTTTTAATAGTGCATTGTTTAGTCACTACCACTTCTTTTAGGGCCTGTTTGATTTTTGTGTATTAGGGAAATACCTTTGAAAAAAGTCATTATTGCCTTTTTACTCTGTTTGAAATTTTAAATGTATTTTCATATAGAAAATTGATCTAAAAAAACTGACTTAAAATTGTGGACCCCACTGTGATGTGCATGACATATCCACACTGTCCATTTGTTTTATTAGAAGATTTTAGGGCCTAAGTCCAAAGTCGAGACAGATACAACGCTCAAGTGGGCCATACCACAGGAAACAATGGCCTTAAATGTCTACTATTGAAAGTTATTTTGTTTATTGGGCCCATATTAATGTTTATTTGCCATCTAACCTGTTCATGCAGTCATAAAAACATTGATAAGGGGTAAACACAAATATTAGCTTTATCCACAAACTTCTGAGGGCCACATAAATTTTCATATGATAAGCATCCAATTTCCATTGTTTTCTGTGGTGTAGTCCACTGGAGCTTTGGATCTGCCTCTTTTTTAGGTTCATGCCTTAAATGAGGCTGACACATATAAGACGAACGGTGTTGATACATCACGTACATCATAGTGGGCCCTACATTCATTTAGCAACCATCCTCAGTTCTAACGCCGAAAAGTTAAGCCCTCACGTCAGCGTAGGAAACGATGTAGTAATTACTAGGTAAGTAATTATTACCCATTTACCAGGTAATTGGGTAATATTTACTTAGGTAAGTAATTACCTCTTACATGAAAAATCAAACAAGCCCTCAATGTTGTACACTTGATATTTGGATATGCATCATTTCTTGTCTCATAATATTATAAGAGTTATAAGAAAAAAAGATGGATCGTGTAGATATAGAATACATGCATCAATGTGGGCTCCATGCTAATACTAAAACATAATCTCAAGTAAGGAGATGGCCCCACCTAATGTGCTCACTTAATGTAGTGGGCCTATATACAACCATTACCATTAGGGCTGCACATTGAACCGGTAGAACAGTGGAATTGGACCGGAACCGACCAAACGGTCCGGTTCTAGAGTGCACTGGTTCCGGTTCCAAAAATTAAAGAACCGTTTAGTTCGGTTCGGTTCCAGTTTGGGGGTATGTAGAACCGAACTGAACTGTGATCCGAACCGTTGATCCGAACCGTGAATCCAAATCGTGGATCTGATCCGTGGAACCAAACTTGGAACCAAACTTAGTAACGAACTGTGGAATCGAACTTGGAATCGTGAGTTTATAATATATTTTACTGGTATATTTGACTCATGATTTACTGTTTAAAATGCACCCCTTGCTTGCTTTCATAAATAAATTTTTTTACACTATATACAATATCTAAATCATTCATCAAGTGGATCACAACATGAATGGACATGAGCTAAATTATAAAATAGAACACGCAATTGAACCGGATTATAAAAATTCCAGAACTGTGGAACCGATCCGAAACCAAACCGATTTTCACGGTCCGGTTCTAGGGTGCTAACGGTCCGGTTCTGGTTCCAAAAATTATGGAACCGTAAGGAACGGTTCGGTTCCAGTTTCACCCCAGAATTGGATCGAACCGAACCATGTGCACCCTAATTACCATGATTACAGGGATATTCAAGGGCTTAATAGAGAAACGGATTGGCTACTCCCCACCAGCCATTGGCTGGTGGTCGGTGCTCTGTGGGCCCACCATGATGTATGTGTTTCATCTATGCTGTCCATCTATTTTTATAGATCATTTTATGGTATGAAAGAAAAAATGAGGTATATCTCAATCTCAAGTGGACCACATTATTGGGAATAGTGTTGAATGAACGTTGACTATTAAAAACGTTTTGAGGGCCATAAAAGTTTTGGATCAAGCTGATATTTATTGTTTCCCTTCGTCTGGGTATTTATGAGCTAATCAATAGATTAAATGTCAAATAAACAATACAGTCGGCCTTAAGAGGATTTTAATGGTGGATATCCAATCATTATTTTTTTCCTGTGGTGTGGTCCACCTAAGATTTATATCCCTATCATTTTTCAAATTTAACGTAAAATGATCTGTAAAAATGGTTGAACGGAATGGATGAGACATATACATCATGGTGCCCCCCACAGAGCACCGACCATCAGCCACCGGGCTGGTGTCAGAGGGAGTAGCCAGTCCGTCTCCTGGATAAGGGGGTGATTCGGTTACCAGACAATCAGCTTCTACAACAAACCCCCAGTTTTCTTCTTTTAGAACCTCGGTGAAGAGTGTAAATTAAGCTTTAACATATAACCGTTCTTCTCCTCTAACCTGTTATATATGTAGAATATCCTTTCCGTGAAAAAGGTGGACCACAACATTATGATCACCTATTATGAAATTCAGCTGACCCACTCATTTTTTTGGACAACACCAGAATACAGAGTAATGCCATCGGCTGTCCATTGATTTTTTAGTTCGTGTCCAGATCAATGATCAGATCAAACTGATCTCCGTTCCAGGAAATTATCATCGCATACAGGGACCTTCTACACGGATCAGATATTCTAGAAACGTGACACGTCATCATAAAAGAGATGGCTGTACCTTAAAAATCCACCTACAGCCGCTGTAAAAATCCACCTACAGCCGCTGTATGTATCAATATATATTATTCTTTAATAAGAGTATACGCGCGTGTGTAATAAGGCTCGTGAACGCACAATACATATATAGCATGGCATAAATATGCATGATCCAAACCATCCATAAGATTTTTGGGAAATTATAAACGTGTTAAAAGGATATATACAGTCTATAAATAATGTGGGCCCCAGTAATGGATTGTAAACAGATGAATGATTAGAAAACTTGTGAAACTTTTCCTGACACATACTCGATGAACCTGATACGAAGGATCGGGAATTGATATATTTCTTCCATTATGATGGACGGATTGGATCTGATATTTATCGTTCCATTCTGTCGCATGTGTGGCGTGTACGTGACCTCGCTTCACACGCGTGAGGCATAGCAAAATTCATTTTAAGATCTGTACCAGAAGAAGTCGCAGAACGTCCGCCCCCCCTCTGTCTCTCTCAAACACCGCTTCATTTCTCTCTCTCTCTCTCCCTCAAAAACCACCGCTCCATGTATTTTTGTCTCTGCAAATAACCCTAATTTTTCTTCCCCTTCAGAAACACCCGTCCTCCATCTCTGCAGAAACCCTAATTTTCTTCTCATCGCGTTCCTGCAAACAGTTTCAAGAGCTTGAAGAACGAGGAGAGGTGATGGGAGTCCCGGCGTTCTACCGATGGCTGGCGGATCGATACCCGCTCTCGATCTCGGACGTTGTTGAGGAAGAACCCGTCGAGGGCGAGAATGGATTCCTTCTCCCGATTGACGTCTCGAGACCAAACCCTAATGGCTTCGAATTCGACAACCTTTACCTTGACATGAATGGCATCATCCATCCCTGCTTCCATCCCGAAGGAAGGGTATGTATTGTACCTTTTCTAATTTCTCCTGGGAATTGATATTTACGACCCTTCCGTACTGATTGTATGTGCCCATTTCCCTGTTTTGGGGATTGGAGCGCGGTGCTGATGTGTGCGAGTGCTCTAAATTGCACCGTTGGAAAGGTTGCCTGCCGCAAAAATCAGATCGATCCACTCATCAGGCGTGCCAAACTGATCGACACCACAATCACATCTATTATATCCGGCCACTGGCTGTCCATGAATATTCATGTTGAGCCCCGCCTTTTGGGTGGTTTGGATGTCAGAAAATACATCATGTGTTGGCATGCCTTTGTGAGGTGGAGTGAAACCTTGTCATCCATACACGTTTATTTGAATTCTGAGGACTATTTAATAATATTGGGGAACGAAAATAGAAAAAAGGGTAGAGATCCTCAGCCATCCATATCTTGTTCTCCGCTATTGATTGGACACTAATCAAGAATTGCATTGACCACACAATTCTTACAGTCTGATGATTGAGTTTTTCTACTTTGGGTGTGAGCCGCTGCTAAATTTTCTTTTGGCGACACATTTGTATTCCAGCTATTAAACAATTAGGATCCTCTGGTCAGTTCTATTTTTGATGTACAGTCCATTACCTATGGACTTGCTGAATGGAGGGCTTGGATCTCATACACGCATGTCAGTCACATATATAGTAAAGATGTGGAGGCATGGTTACTTCATGGATTTGAGGGCACCTGGCCACTTCCGTTATTATTATTTTTTTTCCCTTATTTGAAATTAAAAATATTATCACGAAATACATGAGATGCCAACTACTGAATCTAGCCTGCTGCTAAACAATTATTTGTTTCAGAATAATGAATTATTCGCTAAAGTTCAATCGGTTGAGGTGGTTTGCGTTGTATTTAATTAAAATTTTTAAAGGTAATGGAGCTTCATTAAAGAGGTAAATAAAAAAATTTAAGAAAATTTGCAAAGATCTATTAACAATGAAAAATTCGTGATGAATGTCCTCAGACGGTAAAGAGTCCTCTGTGGGCGCATTGCAGTGCTGCCTAAATTGCCAACCCCCCGTACTTTTCTGTTTTGAATCAAGTGATCTGTATTACGGTTCATTTACAATTCTGATCACTATTTTTGCCACCTGCAAATTTAATTCTACATTCTTAGTATTGATTGAGGTGTATTCTACATTTATATTTAGAATGTGGAGATTTATACTTTTTCATGCAATAGCATGCATATAATATAATGTTAACATGTGGGATATATAATAATAACATGCATTAATTCGTCATATATAAATTGCACTATCAATGTATATAAAACTATATTGCATTATGCATATTCTTAGTGTACTGGAGCGACCCACATGATCCTACCCTCCCATACCACGTGTTGGAGAAAATCATGTTGTACAAAGTACAGAAATGACCTGCGATCTTTGTAACTATGGTCCGTTGGCATCCTGGAAATGATATCTGTAATTTGTTTCTATGCTTTTGGGTTGGATCTTTCATGAAATTTCTGTATATAGTTTTGTAGCAATATGGGCTGAGATTGGAAAGAAGATCTTTTGTAAGGTTGAAGAAGATCTTTTTCCCTTTGGCTGTATTTTTCCCTTCTTGGGTTTCTCTCAATAAACGAAGTTTTGCTGATAAAAAAAGGTTGTAGGATGTCATGGGTGGACTCTTCGAGAGGTCCATGTGGCGTGACAAGGAACTAAAGAACAACTTCACTCCAAGATTTCTCTTATGTCTCCCCAATTAGAACGGGTAAGGCAATTAAGGTTGTTTCAAATCATTCCCTAAAGCACCACCAATGTCACCTAGTCCTGGATCAATAACCAAGTGGCCTTCAAAATTATTTGATATGGTCATTCTTTTGGGATATCCATCTTGGTCCAGGTCTTTCCTTCGAGCACCACCCTCAATTGCCCCTTTCCCATTGAATTCGACCTTCATAAGATATATACTCTTACTGCTTTAAAAAGTCATAGTGGAAGTCAAAACTCATTTTCTCGTTGGAGATGGGTAGAAGTCCACCTTGAAAAGGTATGTTTATTCTATTTGTAAAAGGTGATTCCTTTGAAATCATAGGCCCAAAAGAATAGTGTGAAGGAGACTACTTCTGTGGTTCTCCCTTTACCACCAAGACACTCAAGATTTCCAACTACTGAGCGAACCTTCAATTCTTGGAAACCCCTAATGGATCTTGAGAGTATGGAGGGGAAAAAAAAATCTAACACACTCCTTGTCGCCGAACAATTTGGGAGTAGATGATGCACCATTTCTTTTGCTCAAGAGACATTTGCAAGCGAAAGGCCCCCTTATCTTATGATAATTCCTTGCCAACATAATTTCCTGTACTGCTATCCAACAAAAATCCACAACTTTTGGTGGTGCGGTAGCATTCCACACCTTCACCAAAGGAGAAGATTTCCACTCATGATGAAAGGAAGCAAAAGAAAGATTTAGATGAGCAACATCAGTTGATGATCCAAAGACGAAATATGCTTGTATATACCACTCTTGGGGGTATAAACTTCCTGCAATCTGCCCAAGAGCACCACATTAAATTTATTTTAGTCTCTCCTATATAGTAAGTCTCAAACAAATTTCACACAATCCTTTCCTAATACCTCACAGTTTGCTCCCTCATGGACCCAACAACCCTATAGAAACTAAAAAAAATGGAACTTAGGCATGCCTTCAACCTACCAATGATTACCATCTTATTTTTGTCCTTAATAGAATTGATTTTTGATGATACGGTAAATTTGGAGCATGCACATTGTGTGATTAGAAAGAAGAATTCCTTCCCATTGGATTCCACAATCCCCACGAATAATTCCACACCACAAAAGGAGAGAACAATACATCATAGGGGTCGAATTTTCAGCCATGTAGCACAACTTGGGAGAAATAGCTCATAAACCTCATAAACAATGATTTTTCTAAACATCATTTAAATTTGGTTACTCCCCTAAGGCCCATATCTCTAGCCACCTAAACAACTAATAAGGCCCAACTTTCATAGTCTAAGGGTAAAAACCTATTACACTGCAAAAGTGGACTTAAATTTGTTTAGAACTTCCCTGGCCTCTATAACTAAAAGTTTCCTATTGGAAAAGCAATCTTGGACCAATAAGGACTATCTAAGTGGAATATTGCGAGATGTCTATTTCCCCCAATTCCATCCCTCGTCGAAGATTTTTTGGTGCTCTTATCCCCTAATGTAATTCATGAAATAGTTCACCAAATGTCTTTAAAAAAAAGTCTGCCAAAAGAAATGCTATCTATGCATTTAACGGAACCTTCCCATCATCCGCTGTCTCCTACCAATCAAAATAGTCATCGATGCTTGTAGTCCAATCCAGGAAAGTATCGGAAAACTTCCCATGGAAATTGGCCACATCAAGATGCGTTCCTTGTTACCTGCCTTCAAAAGTTTGTATGATATATTCTTCCAATCCCATGGGTTGGTTGCAGATGCAAACTTTTCTCAGTCTGTTTTTGTAGATCATTGCTTTAGACAAGGAATACTTTTTATTTGTTGTCAATACATAGTTTCAGCTAGTTACTAAACGTGTTTCAGAAATAAAAGTAATAAATAGTTTTGCTATTCAGAGAAATAAAAAATCCACATTGAGCATCTCTTTTAATCTCTTAGAAAATTTACCATTTTCTTTTGTTCTTAATGCATGACATAGCTCACTTAGATTAGCTATTCATGTCTTGGGCTTCTATAAGTGTTGAAGACTGTTCTTTTAACTTGCAGCCTGCGCCTGCCACTTACGATGATGTGTTTAAATCTATTTTTGATTACATTGATCATCTCTTCACGTTGGTTCGCCCAAGAAAGCTTCTGTACATGGCTATTGGTAAGCACCAAACTGAATTCATTGATTTTCAAATTAATATGCTTAGGTGCTTATGTGGCTTGCTCCTGATTCTGATTATAACTTGAGTGTGAATTCTGTAGATGGTGTTGCGCCAAGGGCTAAAATGAATCAACAACGCTCTAGGCGTTTCAGAGCTGCAAAAGATGCGGCTGAGGCGGTAAGCTTTCACTACCTTAAGATCATACATTGGATACAACTGGTGAGCTTTTACTATGCATTTATATGTTGATTCGTGCTATTCTTATACACCTGTCAGGAAGCTGAAGAGGAAAGACTAAGACAGGAGTTTGAAGCGGAAGGGAGAATTCTCTCTCTTAAGGAGAAAGTTGAAACATCTGACTCAAATGTCATTACTCCTGGGACTCAATTCATGGCTGTGCTGTCTGTTGCCCTGCAATACTACATTCACTCGAGGCTGAATCGTTTTTTTGGCTGGCGGTGTACTAAGGTTCGCCTTCACATTTTTTGAGATATTGTCTCCCTTAGGTTGGATTGGTTCCTCGCTTAGTGGAATAATCCGTGCTGGTTTTATTTCTTCGAACACTTTGGTTTTCAGGATACTTCTCTCTCTCTCTAAATTTATTCATGGAGCTCTGCATTGGGTGATTATTTGAAGGTTATACTGTCTGATTCAAACGTTCCTGGTGAGGGTGAACACAAAATAATGTCCTACATCAGGTTGCAACGCAATCTTCCTGGTTTCAATCCCAACACACGACACTGTCTTTATGGATTGGTGAGTTTGAAACCTAGTCCTAATAGTTCTGTCGTTTGCCTTTTATTTTCTTTATAATTACCTTTTAAAATTTTCAAGTCAGAATTGAACATGTGCCTTTGTTATGCGCAGGATGCAGATCTAATTATGCTGTCTTTAGCCACTCATGAGGTTCACTTCTCAATTTTAAGAGAGGTTGGTAGATCCTGTCTTGCAATATCTATAATCCATTTATCAATCAGAAAGGAAAAGAAAATTTGCATTGCATTTACGATTTGTCAATGAGTTATGTGTGGACTCAGAAGCTTTGTAAGTGTTTGTATAGGTGATCTCCCTACCAGGGCAACAGGAGAAATGCTTTCGTTGTGGTCAAGTCGGACATTTGGCGGCTGAATGCCGAAGCAATTCAAGTGATCAGGTGGGGCAGCCAAATGAGACAGATGACACCCCGATTCATAAAAAGAAATACCAGGTTGGATTTTGAATGTAGAGATGGCCTTTTATTGCCACATTTTGAGTTGTTATCATTCATAGTTTACTCTCCTTTGTGGCATATTTTATTCTGAACTATTTTTTGAAACATTATTGGGCAGTTTCTCAACATCTGGGTTTTGCGAGAGTACTTAGCATATGATCTGGAGATACCTGACCCACCATTTGAGATAAACTTTGAACGAGTGGTGGATGATTTTGTCTTCTTATGTTTCTTTGTTGGCAATGATTTTCTTCCTCACATGCCTACATTGGAAATCCGTGAGGTTTGTAGCAAGAACCTACTTTCAGATTCTGTTAATAAAGGCAATTTCAGCATCTGCTTTGTTTAAGAAGTATTTATTCTTTATGCGTCTGTTGTTTACAAAATATTGGTCAAAGTCTTATTGTTATTACTTATTTTTGTCACTTATGCTAGTAGTTAGGTGATTCCACATTTCAAAGTAAGCTGAAAACTGTAGTTATTGGTTTTGCTAAAAACTCTTTTGGCTCTTCAGGGTGCAATAAATTTGCTGATGTTTGTTTATAAAAAGGAGTTTGTAGCTATGGGTGGCTATCTTACTGATGCCGGTGAGGTAATCTCTCTTCTGATTATGTTTTATCAAGTTTATGCAAAACATAATATTCTTTTTTTCCCCTTTTGAGAAGGTAATGGGAACTTTATTAAAACAAAAGCATTAGGGAACACCACATCTTTTTAGAGATAAAGAAGGGCATGAGCTTTTTGTCTAACGTATGCCTACTTTTGAAACATTTCTAGTAATTATTGTAGACATAGTTACTTATGGGCAGATCTTGAGAGAGCTTTGAAACAGTGTTCGAAATATCGGCATCGCGCAATGTATTTCACCCTTGGGATACAAATACGTATCGGTTATCGCACGGGATATATCGTTTGTATCGCGTAATTTATCGCACTTTTTTGGGAAACATGGGGAAACATTGGGAAAATTGTTGAATTTTTCAATGAAACTTCAGGGATTATTAAAAAAGACCTTAATACACACTTTTAAATCATAGAATCTCAAGAAAGAAGTTCACATAATAGGTTTCCTTTGTATAGGGTCATAAACTATGCGTTGTCCGATTGAACTAAGACCACTATATTCAAATATGATGTAAAACATTTATAAATGTATTAAGACATGTATGAAAATACAACCAATTGATAAGGTCATACAGATTTGGATGAAAGACAAACAAATATCACCTTGATGTAAAACTTTTGTGGCCCACAAAAGGTTTTCAATGGTCATTAACTACTCTTTCATGTAGTGCGATCCACCTGACACTTTTATCTTATTAATTTCTGGACCATGGTCTAAAATAAGTTGAAAAAGCATATGAATGGCATGAATATACAATTCATACATCAAGGTGGCCCACTTAGTCAGGGTGCCACCCACATTGTTGGTTCAAAGGTCTCACCCAAGTTGGGCTTTCCTGCGTAAGAGATAGACGGACCTAACCTATTAGGGACTGTATGGGGCCCACCATATTGTATATGTTTTATCCACGTCGTCCATACATTTTGACAGGTCATTTTAGGGCATGATCCTAAAAAAAAGGTATATTTAAGGCTCAAGTGGACCACACCGCATTAAATAGTGGTGATTGAGTTATTTGCCGTCCAATCTGTTCGAAACGTTGTAGGGCCCATCTTGATGTTTATTTGGCTATCCAACTTGTTCATAAGGTCATATAGACCTAAATAAAGGTAAAAAATAAATATTGGCTTGATCTAAAACTTGTCCCTACCGAAAAGTTATCAATTGTAAGCGTTCAATCTCCACTGCTTCATGTGGTGTGGTCCACTTGAGCCTTAAAAGGGTCCCATTTTTCATGATTGATGCCTTAAAATGATCTTCTAGATTGAATGGACAAATTGGATAAAACATATACATCAAGTGGACCCCACAGCCCGCAGGGGAGTTCGTCTCTAGCTAACCCATGAGAAAGGGAAAGCAGATTGGCAGGTGTACCAGACACCATCGACCTGCTTGGTGTGTTAATGTCACCAAGTTCTGTGGGTCCCATCATGAGGTATGTGTTATATCCAAACCATCCGTCCATTAGGTGAGCTTGTCATAAGGCTCGAGCCTAAAAATAAGACAGATCGAATGATCAAGTGGACCATACTGTAAAAAGCAGTGGGGGATTGAATGTCTACCATTGATACCCTTTTAGGGGTCACAAAAGGTTTGGATCAATATGATATTTGTTTTTCCTCTTCATTCAGGTCTGTGTGACCTTATTAACAGATTGGATGGAAAATAAACGTTATGGTGGACCCTACAAATGTTTTAATGGTGAGAATAATTGTCCCCACTTCTGTTTGTGGTGTGGTCCACTTGAGCTTTAGGTATGACTCATTTTTGGGCTGATGCTCTAAAATGATCTTGGAAAATGGATGAACGGTGTGGATATAATAAATACATCATTTTGGGGGCCATGTTACATTGATCTCCTTTGGAACGTACAACTCGGGGATGAGGAGCGTCAACGCGCAGGACACGTACTACACCAGTTGAGTAGCCATTGGCTACTAACGTGATGTCACCAAGTTCTGTGGGCCCACCATAATGTATGTGTTATATCCACATCGTCCATCATTTTGGAGAGATCATTTTAGGGCATTAGCCAAAGAATGAGGTAGATCCAAAGCTTGAGTGGACCCACCACAAAACAATGGGGATCGAATGCCCACCATTAAAAAACTTCTTGGGGGCCACAAAAGTTTCCAGCTGATATTTATGTTTTCCATTCGTTCATGTCCATGTTAACTTATTAACGGGTTGGATCACAAAAAAATCTCATGATGGCCCTAGGAAGGTTTCAATGGTGGACATCATTGTCTCTACTATTTTATGTGGTGGGGTCCACTCGAGATTCGAGATTGCCTCATTCCCTAAAATTATCTCTCCAAAATGATGGACGGTGTGGATACAACACACACATCATGGTGGGGCCCACAAAACTTGCCGACGTCACTTTATTTGCGCCACTCTACTTGTCAGTAGCTAATCCGCTCCCATTTTCGAAACAGAAAGGGTTCCGGTCAATCCGGAACCCTAAAATCTCTTAAAAATCCCCAAATTCCCTCGTTCAAACCTAAATCTATAGGATTTTTTAACAGATTTCTTGCCAAAACCTCGTGTGCAATTTGAATCTTTCTTCTATACAAAGCAAAAAGGTAAGAAATGGAGATTGTTGAATTTAAAGCTCTTTCCTGTTTCTTCTTCCTTTTTTTTTTTTCGATTTTTTTGGTAATCGTGCAAGCCAAAAGGATTAAATCTACAGATAATATCTTCGATATCGCAAAAAATGGTGCGATATCGTGCAATACATCGCACGATACATAGAAATCTGTTTTTTTATTTTTATTTTTATACATAAAATTTCCGAGGGATTTCTGGCTGATATCGTGTCGCTGGCCAGCGATAATGATAATATCGGCCGATAGTATCGATATTGTGAACACTGCTTTGAAATGAGCAGGTGATCTCTCCAAAGGGCAAACGACACTAGGTTATACCTGCTTGATGCCCATCGTATGCATGCAACCAATAAATGGTGTGACCATGCTATCTTTTGAGCCCAAATTTTCCTTGATTTTGTGTTCATCTTCTCCGTAGTTTTGTCGTCTCTTTCAACATCATCTTTAATCCTTCAATTAGTGTTGACCATTTATTGTCTAGGTTTAATGAACTGCTAACAACTGTTAACTTTGTACCTCTCACTTTCCTGCAAGTTTTTTTCATACTTTTCTTGCACCTTTGGAACCTCTTTTTAGTTACAGGTTTCTTTTGGTTTCAAATATTGAATTTTTATCTATTGATGAACGTTTGACTATTACTTGATTGCCTTTGACCAGTTTGACTAGTCATTTTGTTGGACTTGTGAAAAATTTCCTACCCTCCATTCTCACCCAGTCAACCTCAAATAGTAGAACATGTCTACTATGAATATGGTTGTTTTGGTTATTTCTTCTTTCCCACCACTATATATATATATATATATATATATATATATATATATATATATATATATATATATATATATAATTGAGAGAGAACAAAAATTTATAAACAACCCGCAAAGCGGGGAAAGAATACAACCCTACGCTACACTGAGGTAGCAAAAAGATTACCGGGTAAACCTGCCTTTACACCCACCACCCAAGACTTCACATGCCTTTCAATCCAGCTAATTACATCATCTCCCCCCAGCCTTTCGTTTTGAAAACATCGTCCATTTCTTGCACCCCAAATTGCCTAAAAAAATCCCATCAAAATCAGTCTCCACTTAGCTTTTTCCACTTTCCCTGCTTCCTCCTCCTCCATTGCAAGCCCACATGAGGGCTTCTACCGAATTCGGCATAACCCAATCCACATGGAGCGAGGCTAAGAAATAAGCCCAGATTTTGGAAGCAAAGGAACAATGTAAGAACAGATGGTCAATCGACTCCGTGTTCTCTTCACACATCAAGCACTATTGGGGTAAGATCAATGCTCTCCTCTAGAGGTTGTTGATGGTAAGAATTCTCTTTCGCCACAAAAGCCAAACAAACACCGTCACCCTAGGAGCACCATAGAACCAAGAATGGAAAGGAACCACTATTTCCTTATCATCCTTAAAAAAAAAACCCTTGCATGGAAATGCTGAGTAGAAGAGGCACTTGTGATTTCCCAACACTGTCTTGTATTTAGAGAGGGAATGAGGAGCCACTGTAGGTGAGAATTTGACTTCTAGACTTTTAGGTTTTGTTTGCATGCAGGAGGCTCCATTTGATTCAGATTAGACTAGCCCAATCCATTTCACTGGAGTACAAATTGAAAAGAAACTAATCGTAAATGGTGTCAATGTATTTCTGCTTCTAAGTGAGGCATTTTTGTTAAACCAAACACCCGAAAATTTTGATTGAAATATTTTTATGATAAAAAATCAATAAGAGGGAAAAACCTTATGGAGATTATCCCTGCTGTGCAGTTCCTAGTTGTGTCCAATCCTCCGAACCAGGTCCAACTCCCACCTTGAATCATGCTTAAAACTCACACCTTGCTCCTGCTTCCTTGCAATTTAAACTTGCTAACTTCTTGAAACAGATGGTTCCCACTCCTGCACCTGGATATGTTGCCGCTTTGCATCACGCTTATAGTGGATTCTGTGGTGTACATGGAAAGTGAAATCATAGAACCTTTAACAACAGATCGAGAAGTGTAGATGTGTTATTTCTGAGGTAATCATTTTGGAATAGGGGAATACCTCTTCAGGGGCTGTAAATTGGAAGATATTTTAGGAATTTCAGCAAATTGTTTGCCCTCATAGATGTGGGTGAGGTTGTAGATGTGCTATTTCTGAGGTAAAAAGAGAGCTTTGTTTTGGAATAGGGGAATACCCTCTTCAGGGGCTGTGAATTGGAAGATATTTTGGGAATCTCAGCAAATTGTTTGCCCTAGGTGTGGATGAGGTGGATGGTTCCTCATCACCCGTTTCCTCCCCCTTTTTTGTACTTTTGTTGGTATAAATAAAATTCTATCATTTCCATTAAAAGAAAAAAAGTTCCATAGAAAAACATGGGATTCCAACCTCTCTACAGACGCACCTTTATGCATTTGTTCGGAGTTTTTCATATAAAAATCTAATTTAGTTGTGTGAACCTTCTTCTAGGTGCTGGTCCTGCTTCGAGCCACACTTTGGACTTGCTTCCGTTCTCACTTCCTAGCTGTTTATATTGGCTTACCTTTTGAAACACTGGCTGCCACACTCTTATCTGTGTCGCTTCACTTCATATTTTGTTCAACTATATAACAGATATTTAATCTTGTATGGAAGCAAGTGCTATATTGTTTTGTCCCAGATTTATACTTTACTGATTTTATTCAATCCGTTGAATTTTGAGGAACCCTTATATATAAGTTCCTATAGCCAAATTAGAGACTTTGGACCTGTATTACCCCAACCTTACCCCCCCAGAAACAATCGACTTATTTAATTAGAGTTAGAAGTCTTGAAAGAGCATTTCATTTTGGACCAATTTTTAGGACTACGCTTATTCTGGTGTTTATCAGTGGTCTTATAC
This sequence comes from Magnolia officinalis, assembly GCA_021015155.1. NCBI lineage: Eukaryota > Viridiplantae > Streptophyta > Magnoliopsida > Magnoliales > Magnoliaceae > Magnolia > Magnolia officinalis. The sequence goes on from JAJHSJ010000007.1 coordinate 85,637,504, forward strand.
AATCGGCTTACGCACTAATGAAGATCTTTATACTGGAGCTCTTTTTCTATTATTCTTTTTGCCATATCCTTAATTGCGGGTTGGTTACACCTACAACACACACTTCCTAATGCTAGGGAATTCAACATGTCCAGGTAATATTGGAGAGGGTAGAGCATTTTGCTCAGTCAGTTTCTGTATACGAAGATCAAATATTTCAAAAAAGAGCTCGTATTCAGCAGGTAATTGGCTTGTTCTATCTTGCTTATTCTTATTCTCCTCATCTTTGTTTATCATTGTCTGACAAGCTTGAAACTGTCATGCTTGTTTTTGGTTGTATCCACAGATAACTATGATTTCTTTACTGATATATGGTTTTGGACTTTTGGTTGGATGTCAGCACATAAGTGCTTGATGAAATGTGTCTACATCTGAAATTTGTGGTTGACACTTTATTGCCATTTCAATGATGAAATTAATGCAAGTCCAAATCCGTGATACACTCACTAAGTGTAATGTGAACTCTTTTATCTTTTATTTTTTCTTTCCTTTTTCTGTCATTATCACTATTTAGAGTCTGATAGTTGAACATTTCAGCACTCAAGTTCTGCATGAATGCACCATAGTTAAGTTTCATTCTTGAAACTTTCTCAATTGAGGTTCTCGAATGTGATTTTCACCTGGAAAAATCTATGACTGAACTGGTGAGAGGATTATGCATGTAATCATGACTTCACTGTTATCCATCGTACTGTATTCTGTTCTTAAGCTGCTCTCTATGTTACTCATAAAACTTGCGAGTTAATATTTAACTCATTTTGAGACATCACTTAATTTTTGAGAAAACCTTCAAAAGAAAATAAATTAACAATTTCTTCACTTTACTAATTAATAAGTTTATCATCTCGTTAGTCAACATCTACTGTTCTAATACCCATTTGATATATATATATTTTTTTGTTCATGAGAATATCCCTATTTGTTGGGCCATTGGTTATTGAAAGGATGCATTATCATTTGAATCGTATATCCACCTGTGTTGGTCTATTAATGTTTTATACATGAAAAAAAAGAGATTAATTATCCCTACAACCTACATTGTTTTCATGCATTTGCTTTTTTCATCAAACAAAGTTTGTTGAGGCTTCTAAAATCTAATATCCTTCCCATTTCGGCTATGGATCTTATTTCCACATGTGGTCCCTTTTCCCCCTAACTGCACCAAATTTCTCTAAAAGAGAACTTTGATAAGACACAATATTATGAACTCAACCTGAAATCAAGCTGTTTGGCTTGCAAATTAATACCTCAATCTCATGAAAATACTTAAAGCCTCAGTCTGTGTGATCACCAGTTGGGATAGAAAGTTCCTGCTAAAATTGATCTGAAGTGACATCTGTTGGTTCGATGCGTTGCTGACCTGGCAACTGTTGCATTTGTGTTTAAAGCTTTTGCTTGAAGTAGGTCCTTTTCATTGCAACTGGACTACTTTGCTTGTGAAGGTATAAGGATCAAGCTATTCAAGAAGACAGTCATTTGTGAATTGAAGAAGGAATAACAAAATTTCATCCATTGTGTGTTATGTATGAGAAAGACCCTAAAAGGCTCCATTTTTTTAGGTCCAACAATGCCATGCATGGATGGGTCAGAAAGTGTGTTGGATATGGTGCAACAGAGCCTAAAATGGATGTACGCTTCTTTCTAATGTGAGGAAAGATGGGAGAATTTTCATAGTCTGTTGTAAGAGTCTTTTATATCCCGAAAGAAACTAGAGTTTCTATGTTAAAGGAGTCTTGTTCTTAGGAGGTTAGCTTGCGGGATGTGTTAGACATGTTAATATAAGGGAACATTGTCTTTAGAAAACCTTAATTTACGAAGATCCAAGATAAGGAACTCATAGCAGTCAACCGGGGATTTAAATCTTTACATTTAAACACCAGTGTTTTAAATCGCAACTTGCGTGTAGCATAGCGTTCATCCCTTTGAATCATGAGGTGTACGCTATGTAAACGTCTAGGTTTAATTAACATTGTGCTTGGCTGCACTAGATATCATGAAATTTCATGATATTTGGTGCAACCAAACACATCCTAAAATAATAGGAAAAATAGGATAAAGATCAAGTACTAAGATAAAGAAATAGCAATGGAACTTATTTAATATTGTTACTTATATTATTTTACTAATTGCAACATTAACTAATTTTCATTAAGAAAGATAATGTAGCACATAATTTAAAGCATAATGAATTTCAATGTTTAGTGAAAAATAACTTGTAGTGTAAGCCACATGGCATATAATGCATGCTATGTAGTGTGTGTGTAGGCTACATGTGTCTTGAACTATTTTCATGAGCTATGTAGTGTTAGTGTGAAGGCTAAGCTACACTACGTAGCGTAAGCTACCTGCTACATAGTGTAAGCTGTTTAAAACAATGATATGCATGTGGGATTGTAGATGACACTCAGCCACTGTTTTTGAATTAACTATCGTGGTTTTCTTAAGAAGGGTTTTCTTCTTTTATTTTGTGCATCAAACTCCTCAAGTACTAAAATCTGTTGCTTGATGTTTGACTTACATGTGGGTATCTATTCTTGTCACTCATGTTCTGTATTCTTCTCCTTTCTGTTCCTTCCAAAATTACAGGTTTAGTATTTCCTCATGTTCTTGAATACTACCATCCCAAACAAGTTGATCAGTACCAACATGATGCAGGACAATTAACCTCTTGCTCTAAAAGCTCGAACTGTTAGAGTATGGCGAATTAATCCCTTTATCTCATAGCCTAGGCCCCATATCTCATGGGTTTTAAGACCTCGGCCGAACCCCCTTCATGGGCCTGAAATCACATGGGCCGCCCACCCCGAGTGTCCCCGCATCCCACGGGCTACCCCACTTGAGCCCGGTGTGAAAATGCGCATTAATCACCCCTGGTGAGGAGTCTCGAACACGAGACCTCCTCCGTGGGCCACACCCACCTGAGTGTGCCCCTGCATCCCACAAGCGACCCCACTCGAGCCCAGTGTGAAAATGCTCCTGCATTAATCACCCCCGGTGAGGAACCACTTGCTCTAAAAGCTCGAACTGTTAGAGTATAGCGAATTAATCCCTTTATCTCATAGCCCAGGCCCCATATCTCATGGGTTTTAAGACCTCGGCCGAACCCCCTTTGTGGGCCCCAAATCACATGGGCCGCCCACCCTGAGTGTGTCCCCGCATCCCACGGGCTACCCCACTCGAGCCCGGTGTGAAAATGCGCATTAATCACCCCTGGTGAGAAGTCTCGAACACGAGACCTCCTCCGTGGGCCACACCCACCTCGAGTGTGCCCCTGCATCCCACAAGCGACCCCACTCGAGCCTAGTGTGAAAATGCTCCTGCATTACAACATGTCTAGGTCTTGATTAATCTATTGTTCTTTTCTTTGCTTAATCTTGGTTGCAAAGTTGCAATATGGTTCTTTCATTAACGAAGGTAGAAACTTCACATTAAAAGGAGCTACAAGATAATAGCAAAATACCAGTGTAATGGATATAGGTGGAATTCATTTTCTGGCTGCTTTGTGATGTGGAGGGCATGGAGCCTGCTATAGTCGCTTTTTGAGGGATCCAGTTCTCAATGGTACTTTTATATTTTTATGGAAATATGGTAACTTCATATGCAGTGTGGTAATTCCTTCTGCTGTTTCTTGTGAGGAGTCTCTTGGATGGAATTTGAAATTTCAAAGATAACTATTTGTTGGACTGTGTTATTTGTCTGTTATTTAGTTGAGGGAAGCTCAGGCCTTTTGGAAGACTCACACTTTTTTGTTGAAAAACAAAATCTTTTAGTAAGCCACCATTTTCTCTTCGATAGAGTCCAAGGGCACAAGATGTTATTACCTTTTTTACATTGTAAATTTGGAGCAAGTCAATCACCAGTATTCTTTACCAGTGCTATTTATGTCTTCACTGGTTTTTGGGTTTCAGGCACAAGAGAATAATGAAGAGTTGAAACTTAGAATGAAGAGAGAGAATTCTGAGGAATCCAAAGCTTCAGTTTCAGACAAGGTCTGTTCTCCTTTGCTAATGACTGTACCGCATTATATAAAATCATGCATGATTGTTGTATCTTGGCCCTTCTAAGTATTTTATATGTACACTATTTGCGTCAAACATCTATATCCATCTGCATACTGACATTTATTGGCAGATCTCCCTTACTCATTTTTCTGAAAGTTAGATTGTGAAGTAGATGGTGCTATTCTTTTTGCAGGTGAAATTAGGAGAACCTGGTTACAAGGAAAGATACTATGTGGAGAAATTTGACTTATCAAAGCCAGAGATGATTGATGATGTCAGAAGAGACGTTGTAAGTTGTTTCATTTTTCGGTGATTGTTGGTTGCATCTAGAGGGTTATTTCAGCTAATATTATCTTGGGACATTTTGTAGAGGGGTTTCATCTGGGTAAGCAAGCTAGTAAGTGCATGTGTTACAGTAATATATAGATTATTGATGCTTAATATCCAGGCAGTTCTGTGATGCTAATCACTCTTAATTCCTAGTATTGTTTCATGATATTTTCTTTAAGTGCTATATCACAAACCTATCGTGCAAGTCTGTTTGATACTTCAGACAGACTGATACTCATACATGTTGAACTTGATCCTCTTTATTTGTTCCTTTTGGAATGCCCTGTATTTTCGACACATAAGGAACTCTACTCTTTTTCCATGCTGGGATCTGATTTGGAATTTTAAGTTTCACATTTATTTTCTTTAGTTTCTCATTTATTGTATGAACAGTTTCGGAAGCTTCATGCTCTGTTAAAAACCTAAGAGGTAGTGAAATTCTTTTTCTTTCTTTCTTTCTTTCTTTCTTTCTTTTTTGAAGATTGCAAGAAAATATACTAAAAGGCAAGACGGCAGAAGAAAAACAAAAACAAACAAAAAACAAGCAAAGCAAAGGAACAAGGCAACAACAAAACAAAACAAAAACAAGGAAGAAACCTGAAAACAACTATACAACACGAAAGCAGACCCCAAAGAACAAATACACTAATCCAAGATCAAGGAGATGGCTGTTCTGTATAGAGATTTAGACTAAACAACCAATCTTTAAGATCCCAGATAATCTGCTTTGAAACAGAGGAAGAAGAGGAGAGATCCCGAAAACAGTGACTGTCCCTCCAGAGAGCTCAAAAAGTATCCATGGCAGCCATCTCACAAACGAGCAATGAATCCTTCTCAAGATCAAAGTCATTCCGAGCAAACAAGAAGCTTTGAATCGAACCGGGCATAACCCAAGAAACTCGGAATCTGTTGGAAATAGGTGACTAGATTTTAACCGCATACAAACAATTGAGGAATAGGTGAGGGATGGACTCTGCATTGCCAATGCACAGGAGGCAAATGCTAGGGAGGACATATCCTCGATGCTAAAGGTTGTCTATTGTCAGAATCCTCTCTCTCGCTAGAAGCCATATGAAGGCTGAAATCTTGGGAGGGACTTTGAGTGACCAAATGAGTGGAGGATGATCCTCTAATGTGATTAAAGAAAGATTTCACTGTGAATCTGCCAGAAGTGGAGAGGGTCCAAGTTAGTTGTCGACTTCTCTGAAGAAGGCTGGGCACCTTAGAGAAGTTGAAGGAGCTCCAACAAATCCTCCGTTTTAGCTTCCGAGTGGGCCCTCCTACAAGGAGGATGTTAAGCCCCTGAACCATTAAAAGAGAAGCAAGCAGAGATACTGATGGAGGAGTTTGAGGAAATTTTGGCTAGTCTCGGAAGCAGAGAGTAAAGTGGCTTGTTTGAAATCCATTGATCTAAACCAGAATCAATCCTAAAGTTGACTCCAAGATTAAAAGAAACACCTTTCAGAAATGTGCTTTTTAAGCGTATTGGCACGGTTTCAAGCTGGGTAAAGCCAAATCTCGGATTTGGAAAATGGCGATCCTTGCCATTTGGTGGTCAGTGTGGGAGGAAAGAAATGATAGATGTTTTAATGACAAGCAATCTTCGGTTAAAGCAGTCTGGTCTAGGGCCAAGAAGTTAATTTTAGAATGGGGGGTTCTTGTCAATGGAATTAAGGACTGTGATTTTCTGTTTTTAGGTTTCTAGTTCTCTTGTCTGCTATCTCAGCAGTCTTTAACTTTGTTGTTGTTTCTCTTCCTTTAATATAAATCTCGTTATCTTTGGAAAAAAAAAAAAAAACTAGAGATAGCTTTCCAAAGCGAGGGAGCTCTATAATTGGAGGGTTAGGAAACCAGCCACCCTCCTTTAGCCTATATTTAGCAGCAATGATCTCCCTCCACCAATTTCCTTACTCGTTCCAAAACGCCAAAGCCATTTCCTTAAGAGAGCGAAATGGACATCTGCCAAAGCTCTAAGCCTACTCCCTCCGCTTTGTAAGGTTTACAAATTTCAGACCAGTTCAACAAATGGAATCTATGATTCAGAGGGCTTCCTTTCCTTAGGAAATCACGTCTAAGGTTATCAATCTTAGAGATGACTGACTTTGGGCAACGAAAGAGAGAGGAAATAAGAGGAGAGATTCGAAATTTCCAGGGGGGCTAGTTTCCTTTCCACTCTCTCAATAATGACATCTCATAGGTGTTTAGTTGGTTTGCCAATGTAGAGAGGGAGATCGAGATACTTTGAATAGGTTGATTTTCAGAAGTTTGCATTAGAGAGGGAGATGAGATAGAAGAGACTTAAGAAGAGCGAGACGAACGAGAGGAGAGGAGAGAGAGAGAGAGAGAGAGAGAGAGAGAGAGAGAGAGAGAGAGAGAGAGATTGATGCCTAAAAGTTCGCTTTTGAAAAGATTAATTTTGAGAACAAAGATGGACTTGAATTAGTGAATAACCTTTCTCAGATTGCCAACCGCCCATTCAGTGGCTTCATAGAACAAGAGAGTATCATCTGCAAACTGGATGTGCTAAAACCACTGAATAGACCAATGGACTCACATTTATTTAGCATTCGGCTGAGGCCATCTGCAGCTATCACAATCAAGAAGGGATATAGAGGGTCACCCTTCCTCAGACCCCTTGAGGCAAAGAAAACACCTCTCGAAGAGCCATTCACTAAGAGGCGGCGACAGAGGAATGGCATGAAGAAATCCAGATGCACCATTTCGAACCAAAACCAAACCTACCAATAGAAGTTAACTAGTTCTCAACAAAAGATACCATAGAGTGATAAGATCCAAAAAAGGACCATAGATTACCAAAAAAAGACCATACGTTCTACTCCAAAAATAGCTTTACCAAAAACTGCAGTGACCACTCGAGAATTTGCCCCCCCCCCCCCCCCCCCCCCCACCCCCCCCCCCCCCCCCCCCCCCCCCCCTTTTTTTTTTTAAACGTAAGATCTCTTTGGTTCTTTCGAGATCCATAGTGATTTAACACATGCATGGTCTTTCCAAGGTAGAAGACTATGAAAGATGCTGCTTCATCTGAGAAAGTGGAATATGTAGGGGATGACATGACTTTTTTTTTTTTTTTTTTCCTTTTTTTAATGAAGCTTCACTTCCCATTGCTCGTATTAAAGAGAACCAAGTTTATTTCCAAATGTGAGAAGCTCTATAATGCGAAGATCTCTTCATGAACTAGCCTCCCTCTTGAACCCCATACTTCTTAGCTATGATGTCCCTTTGTAACATTTCTTCTTACCAGCCAAATCTCCACATCCATCTCTCGAGAAGAGCTAAATTCATATCTTAATCTCGGCTCCCCTCCTTAGCGATCAGCTGACATACCTTCGGCTACTTTAGCAAATGAAACTTCCTAGAATCAGAGGCTTCTTTCCAGAAAAAATCTCTTCCGAGTCTATCAAGCCTATTCACCACCTCTTTAGGACAATTGGACAAGGACAAGAAATACACTAGCATATTAGAAAAGGCACTCTCAAGGAGGGTCCATCGACCTCCCAAGGAAAGATACCTACACTTCCAAGATGCGGGCTCTCTCTCAATCATTTAAATCACCCTATCCCAAAGATGCTTGGTAGGCTTCCCACGCATAGAGGGTGCCCAAGATACGTTGTGGGAAAAGACCCTGGCTTAGAACCAAAAGTGTTCGCAAGCTGGCTTAGTTGATCATCACTCACATGCACCCTAACATCTCGGACTTGGCAACAATAATCTTCAACCTTGACACCGCCTCGAAACAAACAATTAGCTTCAATAAGTTATTCACCGAAGACTCCTCCGCATCACAAAACAACAGCATGTCGTAGGCATACTGAAGATGGCTATGTAATACCCATCTGCGGAAGTTTTGAAACCACAGAACAAACCATTCACTTCCCCTTTCCGAAGCATCGAGCTCAGCACCTCTCCCACAATAACGAACAAATATGGGGATAAAGGATCCCCCTGCCTCAAGCCCCTGGATGCCTTGAAGAATCCTTTTGGAGAACCAGTTATCAGAATGGAGGAGGGTGACTGCACATGTGCTTTCATCCATGCTCTCCATTTCCGACCACAACCCAATCCACCAAGCATGTAGTTGAGGAACTCCCAATCAAAGTCCTCAAAACCTTCAATTTCCAGCCACACAACTTCAAATCTGAAAGGTCTGGACCCCAATCATCTTTTGCTACTTCCAAAATAATGGGACGATGATCAGATGCTATCCTAGGGAGAGCCCGCTGATTAACCAGCAGAAAGTGGTCTAGCCAATCTGCAGGCACATGGATTCTGTCCAACTGGGATAAGGATGCTTCGGCTTGACTGTTAGACCACGTATATTTGGCTCCCCCCCAGAGGCAAGTCAACCAGATCATGACGGTTTACCCAATCAAAGAAATTCTTCAGGCTTTTGTTTTTTTCTTACTATTTATCATATTTTTCCTATTAGTAAGTAAAAAATTAGACGTATCATCCAGCTTACGCAACACGCTACCGTTACTTAAAACACTAGAACAAAGTTATGCAACTACAAAGCCATTGAATATGCTGATACTTCAAATGGATTGTGCTTTTGCCCTTTGCTATTGTCCATTGCCTCAATCAATTCAATTCCAACCCCTTCAGTTAATTTAGGCTTGTTGTCGATCAGATTTGACCAAATGGTTGACCAAAGTTGCGTTTGTACTTCCTATCATCCCTTAGGCTCCTCAATCTTGTTTCTCATCTTTGGCACCCATACTTGATTGATTTTGTTTTGTTTTGAGCTGTGGTATTTCGGGTTGAGTTTCAGAATATTAGTTTGACTCAGCTTTGACTACCTTGACTAGTTTGATGAGCTACCTGTATTCGAAATTTTATATGCATCGAGCATTTAGCTATACATTAAAAAAGAAGACTGACTTGTGTGGTGCCTTCCTTCTGGAGTGCCTGGCTATGGTACTTGAGGATTGAATGATACAACAGTCGTATGATTGAAGGTCATGTGGTGTGTTTTTTGCAGGTCTTAAAGTATGTAGAAGGCCTTTGCTGGGTCATGAGATATTACTACCAAGGTGTCTGCTCTTGGCTATGGTCAGTTAAAAGTTTGAATGTTGGTTAATTAATTTTCTATATTTTCATCTGTTTTGTTATGCCTATACATTGTCATTATCAGTGTAAGCAATGATGGTTAAAACCTTCTACCACCATAGTTATCTATTGGAAGCTGTTGCCTTTATGATAAGTAATTAAGTATACTGTAGATTACATGCTATGAAACACTTCTTACAATTATGGTTTCCATTTTCTGTTTGTGTCAGGTTCTACCCATATCATTATGCTCCTTTTGCATCTGATCTAAAAAACTTGGCTGATCTGGAGATCACATTTTTCTTGGGACAGCCTTTTAAACCCTTTGATCAACTAATGGGAACGCTACCAGCCGCCAGGTTGTTTAACTCTGTTAGTTGAATGTATATCAATTTTATTATTTATATGAATGGTGAATCCAATGCTTGTAAATACCTTGTCTGGGTGCTAATTACCATCATGTGGTGATTGCTAAACTTGTGCTGTGTAGTTCAAATGCTTTACCTGAGCATTACCGGACACTGATGACTGATCCAGTATCACCTTTAAGTTCTTTCTACCCTGCAGGTAAATTTGGTCAAATGTAAAAAGTTGTACATAGCCAAGTCAATTTTTCTTTACTTTCTCCTGAAAGGGTGGACATTTTATGCTGACCAAGACTAGTTCTGTTTCTTTGTGTGGACAGATTTTGAGATAGATATGAATGGTAAACGCTATGCATGGCAGGTATAACTGTCTGTTATTTTGGGACATGTTGCTCATCTTCTTATGATGTTAATTGGGACATTGTGGAAAATATTTGTGAATTCTATGTATTACCCAGGGTGTTGCGAAGTTGCCATTTATTGATGAGAGACGACTTCTTGCTGAAACAAAGAAGCTGGAGGGCACGTTAACAGTATGAAAGATTGGAGCTTTCTGTAGTTGGCTTTTAGTTCTGGTAGCTTTTTATTTTTCTGACTGTATGCTTTGTATGCTGAAATGCTGTATTGCAATTTATTTCCCAGGAAGAAGAGAGGGCTAGAAATAGAATGATGCTAGATTTACTTTTTGTGTATGGGAGTCATCCTTTAGCTGCATCAATTCTCTTTCTATACCAATTGCAGTACCATTCACCAATGCAAGGAATACATCCTTTTGAAATGGACACAGATGCCAGGTCAGTGTAACACGATTTATGCAATTTAGCCCTTCAATAATTTCTGCTCTATGTATTCATGTAAAGACTGGTTTTATGGTCTATCACTTGTTGCAGTAATGGAATGAGTGGCTATCTTTGGTTATGTGAGAGGAACATACACAGGAGAGTAATCCCTTCCCCACTTAAGGGGTTGGGAGACATTGACAATAATGGAGTGCTGTAAGTTTCGGGTCAGCCTCTTGAGCATTTGCGTCTGTATCTTCAAGTTCTTGCTTTAAATTCTGCATTTTATTCTGCAGAAATGCTACTTATGTTAATCCTCCAGCCCACCAGCACATTCCGGAACCTCCCAAAGGTGTAATCATGCCAGCAAAGGTATTTCAGGAAATAAAAGAAGGCTAATTTCAGGTTCCTCATCTTTAATCTCTAAACGCAGACACCACATGTTCCAACAACATGGGACGTGTGCGGGATCTAGGATGCTTATCAATTGATCTTCCTAGTGTTTATGTTCTATGCTAAAAATCAGCTGGCTCACTCAGGTGAGCGAGACATACAACATTGAAAGACTGTTGGTTATCATTTTTATAACAGTCATTTTCCTCATGCATGTATGGCCTGCATGATAAATGGACCTGCCGAACCTTAAGCCAAGGTACATGAACTGTCTGGATTACCCTATGAGTGCCCAGGGTCCTGTGAACATGTTCCACGCTGCTACAAGTGGTTTGTTTGTGCCTTCTGCTCAAAGATGTGACATCTAAAATTAGCATTCCTCATATTGTGGCATATAAGCAACATATCCTTTTTTTCAAAAAACCTTGACTATCATTCACTTATTTGTGATGGTAGCTTGATCATAAATAACTTGCTGAAGAAAAGGGAGAGAATTGTATTACATTATAATCTATGTTTTGCAGTGCAAAATGGGTTGTAAATCTCAATGGAGTGAATCAAGTTTCTAAATATTGCTATCGGGGTGGGGTTTTGGATCGTTTAGGCCCAAAAACAACAGGATTACAGGGTGCATTGAACCATATTTACTCAATTAATTTTGGCAAAAAAGAAGAGGAATGGGAAACACAAAAACTCCAGTTGACAGTTTTGTTGGCTGCGAAGAATACGGATATGGAGCCAGGCTAGTCACCATAAGCCTGTCTTCTAACCACTGCCTTCATCACCATAATCTCCACCACAAAGCTGTATGGTGCCTCCAGGCAGTCTCCTCATTAGATGACACATATCTGCATCATCTATATCTATGATCTCGACTAGCGTTATGTACAGTCTACAGTGTCATGTGCTTACTGCCTTCCTCAACATCTTCAACGGCCATCGTCCAATGACTTTGATGCTTCCAAATAGTCTTGAGAACTCCTTGTTTATCCTCACCATTGGCTGCTGCTTCCTTCTCCCCCACTTACAAACCATGGCAAGAGTAGGATATCAGGCCAAGTTTACCGGACGCTACCTCTCTTGGTCGCCCCTTCCTCCCACTCTTCATATTCTTCAATCTCAGCCTCATGAACACCCATTTGTCCAACTTCTTGGACGTTAGTGTTTTCCTTGTCTGTATGGATGAGGACAGAGGGAGAATATGCTCGCTTAATTGCATAATATTTTTGTGAAGAACAACAACTACGGAATTTTTGATGAATAGTTACCGGGTCGCTATTCACTTTGAAAGTGGTTCAAAAATGCCTGAAAATTGTTGAAAGCATGGCATTGGTCTCATACATGCACAACATTCAGTTAAAACAGTTAAGACATCATTTTCCCCGAAGATTTATGTGTATATATATAAAAGCAAAACAAATATTTGGATGAATTGTAACCAGGTTACTATACATCTTTAAAGTGATCTGAAAATTCGAAGACATGTCCAAAACAATTTTTTTTTTTCAAACTACAAATTTAGAGTATAATTATTAATTCATGCACCGTTTCTTTATGATGAGCAAAATGGGTATTAAAATAAAGAAATGAGAAAATCAGCCAAATAGGCCATAATTGATCACAAAAGAGCATGATTTGGTAGATTAGGACATATGTTGAATTACAACAAAAAGAAGGAAAACAAATGTTAGTTTGCTTGTATCTGCTTCCATTTGTTGAATTCTACTTCTATCTTGTGTTTTGATCTCCAATATAGGCTTGAATCTGGTTGAAATTTGGTTTCATGGCTTCGACTAGAGGAGAGACAAATGGAACAAGTTGAAAATGGGTCTTTTAGGGCATCCCTTCTCGTAATTGACACCTATTGTGCATGTCCCGCTCTCATCCTGTGTTTCGATCTCCAAAATAGGCTTGAATATGGTCGAAATTTGGTAACTAAGCTTCCACTATGGTTGAAATCTAGAGAAGAGAGAAGAAATGGAGAAGAATGCAAAGTTGTAAACTGTTACAAACTGTGCCTATTGGTGCTGATACAGCCCGTATTGGTTGATGCAAGCACAGTTTCTTTTTTGAGTCCAACCATTTCATCCCACATCTTATGTTGGCCATGAAACCTTGGGTCATCTATGGATAAATCTTAACACTTCTGCAGGCTACAACTAAAAAGGAAACCGGAGCAAGTGAAATTCGATTAGAGGGAAGCCACTTTTGCTTACTCTCCTAGGAGGAGGAATTCGTCACCATAGGAAGGCTGACCACCACATGAGAAGTTCTTTGATTGGTCAGAACTCTATGCAAGCAACCAACACAGACACTATCCGACTGTATCAACCATTATGCAACAATTTTCTCAACCTTGGAGTGACTTGAGGCCCTGTTTGGATGTATGAAATCCGTCAATTGATGAATTTGGAAGTGTTCATTAATCGGTATCTTCATGAAATTGGAAATTCGTTAATTAGCAATTTTTTTCTTCTGAAGGATGCAAAATATATTAAAAGCCAAAAGGCAGAAAAAAGAAAGAAAAAAAACCAGAAAGATACAAGAATTAGAACAAAGAAGGCAGAAAGAAAAGAAAGAGAGAAACATGAACTATACGACTTGAGACTGGGGCAAGCCCTGACGGGCCACACTAAGGAGAGATGGCAAGCAGATCCGAAGGCTTGACATTGGCCTCCCACTCGTCAACTTCTTGCAAAATTAGAGATAGGACTCGATCCGGAGAGGACCGAGGTGTCTTGAAAGGTGTGGCAGTTGCATTCCCTCCAAACGCCCCAGAATATCGTGGGAATTTTTTGTCTGTGGTTGTGCTGGTTAATTTTTTTTAGATTTTCTGTTTGGTTGATCTAATCAAATTCACACTCTATTTGAGAGATTCAAGTCCTTTGAAATCAGTTGGATCGAATTATTCATTCAATCAATGGTCATCAAAATTAACAATCAAGGTCAAATATGAAATAAAAATGATCAAAGCATTTATTTAAGCTGTCACCATTTTAAGCTGTTATCATGAGTCCCACATTGGAAAATCAACGGTCCACACACACACATCCATTATAAATCACTGTCATCATCCTTATCTAAGCCTTATACCAATTAATTGGGGTTGGCTACATGAATCTTGTGTGGTCATTCGACCATCAAGGGCCATACCTTTAGTTAGACCATAGGCAATCAAGTCTTTTCTTACTACTTCCATTCACGTCCTCTTGGGTCTTCCCCTTGCCCTTTTAGAGCCTTCAACTTGTACTAACTCACTCCTAAACAACATGGTTTTTATTTTATTTTATTTTATAATATTCCATCTCAAATTTCCTGATATACACCTATTATAATATAATTCATCATATTCTTCCTGATATACACCCGTTATATAATATATTTCATCATATTCATATTCACATCCATCTAAACCCAAACTACGTAAATCCATCCAGACATAAACTACATTCATCCAAACATAAACTACATCCATCCAAACACAAACAATCCTATGGAAAAAAACAAATGAAAAGAGAGAGAACATATGAGAGGTGATCCAGACAAATGAAAAGAAAAACAACCTAAACCTAAACCTATAACCTACACTTATAGGTTTAGGTTTAGGTTTTAGGTTTAGGTTATAGGTTATAAGTTTAGGTTATAGGTTATGGGTTATAGGTTATAGGTTAAGGTTTAGGTTATAGGTTTTGGTTTTTGATCTCCATTGCACATGATCAAACCATCTAAGTTTTTGGTCTCCATTGCACATGAACCTATAACCTAAACAACACGGTTTTTGGTCTCCATTGCACATGATCAAACCATCTAAGTTGACTTCTTCTCATCTTATTACCTATTGGCGCTACCTCTAAGTTCCCCTGAATGCATTCCTTCCTCGTCTTGCCACTCATCCATCTCAACATTCTCATTTCAGCTACACTCATCCTATGAACACGTTCTTTAACCGCCCAATATTCTGTCCCATAAAAATGTTCTTTAACCGCCCAATATTTTGTCCCACAAAGCATGGCTGATCTTATAGCTATCCTATAATATTTCCCTTTTAGGTTGAGTGGTACACGATGATCACATAAACCTCTAGAGGCACATCTCCATTTCTCCACCCAGCTTAAATTCTATGGGCAACATCCTTTTAAAATTCTTCACGCATGAATTATTGATCCAAGGTATCATAACTGGTCATTTGGGAAACTTCCTAGTTAACAAGCTTAACTATTTCTTCATTTTCACTCCTATTATTACTGAAGTTCAATTCGTTTACTCTATTTTAGTTCAACTAATTTTAAATGCTTTAGATTCTAAAGCATCCCTCCATAAATCTAGCTTTGTGTTTACATCCTCCCTCGTCTTGTCAATCAAAACTATGTCATCTGCAAACAACATACACCATGATATCACTTCTTGCAAATGCCTTAGTAACTCATCCATAACTAATGCGAAAAGGTATGGGCTTAGTGCCGACCCTTGGTGTAAGCCTATAGTAATTGCATACTCACTTCTCTCCACTAATGGTCCTCACATTTGTTACCGCTCCCTCGTACATTTTCTTAACAAATATATCCTTTCGAGACTCTTTCCCAACGCCCATCAGATTGGCGCTCTAGGGACCGTACACCTTCTCTAGGAAATGATCATCCCCGACATCTGCCTCTACGTTGGGGATGCGGAATCGATCAACCACTTGTTTCTCCACTGCCCCTACATCAAAGATGTGTGGTCCTTAATCCTAGCCAAGTTCCATTCTCCATGGGTCATGTCGGCTGATGTGGTGGGCCTGCTGTTTGCTTGGCACGAAGGGTGTGTGCTAAGAAGGATCGCAAACCCCATTGGCGTCTAACTGGTTTAGCCACTCTTTGGGCTATATGGAGAGAAGGAAACAGCTGCTACTTCAGGTATCTTTCCTCCACTTCCAGGGTGTCGGATTTGGTTTTTTTGAGAAGTGGAAGTTTGGGCGCATTCCTTGCATTCTCTGGACTGTAGATCCTCTTTCCCTTCTCCTCACTAGTCAAGGGCTGTTTTCCCTGGTATAGTTGTCTTTCAGTCACAAGTTGTATAGTTCTTTAGGGTTTTGGTTTCTCCGTCTTTTGTCTTGAGTTGTATAGCTTTTAGTTTTTTGTTTCTGTTTTGTTTTGTTTCTCACTGAATAGTTTGTTTTCGTTTCGTTTGTTTTCTTTTTTGTTCTCCTTTTCAAGATTGTACAGCTTCTCTCTTTGGAAACCCATGAAGACGGCAAACCCAGCGAATGCAGCGACGACAAACCCAACGAATGCAGCGAAGGGAAATGCAAGGACGGCAAATGCGGCGATGGCAAACGTAGCGAATGCGGCGACGGCGAATACGGGGAACGGAGACACTGATGACAATGGGCCGATATGTTCCCCCTCTTCATTTCAGGAAGCCAAAAGGAAACAACAACACTCATCGTAGGTGGGAATATCGAACCCATGGAAGAAATCAAATCAATGGATTCAGGTGGGTGGCAGGTCTCAAGCCAAAGCCACGAGAAGCAACAAATATGATTCCTTACCCACCCTTTTCGTCAGGGGATACCCATTCGGTTGGTATCTTTGAACCTTGAAAGAATTTTTGGGAGGGCAGGTGCGGTTGTGGATGTAATCATGCCGAGAAACAAGATAACAGGGGAATATCGAGGTTTTGCTTTAATCAGGATGAGTTCCGAAACTGAGCTGTCTCGAGCGGTTGAGATGTTGCACGGGCAGAGCTTCGGAGGGGAAAAATTGCTTGTCCAACGAGCCCGCTTCGACCCGGAACGTTACTCCCAGGGGCCAAACCTTTCTCCGAGAACAATTACCAGTGACATAACCCTCCCTACCCCCCAACCACTCTCTTTTAGGGAGGCGTTGTTGAAAACTCCCTCTGTCCTTCACCCAACCCTTGAGCAGTTTGCACTTTTACCGTCGCCCTTGCCCTCACAATCTTTTTCCCCCAATCAGATCCCCGACCCACCTCATGCCGTATCGAATCAGATGTTATTCTCCATGCTAAGGATGCCCTCATGGAGACGGTGGTCATCTTGACTCATGACAATACCACTATCGACCGACTCAGCGATTGGATTGATGAATGCACCACCATCCGCGCAGGATCCTTCAGCCTTTGGCTGATCGGTTACAACGAGGTTTGGGTTAAAGGGGATCCGGGCGTCAACCTCGATCCTCTGTTGATGGCTGGTGCCATTCATAGGGATGACCTGGTCAGGGGAGTCATCCCCTGGAATGATTTCTCCGCCTTCGGGAATGAGGAGATGTGGATTTTGGTCTGGGGGATTCCTCTCGAGCTTTGGAACGACCGTTTTTTCAACCAAGTCGCAGCGCGGTTGGGATCTTTGGTAGAAATGGATCTGAAGACCAGTCGGGGTGTCGAAATAGGGGTTATTCGACTTCGTATCTCCAGGAAGAAAGGCCTGCCTCTTCCTTCCTCTATTTTGCTTCTCGCAGACGACAGATCCCTCGAGCTTCCTATTCAGAGGGAACAACCTGATATTCCTCTTTCGCGCTGGGGGGACCTATGGTGAAGTCGGATCCCTTCGCTTCTACCGGACTCCTCTTCAGGACGGGTTTGTGGTGAAGACGACATGGGTTTTCGGTGCTCCCGCGAACCACCGGTTCTTTTCTCGGGGGCAGGTGGCGCCTTTGCGTCGAATCCTGCCATCCCTCCACATGTCGGGTGCCCAGTCTTTCCCCCGACTCGAGCCATATCCTCGTCTGCTCCCTGCCTCGAGCAGTGCCCCATCAATGCTCGCCTGCTCCGTCACTACGTGGCGGTCTCTCTGATGCTCCTTCCTCTCGAACCGCGCACATCTGCTCTCCGTCAGTTTCAACCTTTCGTGGCATCCCCTCAGCCGTTTCTCTGCCTCGAGCCACTCTACCTGTTAACTCTCCTCTTCCGCCTCCACCCGTCGCTTCGAGAGCCTTTCTCCCTATCAACGACACTCAATCGTCCTCGCCTACACGTGTCTCCTCCAATCCTCGTTCTTCGCATGCAGTGGTCTCATCCGTCCCTCGTAGCGATCGGACCCTTTCTCCTAAACTCAGGCTCCTTCTCGAATTTTCCTTTCGCTCCGATCTTCTCTCCTCGTGTCCCTCCTCGATTAGAGATGACGCTCTTGATCTCAATCAGAGTCCTGTCTCTGCCTCTCTGTCCTATCCCTCGTTCCCTTCTTCTCCTTCAGCCACTCTCGCGGAGAAGATGGCCTGGCCCTTCTCTGTTTCTGGGCTCCCTGTTTCGGATGTCGGAAGTATGCATCTTCAACTTATACCGTTTGATGCCCCTCCTTACTCATTATTCGAAGAAGATCAGTCTATCTCCTCACCATCCCAGTCTTCCGTAGCTACTTCCTTCTTGGAGGGTATCTCTCTTCCCTGTGAGGGCGCTGACCTAAATCTCCTTTCTTTATTTCAGGATCACTCTGGCGGCGAAGTCATCTGTGCGGAACCCCTCCAAACGAGACCAGCTTCCTCTGATGTTGGATCCAATGAGGAAGATCAAAGGGCCTTATTGAGCAAAAAGAGATGGATTCGGGACGCTATGGGTCATATTGGAAGACTGTTAGGCCTATCCTTTGGTGATTGCCCTGAGGACTATTTAACACTCTTTCAGTGTGTGGAAAATAGGGGTCGTCCGTTGGATCCCTTCAGATCCCCCAGAAAAGAGCTCTAAAAGGTAGAAGGAAGGCAACTCAAGGGCAACAAATAATCACTTCTGATATTAATCCAGTGACTCTGGTCGAATTAGAATGTAAGGGAGGGCGGGGAAGTGAGTTTCTTCCATGAAGATCTTATCATGGAATGTTCGGGGTTTGGGGTCCAAACAAAAAAGGAGTCTCATCAGGTCCACGTGTAGTAGAAGTAACCCCCAAATCATCTGTCTCCAGGAATCCTAGGTGAAAGCAATGGATGATCAGCTAATGAAGTCTATCTGGAAAGTGTCGGATGCTTCGTGGGTGCTCAAAGAAGCGTCGGGATCCTCTGGTGGTATTGTTATAGCTTGGAGGCGCTCGATTTGGTTGTTTCAATCTAGTTTGGTGGGATCTTTCTCTCTCTCTGTTACTCTCAGGAACAATGTTTCGGGTATGGCCTACCTCATTTGCTCGGTTTACGGACCCACCAACTCTCCTCTGAGGACCGAGTTCTGGAAAGAGCTATCTTCAATCTGCCAGAGTTTCAACGACCCTATATGTTTTGCTGGGGATTTCAACACAATCAGGTTTTCCTCTGAGAAATCTTTTGGGAACTCCTCTCCCTCCCAGATGGCGGCTTTCTCTGATTGGATTGACAGTAATTGCCTAATCGATCTTCCCCTTTTAGGCTCCCGTTTCACCTGGACTTATGGGCGTTCGAATCCAATGTTGTGCAGATTGGACCAATTTATTATTTCCGTTGAATGGCTTAATTTCAAGCCTTCCTCCTCCCGATCAATTCTTCCCAGGATAACTTCTGATCACTGGCCCTTGATCTTATCGGCCGAGGAGGTAGACTGGGGGCCGAAGCCATTCCGATTTAACTTAGCTTGGCTTCATGTGGCAGGTTTTAAATCTATGGTGGCTGACTGGTGGAATGCAGCTCAGTTTCAGGGTTTTGCGGGCCACAGACTGAGTTGCAAACTAAAGTTTCTGAAAGACAAAATCAAGAAATGGTCTAAGGAGGAGTTGTTGCGATCGGATCAGGATGAGGACTCGATCCTCACAGAAATTCAGAAGATTGATTCTCAAGCTGAAATAAATCCCATGTCAGCTCAGATTCTGGCGAATAGAATTCAGCTAATTCAAGCCCTCTCTGGAAAAATTCATCAGAAGGAAAAATTTCCTGGAAACAAAAAGCTCGAGCGAAATGGATTAAGGAGGGTGATAGGAATACGCGTTATTTCCACAACATTGCTACAATTCAAGCTAACTCCAACCGTATCAGCGGTATGAATCTAGGTGGTGTCTGGACTGAAGATAAAGATATGATCAGTTCGGCCGCAGTTTCTTTCTTTCAAGATCTCCTCAAAAAAGAGAGCTGGACCCAACCGCGTTTGGATAACCTCCATTTAAATCGCATTAGTGAAGAAGACAAGAAATGTTTGGAGGCTCGTTTTTCTTTGGAAGAAATTCATAAAGCTGTCCTGGATCTGGGGGGTGACAAAGCCCCGGGGCTAGATGGCTTCCCCATCATCTTTTTCTAGACGTTCTGGGATATCCTCCAAGAAGAAGTCTTGGCTTTCTTCAATGAATTTTTTGTTAGAGGAAGGATGTTAAGAAATATTGGAGCAACTTTTATTGCTTTAATTCCTAAACGCCCAGGAGCCTCTGACTTCAAGGATTACAGACCCATCAGCCTTATTGGTAGTCTATACAAAATTTTGGCAAAGGTGCTCGCCAATAGATTGAAGAATGTAATTGGTTCGATCATAAGCCCAAATCAGTGCTTGTTTATCCCTGGAAGACAAATTACAGATGCAGCTCTTATCGCCAATGAATGTCTCCATTCATGCCATCAGTCGAAGAAAATGATATGGAGAAGGCGTACGATCACGTGGAGTGGGAATTCCTATTATATTTGATGAAGCGCATGGGTTTCGGTGGTCTCTGGTGTCATTGGATTAAGGAATGCATTTCTTCTACTCATTTCTCTGTTTTGTTAAACGGCTCCCCGAAAGGTTTCTTCAAAAGTTCACGAGGACTTAGACAGGGTGATCCCCTTTCCCCTTTCCTTTTCCTCATCATTGCCGAATCCTTATCTGTTATGCTCAGTGTTTTAAGTAGCGGTAGCGTGTTGCGTAGCGTGTAGCGAAATTGCGTATCGTGTAGCGTAAGCTACACAATACTTCTATTTTTTAATTTTAAAAAAATAATATATATATATATATATATATATATATATTATATATATATATATATATATATATATATATATATATGATAAATATTAAATAGTAAGAAAAAAACAAAATATAAATGTCACATTCTTCAAAATAAAAATCCCAAAGTTAAGAGCATCAAGTATAATACAAATGTCATATTTCTCAAAATCAACATCTCGAATTCTCAATAATTAGTCTCTAGACTCTAGTATCTAAACTCTAAAAGTCATCTATATCTAATAGGTCATCGTCGTTGTCGTCATCCTCATTCACTTCGTCACCAGGTCTAGGCCTTTCATCATCAGCATCTACATCTGCATGTACATCATCCACACGGACCACACCACGAACACTCGTTCCTATATCTCCTTCCTCTCTTATAGGAGTAAGAAATCTTCCCATGGGACCACCTACACATTTAAAAAAAAAAAAAAAAACAGAGATTCATTGGTCTTTTACTTTCTTTGTTAAAAATGTTCATGTAACTTAGTCTAAACACTTTAAGTAGTTGCCTTCCTTTTCCTTGAGGAAGGTGGGGGGCAATCTCCTTCAGAAATATTAGATGTTGATGGTGCATTGCTGTCAACTGGATCATCAGACTCCGGAATAGTATCAAAGGCCATATTTTGATCTTCGAGCCACGATGGATCAGTTGGGAGAACAGGGCCTTCTTTCTCAGCAATCCATTCATCATCTGATTCAATGTGGTCCACCAATATTGGATCCATTGCCGCCCTTCTCTTCATGCTTCTTTCTCTCAGTTTCATATTATACATCACATATACTAGAGAGTTGAGTTTTTGTTGCTCTAGCCGATTTCTCTTCTTTGTGTGGATCTGATCATGTGATGATCTATGTCAGTCAATTATCAAAGACTTGCTAATCTACTAAATAAAAATGAGCCAATTTAGAATATTGAATGGTACAAAAGTCACCTGCTCAAAAGTACTCCAATTTCTCTCACAACCAGAAGCACTACATGTGAGGCTTAAAACTCGTACTGCAAACTTCGTAAGCCGTGGAGTTCTATCTCCAAAGCATTCCCACCAATCAGCTACATAAATTAGTTATAATTTATAAATTAATTAAATACTTTCACCAATTATAAAAATATAATTTACATAACAATGAAAATATTAAAATATAAAATTATAAATTACCTGGGGAACGCTTTGTCATGGTTTCGAGTGCTAGGCGAGAGCCAAAATCCCCTCTTCTCTTGTCATATTCATCCAACTGAATATCAGCATCAGCATGCTCTTCACGGGGGATCATCCTATCCATGCACTCAAACAACCCCCTTTTTTATCTCAGGGTGTGTAGAGAATTTATCTGAGTACCGTATTTGAGGATTCAGATAGTACCCGGCTGCATGTAGAGGACGATGAAGCTGAGGAGTCCATCTTTCATCTATTTTGTTCCAAATTGGAACATATCTCTTTTTTACATCATTGCAATTAAATGCAATTTTCTCCTTCGCTGAGTCCATCAATTCATAAATGAACCCCATTGCTGGCCTCTCTTCCGAATCTACTTCTCTTAAAACGCTTACCAATGGCATGGTGCTCTTAACACATAAGGCAACATGAGGCCAAAACTTCGGATCAAACATTATAATAGCCCGTACCTTTATTCCTTCAGGTTTTTTAGCCCAAGAACATGAGCACCATTGTTCCGATGCAAACATGGCTATAAGACCATTCTTTTGCTTGTAAATACTACGAAGGGTGAGGTATGATGTTGCAAAGCGTGTTACTGCCGGCCGTAGAAGCTCATGGTTATTCGTGAAACTTCTCATCATGCTCAATACAATTCCATGCCCATAAATAAACTTCGTCACTGTCCTTGCCTTTTCAAGCGTTTCAGAATATATTTTCATTTTTCCAATATCCTCCAACATCAGATCTATGCAATGTGCAGCACACGGAGTCCAATATATCCTTTTCCTCTTATCCATCAACTTCTTCCCAGCACTTACATAGCTTGAATGGTTATCCGTGATAACCTGGACTACATTTTCTTTTCCAATTTCTTCCACAATTTCATCAAGATATTGGAATAACAAATTCCCATCTTTTATCGAATCTGAAGCATCAATAGACTTGTAAAACATTGTTCCGATCGGGGAATTAATCAAAAAATTAATGATGCTTCTATTCTTTCCATCCGTCCAACCATCAGACATAATTGAACATCCATAAGTTTTCCAAGAAGCTTTGTAGGCTTTCATTAAACTATCAGTATTAGCAACCTCCTCTTTTAGTATCCATGTTCTCATCTCATGCATGGATGGTGGCTTCAATCCCGGTCCAAACTTGCCAATAGCCTCACACATTGCTGAAAAGTTTGGGCTATTATACAGGTTGAATGATAAAGCATTCCCAAAAAAAAAATCTTCCAATCACCCTGCATACTTCTTTTCTTTCTTCCTTCTTCCACCTTGAATTCAATGTGGATTGACGTTGCTCACTACTAACAAATTGATCCATAGGACCCCTTGCTCTTGCCATTGGTTGATTACCAGAAGATCCACTACCAAGTTGGCTGCCAATGAAAGCATCATTACCCGCACTAGTGCTATCACTTGCAAAGCCAAAACCAGAAAGATATGTCGATCCCCCTCTCCCAATATCTCGAAACACCTCATTTCTTTTATTTTTTCCCTCATGATATTCCTTTAAAGCCTTTCTACACTCCTCCTTGGCTTCTTCCGTCACTTTTGGGCACGGCTTTATCCCATTGTGGGTTCCGGCCAAATGATGCTTTAGGCGAGTCACGCCTCCCGTACATCTTTGACCGCAAAATTTGCATAGCACATAATTTCTATGAGATTGTCCAAGTTGATTATCAGCCACATATTTCCATGCAAAATCTCTCTCTTTTTCTTCAAACATTCTTCTCTCTTTAGTTCACTACTTGACCAAAAAAAAAAAAAAAAACACATCACAGATAAATCAGTGAATCACAAAAATAAACATACGCACACCACTTACACTCATATGCACACCACAGTGGGGCCCACCATAGAAAATAATGCAAATACACCCCTTCACGCACCTCAGTGGGCCCTACGTGGGCCACACCATAGAAAATAATGCACATCCCACCCCTTCATGCACCTCAGTGGGCCCCACGTGTGCCACACCATAGAAAATAATGCACATCCCACCCCTTCACGCACCTCAGTGGGCCATACCGTAGGAAAAAAAAAGGTATAAAGAATAAAAAAACGACTGTAGCTAGTATTTTAAAAGGGAAAAAAATGAGGAAAAAATTGAAAATACCAACTTATTTTCATTGTACATCGAAAAAATTCAAAAAAGAGGAAGGAACGTACCTGTTTTTGTCTCGAGATGAGGTTGGTTGCGCCTGGTGGGGAGAGAAGCAGCGTCGGCAGCGTCGGATGGCCTCTCTGAGTCGATTTTGGGTCTCCAAATGGGTTGGAAGGGAGAGCAGCAGCGTCGGATGGCGATTTTTGCGTCTATAAATCGAAGCAGCAGCGTCGGATGGCGTCGTTGATGTGATTTGGCGTCTCCTACTCGATCGGAAGGGAGAGTAGCAGCGTCGGATGGCGATTTTTGCGTCTATAAATCGAAGCAGCAGCGTCGGATGGCGTCGTTGATGTGATTTGGCGTCTCCAACTTGATCGGAAGGGAGGGCAGCTGCGTCGGCTGTTGCCGTTTGGGGTCGGAAGCACTTTAGGATAGGGTTTTTTATTTTTTTACTCATCTTTAGCTTATGGTGTGAGTTCACCACAGTTTCCTGCACTGAAAAAACAAAAAAAAAAAAAACCCAAACAGGTAGCGTACGCTACCTGCGCTACACGCTACATGTGCGTAGCGTACACTACGACCCCTGTAGCGCACGCTACAGGGGAAAAACGCTATTTACAGCGCTACGTAGCGATTTCGCTACGCTACGCTACCAGCGCTATTTGATACACTGGTTATGCTTCTGCGAGCTCAAACTGAAGGCATTTTCAGGGGAGTTCATATAAAGGATGTGAAAGACCCGATAACCCATGTCCAATTTGCGGATGATATCCTCATTTTTTCTGAAGGTCTCCCCGATTCAGTTGCCAACCTACGTACAGTAATCAAATGTTTTGAAGTTGTGGCAGGTTTAAAGGTGAATTTATTCAAATCCAAGCTTTTTGGGGTAAACATGGATACTCAGGAGAATGCAGAGTTAGCTGAGCTTATGGGATGTTTTTCGGGCTCCCTCCCATCTACGTTCGTCGGTCTCCCCTTATGTATTGGAAAGCTCAAAAGTCAACAGTGGGAAAAAGTCCTTCAAAGGTTCCGTCTCCTCTTAGCCGGATGGAAGCGCCGCTACCTTTCAATCGGTGGGAGACTTACGCTTATTAAAGCGGCTCTGTCCAACCTTCCCACCCATTTCATGTCCCTTTATCGCTGTCCACCTGCGGTTCTCAAGTCCATAGATGTGCTCCGACGCAATTTCCTTTGGAGTGGTAACGAAGACAGAAACAAGTTCAGTCTGATGGATTGGAAAAAAGTTTGTACAAGCTTTAAAGAGGGAGGTGCAGGCATAAAAAATCTTAACTTGATGAATCGGGCCCTTCTGGGTAAATGGATCTGGAGACTGGGTTATGAAAAGGATAGTCTATGGAATGCTATAATCAAAGGAAAGTATGGGAGATCAAGTGGTGGTTGGTGGACAAACGACTCTTCCCTCTACAGGGCCTCTGTGATTTGGAAAGACATAAGTCGGATGAAAGAAGATGTCATCCGTTTCATCGACTTCGAAGTAGGTAAGGGAGACTGTATTCGGTTATGGTAGGACATTTGGATAGGTGATACGACGTTGAAGGATAAATTCCCTTCCATTTTTCGGGTGGCGAATAAGCAAAACAGTTTCATTGTCGATAATTACTCCCTTCTTGCGGACAAGGTTGTCTGGAATATCCCCTACAGGAGAAATCTTAAGGACTGGGAATGTGATCACTTCGTCGAGTTGCTACAGTTCATCCAAACTGCGTCTCCAAATCAAGATCGCAACGACAACATCATCTGGAAAGCCGATAAATCTTCTGTCTTTTCGGTCAGGTATTTTTTTAAGATTCTCTCAGCCTACAATCATTCCACCCCCCCTCTTCATCCTCACTTTATTTGGAAATACACAGTTTCTCCTAAGCTGCAGGTTTTCGATTGGTTGGCCGGGAAAAATAGAATCCTAACTCTGGATAACCTGAGGAAAAAAGGAATGATTCTCCCTAATATCTGCTTATGCTGTATGTCCGCTGAAGAATCGGTCAATCATTTGCTTATACACTGTTCGTTAGCATACTCACTTTGGACTGCCATTCTCTCCTGTTTGAAGATCAGCTGGTGTTTCCCTAAGGATGTGGATACGCTCCTCAAAGCTTGGCACGGGGTTAGAATTGACAAATTTTAATCCAAGATTTGGCGGACGGGAATTCTGGCGGTGTGGTGGGTGCTTTGGATTGAAAGAAATATGAGATGTTTTCAGAATGTAGTGAAGCCCTCCTATCTTCTTTCCTCTTATGTTAAATGTTACATTGCTGAATGGGCGTCCCTCTGGGAGGGCAACAGTGTAGATCTCTCCTTTCTTCTTTCTTAAGGGCCTGCCTCCTCAGCAGTTCCCTTCTTTGTTCTTTTTTCCTTTCTTTAATATAAGTTATCTTTCAAAAAAAAAAAAAAATCTTTCAATCTTAGAAAAAAAAAAAACTCTTTAGGGACCCTATCATATGCTTTTTTACAAGTCAATAAAGACCATGTGGAGACCCACACAGGGTTTGGGTGAATGGCTAGCGCCATGGGCTTGTACCCCACAGACGCAAGTTCTATTTCCCTCCTTGGGATTACCTGAACGTGGTTTGCAGGTGGTTGTGTGCATCCGCAAGGATTAGTCTCGCCTTAAAATGAGGCGAGGACACCCTGTCGTCATCAAAAAATAAAAAATAAAGACCATGTGGAGAGCCTTACTCATCTACCTATATTTCTCTATCAATTATGTAAGTTAGAAAATAGCTTTAGTGGTAGACCTCTCGGGCATGAAACAAAATTGATCTTTTGATACATTCCTCTCATGCCTTGGTCCTTTCTCAATCACTCTCTCCCAAAGTTCCATAGTATGGCTTGTAAGTTTAATCCCATGATCGTTAGTGCAGCTTTGTGTGTCTCCGTTATTCTTACGAATAGGTACCGTGTCACTTTTCCTCCATTTGTCTGGCATTTTTTTGGATCTTGCAATCTTGTTGAACAACTTCGTTGACCAAAATAACTTGGTTACCTCCTTACACTTTTAAACGTCTATTGGTATACCATCTGGTCCAAGGGTCTTTCCTTCTTTCTCAAAGCTTCTTTCACTTCACATATCTTAATCCTACAGAAGTATCTATGAACTCCAACATTTATTAGATTGATTGTCATTTAGGGCCCGTTTGGATACCACCAAATAAGTTAATTTTTCTACTTACAGCAGTAGATAGACTTATTTCAGATAAGTAGGTTTGTTTTCTGATTAGTTGTAACTTTTTTACTGAAAAGTACTTGATCACTTTAATTATTTTTTTAATAGCTTTTTTACTTTCGTAAGCTGCTGAAGAGAGGCATCAGGAAGGATGAAAGAGAGAAGAAGCTAATAAGTATGTTGTTTGCCAAACATACTTATCTTCTTAATAAGTAGAAACTAAGATAAGGTACTTGTGGAATAAGTAGATTATGTTAAGCTACTTATGATCCAAACGGCCCCTTAATAAGTTTTGAAAATTGCTTCTCCTCCTTTCAGTTATCTCATTGTCCTTGCATCTAAAATGATCTAAGCCCCTGCTCTCTCTCTCAAATTTTATTTTTTTTTAAAAGAAAAAAAGTTTGAAGACGTCTTTCTCACCTTCTCTTGTTCCCAATCTATTGTAAAGATCATCATAAGCTTTGTTCCCTGTGGGCCTCTACAAATCCATGGTTGGCTTCGACTTTCAACTTGTTCCCTGTGGTGGGCATTGGGCTTAGTTTTGTTTACTGGGGGTTAACTTGAGGCCAGGCATCTGATGGACAGGTTTGATCTCATGAATACACCATGCATGAGCCACGACTGTCCAATACCACTGTAGCTTATGGTGGTACTGGTACCACTGGAGCACGCCCCTATAGAAAAATTCTAAAATATGTATCTCAATATGGAAAGGAAAACTAAATGCTTCTCGATATAATATCAATTTTTATCATCTTGCCTTGACGCTGTTATTATTGTTTACAGCATCGTATATCCTTTCCATTTCCAGAATTGGCCATTCTTATTGACTACTGGTTTGATCGCAGATTCTAAGGCCTTATGATATAAAACCTTTCCCTGTGCTATGGCATGAAGACAATGGTGGGCGGCGTCATCATGCCAAAGATAGGTACCACTCTTTTTATGTTATTTTGTTTTCTTCAACTTATGGAAACTATATGGTTAATAACTTAAAATAAGTCACAAGCGATAAAAATGGTCGTCATCTTTTGTATTTTTTTAACAGCCAATGTAGCTCCAACTACAAGGTTTGAAGATTCAACTCAGATGCTTTGCCTGACCTGAATCTAAGTTACTTGAAACTTGGTGGAGCTTACAGATTTTATCTTTTTTCAAGAGAGATGCTTGAGTACTCTCAGAGAACTATAAGTTGCAGTGCTCCTTTTGCATCAGTTCACTTAGCTTAGTTGATTGATCCGAACTGTCCATTGAGTTCAGAAACATTACACAGGCTACCATACAAAACTTTTACTGATGGGATGTTTACAGTTGCCTAACAAAAATGATAGTTAAGTGGACCTATTTTTGTGTATTTGATCCTAACTGTCCGTATTAAATACCTTTGATCAAATGATTCTTATTTTTCAGATCAGTGTGATGTTTGCATGGTAGTGCATGAAATGTGCACTGAACCTAATGAACAATCTAGATCAATGGATTGGACCGTCTCCCATTGTGACTAAGAGCTCTATAACATATAGTGCTTTTCAACTTTAAAGAACACGTCATGTAGTTTGAGTAATTGGCAAATTCTCATTTATTTTTGTAATTGAGAACTCATTGATTGTAATCAACCTATGTAATAGACTATTAGATTGCGCTTGATTGTAATCAACCTATGTAATAGCCTATTACATTGCGCTTGTGGAAGTTTTATGCTCTCATTGTCGGTCTCCAGCCTGGATAAAGAGGAAGGTTGTGTCAGGTTGGCAGGCAGTGTCAAACTTACGCCAAGACTTCCAACATGAA
Organism: Magnolia officinalis; assembly: GCA_021015155.1. Taxonomy (NCBI): domain Eukaryota; kingdom Viridiplantae; phylum Streptophyta; class Magnoliopsida; order Magnoliales; family Magnoliaceae; genus Magnolia; species Magnolia officinalis. The sequence goes on from JAJHSJ010000007.1 coordinate 85,666,589, forward strand.
TCTGAACAATATGACATTTCAAACTCATATTAGGGCATTCCTGGTAAGCAACATTCTACATTGGAAACCGGGTACAATGAGAAATATGCAAGGGTTGGATGGGGCGTCCCCTGGAAGTGACATGCCACAACAGTGCCCAATTGTTGGTAGAAGTCGGCAAGGGTTCCCACGTCATTCTTGATGCATGTGGGGTAAAGAAGCTAGTTCAGGAGAGATAGGATTCGTCTTGCTACATGGTATATAGGAATATTGACAGATAAGAGTATTGAGTAAGTAGATATTGTAAAATGACTTATGTTTTGGAAACCAAGTGGAAATGCAGCCAAAACTAAAGAAAGTGATGGATATAAGCTTTCATATATAGGAAAGGATAATAATAGAAAGGGGTTAGGGATAGTAGTAAATAAAAATTCAAGAGAAAGTTGTAGATGTTAAGAAAGTAATTGATAGGATTTTATTAATAAAACTTGTGTTATGAGAGGAGATGATCAATGTAATTAGTTCATATGCACCACAGGTAGGGTTAGAGGGTAGAATCAAAAGACAGTTTTGGGTGAATATGGAAGGACTAATTAAGGAATTCCAAACGGAGAGATGATATTTGTAGGAGGAGACTTGAACGATCATGTAGGAAAAGAAAATAGAGGATGTGAAAGCATACATGGTCATCGGTTTTGGGAGAAGAAATGAGATGGGGGATGCACCTATCATTGATTTTGCTATGGCATATAATGTAGCTCTAGCAAACACAAACGTTAAAAAGAGAGATTAACATTAATAACTTTCAAAAGTGGATCATATGCATGCCATGTGGCTTTCTTTCTACTCGGGAAGACAGAACGATCAATATGTAAGGACTACGAGGTGATACCTGGAGAGACTTTGACTGCCAACTTAGGTTAGTGGTTATGGATATTATTTACATTAAGAGATGGAAGAAAGGGAAAGAAATTAGTAGATGTCCAAAAACTAGGCGGTAGAATTTAAAATGAAAGAACTTATTAAAACACACACACACACACACACACACGCGCGCGCGCGCGCGCGCAATGCTATTCAGAAATGAATTGATGGAAGAAGAAAAGTGAAATGTTGAGGAAGAAGTAAACGTTATGTGGAATGAGATGATCGAGTGAGTTAAGAAAGTGACAAAGTATGTTTTAGGAGTATCTAGATGGAAAAGCCAATCATATAAGGCGACTTGGTGGTGGAATGACGATGTATAAAAAGCTATTAGAGACCTTTCAATAAATAAATAAATAAATAACTATTAGCGATGCCAAAAATATTGCTAAGAAAGTAGTAAGTGAAGCCAAACTTAAGGCTTATGATGACTTCACAATAGATCTGGAACAAGAGAACGTGAGAAAGATGTCTTCAAACTTATAAAAATGAGAGAAAGAAAGAGTAGGGACTTAAGATCATGTTAGATGGATTAAGAGCGATGACTTGAGGATACAAGTCCTGGACAATGTGATCAATGAATGGTGGAGAAGCTATTTTCAAAACTTATTAAATGACAATCACTTTGAGAGCATAGAGATAGAAGGAACTATAAGCTCAAATAACATTGGAGTTCGTAGGATTTGGGGATATGCGAAGCAAAAGAAGCATTGAGAAAGATGAAAACAGGAAATGCCTTTGGACCAGGTGGTATACAAATAGAGGTTTGGAAGTGTATGTGAAATATTGGGTTATTTTAGTTGTCAAATTTGTTCGACAAGATTGTAAGATGGAAGAAAATACCAGACAAATGGAGGAAAATTACTGTGGTACCTATTTATAAGAATAAAGGAGACAGAGAGCTGCACTAATTATCGTGGGATTAACTCTATGAGCCATACTATGCAAGGTATTCAATAACAGTAACATTGGTTTTAATGGCCACATTAATTGCTGTCACATTATGAGCCATTACAGCCCCTGTAATGGCCATTACGGCCTATAACATTCAACATTTTTGAAAGAAATAAAATGTATCGGCCCCATAACGGATTGTTATGGGCCGTTCTTTTCAGAATGAGTGTTATAATCCCATAACGTGCAATGGTTCTCATCATTACTGTTACATAACGACGGTTGCGGCTGTCACCATTATGTTTTTGAATACCTTGCTATGAAACTTTGGAAAAGATTAATTAAAGACAAAGGCATGAGCTGAATGTTTCAGAAAATCGGTTTGCTACCAATTGGAGGAATATAGGGAGAGGAGGAAGGATCTCCACACGGTCTTTATTGACTTAGAGAGAGCTTATGACAAGGTCTTTAGAGTGTTTATCTGGTGGGTGTTAGGAGAGGGAGGAGTTTCAAGAGGACATATTGACGTGATTAAGGATATATGCATGATGCAGTAGTAACAAATGTGAGGACGACTAGTGGGGACACAAGTAGGTACCCGATTATTGAGGCTTGCACGAGGGCTTTGCATTGAACCCATACCTTTTTGCATTGGTTATGGATGTGTTAACAAGGCATTTGGAGGAAGAGATCCTATGGTATGTGTTGCTTGCAGATGACATCAAACTAAGCTAGATTTATGGTGAGGTACTTTATAATCTAAAGGATTTAAATTAGTCAGCTAGAAAAGAGTATATGGACTGCAATTTTAGTAACACTGGCAGTGGGAACAAGGAATTAGTTAGGATTGTTGATCAAGAAGTTTCCCACAATGACCACTTATGATATCTTGGGTCAATAATTCTTGAGAGGAGAGATTGAGAAGTATGTTGCCCATAAAATTCATATGGTCATACTCTGCCCCCCCTAAAGTCATTTGTTTCGGGTGGTTGGCGGCTAAGAATCGGATCCTCACGATTGACAATCTGAAGAAAAAAGGAATGCAGCTCGCCAATATCTGTTTATGTTGCATGGCTGAAGAAGAATCTGTTGATCATCTTCTGGTCCACTGTCCCTTCATTACCCAGATCTGCTGCGATTTCTTCAGCAGATTCAATATCAGTGGATGCACTCCGGCCACCGCTTCCTCCCTTCTCGCTTTCTGGCATGGTTTCAAGCTGGGAAAAGTCAGGTCTCGGGTGTGGAGAATGTCTATTCTCGCCATTTGGTGGGCGGTTTGGAAGGAACGGAATGATAGATGTTTTAACAATACTCAGTGTTCTCCAAGTTCTGTCGGCTCTAAGGCTAAAAATATGTTAATTGAATGGGCGGTTGCTGTTCCGGGTCTTAAGGACATTAATTTCCTGTTTCTTGGCTTGTAGCCTTGGTTTCTGCTATCTCAGCAGTCCCTCCTTGTATCCCTCTTTTCTCTAATCTATTCTAGTTGCTTTTAAAAAAATAAAAAATTCAAGTGGGATGGAAGAAATGGAGATATGCCTCTACAGTTTTATGTGATCATCGTGTAGGATAAAATTAGAAATGAATGCATTCGAGGGGATATAGGAGTGCACCAATAGGTAACAAAATGAAGGAAAGTTGAATTAGATGGTTTAGTCATGTGCAATGGAAACCAAAAAAATGCCCCGGTACCAAGTAGTGAGTCGGTACAAGTTGAAGGCTCTAAAAGGGCAAGGAGAAAGTCCAAAAGCACACAGGTGGAGGTCGTAAGTTTAGACTTGATGACCTATGGTCTAACCAAAGTTATGGCCCTTGATAAAGTGGAATGGCAGAAAATGATTCATGTAGCCAACCCCAATTAGTTGGGATAAGGCTTAGATGACGATGATACGATGATGACTGTTGTGATTGATGCACTGTTAGTTTCTGAACAGAAAACAAGACATCTTTTACTGTTCTTTGCTTTCAGGCCTCAGGTTCATGGGGCAATCTCTGGCCCTCTGCTAGGAGAAGCAGCCCATCGGTTACTCAAGAACTCTCTACAGTTGAAATCCAACAACATTGCTGGTTTACTGGACCCGCCTTACCGGAACTTTCCAAACAACACGATCCACAGGCCTCGGCCAGCAGGCCCATCTGGATATGAAAGAGGCTTTACCCCGGACCCAAATTACTATCACACCCATTACAACCACCCGCGAGGTATGCTTCATCCCTCGAGATCCACCCCTTCCTTTCACGAAGTCCATGGGAACAGGCCAAATTTCAGGCCAGACAGATTACAACAAGAACAATACCACAACTTGCGTGGCGGGATGTCGAGCTTGACGATTGAAGACGGGGCAAGATTCCAGCCACAGCAACCTGGGTTGTCACCGAGGATGCCAAATTCCACCTTTGGGCATTACCCAAACCAGCATATACGTAATACTGGACCCCCTCCCTGGCCTCCCACCAATTGGATTGATAAACCGATGAGTGAAAATGCGGGAGCATATCAGTGGCAAGAGACGGTTTTGTCAGGTGGGTATGAGAAGCAGGCGAGAAAGGTTTATCAACCTAGAGGGCGAGCACCACAAAATCCTTCTGATTATGGTTTCCAGCAGTGAGTTTTGTATCACTGTATTTCCATTTTTAGTTACTCTCTCTCTCTCTCTCTCTCTCTCTCTCTCTATATATAATATATATATATATATATTATATATATATATATATATATATATATGGGAAAAGGTACTATGCGCTCGAGCGTAAAGCGGTCGTCCGTGCGGTCGAGCTGATGTGGGCCCCACCGTGATGCCGTTCGAAAATCTACCCCCTCAGTCAGATGCACCATTCCAGAGGGGGCTCACACGGCTGAAAATCAAGTCAATCTGTGACTTTTGTGGGCCACAACACGTACAGAAGTTGAGAGGGGCCGTGCACGATTGAAACATTCAAAACCATTTGTGGGGACCTTTCGAGACGTGTTTTGATGATCAACACCGTCCATCATGTGTGTCCCACTTGAATTTAATTTTAGACCAAGTTTCAGGTGGTATCCACAACTCAGGTGGGGCCCACCAAGTGCTTTTACATGTTTTTGCATGTATACTTATGTTTTCCGATGGTATGGCCCACCTGAGTTACGTGGACGGCTGATTTTGAGCCGTGTGGGCCCACCCTGGGCTCGTGCATCTGGTGGACGGTGTGGATCTTCAAAGGGCATCACGGTGGGGCCCACACAGCTCGACCTCATGGACGACCGCTTTATGCTCGAGGGCATAAGTACCTTTTCCATATATATATATATATATATATATATATATATATATATATATATATATATATAGGTAAAAGAGAGGACTGTAAAATAGGGAGCTGTGTTTCATGTGGTGTCGACTGTGCTCAGAAAACCGAGTGAAGTATTCTGATGACGACGACTTTCATGTTTTAGTGTTGTGCAATAAAAGACTCATGTACCTCTTTTACAATACAGCAGCTGGTTTTTTATTTTTGTTTTTAGCATTTTGAGTTGAACATGTGTCTGCTGACTGTTGTGCTCTGTGTGTGTGTGTGTGGCTTGGTTAGCTGTAGCCCTGCTGAAATTGGAGTCTTCTGTGGCCCCATTTGAAACACACCCTGGCTCATCCATTCCCACCTTCCAGTGGCAGTGGGAGGATTACACCTCCATAGATCAAACACATGCTGACTAGAATTGAAAATCGGTGATATTTTGAGCTGAGTCATGACTGACTAGGCTCGGACTCAGGAAGACTTATAGAGTCGACGAGGTAGCTCGGTTGACTCAACATGACTCATGGCTTGAGGGCAACTCAAGCCGAGTCACTCGTTAAACTGGTATTTAAAAAATTGAAATGGCACAAGGTGGGAGTGGAAATGAATGGAAATCAAACCTCTGCGAGGACAAGTGACACCCTCAACCACAAAGGCTACACAATGCTCTCTCTATTCTCATACTTTATAATAATATACCAAACTATTTAATATCTTCAATATTTTACAAATATTATTAATTTGTGAGTCTTGAGTAGGTCGATTTTTCAATACTATGCAGTCTTCTCAGAGTAACAAACGTGGATGTGGCTATTGAATTGAATCAAGGTTCATATCAGTGACCAGATATAATCTTAGGGCATAAATGGCTTTAATGATAGGCAGGATTACCTCCACGTTTGTCCTGCGGTTTAGCAATATCCAGGTTCCAGCCCTGGATGAAGGATTTTGCTACAATCTCTTATATTGGTACATCTGATCTGTGGCCTAGAAATAAGGTGGTTGAGAACATATATATAAAGAAAAAAAAAAAAAAAAAAAACAAAGGAAAGGAAGTGCAGCATCTTTCCACATTCAAGGTGAATTCAGCCATTCAAAGATCGCTCAAGAGTCTTTTAGCAGTTTCCTGATCAGTGGTGGGGTCAATCAAAATCCACATACCCAAACAAATGGAGCTATGGTTAGGGAAATCATTACTTGCCGCTGCTGCTGTATTTGTATTTTGTCTATGGCCGTCGGTTTCTTGCAAAAAGGCCTCCATGTGTAAAATATTCAATCTGTGCAAAAGGTACTGTGGGCCACATCATGATGGTACCTAAAATTAGGCAGATCCACTCATTGAGTGAGACATTATCAAAATCATTGGACAAATGAAGAAATAATTAGTGTGGCCCACCCTATGAGTGGATTGGCTTGAATTTGGATACCGAGTAGTATTTGGAGGTTGAAATGAATTTCACTACCTTCCCAGGTAGGGTGTGAGATCATGCGTAAACAAGAAGCTGATTTCCAAGGCAATGAATAATGTAAAATAGTGTGAGATGAGATGGACCTCTTACCTCTTATTGGAAGAAAACCAAAGAGGAATAAAATGACTTGGGGGGTTTGGATGCATTATATTTCATGAAAACATGTTGAAATTTTGCGCAAGATTAGACTGATTAGTGATGAAATATCATGATATGTGGTGCAACCAAACACACCCATGTCTCCATTTTTTAAAATAAATAAATAAATAAATAAATAAAATTACTCTCTCTTTTGGAGGTAGATTAAGCCTCCTTTTTCCTCCTCTCCCCTAACCTTGATTCCCAGGAAAGGCGAGTGTGCTAAAAGCCTGTGTGTAGCATTTTTGTAACACTTTGATGACAATGCAGTGTCCCTACTCACTTACCTAGATTCCTCCTCACTAAGTAGGGTCAGGCTATAAGTGGGCACCACTTGCAGGACATTAAAGATCTACATTAGAAGATCAATTGGCTTTTTTTTTTGGAAACTTTGTAAAAACCACTTTAATCTGTCTTTCAAAAATGTTCCTCCTTCGGATATAGAAGATGCCACAAGCCAATGGTGAATTATAATCCTCACCGATAATCAGTTTTTGAGAGCTATTCAACAACACATGGGCATCCATGTAAAGCCTCTAGGGCTGTCAATGGGCTGGATCTTGTCCTATCAATTGCAAAATTTTGAATAGGCCCAGCTGGAACAGTTCAAAATTCCAGTCTTAAGGCAACCCTAGCTAGGCCCACCTTGTTGATGATTTTAAAAGCTTCTCTTTCAGTAGGCCCAAAACACTTAGGTAGTGCCCTTTATGAGATTCGTAAAGTAAATTCAACTGGGAGAGTACTTAGTCTTTGTGTTGATACTCAGGTTAGAGACTCAATAAACTGAGAAAATGGTAAGTTTATGGTCAATGTAGCCACCATAAAGCATTCCTTGGCACTGATCATGTCTGATGTGCTACAATCACACATACACATTCATATATTATCGTCGAGAACTAACTCAAACAGTTAGATATACTCATGATAGCAACTCCCGATTCGAATACCCCCTTTCGATTATTTCTTTGCATGTACCTACAGTAGCATTTAAGTAATGTCCTTTGATACTCATACTGCCTAAGTAATCATCAGTTACCAAGACAACCTTAATGATGAATTGTCGAGAGCAAGGCCTAGGATTGTCTTTGGGTCGGATTTGAAATCAATCAGGTCAGGCCTTTCGGAAATTTTTAGTTTGTTAGGCCTAGGCCTAGCCCATTGAAAAACCCTAATTCAAGTCCATCATTGTTTTCAAACATATTTCAATTAATCAAGGATCTACGCAGCCAAACCTCTCTATATCACTAGTGGAACTCGGTTTGCAACAATGTCGAAATTATCTATGCAATTAGCACAAGCAAGTCAGTACGACTACCTGAAATGAGCGCCTTCTTTTTGGAAAGTAAATCTCTAAAGACTAAAAGGTTGATTTTAAATAGAGGAACTATAGATGGTACTGGAGAGATCCTTTATCTTAAGATTCTATTTACCTCATTTTCTTGACACGTAGCAATCCCCTCCTTTAATGGCAAGATGTGTGTGCGAGGCTGTTAGTATTTGAACTAGAGTTAGTATTTGAACTAGAGTTAACTCTAGAAAGCAGAGTATAGGGCTTCACAAAGAGAGAAGTTCAAGTGAAGCACTGTGTAAAGCAAGTGTACTTGGGCGAGCAAGAGGTTTCAGGAATAAGAATAAATTGATCACAAGTAAATGAATAAACTGTTAGGAAAAAAAAAAAAAAAGGATTTAAAAATTCAAGCCTTTATATGAGAATTCTTCACTTTTACTAGAATCTACGGTATGCCATTCGACCAACCTCCTATGTACATGTAGGGGTTGGAGTTGTGGTCTAAGCCGCCATGCACTGATGCAATATTAATTGAACCGACATGCAGTGAAGATCATTAATGCATAGCCAGCATGCACCTCGAGCCCCAGCGACTACATCTTTTCTCTATTATGTCTAGTTTTCATTTGATTTTCTCTTTGAAACTTTTCTTTGGGCAAATTAGTGTTGAAGATAAGTCTTAAATCTGTTTTGCTTTTACCGTACTCGACCGGTCGTGGGTCAGCTACGACCAGTCGAGGGAGGTGCACGACTAGTCATGCACTGTACGACTCAAAGTCCAGCGAGCTTAAGTTTTTTGGGTCCGTGGAGCTCGACCGGTTGAAGGGATGGCTCGACTAGTCGTAGGGGTTCTTCGACTGGTCGTAGCCTCGGCTCGACCAGTCGTAGGTTACGCAGATTCGTTTCCGAATCCGATGCAGACTGCGGATTTTGGTGTCGCCTTTCGTAAGGGTGCGAAAGGGAAGTTTCCTAAACTATAAATAGGGGTCCCTAGGGTTATTCTAGGGCATGCTAAGGCTTCCTGAAGGTATTCTAAAGGGTTCTAGGGTTATCAAAGGGTGTAGCAAGGATGAGATTCGAGGTTGTTCGAATCGGATAAGTCCTCTCTCTTTGTAATTGATGCTTTCATAGTAGAATTCTGTCGCTTTGTGCCGTGATTTTTTCCCGAAAGGGTTTTTCACGTTAAATCTGTGTGTTCTCTTGTATGCTTGGTGTCATTGGATTGTTATTCTAGATCTAGATCTGTGTGATTCCGCGGGTCAAAAATTCCCAACAAGTGGTATCAGAGCCAAAGTTCGGTTGGGGCACAGATCTAAATATGAGGGATTAGTAATAATGGCAAGCGCTAGGTATGATATTGAGAAGTACTCAGGGAAAAATAATTTTGAGTTATGGAAGATCAAGATGATGAGTTCCTTAATCAAGCAAGGCGAAGATGGTGCTCTTGAGGAGCGGAAGTCCACTATGACTGATGGTGATTGAAATACTCTTGATAAGAAGGCATTATCATCAATCCGTTTGTCTCACGGATGAGGTTCTCTACAACGTCATGAGGGAGAAAACTGCAGCTAAGTTATGGGCGAAGTTAGAGGATGTTTATGCGAAGAAATCCTCTGAAAATCGTCTGCACTTGAAGCGGCAGTGGTATAACTTCAAGATGGCAGAGGGTGGAGATCTGGAGGCTCACATCAGCAACTTTAATAAATTGGTTTGCAAATTGTTGGATATGGAGGAAGTGATGAAAGATGAAGAACAAGCATGTATATTGCTGAATTCTCTCCCGGCGTCTTTTGAGGCATTCAAGGACACTAAGTGCAACACGAACAAAACCCTGAGTGTCGATACCGTTATCTCGGCTCTTCAAGGGAAGGCTATGAGACAACTAAATAGCGACATGGGGACGTATTTTGATGCACTGTTTACAGTGGGTAGTAATTCTAGACAAGGTACTGGTTCTTCAGGTTCTAGATCCAAATCCAAAGGCAAGGGCAAAAGGAAGGTAAAGTGCTGGAACTGTGGGAAGGAAAGACATGTGAAGAGGGATTGTGAAAATCTTAAATCGAAGAGGGAAGATTTTAAGGCTTCACGCAGGGAGGCCAACGCTGCCACGTCAGATGGATGTGATAGTGATGTTTTGTCTGTGTCTTCGCTCAAACGGTCATACGATGATCGTAAGGATGAGTGGATGCTAGACACAGGGGCATCTTTTCACATGACTCCTCATCGGAGTTGGTTCACCAGCTACAGGGATTACGATGGTGGACAAGTGTTTATGGGCAATGACTTTACCTGTAATGTTGTGGCTGTTGGTACGGTGCGCATCAGGATGTTTGATAGGGTGGAGCGTACCTTGACTGATGTCAGGCACGTTCCTGATTTGAAGCAGAATCTGATTTCTCTTGGTGTGCTTGAGGCAAAAGGATGCAAATACACATGTATTGATAATGCTCTTAAAGTATCTAAGGGGGCACGAGTAATCATAAAAGCACAACGACTCGATAACTTGTACAAGTTGATCGGGAGCACTTCAAAAGGTGGAGTTGTTGTGGATGTAGCGGATTCCACCTTTACACGTGTGTGACATATTGGGCATTGCCACATGAACGAGCAGGGCAGGAAGGATGAGACGTGCAGACAGGGATACAGAGCAGGTGGAGCAGCCACCTGTGAGAAGAATCACATGGCATGATCACAGGATGTCGACGAGGTACATGAACGACTCCAATATCGTAAAAGATTCATCTTCTATTCAGATGGCTCTAGGTGAGCCTGGTGCTAAAAAGTGGAAGGTGACTATGGGTGATGTGATGGATTCGTTGTACCAAACCGACATATGGGAGCTGGGGGAGCTTCCAGTGGGCCGGTGAGCGGTTGGATGCAGGTGAATCTTTAGGAAGATACAGCATAGATACAGGGCGATGTTGGTAGTGAAGGTTTATGCTCAAAGAGAAGGGATCGGCTTCTCAGAGATATTCACACCGACGGTATAGCAGGTGTATATTAGATTCGTAATTGGCGCTGGTTGGTCAATGTGATCTTGAGCTGGAAAGATGGATGTGGAGTTTGCACTTCTGCAGGGGAAAGTGAAGAGCAGATCTACATGAAGCAACCAGAGCGGTTCGAAGTTAAAGGGGCTGAGAAAAGACTTTGCAGGAGGTCGTGGTTCGACCTGTCGCCTAGGCAGTGGTTTGATTCCTTCATGGTGAGTCAGAAATTGATGACATGTGGATCGCCAATTATGACATGTCTGAAATCAGTGTACTGAAGACTCGGTTAAGTATGTCGTTCAGGATGAAGGATCGGGAGGCTACAAAAATGGTTATCGGCATTGAGACTGAAGGAGGAGTAGGCTTTGGTAATCACAAGAGGAATACCTTGTGTGTAGGTATTGATCAAGTATGTAATGGGCCAAGTAAAGCTGGAGAGCGTTCCCTACGCATCTCTCCTCAAGTTTTCCTCAGGACATGTCCCAAAACAGATGAGAAAAAGCAGGATATCTCATGAGCCTTATTCGAATGCGATTGGTAGTGTATGTCATGATCTGGATTAGACCGGTTATTTCACAGGTTATCAGTGTTGTGGGCAAGTACCCCGGCAAACAACATTGAGTAGCGGTGAGATGGTAAGAAGACTACGTCTTTCTTTCTTTTGGGAAGACAGGTGCAAAGGTGGTTGGGCATGTGGATTTAGATCCGGCAGACATGATCAACAAGAATGTTCCTGCAGAGAAGTTCAAGTTTTGTGCAATTTTTCTGGGCTTGACGATGGTAGAAAAGAAGGACAGAGTGTGCACGAGAAGCTATGATGTGATGCAGAGATAGGAGAAGAGATCAAGGAGCTACACGGTTGAAGATTGAAGACTTGGTGGAGATTGTTGAAGATAAGTCTTAAATCTGTTTTGCTTTTACCGTGCTCGACCGGTCGTGGGTCAGCTACAACTGGTTGAGGGAAGTGCACGACTAGTCGTGCACTGTACGACTCAAAGTCCAGCGAGCTCAAGTTTTTTGGGTCCGTGGAGTTCGACCGGTCGAAGGGATGGCTCAACCAGTCGTAGGGGTTCTTCGACTGGTCGTAGCCTCGGCTCGACCAGTCGTAGGTTACGCAGATTCGTTTCCAAATCCGATGCGGACTGCGAATTTTGGTGTCGTCTTTCGCAAGGGTGCAAAAGGGAAGTTTCCTAAACTTTAAATAGGGGTCCTTAGGGTTATTCTAGGGCATGCTAAGGCTTCCTAAACGTATTCTAAAAGGTTTTAGGGTTATCAAAGGGTGTAGCAAGGGTGAGATTCGAGGTTGTTCGAATTGGGTAAGTCTTCTCTCTTTGTAATTGATGCTTTCATAGTGGAATTCTGTCGCTTTGTGCCATGGTTTTTTCCCGAAAGGGTTTTTCACGTTAAATCTGTGTGTTCTCTTGTATGCTTGGTGCCATTGGATTGCTATTCTAGATCTAGATCTGTGTGATTCCGCAGGTCAAAAATTCCCAACAATTAGTATGAGCAAGCTTGGGTTTTTTTTGTTGATATCATGTGTGCACCTAATTGAAGCCATCATTCATAGAGGAGAGTTGTTATATTTTTAGGGTATAATTGTTGCGATATAGTGCGTTGAGGTTCTTCCTTGTGGGGGTAAATTTATCTTAAAGATAACGATTATAACGTGCCTCAGCTTTTGAGATTACTTCTTAAATGTTTCTTGTTTAGTATTGTTAGATTTCTTGCTTAGTTTCTTTATTAGAACCATTGTTCGAAGTATTCTTGATATTATTTCTATCTCTAGTTCGGTGATACCGATAACACAAGTAGTGATACCAATAACACTGGTAATATAATTTTTTTTTACATATCGGTAATGTATCATCAAGTATCGCTGATGTACCACTAAGTATCGCCAATATTTTCAACTATGTAAATTTCATGTGTCGCTTATATGACTAATGTATTGATATCACCAATGTATCACCAATATTTTCGAACATATAAGTTCAAAGTGTCGCATGTGTTGCAGTGTATCAGTGATATTTCGATAATGTCGTCAATATATCGATATCGCTAGAAATTTGTTTATTAAACAAAATTCTATTTAAATTTTCTATGGGTGCATAGTCACATGCAGTATTCAATTTGTTGATAATAATCTTTATTGCAACATAAGCAATATTAAGACTATAATCTTTCACTTACTTTCAAGTAGTTGATGATTTCTTGGTAAAATATCATGTGATGTCGATATTCTAAAATATTGAGAGATGTTTGGATGGAAGGTTGGATGAATAGTAGGATAGTTGGATGGATGGGATGGGATGGTTAGACTAATTCCCGATGACAACACATGTTTTTATGCCCCCATTAAATAAAAACTTATTATGGATGCATTTTTGTTATACAAATTTTTTTTATTCTTATTTTAATATATCTCAAGTTTCATTGAAAATTTTCACCATTTTTTACATGTTTTTGTGCTTTTTTGTAATATCGATTATCAACAATATCCAACGAAAATTATAGCAATATTGATACTTCGAACATTGATTAGAACAAACAAAAGTAGAATTGGCTTTTAGTACCATAGAGTAAGACAATGGGAGATAAGCTCCATCATTAAGAGGGAAATAGCATAGATCGCACGCTAAGGGAATTTCCTATTGTTAGTATGTATGACTTTACCAAGGAACTTGCATTACTCTCGCATCTAATCCCCATTTCCATTGTGTTTTTCAGCTCACGCTCCCCTGCAGAAACCAATATTCCGTTTGATGATAAACTTAAATGAGCCAATAAACAATGTAAAATCATGCCTACTACCACTAAATCCACATGGTGTACCCTACTTGAATTTTGTAATGTCCTAATTTTATAGTGTCACCTTAGTTTTAGTGGGGCGTGCCTGATCAATGGATTAAATGGCATATACATAAGACATTGGGTCCTTTGGTGGGGACAATTTTATTTGTGGGATATTCACTCCCAACGGACATGGATTGGCTGGTGACCATGCCACTAACCAATGGCTCATGGCCAATTTGCAGGCCCCACCATGATATATATGTTTCATCCATGCCATCCATTCATTTTCTAAATCATTTTATGGTTTGAGCCCGAAAACGATGTAAATTTAAATGTCAAGTGAACCACATCATAGGAAATTTGTGTTGATTGAATGCCCACTGTAAAAAAGAAAAAAACTTCTTGGGCCCCACAAAAGTTTTGGATTAAGCTGATTTTTGTTTATCCTTTCATCTATATCTATATGACTTAATCAACAGGTTGGATGTCAAATAAACATTACAATGGGCCCTAGGAGGTTTTTAATGGTGGGCATTCAATCACTATTATTTTCCTATTTTTCCTATGGTGTGATCCACTTAAAATTTAGGTCTACCTCAATTTTGGATTCAAGCCCTATAATGATTTGAAAAATATGGATGGATGGTGCGAATAAAACACACACATCATGATGGGGCTCACAGAACACCAACCACTAACCACCTAGTAGCAGCATCACTAGCCAAACAAGGTTTTTTTCCCAATGGTTTATTGTTGTGTGGCTTACTTGAGGTTTCATTTGTTGTTGCTAATTCAATCGAACAAGGCCACATGTGTTAATGAGGGTCTTGACTGGTTTTTCGTGTGTGGGGTGTGCTATAAAGTTTACTCGACTCAAATGTTTGATCGAATTGTTGGTGTTCCCTCGCATCAAGATGTACATATTAGAAATTGGACACATGATTCAGTTATTCTCTCAACCAATAATTTGAGCTCCGTTTAGGTGATTTGTGAAAATGATAGGAGTTGACCATTTTGAATGAATTCTTTTTTGCATTAGGATAGTAGATGTGAGTTTACAGATTTAAGAGCTTTTTCTTCCACTGGTCTTTAGGCTTGCATGTTCCTTGAACAAACAAAAATGTAATGATAAATAAAATAAGGCAAAATAATGTTGATTTTATTTACATTTAAATGTATGACATATTACAATTGACAGAGTAACATTTAACCAAATAAATAAATGAAAATGAAAGATAAAATATGATAGGTCTATTAAAATAGATAATCGAGGTGAATGGTTAGCAAGATGTGACCGGATTGGTATGATCAACCAAATCGGATCTTAATTGATAATGATCCTATAATTTAAGGTTAAGGATATTTGTTCTACTCTTAAGATAATGTAACGGGAGTCATTATGCAGTAGCTATCTATGCTAGAATTAGTATAGGCTAAGATAAGATAAATGAAAAAATAAATGTAAAATAGATACATCTGTTTGGCGTTGAGTCTTGAGCTCTTCTTCGTGTGCTCCTTTTATACTTTGTCAAGACGGTAAAACCCTTTATTAGGCTTCCTTGCTACTTCTGGATCCTTCGTGCTCATGTCACAGTTCTGGATATAGGAATATTCTCGATTGATTCGAAATTGCTAGCTTGCATTACAAAGAAAGGACTTCAGCCTGGTCTGAATTTGTTGGCTTTTTGGATCTTGTTCTTGTAGCTAGTTTTTTACGAAGATCTTTGTGGCCCACTAAAGATTAGACTCGTGACCACCAAAGTCCCTTTGATAAAGATAACCAAGCCAAGATTTGGGAACTTTAAGGGTTAGTCCCGGATCGATAATGACCACTCAACGTCTCTGTTGGTGGCCCACCTTATCCGCTTTGAGGTGTTTGACAGTTCATATCAAACCGCCTCCTACATTTGACGTGTGGTCCTGTTTGTTGATGGTTTGAAGTATTGGAGTGGATAGATGGACCATATCTACTAGATCCTAATCTCCTATTATCTTAATCCTGATCGAAGCTCGACTTTGGGATGTTTGGGTGATCTCTCTATATCTTTCGATCTTCGCAGCATTAGTTAGTTCGAGTTTGTCCAATACTGACTTGTTATCGGATGAATCCACCTTCTCATCCAGTTCTCTCATTTTCTAATTTCGATTGATATATGAATTGAGGAATCTGATCAAGCTGATGTGTTTGTCTCTCTTTAGTCTGAATTAAAAATGATTTGCATAAATAAGATATCTCATTAAATGAACATGTTGATTGTGACTACCAAAGTATGTAACTATTTATCCCCGGAAATCATGCCTAACTGTTTGTTCCATCACATTAATAATGAAATGCAACATAAAAAGAAAATCATTTGAATGTTTTTTTTTTTTTTTGTTTTGTTTTTTAATATGAGTACTACTGCACGTGTGCCAAACAATTAGTGTCACTGTATGTTAGTTTGCTAATGGACCAAGTCAGGACACCATTGGAGCTGAATTTAGCCACGTGGCTTACGATTGAAGGTCATGATAGAGATGGATCCCCAATTACGGTGGGCCCCACAGAAGTGCACCACGATTAGCGGCTCAGATTTCACACGTGAATGACTTGTATACACGTGCGAGGCGAGTGCACTCGAGTGGTTGCAAGTAGCATTTTTTCCAGATGTGACCCGATGGAGACGGAAGACCGGAAAATGGTAAGCGTCTATCTACGCCAACCTAGGAATCCTATCCATCTAATCAGCCGCCTTCAAACGAACGGTAGAAAACAGCAATCCTCAACAACCGGTTGGGAAGTGAAGAAAATTGACGGATAGGATTGCCTTTTACTTCTAATTTTTTTCCTCACCGACCACCCTTGTCTGTATAACTGGATGAACGGCTCCGATTGATGCATCACTCTGCCACGTGTACTGCACCATGGAGAAGTGGCTCTACCATCCCTTTCTTACCGCACGCACTCAGTTCGGTTTTCCACTGTCGCGACTAATAAAACTACGTGTACATCTACCTACAGAGCCCCATATTATGAGATATTCAAATGATCCGAACCTTCCATGTTATTTAATAACAACGTTTTATTCATGATTATCACTTATAAATCTATATTTAAATATTATTATTTGAAAATTTATTTTCATCGCTCTAAATTCATCTCCCCACATTAAATTTCTAAGTATTCTATTCTAAGTAAGTTTATTATATATTCAAAATATCATACTTTCCATAAAATGGACGGTTCTGATCATATGAAATCTCAGTATGTGCCCCATAGTGACAGAGATACATGGTGTGGTGTAACCTCACTCGCGATAGACGAAAAACGCACGCCTCCTCTTTCGTCGTCCGCTCCAGTAGTTGTTCTACGCAGAGAGTAATACTCGCAAGCTCATTGCAGCCCACCATGTTATTGGGTAAAATCCAGTCCGTTCATCATGCGAAAACCGTTATTCGTACCGTAAATAATGAAAATAAACTAGAATAAAAACTAATATGAGCCACACCCACGCGAGAAAAAATAAAATTACTACCAAAACCCCTTAAGTTCACACGCATGAGTTTTTATCAAGCTTATTTTTACATTTTATATTCATCCTGGTGAATTACACCTGATTAACGGTCTTGATGGAAAGATATAAACTATGGTGGCCCACCGCACAAACATATGATTGGCATCTCATGGTCTCTATTCCATGTGAGTTCTTAATGGATAAAACCAGATTAGACAGAGTGGATTTCACTTATATAATATAAGTGGGCCCCACATGCCTGCGTGTTTTTACTGTCTATGTACGAGTAGAGGATCACACCAGAGTCACTTAGAAATTGCCACAGGAAGATTCATGGGGCCCACCGTTATGTACATGTGAAATCCAGTCCGTTCATAAGTCTCCCCAGATCATGATAGAACCAGAGATGCAATATTAGGAAGATCCAAGGCTCTAGTGGGCCACACCGAAGGAAACAATGAAGAGAAAAAACACCGACCATTGAAATCTTCCAGGGGCAGAAGGTGACCGTAAACGGATAGGTTACTCCCCCTGCCACCAGCCAATGGCTGATGTTCGGTGCTCTGTGGGCCCCACCATGATGTATGTGTTTCATCCATTCCGTCCATATATTATTATATATCATTTTATGATATTACACAACAAATGAGATATATACCAATCTCAAGTGGACCACATTACAGGAAACAGTGTTGAATGAACGTCAACCATTAAAAACTTTTGGGGGCCATAAAAGTATTAGATCAAGCTGATATTTGGTTTTTCCCTTAATCTGGGTCTTCATGACCTAATCAACAGATTGGATGTCAGATAAACAGTACAGTGGCCCTAGGAAGATTTAAATGATGGATATCCAATCACTATTGTTTTCCTGTGGTGTGGTCTACCTAAGATTTATATCTATCTTAGTTTTAGAACAAAATCCCAAAATGATCTTTAAAAATGGATGAACGGAATGGATGAAACCAATACATCATTGTGGGGCCCACAGAGCACCGACCACCAGCCACGGGGCTGAGGGGAGTAGCCAATCCGTTCCCGTTCTTGTGGTGGGAAGCTAGGTGGGGCCCACGTGATGTTTATGAGAAATCCACCCCATTCATCTCTTTTAAAAGCTCATATTATGATATGGGCATGAAAACGAGGCACATCCAAAATTCAAGTGGGCCCACAAGACAGGAAAGGGAGGGAAATGCCTACCGTTTGAAACGTTACAGGAATCAACCGTGATTTTTATATCCCATCCAGACCGTTCATAAGATCATTCCCACGGAGATTAACTAAAAACACAAATATTAGCCTGATCTGAAACTTGTGTGGCCCCAAAAAATGTTTCAACGGTGGAGGTTCAATTCCCGCTCTTTCCCATTGCGTGGGCCACTTGATTTTTGGAACGGCCTGATTTTTTGGATCATGTCATATCATGAGCTGGCCAAAGGGATGGACAGTAGATTTCTGGCAAACATCATGCTGGCCCCACCTAATTTCCGGCGGCCGCTCGCAGACAATCCACGTCCGAAAATATCTGATTCAAATGGTGTACTCAATACCTACTGTTTCTTCATTTGTGGCTTACTTGAGTTTCTGATCAGCTTGATTTTTTGTATATCATATCATCATGAACGGAAACAACTAATGGACGGTGTGGATTTTACACGGATATCTCAGTGGACCACACAGCCCCATGCGATCCAGGAACTCCCTGTAACAGGTGTTGCAGTTGCAGGAGACTCCCGTCGACTTTTGTCAGACGAAAACGTCCACGTGGCACCCGTAAACTCACCCCACGTGTCCGTCCGTACATTCCCACCACCTCCTTCCCGCTTTTTATCACAATCCATCTCCTCTCTCCCTTTCCCTTTCCCCTTCTTCTCTAGGGTTTTCTCCCTCCCTCCTTCCCTCTTCCCTCTCTCTTCCATCCGCCGCGTCGAACCATAGCAAAACAATGGGGTCGTCGTCGACGGCCACGATCAACTCCACGTTCCAGGACCTGGAGAAGCAGTCCTCTCTCATCACCGCATGCACTCTCCTTTGGAAGGATCTCTCCGCCCATTTCTCCTCCTTAGAACAATCCCTGCTCTCCAAATCCCAATCCCTCCATCACAAAATCCTAGCCCTTGATCAGACCACCCAGCATTCTCTGGACGTCCTCTCCCAGCGTGAGATCTCCATCGGCCCTGCTGTCGACGCTGCTCTCTCCAAAGTCGACGAACGGAAGGAAGCCGCTCTTGTCGCCCTTGATCAGTCCCCTGCTGGCAGCGACGGACCTAACCAGCCCTCCGATTCGACTGATGAGATCGCCATCCTCAAACTGCTGCAGTCCTTCTGCACGAAGATGGACACCGAAGCTTTCTGGAAGTTTCTGACTGGCCGGAAGAAGGACATAGACGCGATCCGGTCGTTGATCTCGCCAGCGCTTTCCGACTGCATCGATCCGGCCAGGTTCGCCATCGAGGCGATTTCCGGTGTGTTCCCGGTCGATAAGCGAGCTGGGAAGAGCGAGCGGGCCAACGAGGTTGGGTGGGCCTGCGTCTTGATCTTGGAGTCGCTGGTGCCGGTGCTGGCAGATCCGGTCCTTGGCTCGTCGAGGCCTCTGGTGACGCCGAGCGTGAAGGAGCAGGCAAAGGTGATCGCTGGCACGTGGAAGGTGGGACTCGATCAGCGGGGTGGGGTTGAAAGTGCCAAGGCACCGGAGGTGCACACGTTCTTGCAGCATGTCGTGACATTTGGGGTTGTCGCCAAGGAGGATGAGGAGCTTTACAGGAAGCTTGTTGTTGCATTTGCGTGGCGGAAGCAGATGCCCAAGCTCGCGATTTCACTCGGGCTCAAGGAAAAGATGGCTGGTACGTTGTCTGATCTCTCTCCCTTTCTCTCTCTCTCTCAGAAATGTTTGCCTACAGTCACTGTATGAACTCTATCGTAACCCGCCAACGTATTACTTGTGTATAACATTTGAGTGTGCTGCACCATGAAGTTCACTTGGGGTGAAAATCAGGCTGGTCTACTCATCAGCGGGCCAGTATAACATCTTAGTGTGCTGCACTGTGAAGGTCACTTGGGTGAAAATCAGGCCGGTCTATGAATCGGGCAGGCCGGTTGTGGCTCATCTAATGAGTGGATCTGGCCTGATTCCCACAGCAAGCAATGTATATGTGTGACCCATCTTTTTAAAAAGATGGGGTTGCATGTGATTGCTCTTCTGTTGAATTTCCTCCTTTCAGTTTTAGATACCGGAAGTAATGCACATCTTGGCATTGTTTAGTAAAATGTAGTAGTCCTATTTTTCGTAAGATTGGCGCTATTTTGTCCATCTGATTGGTTATCCAACTCATGGATGGGCAGTTCTCTGATCTTGTCTGTTTTACCATTATATCTGCTACTATTTTTACGTAGGAACTGTTGTAGATCTTGTAGAGATGGAACTCGAATCAGTGTGATTTTGATCTGTGGCCTTCCCAAGGTGTGGCCTCCTGATATGACAGTTTGCTTGTGTGGCGTGCCGATGGTTTGTTGACAGTTTATGGAGGCCCAAGGCCCACCTTGGGCCCCAATATATGTTAAATTTGCAGGCTGCTTGCTGGTTAGTTTTTGGGCATAAATTTCAGGGTCTACAATTGGATTTTTTTGAGGACGCTAGTTGAATATTTTGCTGATTTTTGAAGATCTTGGGCACTGATTCTCTGAATTTGCATTAGCTATTTTTGGCCCATTATATTTTAGTGAAATCATTGTAAATTCATTTATTGCTATTTTGGATAGATTTGATTGATATTGAATCAATCTAACAGTTGTAGATCTCATTAAAGATTTAAAGATGATCTTAGGATGTCTCGTTAGGGTCTATATAAATAAGGGCTGTTCTTGGAGGTAGAGGCATCACACCTTTTTTAATTTTCGTTAAGTTGTTATGCAAGTATTTGTAACTAGTGTAGGACTTTGATATTAATGAGTTGTTTATCTATCTAGTCGCTACTCAAAACACTCTTACGAGGTATGTATTCTTCATCAATTCTAGTGATTTGGGTATCAAATCTAATTGATTCAATAGCCGTAGTGTACTACTAAGTCAAAGCCAGTGTTTTAAATATTGATAGTATCGACCGATATTGAATGTGGTCAATACGATGTACATGGGGAGTATTAAATTTTGTTGTTTAAGGGAACTCGATATGCGTACTTTTTTTGTGATTAAAAAAAAATAAAAATTCTAAGTGTTTAAATGGCCGTAGAATTTGCATAATCAGCCGCATGAACGTTCTAAGTGCTTGTCCAACTGAAAGGCATGACTAGCCATTCATACAATCCATCCTTTGTCTTGAAAGCGGTTTTCCATTCATCTCCAGGACAAATTCTTATCTGATGGTACCCGCTTCAAAAAGACTGTAGCATTTGCCATCTTGTCCAACATGTTATCTAGGTGTGGAGTGAGAAAACAATACTTCAGCGTTATCTTGTTGATGGCGCACCGTCGACACATCCGCAAGCTACCATCCTTCTTTGTTGTCAACAACATCGGCACGACAAAGTTGAGGCTATCACAAATGAAACCCTTGGTTAGCAATTCCTCCACCTGTTGACAAAGCTCTGCATGCTTTGTTTGGTTCATTCGATATGCTGGAAGATTTGATAACGGTGCTCCAATTACCAAATCAATCTTATGCTAAATGTTGAGTATGGGTGGGAGCTCACTTGGTAGTTTGTCAGGGACCAAATTCTGAAATTGGGACAGAATGTCCTGAATCTGAGGTGGTTGAACAACTCCTCATTCAGGGTTTGAATTAATGTGGTTGGAGAAGGAAGGATTTGCTGATCTTGCGAAGGATTTGTGGAGATTGTTTCACATGGTAGGTTGGGTCAGGTTTAGGCTCACGCAAAAGCTAAGAATGTTGAAAGCAAAGTTGAAACAACGGAATAAGGAGCATTTCATGTATGTGGAGGCAGCTAAAAAAAGGATGTTGTAGTGGATTCAAGAGTGTGATTTGAGGGAAGAAGCATGCTTTTATCAAATGAGGATTGGGAGAGGGGGACCAAATTGAAACTTCTGTTTAGTTGAAAGGTTGAGGAAGAAATCAAATGCAAGCAACTCCCATGGGCCCTTTGGTTAAAAGGAGTGAGAAAAACACGATATACTTTCACGAAATAGCTAATGCCAAAAGGAGAAATAATAGAATCCCAAGCCTCCTAACTAATGAGCAAAAAATTGACAGGGTACTAAGTGATTTGTGATGATGCCATTGTTAACTTCTATTTTGAGTTGCTTTCTTTGGAGAATTGGGTTAGTTTGAAGCTCGACAATATCTTCTCTGATCAAATCAAAGAAGAGGAGTACGCTTGGCTTAAATGCCCATTTAACGTCAAGGAGATTTGATGTTTGAACTTGGTTATGAAAAACGCCATGCCTTGATGGCTTTCCTTAATTTTCCTCCCAAGTATTCTGAGAAGACGTTAAAGATGATCTCTTTGCTTTGGACTATTGAGTTTTGTGAGAGGGAAAAACTTCCAAAAGATATGGGTGCCTCCTTTATTGCTTTTATTCTAGAAAAGGAGGGTGTTGAATGTCATAAGGACATTAGGCCAATCAATCTTATTGGTAGTCCATATAAGATTCTAGTAGAAGTTCTTGTAAGTTGCCTAAGGAAGGTTTTGGTTGATGTTATGTCTCTGTCAAGCAAGTAGCTCCTCAATGGTGCATTCGGGTGGTTGCCCATGAATGCATTGGTTCCTGATTTAGAGGGGGAAGACCAGGTATCATATGTAAATTCAACTTGGAGAAGGCTCATGACCACATGGATTGGGTATTTCTTATGCATGTGTTGAGGAGATTTGGCTTTAGTGTGAGGTGGAGAAATTGGATGCAAGAATACACGGGATCGGTTTGTTTCTGGATGCTTTTTGATAGGTCTACTAATGGCTTCTTCAGCTGTTGTAGTAGGGGATCCTTTACCTCGCCTATTGTTTGTAGTGATTGCATAAACATTTTGACTTACATGCTGGCAAAATCCAATGAGGAATGTTTTCTTGAAGCGTTGAAGGTGAAGGGTGATTTTGATTTTGTTTTCCCCCATCTTTAATTTGTAGATGACACAATTCTATTTTGCGACGTGGATAGCTACCAAGTGAATGTTTGCACATGGTGGTTGGATGCTTTGAAGTTGTGTTAGGTTTTAAAGATTTATCTCCATAAAAGTGAAATGATGGGGATTTTGATGGAATGGGAAGAGCCATGCTTGTAGGCTATTTCATTTGCAAAGTGGGTGCATCTCCCTCAACTTATGTTTTTTTCTCCATGTGTGGGTAAGGTGCTAATCAACAAATGGGATGGGGAAGTTGAAAGAGAAGTTCTTGGGATGGAATCAAGAGATATCATTTGGTGGGCACATCATTCTCATCAATCCCGCTCTCTATTATGCTAATGTATGTCATTTTTCAAATGCCCGATTTGGTATTAGGAGATCGGAAGAAAATCTAAGTTTAATTTGTTGGAATGGGCTGAGGTTTGCATACTTAAGAACTTAGGAGGGGTGGGCATTAGATGTTTAGATCCCTCAAATTCATGAACTCGTGACTTGGAAAGTGGCTTTAGAGATTTTGTATAAAAGGCGACTCTCAATAGAAGCGTGCGATTTTGACGCTCAAGCAAGCACGACTTAAGTGTTGGAGGATGGTTTGCTAGAGAATCCTCTCTTTTGGGTTTCTTGGTCATGGAAAGTTGTTTACAACAAAAACAATTTCTTGAAGCAATTTTGATGTAGGATTATGCAAAACCAGATATGTGACTGAGATTTAACTTAAAATCAAAGGAATAAATAAAATCATCAAACTAAAGTGTGATGCACATGCAAAGAACATGAAGCCCAAGAGATGACGGGTAAGATTCGATGCCAAATCACAGTCATCAGCCCTTTGACCAAACAAAGCACTCAAAAAATTAGGCACAAGGAAGATAAAGATATTCCAACTAGCATAGGAGTTATCCAAGTTCAATAGGTGAGAGTTTGATATTTGCCGGGTTGGACCAAGGTAGTTCCAATGCAAAAATCTTGAGCTCTAGGAATATTAAACGCAAACGGCTAAAACTGAGTTGCCTATTGTGGACAAAGGAACACAACCGGCTCAAAACTAGATCAAGTGGGCCCCACACATGCGTGGCAGTCACATGGGTGGCCGTACAGTCACACGTGTGGGTTGATTGTGTGGTCCATGCACGGGTCGGGTCCGTTAATATTGGAAGATGGTTTTAGGTGGCCCATAGGATCAAGTAAAATCATATCCAAGTGAAAACAATGGAAATATCTTACTGTAGGATTGAAGATTCAAAGAGACCTACCACCTACGATTCATCAAGCATGAAGTGAAGAGGAAAAATCTTAGGGACGAAGAATAGAGTGACTTCATACCCTCTAGGCTTCTATCTAAAGATCTAGCCTCCACTACAATGAAGGAAAAAGAAATGGACTCTCACAAAGCCTCTTCAAGATTTTCTCCAAACTCACGTTAGGGTTGGATGTCCCTACCCCACTTGCTTTATATTATTTCAAAAAATTGTTGAAATGACAATTCTGCCCTTTTAGTGACAAAAGCAAAAAACTCATTATGTCTTAAAAGGTAAAAAGTCTAATCTACCCTCCTAAAGGAAAATAATGTAACAAATACATGTCCACTGTCCAATCATAAACTAAAATGTCCAAATCATTAAATAATATAAAAGAAGTAACTAACAAAAGTGTCCAACATAATCCAACCATCGGATGGCCCCATGATGAGACACAAGATGATCCAATGGATGGACGATCATGTAGACCATGATCAACAGTGGGATGGTCTACAAATATGATCCATGCCATCCATGCTTTTATAATTCTTGCTAATGACCACTGGTGATCACCATCAATCACCTTGCCAAAGTGAAAGTGTCGATGTAGCCTGTCGACGCCTATGTCTTTGATATGTACAAAGTGGTGTTGTGATGTCCACATCAAATTCTAATCAGTGTTCCTTATATTGCAAGCCATCAATGTAGTTATTGGGTGTAATAAAGAAAATAAACTGTATCAGTGATATTATTATTATCGATAATATCACACTAATATCGTGCGATATGTTCAATATTGTGAAATGCCGATGATAACCCTTTGCAACAAATACTATGTATTGTCGATACATGTGATGATATCAACTATACCAAAATGATAATACTTAGAAAATTCCATAAATAAAAAAATTTAGAAAAAAATAAAAAAATTTGGAAGTTTTTGGGGATCTCTTGAAGCAGGACATGGAAATTAAGCATGTTATGCAAAAAAAATTTAGGCTTAAATTCATACTAAATTAGAACCAATCACACAAAATTCCACATCCCACATAAAGTCAAGCACTCAATCAAGGGGAATTTATGCGGGTCCAGGCCTACACATGTTAGGGCTGGATCAATAAAAATTATAAACCGAACAATGCTCAAAGGAGAGTAAATTTATCCACACATGCACAAAAATATTTTCCTAATCTAAGGAATTCACGGATTTCAATTTGGGGAACCCTAGGGTTTAAAAAGGGCATGAAAATAGGGATTTAGGACAATCTAGGGTTAGGGTTAGGGAAATCAGGTGAGAGAGGAGTGAAGGAGAGAAAAGAGAGAACCTGGAATCGATTCCGCACATGTGGACAACAAACCCGCCTGACGCACGTGCGTTGGTGGTGGCCCGCACGTGTGTGGGGCCCACGAATCAGAAAAAGGCCATCTTGGCCCTAGTTGGCCAAGGGTGGGTTACCTTCCCTCCAAGTTTTTGGCCAAACGGATTATCAGTTTGAACACGGTGCTTCGCCGAAGTTTCAGCCCCCTTGCGGGGCCAGATTTCGAAATTCTACTGTAGGGGGAGAATCGCTGTGAAAAGATGATGGATTTGATGATTGGTTGGTCGTAGGAGATTGTGGATATTAATGGTAGGAGATGGGGGCGAATCGGAATAGGCGTGGCTTCGCATCGCGGTAGTTAGCCCTTCGAAGAAGGGAGGGCTTCGCACCCAACTAGGCTTTCACAACTCAGAAAGGAGCAGGAAAATGCAGAAATTTTATTCAATCTTTTATGGAAAAAAAATGTACAAAGGGTTGCTTATTTATAAGAAAAACCTATACCCCAAAGCCGCGCCATGTGCGCACCCTATTACCTAGAGACGAAGTAACAAAAATAACAACCAATCAAAGCAATCTTAACTGTCCATGATATTCCTAATAACAATAATAAGCAAAACTCAAAGTAGTAGATCATCTAGAATAGTGGGCCACGATCATGAGATCCAATAGTAAGATTCACATGACGATCAGGTCCACTCCAAGGAACCAAAACACAATACTCTAACTAGGAGGCCCCTCCATGAATGTCGTCATCGATCCAGATCGAAGGTGGGGCCCTCTTTGCATATGTGTGTAAGGGGGGCATGCGTGTGTGCGAGATGTCCCCATCATCTCTTCCAAGGGGGTGTTTTAAATTAGTGCATTATGTGTTGAATTATTGCATCATTCCTTATTGGTGCAACAAAATCATATCTATTAATTGAATATTTTTTCCTAAAAAACTATACTTTGGGCCCCTATACAATGGCAACCTATTTTGTGTTAACTTTTTTTTTTTTTTTTTTTATAATACTATGAGTCTTAAGTTTGTAATCATGTGACTTTTAATATCTCCTAAGGTTTCAATACAAAATTTTCCTAATGTTCCCCAAAATTTCCCTTAAAAAATGATACATTCCTGGTATTGGTGATATTATTGACGATATCAACACATGGTTCAGTATTCCAGATCTTCGATACATGTAACAATAACAATATTTTGAACATTGGTGGGTGTGCCGTAAAGGTCGTTACGGGGCCATAAAGGATGTTACGTAAAGGTAACGGTGGCAATCGTTACACGTTACGGGGTTGTTACGGCCGTAACAACCGTTATGAAAAAAAAATGACCCGTAATTGCCGTTAATGGCACGTTACGTCCTCTATAAAGGCCATAACAACCTTGTAATTGTCTGTTATGGGGAATATACAAGTTTTCCATATTTTTTAATTAACATTACGGGGCAGATACAGGTTTTTGGAATTATTATTTTTCAATAAAAAAAGGAGACGTAACGGCTGTTACGGGGGCCGTAACAACCGTTACGACTCGTATTGTAAAGGTAACGGTGGTGGCCGTTACGACCATCGTTACCGTTACAGAACACCAGCTATCGGGGTTGACTGCAGTTCCAACTGCTATTCCACTTTTGGAAGACCCAGCGTTATATCACCCAATCTTGATTTTTCATACATATAACTGTAACTAATATGTCTCCTCCATAAAAGATTTCTCCATAATGACCATGAAGAATTGCACACTAAGTTGTCGAACGAGGCTTAGCTTAGCTGATCTTATCACAAAGAAGTCAACATAAAGGAACTCTTCTTGACCTGACCCAATGTGTTTGACCCAATCCATTTGCTACCCCATAATTAGTGGATTTCGTTAACAGATGCAATGGAAAACTTTGATGACTAGAGATCATACAATGGACGAAGCCTATCAACTTGCTTGGAAAGTCAAAGAGTACTTCAAGGAAGAAGTATGAGGGTAGTTCAAAATCGTCTTATGAGTATTTGAAAAGAAATTGGTTGTGCCTCTTTAAATTTGAACCGCCAGAATCCTAGATAGGCAGAAGGAAAAGTAGTGGATCAAAGGCCACCTTCTAGAGGTAATAGGGTACCTAGATGCTACAAGTGTTGGACATTGGTCCTTAGAGTGTCTGGAAAGGAAACTCAAAGATGAAGCTTTGTTGTCAAAGAATAAGAAGGATGATGAATGCAACTGAGAGATAGTTATGGAGTCACCACATGTTTTATCCCAGGGATCTTTGGTGGAAAAATGGAGTACCAATGCCTTGTAACAACTTGTATGTTGAAAGGGAACATGCAAGTTGTGATTGACAATGACGATTTGGAGATTAGATATTGAAAGCAATGTTGGATAAATTGAATATAGATACCGAGATGCTTCTGCAACCTAACATAGGCATGGTTTCATAGGGAACAGGATCAAAGTGACCCATTGTTGCTTGATTTCCTCTTCCATGATGGGTACCATGATGAGAATTTAGTGCGATATGGTGCCAATGGATATATGTGGTGTATTTCTAGGAGGGTCTGGCATTGTGATCAAGACCTTGTGAACTGTGGGAAGGAGGATTTCCTGCAAAATTAGGCCTGGTAACAAGCGGGGCTTAGGGTTGGTTTAGGCCTGGATTTTGAACTGGTCGGCCTGGGACTACTGGGCCAATCCTATTCAAAATATTGATTTTGCTTGGCCTAGGTTCAGCCCATTGTTAGCTATGTACACAATTGAAACAGACAGGGAGGCATTCTTATGACATCCTAAGATAAACGGTGGAACAAATCGGCTAACAAGGCTGATTTTAAAGTGGGCCAAGGAGACCAAGCCATTGGGGCTAGTAGATATTACGCCCCCACCATCAGAAGAATTCGGCAGGGTTGAATTCCTTCCAACCTGGAGGGAATAATGCAATCACTGAATTTACTTTTAGGAGGATGCAAGGTGTAAAACCCTATTTCTGTTCTCCAAGACGTGGGAAAGGTGCAAATCCTTTTGCTCTATCTTCTTTTACTTGCAGCTTGTTTCTAAGTGTATGCACAGTTTCAAATCCGCAGACCTCATTCTTTGAGTCCAGGAATCTGTCAGTTCGTATTGATGTTGGGTTCCTGCACTTCTCAGTGTCCACGCAATACAGTAATGGGAGGGTAACAATCAAACTTCGATAATATGATTGAGTGAGTTCTATCTGTTGCGGAGATAATTAAGAGCAACCTAATAAAGTGGGCTCTCATTAGGCTTGAATTTTGTGGGTTGCATGATTCAACTAGTAATTTAATTGGTTGCTACAGCCTAATTCTGAAGTGTTGTGGGCCTATAATTTTCAGGTGGAAGAACCCGCCTAGTGGATTACAGAATTGAATTTCATATGTTTGTGTATAGGTAATTAGGGCCATGCAGTATTGGCAGAGTTCTTCGTGGTGATAAAATGAAATTTGTGTCCTTTGGCAAGTATTTTTCATAGAAATTTCTCGGGGCCAATAATTGTTGATATCAACATTGCGTGCTGACCAATGACCATTCTGACATGTGGAAATTATCTTTCTTTCTTTTATGAGATTGAGACTCCTTTGATTTGTTTGCCCATGTGGAACGAGAGGCATGTAATTAGTTGATTCATTAACCAAAGGAGGTGTTATTTGGTCTGCTCTTTATATTGGGAACTTGTTGTGTACTTCCTGATGTATTTCTCTCTTCTGATGTATGATCAAAATTGAAGAATAGTCAAACAAGGATAAGGGACAGGTTTCCTGTAGTGTTTGAAATATAGAACTGCTAGTTATCTAGAATGTAAATTGTATAGGACCAGCATACTAAATGGGAGATGTTTTAGCAAGGATGACAATCAACACTAGCCTACCTGTTTCCCGAGAAATTGGTGTTTGAGTATTGTTCTCTCTGTTCATGTGTTTCTTTTATTTTTATTTCTGATTTGTAGTAAACAATTCCTTTAATGCTTTCCCCCAAAAAAAAAAAGTATTTCTCTGACAAAAACAATTAAAACAGATGATTTTAAGAAATTTCGTTACCGAGGAATTCTAGGGAACAAGATGTGTTACTGTGTGTTAAAACCGGACATGTGATTATATTTAAAGTAGCTCGCGAAGTAAACAGTCACGGTATTTCTCAAAATAAAAAGAAAAAAAAAAAAAAGAAGAAAAAAAGAAGAAGAAGAAGATTATGGATAGATTGAGTTTGAGTATGGGAACTTGGGAAATCAATGCCTGAGTTGAATGAATTTACAGCCTTTAAGCTCGGTGATTTGGATTCCCTGGTATTCATAAATGCTGAAAAAAAAAGGGATTCATAAGGACATTTGATAAATTATGAAATGTGAAATGTATATGTCAAATCCTTTAGTCTCTATCTGAGTGCTTGCATTGTAATTCTGATTTCGTGGGTTGACCTCTCCTCCAAGGGTCAGTGGAGTCATTTGAGTTACTTCTTTGTCTTTTATGAGTCGCTTGTTCAGCAAGTTCTCTTTATTATTTTCATTGCTTATTTCATGGGCTATTATTTTCATTGCGGCCCATGTGAATCGGGTGGCTCGTGTGAGGCGGGTGGCTCGTGTGGAGTGGAACCCATGTGAAGTGTGGCCCACGAGGGAGTTTCAGCCGAGGTCCTAACACTTGCGATGTGGGGCCTGGGCTATAAGATAAATGGATTGATTCGCCATGATCTATCAGTTTGAGCTTTTAGACCAAGTGGTTAATTGTCCTGCATCAGAAACACTATAGAGCATCAGAAACACTATATATTACAAGCAATGGATGGTTAGCATTATACCAGGTTTTCCTTTGCTTTGGGAAAAAAGGACGCAAACATGTAAAGAGTCGTTTTGAATAGCTTGGATGATTGAGTATTATTTTTCATAAAGTTCAGAACCCTCATTTTCCAGCAAGGTTCTCCTAAAATGCTCCAGGACTATGATTTGACCTTGTTGAGACTCTTGTAGGTCTCTCTTTTTGAGGGGCTCTCATCATCTGTTGCTGAGTCACTCATCGAGTTACATAGCCTAGTTAGTACTTTGTACTTCAGCTTTGATTGATTTTTTTATTACATCCCTGCAGCCATGCTTTTCATTGTATGATGAACCACACAGGCCTGCATCAAGTAGTATCAAGGCTGAATTTCCTGCCTCAGTTGTTATCAAAGCCAAAATGTATTTAATGTAAATCTACCTTGATCTTGCCTGCTATTCTTTGTTGAGATGCATTTGAGAAATTAAAGAAGATTCATAAGACGCAGGAAAAAAGAGATGAAATCAAAGAAGAATTGAGGATATCTCTAGCACTTTGGATGAGATTGTGTGGTGTAGAAGGGAAGCCTGTGTCAAATTGCAATCTGTTGAAACCGAGTGCCTTGAATTTGGAGGCCTGATATGTTATGAATTGGATGCCGAGGAAGATGTTTTGATGTGATACAAACCATCGATGGATTGATTGATGGATCTACAAATGGAACTAACGATGGATCAGCAATTGAATCAATTGACACTACCATCAATAGATGTGTAGTTGAGACAACTGAGGATGTGATGGACAAATCAATGGTCAGGTTGGTGAAATGTGAACAGAATGTGTTGAAATTCAGGTGGACATGTCAATTTAATATCAAAATGGATCAGCAGGGGCAAACATTCAGGGCTAACAGATCCATGTGAATCACTTTACTCAGATATCTATTCATGTTGTTTTTGGTTGGAGTTCTCTCGATGCCACTGTCCATATGAGAACTGTGCTTATGACCTTCTTGGGAATGATGCTGAGAAGATAGAGAAGATGCAACCATACACTCAAAAATGATAGAAAGGTGCATCTTGTGCATCATGTGCAATGGTTAATGCTGGTTCAAACTTGAGGTCGAGTTTCTTGCTTCCTGGGGGGAGTTTGATGCAGCCATGATTATGTGATTGTGTCAATGAGTTTGAGCATGGGGCCCTACGAGCCGAATATGGCTTCTTTAACAAGTTCCCTTTAGCCCTTCCCTCACTTATTCTGTAGGCGACATTTGGATAGATTTGGGAATCAAATGATGTCTGATGACAAGAAATTGATCATGTTTTAAAGCACACTGTTTTAATTTTTAAAAAAGCCCAAGATTATGCCATTTGAATGTGGTTTGAGTGAGTTATGCCAATTTTTGGAAGGTAAGAGATATTTCGCGTACTTTTAATTTTTTTCATTGACATGGATTGTCAGTATTAGAAGTAATAGATGGTTAGGATTATGTTACTGTTTCTATTGCTTTGAGAAAAAAAAAAGTATATAAACATATACTGACTCTTTTATGAATGGTTATGATGATTGATTATCAAGTTTTCAGAAACATTGAGTTTTTTCTTTATTTCCAGCAAGGGTTCTCCCAAATTTCTGAAGGATCATGTTTTGATTTTGCCAAGACACTTCTGGATCTCTCATTTTCAGAGAAATTTGTCGATCCGTTGCACTGAGTTGCTCACAGGATTTCATGGTCTAGTTATCCTACATTGGTATGATCAATGCTCAATTTCATCTATGCAGTCATGCATCTTGCCATTGGCTGAACATGCCTACATCACCTAACCTTGGGCAATTTGAAATGAATCAACTTGAACCCAATGAGGTCCCCAACATGCAACATTCTACGTGAGTTCAATAGATTGAGTTCCACGAAAGAGACATGGATAGAGGAATCCTTGGTTTTTCAAATAACTCATCTTCTCTAGCTTAGGCTGTTTTGTGGAGTTCCATGGGGCATCTAAATGCTGGAACCCTTGAGTTCCACTCTTCTTAATGGGGGGTTTCAATCATCTGAATGATCCCAAATTTCCCTTCTGCCACCCCAGCTTTAGCGTATGATACTTGGATCCTTCAACTCCCTTACCCTAGTATTTTGTATTAATATAAGAATAAATATGTAAAAAATAACAATATATTAAACTGTTTTAATAATAAAGATGGAAATATTAAATATACAAGCATGTCTTCATACCTTAAGGTTGGACATTGAGCAAGTCTAATACCTACATTCCTACATGTCTCCAAGTAACATAGCTTTCAGTGGCACAATGTGTGGGCGTTTGTGCTTGCCAATCAGAAGGAACAATTGTTTAATTAAGGTTTTCCGATTTTTTGAATTATTCCTGTAGTGGTAAGTGGTAACTTGGTTTAAATGAAGAGCTTGAGAAGAGTAACCTGACAGTATTGAATACATCAATAAACTGTACTGAGATAGCATGGGCGTCTGCCAATATATACTGGAGGTTGCATTAAGGTGTCCTCGCAATCACCGAGGCAGTAATTTAATAGTAAATCAGTTTGCACTTCAAGATTCCCAAACTACTCTGCTGACTATTAGAATCTAACGGGGGAAATTTAAAAAAAATAAATAAAAATGCTATGGGCTTGCAGATCTTGTTGGTTTGCTGTCTTGTAGACTTCTGGCTAATGCTATCAATTGTTGGTGTTATATATTGCTTAGTCAATATATATGCATTTTGTTTCTTGTCAGGTACTGCATTACCACCCATGGACCTGTATTTGAGCCAATACAGGTTCTGGTTATGGAACTCACAAATCCTATCAGTATCCTATCAGTAGCAAGTTTCTCTTGACCTGGTCGATGTGTATGTTTTTTGTTCATTGTCTGCAAATGCTTTGATTCCTGCACAAACTTATTTCAAAACTTGACTCGTCTTTTTCTTAACTGTGTGTTTCATGTGGGCGATGCAGCACAAAGCATAAAGAATCGACTATATGATCTAGCAAGAATCTGGTTAGGAGACTCAGGATCTTACTGAGTATGGAGGTTTCATTCTATATGCAATATTCGAATATTGGAACTCCACAGGTTGTAGGCAATCAATTCCTAAGGCCAGATATAGTGCACACTGATCCAATAACCACAAAATAAAGCAATAGGTTAGAAGGTTCTTAGAAAGGAATCACTCCAAACATGATTTCTCATCATCTATGGTGAGTTGTTGGCTTTTATAATCCTCTTTGTTCTTTCGAATAAATTTTGTCGCTTCAGGGGAAAAAACTAACTACTGATTTGAATAAAAATCGTAAACTAATGTTCCTACTTTGTGCCAAACATGAGTATGTGCGGATTCAGAATGTGCGCATGCACGACCCACAATCTTACTGGGCCACCAGTGGGGCCCAAAAATCTAATCCAGTCTGAGCCGGTCGCATGTGGGGTTTTGCACAAAGTGTGAAGTGATGTGGCAACAGATTTGGGTGCGGGAGTGGGAAGTGTATGTTTCAAAATGTTATCAAGTATAAACAGTTAGGTTGCACAAGTGGGGAGTGTGTAGGAGCAGCACTCAGAAGGATCATGCAACTAAGATCCAATCTGATTGCCTATGGTGTTCACCCCTTGAATCTTGGATGAGAAGGTTGTAAGCAGTCTTGTACCCTTGACCTTGTGTCAGGGCCATAAGGCAATGTAGTGTTAGATGATTTCTCATCATCTATGGTGGTTGTGTCGGCTTTTATAATCCTCTTTGTTCGTCTATGGAATAAAATTTTGTTGCCTTCCAGGGAAAAAACTAATTACTAATTTGAATGAAAAAAAGAAACTAACATTGCTACTTTGTTCTAAACATCCATGTGCAAGGATAAACAATGCACGTGTGGGGTCCACAATCTGACTGGACCACCTGTGGGGCCCAACAATCTTCTCAGATCACATATGGGGCTCACAAACTGATCTGATTGCCTATGGTGTCGATGCCTTCAATCTTGAGATGCAATGTGGGGGTCGATTGCATCCATGAGGTCATGAAAGCTACATATTGGCTGAGAGATTATCACCAGCCTTGTACCCTTTTCCTTGTGTCATGGCCGTGAGGCTCTAACCATCAAGACGAGAGAATGGATTTATTTGTGAAGATCTGTTTTTATCAGCTGATGGATTTATTTAATTGTTTATATTACCTAATTTATACATTTTAACTAAGCAACAGGAGATAACTCTATGTCGGAGGAAATATACAATGCTCAAGGTAACTCTGCCAGGGAACAAACAGGCGGGCCTGTCTTGCAATGATTTGGGCTACTCATTTGATGGGACCCATCCTGAGTGATTCATATCCCATAAATCTCCCTTACCAGAAAATTTTGGCCATCAGACTCACAAACTTTCTTGTTGTTGAGTGTGGAGCATTGACTAACCATCCTTTTACAGTCTGCAAATCAGAGAGTATCTTTATTTGGAGGAGATGGATCACTTGATGAATGATATGGATCACTGAAGGATGGGTGCCACCTTCACAGTTCCTGGGCCCAACGAAATGTCTTTTTATTTGTTTGAGCATTGTCCTGTACCTCAATGGAAATTAGGTTTTTTCATTAGATGACATGTTATCCATTGTTACTTGCAGATATAATTGAAGAATTAATCACCAAGGGGCAACAGGTCGATGCAGTGCATTTTACATTTGAGGCAGGCCTTGTGGACAAGTTCCCTCCTGTTCCGCTGCTGAAAGCCTACCTAAAGGATTCAAAGACAGCTGCAACTTCTATTGATCGCAACAATTCTGGTCGAGCTGCGGTAGGTCTATTATCATCTGTACTGTATCAAGTGTGTTTATTATCTATTCAAATGGGTAATAATTACAGTCTATGATACCTAGATGTGCTCATTTGAATTCCGGTGCATTTGGATGCTCAATCAAAATGAATCACAGCAACATTTTACAAAGAAAGAATATTATGGGGTTAGACCACCCCATAATGAAATATTGTACCTTAAATTACCATTTCAATAATTTCAACTCTTAACTTGAAATATGTGAAATTGCAGTGAAGGATTTGGTCATCATTAAGAACGAAAAATGGTGCCTTACCAACTTTGTTTATTTTCAATTTCTTCAACTGGTTTGGAGCAAATCAAATTGATTGAGCATCCAAATGCACTCATCATCATCATCATCGCTGGTAGTAATCATAGTCCTTGTTCCATTCGTTTGGATTTATGAATCCTGTTTTGCCCAAAATTCCTCCTTTGAAGCACTTCAAACATAATCAAATTTCCCTTCATTATGCAGTCCGTCTATGGTTTTTGTAGCACATGATTGAACCATCTCAATCGGCTCTGCATCATTTTATCTCCAATTGGGAAATGCTATATCATTCTTAACTCTCCTTCCTAATCTTCTGAGACATCTGTCTCAACACCCTTATCTCTCAATGTTTATCTTCTATTCCTGCTGTACTATGCTCCATAGTGTAGCTGGTCTAATGATTCTCTTATAATCAAGGTATGACATGTTGTCCGAAACCAGTACGTACTCACAGCACACCAGTGGTGCATCTCTACTTCGACCACCCAACGCAAATTCTTTTGGAAACATCCTTATCGATCTCTCCAAACACAGCCCTAGTGTAGCTAAACTATCAAGTTTTCGTGTTAATAGGAAATTTGAACTGGATTGAAATTTTCGAACTAATCCAATTTGCAGAGAAACGCAAATGCTTTTTGGTGGTGGTTGCAGCTTCAATTTATTGCTCACTGTTGGAGGTTCTTGTATTTTACCTGAATGGCCAGTCCCCTTGGACGCAAGCTGTGACAAAATTGACAGATTTTTTTTAAGGCAGTGAATATTATTAAGAAAGAGCAACTAGCACAAAAAGGAAAAAATAGAGCCCTACACAAAA
Source organism: Magnolia officinalis (assembly GCA_021015155.1). Lineage (NCBI taxonomy): Eukaryota > Viridiplantae > Streptophyta > Magnoliopsida > Magnoliales > Magnoliaceae > Magnolia > Magnolia officinalis. Next base: position 85,703,109 of record JAJHSJ010000007.1, read on the forward strand.
TTAAAATACAACCCAGACCCTTAAAGAGAAACAAACTGGCATTCATCATTTTAGAAGGAAATAAATTAATCTCAGGCGTGCGTAAAGAAAGAAACAAACAAATGCCAAAAAACTCTCCATGTTCTTTTTGTGGGAGGAAATTTAAAATCGATGAGAGCTCTGTTGATATTTGTTACAGAACATAGCTGGGCGCAAAGAGCAGTCAGCTATACGGGCCATCATCAAGTGTATCGAGGAGTACAAGCTTGAAGCCGAGTACCCTCCGGAAAGCCTCAAGAAGCGTCTCGAACAGCTGGAGAAGGCCAAGGTCGAGAAGAAGAAGCCAGTTGCTGCCGCTGCTCCTGCAAACAAGCGCACACGAGCCAGCAGCGGGGGACCGATGCCTCCGGCCAAGGCCGGGCGCCTGACAAATGCTTACGTGTCCTCTTTCCCAGCAGGCCCCGCGTTCGTCCGCTCACCCTCAAGCCATGCCCAATACCCAACAGGGGTCCCGCCATACGGATATGATAGGCCAGCGGTGCCTGCCATGTATGGCAGCCGGAGTCCCCCGGCTGTCAGGGACCCATACGGGTACCCAACACAAGAAGTGCCCCCTCCCACGGTTGGTGGGTCATACCCTGCCCCGACCATGAACTATGCGGCAGCGTATGGAGGCTATGGCAATGGTATGGCCACCGCTGGGTATCAACAGACATATTACCGGTAGATGTTATGTCTGATTCCGGCGGCAAACTCTTGGAAGCTGATAACAACTGATGATGTTTGACCCCAGCCTCTCAATTTACATTAATGGTTTGTTTATAATCTCAGTTAATCACACTAACTACTTATGGTAGCAATGTGAGTGTGTTTTTCTTCCCATTTGGGTGGTTGATCTTCCTGGTGTATTTCTAATCCTAGTACTTGCATCATGTAGAGATTATTTACTAAAAATATATTCTGGAATGTTCTGTAACTTGGTTGTAGGTGGTAGAGAATCTGGTATTGCTTACCATGCACTTGCTTTCTTCTTCTTCTTCATCCCATTTACCTTCTTCCTTTTTTAAAAAAATTTGTTTTTAATTTTTTTTGATGTGCTGATGATATTTATTTGCATCTTTCTCCGCCTTTGAGAATATGAATAGTATCTTAGTTTCAGGCTGCTGATTCAATGGGCCCACCGGCAATGGCCAATGCAATTGAAAAAACTGCATGTGATGGTCCTATTTGTTTCTGTTTCAGGTTCAGGATCACCCCATGGGAGATTTTTTAAAAAAAATGGTGGGTCCATCTATGGGCTGCGTCAGATCAACAGAACTGTGGATGCCAAATGATTGACTTCAGTTGCATGAGTTCATGGCTGCAGTATGCTGTTCATATTCTTAGGTAGATTTGTTGCGGTTGGCAGGTTGTCCAGATAAGATGCGTGGGCGCAGCCTATTGTATTGATTGTTTTTAGTCCAGGTTATTGAGATGCTGCCAGTGGCATAGATTGTTTCGTGGTTCAAAGCTGGATCTGCAATGGATTTTGGGCTGCCTATTGCATCTGAGTCTGAGATAGGATCCATCCATATGCCTATCAATGCAACCCATTGTTTAACAGAATGTATGCTATCTCAAGGGGAAAGTTGGAAATAAAAAATCTGAGGGGATCGGTCCTTTTTAAGATAGGTGTGAAGTGATTATATACTCTATTTGTAAAGACAGGTAATTCCCAGTTAAAAAGAGGTCTCAAGTTCAACTGGTTGGATAATCAGTTAGTCCACTGTCCACCCAGTGGGTAACATCTAACCTTTGTGTGTGCGTACCACATGAACCGTCCAACATGTTAACCCTATGATGAGGATCACCTTGTAAAAATAACCAACGTACACTCATTGGGTGGACCATTGTAATAAACCTTACAAAATTTTAGAGGTACTACATTTTATTTTTAATGAAATCCAAAGATCCATTCCTGCAACTATGCATTTATTTATCAATTCCACCATCCATTCATTCATTTGTCCATTCATTTATTTATTTATGCATTCCCATGTCTATTCATCCATTATTTTATTTTATTTTATGCATTCCCTATCACAGTGAGCCCCACACAGATTTGCCCATTCTTGGCTAGAGACCGACAGGGGTAGGATCTAAGTCCTATGGGAGCCTCGCCGGGCGTAATCTTACGCGTGCTCGTATAGTTGTGAGCTTTGAAAAGTAACCATCGGATTGAAAGATTTAACCATGGCATAATCTTTTGCGAGCTCGACTAGTTGCGAGCTTTGTAGGTTGCTTCGTGGGTTCCTTCTTGCTGAGGAAGAAAAATAACCATTGGATTGAAAGATTTAACCATCCCATATGGCTGAGAGTAAATGGTAAAAGCCCATCCGTGAAACTTTCGTAGGTGGGGCATGTACGGTGGGCCTGTGCGTGTTGATGCCATCATTGCCTAACTACGTAGTGTCAGGATTCCATGGGGCCCACTGTGATGTATGTGTTTTATCCGTACTGTTATTCGTTTTGCCAGCTCATTTTAGGACATGACTCAAAAATCGAAATATATCTAAAGCTCAAGTGGACCACACCACATGAAACAGTGGGGATAATGACAGCCATTGTTGATACCTTTCCAAGGTTACGGTAATTTTTATTTGTAATCCAACCTATTTAGAAGGTCACATATACCATGAAGGGAAGACACAAATATAGGCTTGATCCAAAACTTTTGTACCCCTGAGTAGTTCAATTGTAAGTGTTCAATCCTCATTGTTTCATGTGGTGTGGTCCACTTAAGCTTTAGATATGCTTTAATTTCGGAATCATGCCCTAAAATGAGATGGGAAAATGGATGGGCAATATGGATAAAACACATATATCATCGTGGACACCATAGAGTCACCAGGCAATCCACCCATGGCTTAAAGCTTGAAATTGTATACCTTGAGTTTATACCTTCTTTTTTGGCACACCTACGTGAGCTAATAATATGCCGCCACGCGTCGGCATTATATGCTAAATGATGGGTGAAATCTTACTCGCGCTCTCTATCATTATGTTACACGCGATCTGGCACGTCAGATCAAACGGCCTAGGAGGCACCAAGTGGTAGCCATGCTATATGTTGTTTAGATGACTTCAAGAGGAGTTAGAGACGGGGATAGCATTAAATGTTAGTCTCATTGAAGCAAGTTTCACTCCTTCATCATCAACTATCAAAATCCCATCAAAGGATATTTCTATCTAGCATTAAATGGTAGAGCTTGCCAAAAGTAACTCTATACAAATGTTAAAGTCAAGTGACCTGAGGATCACAACAACTTTCCAATATAGGAGTCTAAAGACGTTGGGACTTCGTTTGACGCATGTGAGTGTATATCTCTTGTACGATAGTCGTAACCGGTAGATCACGCCGATGGGAAAGAATAAAAAATATAACTAATTATTCAAATCCTTTACTATGTTAGAGACTACGCAAGACCACCGCCTCTCATAAGCCAAAATAAACAAATAACACTGTATAAAGAGCTCCAAGTCCCATGTCAAACACATGCCTTACATCATTAAAATCAAGCCTAGCATTATTTATCTGTCCACTATGAACATTTATTTTTTTTTTAATTTATTTATTTTAGTTTTCAGCCCCATCGTTGCTCATTGCATAGGGCCCATAGTTTAGTTCTTAGTTTTTCTCAAATTATCATCCATGGCATTCCGTTGGATCACAAAGAATATCACTTAGTTTCGAATGGAAGATTATGAGGCTTTTTTTGCTATGTTCTAAGTGATTTTATCAGTCATATCGCCATGAAGTTTGGTCTACACCAGACAATGAACGAATAGTTGAATGACGACCATCTCACCATGTGCTTGATTCCGACAAAGACAATGAATAGGTTGTCACTTCACTGCCCACCTCGTCATGAAGCTCGATTCTGATTGAGCAATGAATAGATTGTTGAAGATCCACCCTCCGTCAACTGTCTCACCAAGATGCCCGGTTCTGATCGAGAGATGAACAAACGTCTATCATGCACATCACGACCATCCCACTATAAAGCTTAATCTAGATTGGGCAACGAACGGATTGTCATCCCTCAAGTCGACCGTGAGTCATTATTGTAAAAAAATTATTAATAAAATAACATTTTCAACTTTTACATTCTTTATCTATTTTTACCATTGAACTATGATAACAAATCACGTTGAATTAAAAAGTCTCAAGTCCGTAGACTCATGTTTAAAAACAACTCATCCAGAAGATTAATTTTTTTTTTTTTTTATTTCACAAATCACCTAAACAAAGTGCAGCGGGTGAGATAATTTTGGATTCCGATCCAGTCTCCAATTAATCCCTCTTTATAAAATGGCACCAACGATTCAATCAACCCTTGAGTTAGGCAAACTTTAGTATGCCTGTACATATTACTCACACATGCGTGCATTTTATCTAAGTTCTTGCTCACACGTGTGGCCTACAGAGAGAAAGAGAGCAAAACACCTTGAATGTAAGTAAATTCAAATTTAACTTTCCAAACTATGGTTTCCAGTTCAGACATGTCATGAACCAAAGGTTACACTTAATCACCTGGCTACTTAGATTTGTGGACATTTATTGGACGGTCCATAACAAAAGTTATCCAAGTGCCCACGAATAACACGTTAGTATTATTCAACCAATCTGATTTTGGGATTGTGACTTAGGGACAGATGGGTCCACAATTTAGTCACTTTTGTCACGACCCTAAATCTAGTGTTGGTAATCCATGATTACTAGATACTAAATTTTTGGTTGACACCCTCCGTAGAACTTCGATTTTGGGATTTTCAACTATCACCTACTAAGTCCCATAAGCGAGGCTCCACAAGGAGGATTTTTGAAAGTAAAGACAACAAACATGTATCATTTCTCAAAATTTCATCATATTCAACAGATATTACTATGTACAACTGAGTACATCAAGGCAAAACCAAAACATAAATCATGTCATATTTACTATACCTGATGTATATATTCAGGGAATTACAAAAAAAATTTATACACTGATATGTACAAAATAAAAGGGACAACTGGAATCTATAGCCTTTACTCCTGCAGCTCCCTACTCTTACCTGTAAACAAAATAGAAAGGAAAGCTTGAGCTACTAAGCCTAATGAGTGTGTGTGTGCAGTGAAAATGCATGTTTCATGTCATGCTCCTATAATGCACAGGCTTGATGGCTCGATAACAATAAAATAAAGATATAATGCATACTCTTGCAACGTTTCCACAACTTTCTACATTTCTCAATTGGATTACCAGGGTTTAAAACAGAAGTGAGACTCATTACTACCCACTTGTGTAGACTTTTCCACCGTGGTCAACTACAGAAGTAGGACTACATAGTTCGCAGGCCAAACTAGTCTAACCCACTTGTGTTAAACCTCACTATCTGCCTAAGAGCGAGAAGTAACAAATCGCATGGCTAAATGGTAGCGGACAATTTACGAGCTCGTTACACACAACCTATCTTTACTTGCCCATAAGCAGGTCAGGTCAAACCTCTCAACCAATCGACACACGTCGGTGGGAGTTGCTGCCTACTTTGGTATTTCGGCATTCTAGCGCTCTGTTCTTCCACCCGGTCTAAGCATTGGTCGCTCCCAATGGTACCAATCGGGGTTTAGGGACTTTCACCCACAAACCCTCTAATCATGTCCTGTTGAATTACGTATTTCCGGTATGGTGTATGTTTAATCGCATTTGTAAGCACCATATGCATAAGTCCACATATAAGCCCAATATGTCATGGTTTTCAAGGCAAGCATAGGACGACCTTCCTCATGTGGTCTCCTCATACATTTAAGTTCCACATTTAAGTTCCTCATAAGGGTTTCATGTAATACATCATGTATTTAGACGGTTTACATACTCATCATAGATACATCGAGTGTCGCACCACAACCCACTATGATCACCATATCATGATATGAATCATTTACTCTCAAGCATACAATGATACAACAACTATGAATTATGCATATGATATGCACTTAGCCAATCTAACTCCAATCCGAGATTTATTCTACTATAAGACTTTATGCTACAAACATGCTTTTTCTCAAGAAGTAACTACATTAAAAGGATGAAGGATATTTCTTTGAAACAATTTGTCAAATAGGTAGCGGGCGGACGTTGTAAGGGACAAAGAGAGAACCTGTTTGAAATACGTATGACTTCCATCTAATCAGCCATTAATAACCTAGTCAACTAACTTAAAAAATTCAGCCATAACCTTAAGAAAATCCAACAATAACCCGACGAATTTAAACTAACAAAGCTAATCTTCTATAAGGTTTTGAAAAAAAAATCCAGCAATAATTTAACCAACTCCATTAGAAATTCCAGCAATAATCTAACCCTAAATGAAAATCCAGCAATCTACTAACCCTAAATGCAAATCCAGCGAAAACTTAACCCTAAAACAAAAAATTTAGCAATTATTTAACCTTAAAACAGAAATTTCAGTAATTTTCTAACCCTAAATGAAAATCCAACGAAAACCTAACCCTAAAACAGAAAATCCAGCAATTATCTAACCTTAAAACAGAAATTCCAGTATTCTTCTAACCCTTAATGAAAATCCAGCGAAAACCTAACCCTAAAACAGAAAATCCAACAATTTTCTAACTTTAAAACAGAAATTTTAGCAATAGGGTTTTGAAGGAAACATCAACGTACACATATACGTGCTCCTAATCTATGCACTCACCTGTAATTATCAGAGGTTTGGCTCTCAACCTCAGCTTCTCTTTCATTTTTTATTTTTTATTTTTCTTCTCAACTTCACACTCAATAAGAAAGAGTGCTGAAAAATAAAATGTGGCAAAAGGGTTTTCATATGTGTGGACTTGAAATTAGTTTTAAAGGGTTATAGGATGTTTTGTGATGATTTTGAAAAGTTTAAGCGTATAGTAGCAATATAACAATGTTATTTAAGTAGTTGGAACTAACGTATTCCAAGGAGTTTAAAAACATCGAGGTTATTTGAGTATATTTTCTCAAAATATACATGTATATATCTATGCATAACTTACAATCCGGGTGTCTTATTGACATGCCGTTTTAGCCATTAACTCCTTAACTCGACTACGGTTACAACGGTTGGGCTCTCGGACCTAACGGATTTTGAAAACTCGATGGTAGAGCTCCGCCAGATAAAATAAGGACATAATTGTCATTTCTCAGATTGTTTAATTTTAAGTCTATATCTTAAAATTCGGACATCGGGTTGAAATACGGCTTGCGGCTTGATAGCAGAACAACATTATGATCAAGTCACAATATTCTCAAGGCCAATGGACCTATAGTCAACGGCTATCCAGTGTACAAACCAGATTTGGGGATCACGGGTCTTACAACTTTCATTTGAGTTGGTTAGTGCATGACTCGTGTACAATTTCTCAGTGCCTGCGTATCAAGTGGCACACTGGCCCAAAGTATCAAATAACAGGCCGAAACTGAAAAACCCGAAAGGCATGATAGAAACCGAACCTTGTCCGTAATTCCTCCATTCTCTTTCCTCCACAAAAACCCCTTTTGAAGCTGGGAGCCACGCGATCCTGACCTTCCAATTGCTGATAAACACCGCCATCATCTCCATCATCGGCGATTCCCAAGGATTTTTCAAGAATCGCTGACCGTACAATTCCTGCAACCGTTCTCTTCTTGAATTTCAATATCGTCGTTGAGGTACTAGCAGAATCAGCTCCTCTTTTAGTTTCGACTAAAAACCAAAATAGAAAATGAGTAAGGGCGTGTTTGGATGTTCAGTTGAATCGGATTGCAATCTTTCAACTCCAATAAATACTGTATGGCTTAGCCTGACTATTTTGGGTAACCCCCAAATTGCGATTATTGTCGTTTCCAAACGCGCCCCAAGGGTCTGTTTTGGTGACAACCCCAACTCATGGAAAATGATTTTGGACCCGACCTGTCGATGACATCGCCAGAACGGCGACAGTGTTAGCCGTTTTCGCCATTCAATGAAGATGCTTTTGTACGGTGCGTATTTGATCGAGGTTTCCGGCCCACCTGAAGAGTGTACGGAACTGATTTTTCGAGGGAGTGGAGTGTCCTGTGGCGGTCCACCTAATGGGCGGTTTGGGTCACTTGCATGTGCCAGGGCAGGTTTATATCCCTGCCGTGCCTATCTAATTTCTGTGGAAACGAGCTCCGGGCTAGTTTACGCATTATGGCATTATGGGCAGAAGTGATTTTAAATGAAAGGACATCATCCAAACATGCCCTAAGCAAATGGAAAATAATTACATGAGTCTGACCCTATTATTAATGAGGCCTAAAAGTCAGGCGCGGGCCCGGTGCTTCTTGTTTATGGGTCCTTTGATTTCAGGCGCAAGCCCGTCGATGAACATCATAAATTGGCTATTCTCCGGCGTGGGTTGGGCATATGTGAATTAGGTCGATAGTAAGATTTTGGAAAGGGATGCCTAGTGATGCCTTTTCATCCAAGGCATTTTTTTTTTCTCACTCAATTCTTTAACTGAGGATTGACCGCCATGCGCTCGAGTCTGGGGAAATCACATCCCCCCGACGTAGAAGCTTTTGCTTGGATGGCCATGGTGAGCACAATTTTGACTCTTGTGAATTTGCGGAAAAGAAACTAAGCGTCGAAGAATTTTCTCTGATTTAAGATTTTGGAAAGGGATGCCTAGTGATGCCTTTTCATCTAAGGCTTTTTTTTTTTTTTTTCACTCAATTCTTTAATTGAGGATTGACTGCCATGCGCTCGAGTCTGGGGAAATCACATCCCCCCGACATAGAAGTTTTTGCTTGGATGGCCATGGTGAACACAATTTTCACTCTTGTGAATTTGCGGAAAAGAAACTAAGCTTCGAAGTGTATTTGCTCTGTTTGTTGGTTATGGAATCCATCTAATCGTTGCTTTGAGTTACTATTGGATTGCGAGTGAACTACCAATTTTCTCTGATTTACAGTATTGCTACATAAATTTATTTTAATTTTTTTTATTTTTTTTAACACACGCACCCGACACACATCCATGCACACCGTAGTGGGATTTCACCACCTATGGGTATCAAACCGAAGACCTAGTGTTGAAACTCCTCAGAGTCTACCACTGAGGTAAGGACTCGAACCCAAAAACCTGTATTGCTACATATTTGATACCATTGTAAGGAATCCATAAACTTGTGTCACTATGGCTACCTCATCATTAGAAGTTACCTTGGCTATTTCTCAAAAGACTTGTGAAATCCATACTTTCAAGAATCCCAATCTTTAAATTATAACCATTACGCTCAACGAAGGAAAGTACTAGTGGTTTAGGGCAGTTAGGATTTTTATTTGGGGCATTGTTTTAAATATCAACGATATTGGCCGATATATCCCGCGATATAACTTGTATCCCACGTGTGCGATACGAAACTCACAAGTAGTGCGATATATTTCACATATTCGATCCGGTGAGCATTTTCGATTTTCGGTCCTTTTTTTTTTCTATAAATCATGTTAAATCAATGTCAAATTGTTACAAATCCATGTTTTTTCATGTTTTGCATGAAAAATCATGGATTAGGAGCTTCAATTTCGAGATTTTGAGGAGATGGGCCGAGTTGCGAAAAATTGAAAAAAAAATCAAAATTTCCCACTTTCTTGCAAATCGGTTGCAATCCTTGTGTCTAAACATAAAATCAAACATGTATATCACCTGATCTAGTGATTCTTCTTTTGCTTTTGAATGTACTGCTTGTGTTTCCACACATCTTCTTACATTTATAAATTATATGAATAAACTTTGAATATACTTGCATCAATTTAGTTAGACAACACATAAATTAGGACCCCATACAAAGAAAACCTATTATGTGCACTTATTTTTTGTAATGTTTTGATATATAAATGTGTGTTGATGTCTTTTTCAACAATCACTGAAGTTTCATTGAAAAATTTGACTAATTTTCCCATGTTTCCAACAACAACGATACATTACGCGATACAACCGATATATCCCATGCGATAACCGATACATATCCGTATCCCAAGGGTGTGATACTTAACACGATATTGATATTTTGAACACTGATTTGGGGAAACAAAAACTTGGCTACATTGATGGATCTATGGGTAGCCCCCTGAAAGTGATCACAATCACAAGTGGCAGCCTAATAAATTCCAGGACCAATCTATCAGGTATGGGCAACCCAGAATCAATTTTATGGCTATCCTATGTGATGAAGAACCAATGACGAGTTGGGCTGGATTAATCTCCACCATCAAGCATCTTGTTGCCTACGCCCTTTGCCACGTGAGAGTGTGTGTTCACTTCTTTACGAGTACCTACATTGGCCTCAATTGAAAATTTTACATTGGAGGATCGTATCAAGTCCCTTAGGGAGAGGCCTATTGTGCTCAAAGTAGATTGACTTTGATCGTATGCTATCTTTGGCTAATGCTTAGACTTGAGTTTATGGAAGGATTTGATGGTCCTAATGAAGTGGGCCTTAACACAACTTTTGAGGTTACATTAGTGGTAGACATATGTGTATTGTTGGGCGTACGTATTAGGATGCATAGAAGCCTTACATGCACCAACATTGGATCCACTAGTCTTCCTAGGGCTTAATTGTGGATAGGTCTTATCAATTGGACCCTCCAAGTGTTTTATAGCTGGCCAGTGCTTTCAACTGTTTTTGGTATCTCGAACGTTTTTAACTGTTATTTCACCGTAAAAGTGTTTTAATCAAACTTGATGGATATCCAACGGTTGGATCTTTTAGTGGTCCATCTCTTGTGCTTACATGGAATTTTGGGCCAAGGATGGACACACAAATAATGGAGGGATTTGGTCAATTTGGGTATATAGATGGGCATGATTATAGACTTTTGATGATGTAAGACATATACTAAAGTCTATAAGGATGTTGAGGTGGTGCTCCACATGAGAACTCTAAACTCCTATAAATAGATCCTATCCTTGGAGGGATAGCTAAGCAAGCTTTGGATGTCCCTCCCCCACTTGGACATCCAAGCCTAGAGGGAGTAGAGAGAAAAAGAGAGAAAAGGAGAAGGAGAGACTCCTCCGTCCTACTCTCCTTCATCATAGTGGAACCTAAATAGAATGCGGAGCGCTGGCCCGACTGCCCATATTGTTACCATGCTTGCCAGTTGTTACCATTGCCACCTATAGATATAGATGGGAGGTAGGCGAGGTAGCTTGCTTCTCTTCTCCTAGGTTACCTGCACATGTTAATTGCGAAGAAAAGGCAATGAGCAGTTCTTCGCTTCGTAGAGCCACCGGCAGCTGGACGACGACCGCCACCAAAGTGTTGGTTTGGCCCTCTACCTCTACATCATGATAGTAGAGACTTTGGGAAGGAAATTCAACGAGGCATGTGTTCCATGGCATGGACATCTCTCATCTTCTTTGACATCCATTTTTGACCCTAGTGTGATTGTGAGAAGGCTTTCAATGCATCCCTTCACTAGGGATGGATCAAGGATAAGCCTACTACTTTGAAGGTTAGGTGGCTAGACGATTAGGGGATACAATAACAGGTTTGTGCCTTCTGAAAATTTGATATACATTTAGATGAGAAGTACGTACTAATAATCTAAAATTGCTTTTGGAAAAAGTTCTACGCAAGGTATTCCAAAACGGTTACACCGTAACGGCCGTTATGTAATAGTAACCGTTCCACGTTACAGGGTCGTAACGGCTGTTACAGAAAAATTGGTCCATAATGCCCTGTGATGGCCTGTAACGGCAGTAACAGCCCTGTAACTGTCTGTTACAGGACTGAAATAGGGTGTTTTTTTTTTTTTTTTCGAGAGAGAGACCAATGGTAATGGTGGTGGCCTTTTGGGAAAAAACCTAACATGGTACCCTTGACAAAGTTCAATTTGTTTGTGACTGAACATAAAATCCAGCTGGAGGAAAACATTGGTCCATTGGTCATCCATGGTGGGCCTTAGGAGAGATATCAGGCAATATTTGACCTTGAAATGTCTACTCTTTTTTCAGTTTTTACACGTTCACACATGGTTTAATGATATATACCACTGATATGATGGGCCGCACAATGGATGTGCTGAAAGATCCTAGCCATTGACTCTTTAGACTTTCTTCGGTTGAATATGAACCACTGCTGTATTTTCTTTCTTAACTGTATGTTTTGGCTACATTGTCAGGCTCAACTTGGTGAGATTTATGGTGCATGTGACGTCTAGTGGGGCTCATCAATTAGATGCAAAACGTAGAAACCCCCTTTTCATGGTTGTAGAAAGTGTTTTTTTTTTTTTTATTTTTATTTTTTTATTTATTTTTTTTTTTTAAATATTTCAAGTAATTGGTTGGTCGCACAGTAGTAGATAGTATTTGATGAAAGAAACAGAAAAAACAGTAGTCGTAACAATCACTATTCGTTTTGCAGCCATTGCTGCATTAGATCCAAAGGTTCCTTTGACCTAGCTTACAAGGATGGGACTAAACTCTATGATATGGAAAGACAGAAGGTGGAACCTAAAAGGATAATAGAAATAGCTAGTTTTAAAATCGAGTCTTTCCTTGAGAGATCATGGGATACTTTTTTCTTCTTATTAGCGATATTATGTGCAATTAACTAACCTACTACTGAATCCAGTTAAAGTAAAAGGTGTTACCAGGTCGTTTGTTCCAAAATGGATTAGATCCAATTAAAAAAGAAATGAGGATCGCTGAACCATGGGCTCCACTTGTAAAAACTACATGCTATAAACATGAGTGTGTTCAGATATTCCTGGCTGCTTTTTTTTTTATTTTTTTTTAAAGGTATTTTGTGATGTCTCTGAATGGAATAATCTGGTAACACCAAAAGTCAGTTCCCATTGCAGATAACCATCTATTATCACTGTACGTGGTCTGGGGATCTCAAGCCTTTGTCACAATCATGTTCAGCCTTCGAATCCACTCGATTGAAAAGAGGCCCCTCATTGCTGAAGGTAGCCCAAGCAACCACCACCAAGAACATTCCTTCAACTCTAAATTCCATGAGACCAGAGGCATTATCCACCTCTACCGCAACGTCTCCCACCATCCTCAACAATCCCTTCCTGTATGTGTGTATCCATTAGTATATTAACAAGAATAAAGATATAATAATAATGAAAAGCCCATTTCTTACTTCCATCAAAACCTTACCTTCTCCATTCAGGCCGGACGGAGCACTCTCCTCTTTGTTATTGCCATACCAAACCGAATGTCCACTGAAGATTTCCTTCACTTCTGTGGTTCTTATGTTGATCGCATCTTGGAAATTCATGTTATCAGGTAAATCCAACTACCATTTTCCTCTCCTCTTGTTTTATTTTCTTTGCATGCTTAGTATGTACAATCCCATTATAATGGTTTTTGGGATGAATTGCAGAAACGATGGGATGGATGACCGCTACAGTATGTTGATTCAGCTGGATGACCAAAAGAGTGCAGACAACTTCTATTGCAGTCTCAGTGGAAGGCGTTTTTCATCCACAGAGGTTGGTTTCTTCATTCAAACCTTTCCTTAAAATTCCTCTACTCATCATTTGAATGCCCACTTTCTTTTCTCTATTGTGGTTGAATTGCAGGCAGAGGTTTGCCATATTCTGTTTACTGCCAGTGTGGAATACACAGAATCAGCTGAGATCGCAAGCACTCCTCCGACTGGATCTACGGAATTACCAACATGTCCTGTTTGCATTGGTTAGTTCTGTTCCCTTATCTTTATTATTATTTTTTTCATGCTGATTTCTTGGGTTGTATCCATTTCTTATTTTACCAAGCCTTGAACGAATATATCCTGGCTGTCATGATCTCGAGAGGAATTACACTTGACCTGAGGCTTTGCACAGTATGTTTTCGTTTTCATTTTTGACGAGTGGGGCCTTTGGTTCAGTAATCTGGACCTTGGTCTGCTGAGCCCCACTATGGATGGAGTATGCCCCACAAATCTCCCAGAAAGGTTAATCATAACTTTTCAACTTGTGGGCCTATAAATAGATGGTTGAAAAGAGAAATAAAACAACTATCCTCATTCATTTGAAAAAAAGGCCTAAGATTGGCGGTGAGGATCTTTCAAATTGTTAGAGTTTCGGGGTATGGTCCATCCATGATGGGGCTCAAGAGAGCAATGGTCTGGATAACCAAACCATGGGCCTCACCTTTCAGGTATGAGAACTGATTATGCTGTATAAAGCCTTGGGTTGGAGATCCTATAATTCCTCTGTTCTAGATTGGCAATTTGTAGGTAACAATTGCAAACTAATCATCAGAGTTTATAGTCCATGCACGTTTTTGTCAAATAGTAGAGAACAACTTGGCCTGTATTATCCACCGTTTACCAGCCATTTTAAACTGTTTAGTAGGTTGCTGCTTCTCTGATTTAGTGCCTGCTCTCTTGCAGCCTTTTGTTGCTAATTGGTCTCCTGTGGCCTTTTGTGTGATGAACTCCAATTAAGCAGTCACGTTCATAATTATAACATGCTGCTATCATCATTCTCATTGTCATTATAATGATAATGGTAATAACCTTGTCCCAGCCATTTGAGGCTGGCTTTACCAATCCTGTTTCGCAAATCATACCTAGAGCTGCAACTTGGGTTCTGTTCAACCCAAATCATGATTGACCCAACCCAAGTTCGCAACAGGTCGGGTTGGGTTGTCAAGGTCCTCATGTCGGGTTTAGGTTGGAAAACTCCAACCTGATTTGAAATTGGGTTGGGTTTGGGTTGCACACCTTGGGTTGATATTCTTGTAGGGTTGTAGGTTGGGTCCTCTTGAGGCCAGGTCAGGCTTGGGTTGACCCTCAACCTAACCCCACCCACTTGAGTTGCACCCTAATCATACCTAAGGCCCTATCCTAAACAAACCTTCATATCCCTTCTCACCACCTTGATCCAAGTCCTTTTAGGTCTACCTCTCATCCTTGTTTCAGGCCCTTCAACTGTAGTCAATGTTCCCCTACATTCGAGAGCCATCTCCGGTCATGCTACTATCAACATCTTTGAAAGTCACTCTTACATTTTATTTTGCCTTCAAAATTAATGTAATACCACAGGTTCCAACAGGTTGAGGTGAAATTATTCAATTGTGGATGTGATCCATGGTTTAAGTTCTCTAGCTAAGACTGGAATATATTAAAGATGGCTATTTTTTCCTTCTTTATGAAACAAGAGGGAAACCTACCTGTCTCATTGATTATTTTATTATAACAAAAATTTGAAGGATCACATTTGTTGAAGCTTCACAGTCTAAACATCTAAAAAATACTCTCTACATGTGCAATCCGATGACAGTACTTCCAAATATTTCTGATAGAAGTCAATGCATGTCAATTGCACTTTCTGCGGGTCTTCTCACTTAAATGATGTGGCTGAAAATCTGCTCAAGGAAATGGCTATTGCAATAAAGTAGCCTTCAGTAATGCTGCATTCAAGTCAACAACAAGGCAGTCTGACATTAATGTTGTATATTGGAGAAATGGTATGACCTGTCGAATTTAAGATTTAACTACACACATCCATGATCCAACCATCTGTTGAATAATCTAAGGAGAAGTTCCAGCACATGTTGCAGAAGCTTTTTATGCTTAGATTACCAGCTTGAGGTGAAGCGTTAAAGCATTTACTCATATAGATGTGTATCTTGCATTGTTTTGTTCTTTAATGGGGGTTGTATTGGCCTTGACTTCCACTGTTTTTGTTCATATATACATAGTGCGAAATATGATTGTTATTGGTTTGTCCAGAAAATCTGGTTCTTTTAATTCTTAAACCTAGGTGTGTGCCAGATCGGCCTCCAATCTATTAATCTCTGTCCTTTCTGAAGTCTCAAGTCTCAAAGCAGCAAATATCTGTTTTTCGTTATCCTTTAGTGTTCTTTTTTTAAAGATGCTATCCTTTAGTATTCTATGACATACGTCATGCCAAAACCCTTTTTTAGTGGTAATTATTACATTAAAATGAACAAAAACAAACTATATACACATACATACAACGACAAGAATCCTCACAGGATCTACACAAAAACAGGCCTCTAATAAAACATGATGGTATGCTATATCCCTTATTGGTTATGATGGTATACAACCTGCTATAGGCAGCACATTGAGGGTCTCTACCACGCCACGTCTTCCTAGGATTTTATCCATATCTAATCACCAATAGCGAATGGCACTCCTTTAATGAATTCCTGCCACTCATCCATCACTGCTTTCCAGACCCGTGTTCTGTATGAAGAAGATTTTACAACCCAACCCCCCCACCCCCCCATTTGCTAATGGTAACTTTTTTCCACAGGGAATCTTCTTTGCAGCCAAATCTTCACAAGTTTCCTGATCAGCACAGGATTCATTTAATTCATAATGCGAATCCCCAAGCCTTCTCCTTCCTGAGTTGTGCAGACCTCTTTCCAATGCACTAGATGAAATTTCTTTCTTTTTTTTCCTCAATTCACTCTCCATAGAACTTCCCTTTGAAGCTTCTCAATCCGTTGCCTAACAATTGAAGGAATTTTAAACAGGGACACATAATTCACTGATAAGTTAGACAAGACTGCCTTTATTAGAAAATGCGTCCCCCTATCAATAGATGCTTATGCTCCCATGATGACAAGCTTCCTTTCAATTCTTTCTAACACTGAATCTACAACCTTTCTGCTGGTTTACCAATGCATAAAGGTAAACCAAGGCAAGTTCAATGTTGTCGTATGTCATGGAGTTGATGTGTCCAGCTCCTTTTTATTGGAGGTTATTCTTGTTAGCCAAGCCCCAATTAGTTGGGATGAGGTTTAGATGATGATGTTATCATTAGCAAATCGTGGCTGACATTGCCAGAATTGCTCCCACAATCTCGAAAAACGAATGTCAATTTTTCTAAGATACCACAGAAGGTATGGAGCTCCAGGACAGGTGGAATCTGAGGCAATAAAGAATGCTTATGAATAGAGGTTACCTGATACAGGACAACTAACCACTTGCTCTAAAAGCTCGAACTAATAGAGCGTGGTGAATTAATCCCTTTATCTAATATCCCAGGCCCTACCTCCCATGGGTTAGGTCCTTGGCCGAACCCCCCTCGTGGGCCCCACATCACATGAGTTCTGCCCCACACGAGCCACTCACCTCCACCCACCTTGAGTGTGCCCCTGCATCCCATAGGGCACCCCACTCGAGCCCAGTGTAAAAATGCCCATGCATTAATCACCCCCAGTGAGGAGTCTCGAACACGAGACTTCCCGCTTTGATACCACTTTGATGCAGGACAACTAACCACTTGCTCTAAAAGCTTGAACTAATAGAGCGTGGCGAATCAATATCCTTATCTCATAGCCCAGGCTTCACTACCCATGGGTTAAGTCCTCGGTCGAACCCCCCTCGTGGGCCCCACATCATATGGGTTCCATCTCACACGAGCCACCTGCCTCACACGAGCTACCCGCCTCAAACGGACCCACGTTACATGAGCTACCCACCTCACACGGGCCACCCACCCCAAGTGTGCCCCTGCATCTCACATGCCACCTTACTCGAGCCCGATGTTAAAATGCCCCGGCGTTATTACCCTCAACCATTTAAGAGATAATGACATCAAGATGTTGATGTTAAGAGAAATTCTTTCTCCAAACAACGAGAGTTTGAGATGCTTAATTTTGGTCCCTTGAGATGCTGGCAGCGTAGATTTGACAATTCTAGTGAGTGATTTTGTAAGTTGTTAATCCTCAGGAAGCTAGAGGAGTCCTTTTAAGGCATGTTTGGATATGTGGAATCCAAAGCAAAAGAAAGGGAAGAAATAATAATTATGCAATGATGATTTCCATGAGAACTACTGAAACATGAATTCCAATTTTGAGGTCTTGTTTGGGTTGCAAGTGGAGATCTCATATTCTTCTTACAATATTCACCTATTTCTTGTGCTCAAGAATTCGAAATTTGGAAACTGTAATGATTGTTTGGTGGAGTCCACCATTTTCTTTGCTATCCAAACAACACAAATTGTCTCATCAGAGGAAAACCCTTTCCCTTTTTGCTGTTTGGTATGGAATTCATGGTTTCCAAACATGGCCTTAAGGGCAAGAAAGAGCATATATATCCTGTAATTTATGTTGTATTAAACCTTGTAAGCACCTAGTCTGCTGAAATAAGTAATCAATCTGATGACAGACTTACAATTAATCTCAGTGCACAGTGATATTAAGGTCACAATCTTCCATCCCTTAATGTAGCTGACCCCAATTAATTGGTATCAGGTTTAGATGATGATGATGATGGGCCTTCCATTCCCCTTGATAGCTTGTTCTTTGTTTTCAGCTTTCTGTTGAATAATGATATATTGGAGGGAAATTTGAGGATGCACCTGATGTGCCTATCAGTCCCTATTTGTGATTTATCAAAGGCGCATTTGAGACTGTCTCTTCAAAGCCCCTGGGCTGTGATCATTCAAGTAGTGTTTGAGGCTTCGAGCTGAGATAGCAGCATGAACAGTGGAATCATCAAGTTCTATATGATCTCATTTTCATAAAAAGTGAATTCCATCGCTGATAAGCTGGCCATCATTACCATTCGCTTGAGTTTGTTGCTTTCTTGTCTCCCTGTTTCTTTTAGTTGTTTTATGATAGTTTTGCCTGAAACTTTGGTTCCTTCCGTTGTTCTCTCTCATGGTTCAGAAAAAACCTAGGGTTCCTTTTCTTTCTCTTTGTATTCCCACTCTAACAATCTCATCATCATCATCTAAGCCTTTTTCCACTCTAATAATCTAATGACTGGTTTGTTTTTGAAATTTGTTCGTTTGCTGATTTATTTAAAAATGTAATTGAGTCTCATTTGATTCTCATTCCAACTCCAGTTGACAGTCATTGTACCCTAGTTTTTTTAAAATTCCTTTTATTATAGAGAAGCTTAATTTGTAAAGCTGTGACTTGTGATTTACATGTTTGTTGGTAATGAGTACATAAAATTGTGCGTGGGACCATAGGTGTGTACTCATGTTTAATATAATTCTTTGAATCTTCAATATAGAAACTAGTATCAACCAATTATCTAGAACTGATTTTAGAATCTTTTTTAACAAAATATCAAATGGCTATATTGGTAGAGAATTAAAAGACATCTTCTTTCGATATTTAGTCTCATGACAAAGTCATTCCTTACAATTTTGATTCTACATTGACCCTATGCTGGCTACTCATATTTGGGAAACAAGTTCTAATTAATTTTCCTTCTTGTTTAATTGATTAGAGAGACTGGACCAGGACACAAGTGGGATTCTGACAACACTTTGCGACCATTCTTTTCAGTGTTCATGCATTTCGAAATGGACAGATTCATCTTGCCCGGTATGTCCTTCCATGTTTCTGGTGAAGCATGTTTATTTTAACTTTTTATGATGCACCCAGTTTCAATTTTAAATGTTATTTTCATAGTGATATTATTTGCCTCAATATGTGATTGTGGTCCAAAAGACTAAAAAACAACTGAGAAACACAACAAAAACAATAGAATTAAGTGATATAGGATAGAGAGAAACAATTATGATAATAGAGCAACCCAAATGTATTGAAGAAATAAGGTTCTGTTTGTTAACTGTCAAAGTTGCATTTCGACAGGCTAATTTGGACAGTTCTGTCCTCAAGGGGCCTACGTAGACACATATGTCAGGGACTCTAGGCAAGGCATTTACCTTAGGTGTATGCCTAGTGCCCACCACATGGGTGCACCTAGGCGTGCCTGAAGCACCTGCAACTTTTTACATGAGGTGCCATTATGGTTACTTCATATGCGTTTTTTCTTTCTTTCTTTCTTTCTTTCTTTTTTTTTTTTTTTTCCTTTTCCTTTTCCTTTTTTTTTGACAAACGGAATTTAGCCCAATTTCAACTACTTTTTTTTTTTTTCATTTATTTTGAGATTAAAGCTTGAGATATTATTTCCCCAAATTTCAACAAATTTTCTAATTTCGTTTGCTTCTTCATTTCCATCTTCGAATATCGCGTCAAGGTCATCACATTGGACTTCTTAAACTTGTTGGTGTTGTAAAGCGATTTAAGGTGAATTGGACATTTGGGGGGAATTCGAAAATTTAGGTTAGATGATTTGGGAAATATGAAAAAATTGGATTATAGTGTTTTGAAAATTTAGGGATTTTGGCAAGTTTGTGGTCTTGGATTGGTGAATTTGGAGGATTTAGTGTCAAGATTTGAGGAAATTGAGAACTACATTTTAGAATTGTGGAATTAGGGAAAGTTGGGGATATGGGGCTTTGCGCTTGGAGGAATTGAATGGCATTGACTTTAATTAGTTTCAAAATTGACTTATATCTATAAATAGTCAAATATTAATATTTATTGTACAATTTTTTTTTTTTTAAAAAAAAAAACTGCGCCTGGAATCTCGAGTCATGCGCTTAGGTGCACCTAGGCATTTTGGGCACTACATGAGTATGTGCTCCTGGGGAGCGCCTAGTGCCTTTAATTATACTGCCTATTATCCTAGATGTTGTTTGTCAAACACTTTGGAATAGGGATGGATGGAGGGTTCATGTGGGGTATATACACATGGCACATTGACTTGTGTGGACATGCAGGGCATCCATTTTAAAATATTGCATTTTATCATGACATCAACTCGAAAATGGTAAAATGTTGAGGAATTTGGCACATTGACATGTGTGGACATGCAGGGCACCCATTTTAAAATATTGCATTTTATCATGATATCAACTCGAAAATAGTAAAAATGTTGAGGAATTTGTTATATAAATATTAAATATATACTTTAAATTTTAAATTCTAAATTTATTTGTTAATTTACAATAAATTTTTTTAGATATTTTGTTTTTGGTGATATTCCTGATAATATCTTGAGAAAAGCCTTAAAATTTGAAAATCTCGTGAGAAATTTCTGGGCCAAGAAATTACAGAGAACCAAAATTTTCACTATGCTGGGAATACAGAGCACAACAGGCAATAGGCCAATTACTAAAAGCCCATTACAATTTATGCCCTGTCTTTCCATACTCGAGGTAATTTATTGCTCTGGGGTATCTTGTTGTTACTGTGAATGTCTTGATTTGTCATCTCTTCCAATTGCTGAGTTAGAACTTCTAGTGACGAGTTATTGGAACAGAACTGCATAAAGAATGAAAGTGGAGATGTCTGTCTCCGAAGTTCTTTATGCAGCTCCTATGGCTTGTCAACGAAACTGCATAAAGAACTACTAGTAATGTTAAACGATGCTTTTTCCAGGTGTGTCGATTTTGTCAACAGCAGCCTGAGAAACCAACATGCTCTGTTTGTGAAACATCAGAAAATCTCTGGATCTGTGTGATCTGTGGCTTTGTTGGATGTGGAAGGTAGGAATTGATATTTCACTGCTTTCCATCCAGTATTTTAGCAGCTGTCTGCTCTAACCTGAAATAACTTTTATTCGTTGCATCGCCTGCGTTTTCTTCGATAGTCATACTGACAATTGCCGCAATGTTGGTTTTAGATATAAAGAAGGTCATGCAATCAGGCACTGGAAAGATACTCAGCACTGCTATTCTCTCGATTTGGAAACACAACGAGTATGGGATTATGTTGGTGACAGTTACGTTCACCGATTAAATCAGTCAAAAGCTGATGGCAAGTTGGTTGAGTTGAACTCCCACTGCACGTCTATTGGTGATGATTATGGCACTTGCGAATATAGTGAGGATTCTGGAATTAGTGGAGCTCTGTTTAGCAGTAAAGCCGATGCTGTAATTATCGAACTTCCTCTTGCAGTTTTTTTTTTTCGCTAGTTGCAGTTCTATGTTTTGTATGTACTTAAGAACTCACTTGGTGTGCATGTGCACAGACACACTTAAGTCAGCTGCATGATTTTGCTGATTGTTTATATGTAAACTTGCAACAGATTGTAGATGAGTACAACCATTTGCTTGCAAGCCAGCTTGAGAATCAGAGACAGGTGAGCATACTTTCATGGTGCTCCTTATGTAGATAATGATTTCCATTTGTGTCAACATGCATCTGTTAAAGTATGTGTACTTATTCCTAGTATTTTTAGAGAAAACATGTAAGAAGAAAAAAATCATTACAATTTTAAGTGCATGGTCAGATCATGTAATTTGTTTAAACTATTTCTCTATTTTAGTTGTGAGAAGGTTGACCTCCAAACCTTCCAACATGTTGGCCCACCATGAGGATAACCTCTTGCACAAATCAGCCCCATCCACACATCAGGTGGGCCACACCATAGAAAACAACATCTACCATTGATAAATAACAAATTACAAGTGTGGTTTACCTGATAAGTGGATGTGGATTATTTTTGAACAAGTGATCTCACAGTGGGACCAGCTTATTGGACCGGTTGAATGTCACACGTGCATAACCTTGGAAACTAATAGCTGGGATGGATGGTCACTTGTCATTGAACCAGTTGGACTTGAGACCTCGTTAGTCATATGATAATCTAGACGTTAAATAACTGGAGAGGTAATCTAATTTGTTTTTCTCTTTTCAATTCAGTATTACGAGTCCCTTCTTGTTGAGGCAAAAGGAAAAAGGGAGAAGTCCATTGCCGAAGCTGTGGAGAAGGCTTTGGATTCAAAGCTGCACAATATTCAACTTAAACTTGAAAAGTGTATTGAGGAAAAAGCTTTTGTTTCCAATGTAAGTTTTTCTGTTGAGAACTGATCACATACAACCTCCCTCCCTCCCTCCCTCCCTCCTGTGTGTGTGTGTTTTGGTTCAGGGCCTGCTTGTAATGTCTGCTAAATGTGCTTGGGAGTGTTCTCTATGTGGTGTTTTGGCTCAGAGCCTTGCTTGGAATGTCTGCTAAATGTGCTTGGGATCGTTTTTCCCAGGGGGAGGATAGCAGGTTTGACCAATTTCTTTCCATTGTTGTGTTGGAGCCTATTAGCACCACTACATGCAGCATTCTGCAGGATGTGAGATAAACAGCTTCACATACGGAAAGCTCACATGATCCTTTGCACATTCAGGCACTTCGTATAGCTAGATTGCTGGCCAAAGAGAGGCTTCTTCTCATAGACTCTTTGTTTTTTTTTTTTTTTAAAAAAAAAATATTTATTTATTTATTAATTATTATTTTAAAATTTTTTTTTTAAATCCTGTTTTTAGATCAATGAGAATCTTATGAAGAATCAGGATCTCTGGCGGAAAAAGATAAAGGAAATTGAAGAGAGGTATGCTGTCTTTCCAAGTTATTCTATGCTAAGTAAACAACTATAGTTTGTTTATGTTTCTCTTTTGTATGTTATAAAAGAAATATAACTTTGAGGCAAGTATTGAAGATCAAATTCAGTCTCAATCTAACAAACAGGTATCCCTGTGTGGACTTGAGTGGTGAAAGAATGGAACTTAGGAAATCAAAATTGTCATTTTTTCACTTTGGATGTGGTTTTGTAGGCTACACTTCAATTCTGCTGTTTAATTGCCATAAATGCATGTGGACCTAGGTTCACGAGAAGTACCATGTGTAACACAAATCTTACAACAACAAGTTCTTGTGACTTGCCAGGGTTTATCTCCTAGCTAGACACATTTGTATAGGTGCTTGAACCTGAAGAATCCTTCCCCCAAAAACTTCTTATTAGAATTCTTTCTATTAAAAGAAGATAAAATAACTCTTTTAACTTGCAATTTAAAATATAAACTAACTTTACTTTCTATATAACATGTGTAGAAAAGAAAAGCACTTGTAACAAAAGATAAATTTGCTTGGCCTCTCTCTCTATGTTTTGTTTAAAACTTCGAATTTTCCATTTATCTATAATTTTTTCTTTCTAGATGTTTATTTTCTTGTTCTTTATTTATTTATTTTACTTCGATAATATACATATGTTTGCAATTAATAAGAGAATACGAGATCCCTCGTTTCAAAAGGGAACAATTTTTTTTTGCTAGTGGTGTCTTGTATCCTTGTCAAAGAAATTAAAAGGAAAAAAGAATTACATGATACTATAGGTCTTAGTTGCACAATCATTACATCTAGGTGTTGCTCCTTGATGCAGGACATGAAATTAAATATGATATGCAAGATTTCAAGCTTTAGATTATACCAATTTTTAAACAATCACAAAAAATCCACGTCCCACATACGATCAAACATTCAACAAGGGAAATCTATAGGGGTCCAAGCCTACACAAGTTTAGGGCTGGATCAGATAAAATTATAAACCAAACAATGCTCAAAGGAGTGTAAGATTCATCCATCCTTGCAAAGGATTGCTCCCCAATTCAAGAGATTCACCATGTTTCAATTCGGGGAAAATCTAGGGTTTGCAAAAGTTCAAAAACTTGGAATTTGGGATTATCTAGGGTTAGGGTTAGGGAATTTAAGGTGAGAGAGAGAGAGAGAGAGAGAGAGAGAGAGAGAGAGAGAGAGAGAAGAAGAAGAAGAAGAAGAAGAAGAAGACAAAAGAAATATGGAACCTGAGAAGGTTTCTGCGTGTGGACAACAGGCCAACCTGGGCACACATGCGTGACTACCTGGCCGCACGTGTGTGGGGCCCACGAAACTGAAAAAGGCCACCTAGAGCTTGGTCGGCCAGGGGAGGCCCACTCTCACACAAAGTTTCGTGACGATCCGCCACCCGGTGTGTGCGTGGTGCTTCGCCGAAGTTTCAGCCTCTCTGGTGGGCCAGAATCTGAAAATCTGTTGTGGAGGAAAACTTGGGCAAAACGAAAGGTGAATCTGAAAACGGGAGGGTCGTGGAAGATGGCGGATGTGGGGTGGAAGAGGTGGGGACGATTTGGGATGGTTGTGGCTTCGTACCACGATAGTTAGCCCTTCGAGAAATGGAGAGTTTCGCACCCAATTAGCTTTTTCAACTCAGAGGGATAGAGAGGAAGAAAAAAAAAAGCAGAATTTTATTCATAAACCCCATGAAAAAAAAACCTACATGGGGTTGCCTATTTATAAGAAAACTCTAAACCCCAAAAGCCGCGCCATGTGCGCACACTAATACTTAGAGACGAAGTAACAAAAATAACAACTAATCAACACAATCAAAACCTTTCGTGATGTTTCTAATAATGATAATAACCAAAACTCAAAATCCTAGATCATCTAGGGTAGTGGGCCACGATCATAAGATCCAATGGTGGGATCCACATGATGATCGGGTTCACTCCAATGATCCCTAGCACAGCCCCCTAACTAAGAGGTCCTCCATAGATGTCGTTGGCGATCCAGATCGATAATGGGGCCTTCCTCCTCCTTGAGTGCGTGCGTTTGGGGGGGGAGGGGGGGCGTGTGCACATGATGTCCCCATCACTCTCACTTTAAATCGTGCTTCGCACTAGCTCTCCCTCTTCCTTCTTTTTATTCTTGAAAACATTTTGACATAGATGCTTGCCCCTTCATGCACCTGGATTTGTTGGTGCTTCAGTTCACACTTCATGCAACTATATTGTAGGTTATAAAGGACCAGAAGAATTACATGTCTCTACCATTATACTATTATGGTAATGATGATTCACCTATCCAAGGTTTGTCCGAATCTTGGGGAGCAGGATAGGTCAGTGTGGTGTGAGGAAAGTTTGGGCTCTTTCTCAGTTAGCTCTTTCTATGCATTATTGCACTCTCCCTTACTTGAGGGCCGTGCTCCGATGGCCATGTTATGGCTGTACGGTACTCTGAAAGTGGCGGCTTTTGTGTGGCTGGTTGGTAGTAAGAGGGTCGTGATTATCGACAACTTTCGCAAGCGAGAATTGGTGATTCTGTATGTGTGCTCTATGTAACGGTAGCAACGAGACAGTTGATCACCTTTTCATTCATTGTCCTTTTGCTCAGGGGGCTTTGGGATTCTATCCTCTCTTCATTCAAGATGCAGTGGTCCATGCCTATTTCGGTGGATAGTTTATTGGAGGCGGGCTATGGGGTTTGTTTTTCCAAAGCAAGCTTGGGCGGAGAGGTAGTTGGTGATCTTAGTGCCTTTTTGGTTTATTTGGGGGAAGAGGAATGTAAGATACTTCAATGATTCTGAAGAGGATGTTGATTTTGTCATCCGTAGGGTGAAATCCTTTGTTCCCGAATGGGTTTCTTGTAATGCGTTATTGAAAGATAGTATCTTGCTTTTTGCTAGATAGGGTTATGAGCTTTTTGGCGCCCTCTCAGTGCCGCCTTAATAAATTCCTTTTCTCCTTCCAAAAAAGAAGAAGAAGAAGAATCACCTGTCTAAACATGGCATGTATACTTCAGTCACTATGGCACAACTATCGAGGAAAGAATCCAAGCACCATCATCATTATCATAGCACATCTCCGAAAGATTCGAGGCCAGCTTTTAAATGTTAGATGGGCAAAAGTTTTACAATTGGTTGCACACTAGACATCAGCCTCCCTTTTTAACCCGAGCTCTTGGAACCAGCACGGCAGAGGGCCAGAGGCTTACATTGACATCACTCGCATACAAGAATGGCCCCACCCACTATTGACTCCCAACACAACTATTTCATGTACATCTCAAAAAAGACAAACCACTGAACGTGAAGGCACACAGATATACGGTCATCAGACAAAAGTGGAAAGGACATGATCTAGTAGTTGGTTGAAGGGAATAGCAGGGAGCCCCATTGATACATGTTTACCAAACGCCACTCAAATGCCAACAAAATTATGTGCAACACTGCACTTTATCCTAACTATTGAAAGAGCTGATTATTATTATTTTTTTTTAAATGATATTATTCAACCACCCATTTGTATCACAATTCCCATGACACTAGCACAAACACATCAAGATTAAAGGACACACATGCCCATAAATGCATCTACAATATGTGCACGAACATTATTTATATATTAGCGGAGACCAAGAACTGACAGTTACAAGTAAATACATCCCTAAAACTGCACCAGAAAGTGTAGACAACTCTTTGAACATGATATTCACTGCAATGTAAAATTGACCATTAATGCTTTAAAAGGTGTTTGGTTATATCATTAACCTTCAGCAAATCATAAATATTAGGATAGCAACCCCTCTCAGTGACCAAAGCAAGCCTGCATACTGGATCATCCTTCCAGGGAATAATCTGTCCAAAATGTTGCCAGAATACATATGACTTAATTGAGTTCTATTACTTTTGCTAGTGAATGAACCAACCTCTATAGGCACCAAGGTGTTACAAAACGGTTTCGTGACGGTAAAAGTGGTAACTTTACTTACACTTTACGGAAAAATTGACCTGTAATGGCCTGTGACGGTCCATGACGATCCTGCAAGAGCTGCAATGGTCACGTAGCTGTCCGTTATGGGGCCGAAATAGGTTTTTTTTTTTTTTTTTTTTCAGAAAAAAAAAAAAAAAAAAAAAAAAAAAAAAAAAAAAAAAAACTGCAACGGCTGTGTCATAACAGTAATGGCATTGGCCATTACAGCCACTGTTACGTTGTGGAATACCTTGATAGGTACAACTGAATAGTGGTCTGACTAACATGGTTTCATGAAAGTCAGAACTCATATCGTCAGCCTTGGCCAAGTTGTATATCTATTCATTTGAAATGAGCAAAATAGAACTCATATACATGTTTTTATGTTATTGGGGCTTAAAAGATGAGGAGTTCCATCATTCTTGGCAGCCTGAAGATCAATCAAAAGTGTCTCAGATTAAAATGCGGATCTGCTACATCTAGTCCTTTCCATACTCTATACCACGTGCATGCTCAAACAAGTAGCTATTAACTTTTGGTTTTATTAAACAAAGCACTATTATGGACCTTCTAGCATGTTAAATTTAAGGGAACTGTCTAGCCCACAAGCACCCTCTCCACACGTGCCTTTACATGCAGCACATCCACAAACCTAGCATGTGGGACATCCATGCAGCACATGAAGCAGCATCACTGTGAAGGCAACTGTATGTGATCAGTCTAGTCCACTCATCAGGTGGACCAACCTTATATGAAAAGAATGGATCATCATCATCATCATCATCCGCTACATGAACCCTATTCCGCCGCTCTAATCTATGAAGGGCCATACCTTCAGTTAGACCACAGGTCATCAAATCTTTTCTTACTACCTCCATCCACATCCTTTTAGGTCCTCCCCTTGCCCTCTTAGAGCCTTCAAGTTGTACCAACTCAGTCCTAACCAGTGTGGTTCTTGGTCTCCACTGTACATGACTAAACTAAGTCTACTTTCCCTCATTACCCATTTGAGCTACTCCTAAGTTCTCTTGAATGCATTCATTTCCAAATCTATCCTTCCTCCTCTTGCTACTCATCCATCTCAACATCCTCATTTCAGCTACAATCATCCATATCATCATCCCCATTTTTTTAATCCCCATGAAAAGATTGGATGTTTAAAAAATAAAAATAAAAATATTGCTTATGGTGCACATTCAACATATCCTTGTGGTCTGCTTGATGAGTGGACTAACCTTTTTTTTTCCCCTTCTTTCTTTTTTGCATACGTTCAGTCGTGGTGGGGACCATCTATATAGAAGTCAGATGTCACATGCACTTGTCAGGTTGGCACATGTGCTGGTGCTGCATGTGGAAAGGGATAATTGTGGGCTAGCAAACCTCTTAACTATTAATTTCTACTGAGCTTTTTACCGTGAGGCATTTTACAAAATTTCTTTCTGTTTCTTCTTTGACCATTATATTAGAAAATGCATATGGCATTGAAAACAATTAACCTAATAAAATGGAATTCGGTCAGAAGATATCCTATATATCGGTACTGGTTCAAGTACCGGTATCGTAATATGTTGATACCAGTGCACTGAGCATATTAATATTTATGCAAGCACTCATATCTACATGCAAGCACATTTGCCTATATGGCACACATACGAGATCTGAGATTTCTATCAGGTGGGCCACACTGTTTAGATCTTCTGGTCTAAATTTCAGGCATTTTCACTCAGTTGGGCCAGTACATAACAAATGGTTTGCTGCGAAAAATGTGTTCGCCATCCCATTGGTTGGTGCATTGTGGCCCATCTGAAGGGCGAATTGATCTGATTTTTTAGCCAGAAGATTGTGGCCCATATCATGGAAAGCTCAATATCATACCCATAGCCATACGGGACATGTCTCTTAGATGGGCAAGCGTTATGCACGTGAGGACACAGTAAACCTCATCTATCATTCATCTTTTCTTGTGCCCTTGTTAATAATCTCCATCTTTCCAGGGAGAAAGCAGCACTGAGGTTGAGGGATGAAAAGATAGTCGATCTGGAAGAACAGGTATGTTATACTCACTTGTCCAGTTTTTAACTTTGTTCTTCAATGGTAGTGCTGTGATTCACAGTTTATAGCTTAATGCATTTGTCATGACAGATTAGAGATCTTATGGTCTACATTGAGGCCCAGAAAACGCTTGATAACATGACAGATGCTGATGATATCAAAGGTGGGACACTGTTACCAATCCCATTGCATCAATCACCTTCATCCAATGCTAAAAAGCCTGCGAAGACGAATCGGAGGAGGAATTAACAGCATGTCAGTGTTTCTGTACAGAGCACCTAAAATATGCAGAGATCGGTGGGACTTCACCATTACACTGCTGAACCCAAACGGTCATGGTAGCATAGAAAATGCCTGTAAATTTTCAGATTCTTTAAATCCTCCAAACTATTCTGAAGCTGGCTCTGTTAACCGAACCCAAGTTGGACAGCCCCCCGTCCATATAGGCTGGACTCATGGTTTAGTTATCCGGATCTTTGATCCGATTGGCCAATCATAAATGGGCCATGCTGTAAATCAAAATTACTAGAAGATCACAGCCGTTTGAGCTTCTACATTTTCTTTATGTTGAATTGCAACCATTTCACTACTGTACTTCTAACTTTGTAATTGCAAGGTTAGAATGGTTCCATTGCGGATATTTTCGGGGCATTGTTCCATCCAAGAGTTGTGCCAAATTCGATCAACAGTCTTAATAATGAGAAAGACTCTGATGAAGAAGATGAAGGTCATCCCATCACTCTGCATTTGGGTAAAAAGATTTCGTGAATAATTTCATAGCATTCCTTTTATTTTATTTTGCAGTTTGTTTAGATTTGCATTACTCATAGAAATCAAGCTGGGTGGAAGAAGCAGAGCTGTCTCTGGAGTTTTATATGATCGTCACATACAAATCAAACTGAAAGGGAATTTTTATAGGATGCAGTAATTGACAGAATGTTGTGCAACTAAGGAATAACATATTAGATGAGTGTAGCTGAAGTGGGGATGTTGAGATGGATGAGTAGCACAGCCATGAAGGATAGAATTAGAAATGAATGCATTTGAGAGAACTCACTCAAGGTTAACATTGATAGGTAATAAGACAAGGGAAAGCAGACATGGTTTGACCATGTACAACAGATACCAAGAACTACGCTAGGAGTGAGTGAGTTGAAGTTAAAGGCTCTGAAAGGGCAAAGGCCTAAAAAGACATGGGTGAAGTTAGAAAATATTCAATGGCCTTTACGCCCCATAACAACCTTTCCAGCATACATGCTTGTGACTCTCCAAGGGACTCGAAAAAGACCGTTCACCCCATTTGCATTACTCATAGAAATCAAGCTGGATGGAAGAAGCAGAGCTGTCTCTGGAGTTTTATTTGATCATCACATACAAATCAAACTGAAAGGGAATTTTTATAGGATGCAGTAATTGACAGAATGTTGTGCAACTAAGGAATAACATGTTCAGAAGACAAGTGTAGCTGAAATGGGGATGTTGAGATGGATGAGTAGTACAACGAGGAAGGATAGAATTAGAAATGAATGCATTTGAGGGAACTCAAGGGTAACACCAATTGGTAATAAGACGAGGGAAAGTAGACATGGTTTGGCCATGCCCACAACAGAGACCAAGAACTACAACTACACCAGTTAGGAGTGAGTGAGTTCAAGTTAAAGGCTATTAAAGGGCAAAGGGAAGGCCTAAAAAGACATGGGGCATGATTTAATTGAGGATATGGTCCCTGATAGAATGGAATGGCAGAACACAATTCTCGTAGCCAACCCCAATTTGTTGGGATAAGGTCATGATGATGATGATGAGCTTATTTTAATTTTGCATGTGCCTTGATGATGTGGGTTTGACCTGAACAAAGCCTGCGTTGGACCGGGTTTGAGCTAATCTTTGAAGCATAGAGGGCCTGAGTTTTACACCTTGGTGAGCTTGCCCCCCCCCCCCCCCCCCCCCCCCCCACACACACACACACACACACTAAAAATTAGAGTCAGCTTGTGGAGCCCCCATTAGAGTTTGTATAGATATCAAACCCCCCAAACATAGTGCAACCCACTTCCATGATTAGACAAACCAAAAATCATTGAGTTGCATCACCGAACTTCAAACTCATTTGGACAAAGGAATGTTTGAAACTGAGGAATTCCAAGTTTGGAATCCACTCGTTTCTTTGCAAAAGGGGTTTTTCTGCAATTGATAGGAGGAATCCATTGGGAAAAGAATTTGGTTTTGCAGAAGACCATTGTTTTACACGGTTTGGGTTGTGACAGAAAAGAAAAGAAAGAAAGAAAAAAGAATCATCCTATCCATTTACATTGCATATATTATAGTATGGAAATTATGATTACCTTTTCTACAAAATCATTGTTCTCTCCCGTATTAATGGTATGATTTTCAAGAAATGTTGAGGAATCCTCTCTTGCAGTCATGGAGGATTTCTCTTGGAAGAGAAATTACAATAACCTTTTCCACGAAATCACTGTTTTTACACTATTTTCATTGCAAGAATTCTGTTTCCATTGCATTTATTGTAATTTGGAAATCACTAGTATATCTTTTCACGTCCTCACCTTGGATTCCTCCCATCCAATATCCAGCCCCAAGAATTCTAATTTTCAACATCTAATATCCATCTCCAAGAATTCTAATTTTCCCAAACAATGCATGGAGTAGTTGAAACTGAAAAACTTAATTTTCATGTGAAAATATCAAAATGACCATGCTATTTTTTTTTTTTTTTCTTTCTTTTTCTAGCATTTTGGCACAATGGTATGTATCACATCCAACCCGTCCAGCATATGCACCCTAACATGACGCTTAGACCAACAAGAAGGCAATCCAACGATCAGGTGGGTCACACTGTTGCCACACCAAATTTTGACTGTCCATCAGTGTCCCGATCTTTAATTGCACAATACTCTGAAAAATTCACTCTGATTGGATGATTTCATCCAGTGTGTAGCCAAAAAATGGATGGTCCGGATTGATCATATTGGAAAAGGTCTGATCTGATACCTCAATCATTCATCCCACCTTTGAAGGTTCTGGTTCCCGAAGGTATAGTTGTATACAGGAGAGTTAGAAGTTGGGTGTTTGTAGTTGAGGCCGTTCCTCAACTTGGGTTTTTTTTTTTTTTTTTTTAAATACTACAGTCGTTAATAGTTTTTCAAGGTGTGGCCCACCTCGTGATGGTATAGGCCTGATTTTTGGGTCATCCCAATCATCATGGTGGGGCTCATGTTATTGACGGGTTGGATATCTAATCTACAACATGGTGAGCACCACAAGAGAAAACAGTGGACATCCATCCAGAAATGGTAGGCCTGATTTTTGTGGCCTCCAGCTTTCATGGTCGGGCTACCCTGCTGGAAAGTTTGCATGTGATACACACGGTGGACCCTACGCAGAGCACTTTTAGAATAAGCTTGCTCTACAACGAAGGAACTGTTCTCTTCCTAGTTAGAAAACCAATCATACATGTTGCATTGATTAAAGGGGTCATTTGGGAGTTTGTAAATTGAGGTAAATGGAATCCTCATTTCACATTTACTTTCATTTTAAGTGTAAATGATTTAAAGTCATGTTTAGAGGGGAGTAAATGGAAGGAATTAGAGTGGGTTGGAAATTTTCAATATATTTACAAAAATATATATGATATCCCATATCAGCTTTGACATCCTTAAATTAGCATACGTATGTTATATTTAACGGAATGATACAATAAGCTCAATAAAATATATACTTTAGCTTCTGTGTTTTTTTTTTTTTTTTTTTCTTTTAACACGCACACACGCCTCCACACACCCACGCTGTAGTGGGATTTCACAACCTATGATACTCGAACCTATGACCAGGTGTTAAAACTCCTAAGAGTCTACCACCCGAGCAAGAGTATGGATCAAAAATATATACTTTAGTTTAAAGTGAAGAAATTCTAAGCTTCGGATGGGCCACAAATGTAAGGATCACAATTACAAACAAACAACTTCCCAATGTTTTTTAAATGTCAATTTAAATTGCTAACATTTGAATGGTTTAGATCATACTTTGGTGTAATTTTTAGTGATATAGCTGATATTTGGATTGTGTTGGAGTATCATCAACATGCCACATGTACAACAGACACGCACCCATCGACACCTTTGTTTTCTTTTGCAACTAATGTATCCTGTAATGGTAATGGTGGTTGTAATAGATACCACAATAACCTTTATGATAAGGGTTATAACAGGCATTATGAGGACAATAACGAGCCGTTATAATTTTATTTTTTAAAAAATAAAAATAAAAAATCATTATCAGTTTGTAACGGTCCATTACAAGGCCGTTACAACTGAGTCATTTTTTACTCCCAATTCCTTTCATTTGCTTCCATCCAAACTGCCTAAATGATTAGTTGCGTCACTGCATGTGATCCCTCTTCCCTGCTAACACATCATGTGCAGAGGACGTCAGAGTCATACAAAGGAAGGGCCACAGCATGAAGAGATCACGTGCTGTAAACATCAGGCTGACCCATTTATTAGGTGGGCCACACATTTACTCTTGAATCATACCAACGGTTGTCCATTGGTTTCGACAGAGGGACCTGCACAAAAATTAGGCCAGACATATTCTCCTGTTGTGGCCCACCTTTTTCACGGTTCTGATTTGCTAGGAAAATCACAAGCTGATTAGAAATACAAAGATGTACATGAAAGTTCACATACAATTGCCCGTATCTGATCATTTGATGCCATTTCCATTTGGACGGCAACGATTTGATTTACAAAAGTGCAACAAGTGCGTCCGACGGCCCACCTAATTTGTCTAAGATTAGACATTTTTGGTCCATGTTTTGGTCTAATCTATCAAAATAGTGGGGTTCAGTTGGATTGCTTTTGCATGCAATCCATGCATGTATTATTTAAGGAGGAGGTCTCAAGTCCTACAGCATGGACTACAAATTACGGTCCACCCACATGTTAACCTACAACTTATTAGAACATATGACTTTCAACCCTTCCAAGAGGTTGGCCCCACCATAATGATCTCCTAATGCAAAAATCAGCCCTATCTACTCATCCAGTAAACCATACCATATGAAAAAAATCCCAGCCATTGATAAATAGAAAAACTCAAGTATTCTCCACACACTGAGTAGGTGTTTCTGAGCTTTCCAAATGGTGATCCTTATGATTAGAGCTGGGTAGAATCGGACCTAATCCGGCGAATTCGATCTGATCCGAACCAAACCAAAGGCCTAAATTGGTTCCGATCAAGTAGGATCAATCAGATCTGACACTACAAGAAAGAGGGTTTTAGAAATAAACTTTTAGTGATGAAAATTTATTTCGAAGTTTCGCAGCTAAAAATCGTGGATGAGACTTTTGGCAACGACAATTTTCGTTGCTAAAGGCTGCAAACAAAATTTAATGAATTACTTTTAGCTACGAAACTTTTCGCAGCTAAAAATAGTGTATGAGACTTTTAGCGACGAAACGTTTCGTCGACAAAGGCTGTAAGTAAAAGGGTTGACTGGATTACTTTTAGCTACGAAAAGTTTCGTGGCTAAAAATCGTAAATGAGAATTGTAGCGACGAAACATTTCGTCGCCAAAAGCTTGGTAATGAAATGGATAACTGATAACTACGAAAAAGCGGGGAACGATTTTCAGAATGCTTTTAGCTACGTAATGTTTCGTAGCTAAAAATCCACGACGTGACGAAAACATTCGTAGCTGAAAATCATGGATGGATGAGATTTTTAATCACGAAACTTTTTTTTGTTGAAAAGTTTGGAAATTACTTTTAGCTACGAGAATTTTCATAGCTAAAAATCATGGAATAGACTTTTAGCAACGAAATATTTCGTCGCCAAAAGTCAACAACTTTTAGAAAAGGCATGGATGAGCCTGAAAAGCTCCAAACAATTTATTACTTTTAGCTACGAAACTTTTCGTAGCTAAAAACGTGGTTGAGACTGAAAAGTTCCGTCACTAAAGGCTTTAAACATTTTTTAAAAAAATTAAAAAATTACTTTTATCTACGAAACCTTTTATAGCTAAAAAAATCTTTATATCACTTTCAGAGTTTATCATATATATCATCTATATATATACATATATATCATATTATATATATATATATTATATATATATATATATATTTGTTGGTAGG
The DNA here is from genome assembly GCA_021015155.1 of Magnolia officinalis. Lineage (NCBI taxonomy): Eukaryota > Viridiplantae > Streptophyta > Magnoliopsida > Magnoliales > Magnoliaceae > Magnolia > Magnolia officinalis. The sequence goes on from JAJHSJ010000007.1 coordinate 85,738,469, forward strand.
CCTTAGGGATTTTAATAGTGGAAATCATCATTACCACTTGTATTTTGGTGTGGCCCACCTTGGTATACATGTAAGGCCCATGTGATTAGGCCCACCTGGATGTGTATTTATGGCCGTTTTTGAGGCCCACCTTGATGTATATATAGCCGTGTGTTTAGGCCCATTCAATGTAATTGTGGCCCATGTTACAAGGCCCATTGTGATGTAGTCAAAGGCCCGTGGGATATGGCCCACTGCAATGTACATAAGGCCCCTTTGATGTGGCCCACTTGATTTACAAAAAGCCCATATGATGCGGTCCATTTGATGAATATAAGGCCCATGGGTCGAGGCCCAACAGGATGTCCTTAGGGTCCATTGCAATGAGGAATTCCTCCATAATGTGTGTAATAATGTTTGATGACAGGTTATGCCTTGGGAGAAATGTTGGTTTGACGTCCACGTTGTAAGAATAATGTTGGTTAAATGTCCGCATTATAACTCTTCCTAGGGCCCATTAGTAGGCCCACATTTGTTGATAGTTCACCACTTTATAACATGCTTAGTATAGCTCCATGATTCATATCCATACGCATCATTTGTATGCTTGATATGAGGAATAAGCCGTTGGGCTGAGACATTTACGGGACTCCTTATGAGGTGGAGTGCCCCACATGATCGCGTGGTACGCGTGAGATTGCTGCATGATTGTACGGTGTGAATCATGCATCTCGCATTATGTGTGACTTGATCACTACACGCCCTAGCGACATCAGGGCCGTGGCTCCATAGGCACATCGTGGATGGCCGTATCGGATACCGGAAATACTTTGTTCTAGCACTGTGGGCACTTAGGATGTCCTTGGGTGAGAGTCCCAGAACCTTTTTGGTACCAGGAGATGCTCCAACGTTTAGACCGAGTGGATACACGAGCGCCCGAGTGCCGAATACCAGTGGCCGCGTCTCCCACTGTGTCGTGGTCGGTTGGAAAGGGGTGTGGCCTTATCCGCCTGAGTGAGGGGGCTATAAGCTAGGCTGAGTTTGACCAGCTCGCAAATGTGTCCGCTATCGACGAGCCGGGTAGGTATTGGCAGATTACTGGTCATGCGGATAGTGTGGTCTCTTTCACTTGCTTGACTGTGCAGCTAGGGAGGAGGCAATCAGTGTGAGGTGTATTAAACCCCGGTGATATCTAGAGAGGAACTGTACTGATATGTGTACATGATGAGGACTGACATGCTTGTATTGCATCTCGCATATGACATTCGGCTACGTAGGCCTTGCATTGCGTCGGTATGGCCGATTGCATTCATGTTTCACATCGCATGGCCTTGGTATGACCGATATCATTCATGCCTTACATTACATAGCTCTGGTTGTATTCATGGACTTACTGCATATTTCCGCATTACTCTGATATTGTACACTTGGCGTTTGCCTTGTACATACACTTACACCACCCTCTAAGCTTTTGTAAGCTTATGACGACCGTTGCGTGTAGGTAGCGTTGGACAGCAGCAGCGCTGAGGCAGGAGTGTGGATCAGATCATTTTGGAGCCTTTTGACTATATTGTATTTCCCTTCCCGCATTGTACTTAAAAGTTTTTGTAATAATGGATATGTGGTGTTGTTGTTTTGTGACTTGGTTATGCTTGTGGTTATGCTCCATTACAAAAAAAAAAAAAAAATCATACTGGAAATCCTCCTTGTAGGATCCAAGGATCGGAAATCTGGCGTATGGGCGCTGGAAGCCGAGAATGGGGTGCTATGGAGGCTGTCGGCGCCGGATTCGGCGATCGGAAATTTTGTGAGCCCGGTTTCCGAGTTTGGGACGTGACAATATGCTATGATCAGTCACCCCTCATCTTAAGCATGCATATGATGCGTATGATCATGAATCATGGGGCAACACTATACTTATGGTATGATAATGGGCGTTGCTCAAAGTAAAGATGGGCCTAAACGGAATGCAGAGTATAAGTATGGGCCTATCAGTGGGCCTTAAGGAGTGTGACAATACGGACATTTAACCAACATTATCCTTACAATGTGGACGACAAACCAACATTGTTCCCAAGGCATAGCCCGCCATAAAGTACCATTACACAAACCATAGGGAATCACACATTGCAATGGACCAATATACATCTCATTAGGCCTCGACCCATAGTCCTCAGATACATCAAATGGGCCGTCTCATATGGGCCTTTCATAAATCAAGTGGGCAGCATTAGTGGGCCGCATTAGTGGGCCTTATGTACATTGCAATGGGTCATATCCCATGGGCCTTTGAAAACATCACAATGGGCCTTGTAATATGGGTCTCATATACATCAAAGTTGGCCTTAACAACGGGCCACGAATACCTCGAATGGGCCAAATCACATGGGCCTTATGTACATCAAGGTAGGCCTCAACAATGACCACAAATACACATCAAGGTGGGCCTCAATAACGGCCACAATTACACATCAAGGTGGGCCTCAACAACGGCCACAAATACACATCAAGGTGGTGCCTACACAAGTGGCCCACCCCATAGGCTTGAAATCAAGCTTGTATTTGTTTTCATGTCCAGCGTCCCCTGGACGCTGGACGTGCTGTCATACATGAATGGTTAAGGTGGGCCCTTCTCCTCCGGTGGGCCACCACATGGTTAAGTGGTGTGGAACAACACATATAAAGTGGGCCTCACCTACAAATGACTTGGGTCCAATACTCGCTTCGTGGTGGGGTCCATCCAAGTGGGCCACATGGCCACATCATCACACATAAAACAAATGAAAGAGAGAGAGAGAGAGAGAGAGAGAGAGAGAGAAAAGGTGGGACACACGTGTGATGGAGGGACCCCGACACTATGGGCCCTCCCTTGCATCTAATCATACATCAAATGATAATCAAGGTGGGCCATCGGCCACATCTTAGAGTCCTAAGTGAGATTCACACCATTGATCGGTAGGCCTCACTTGGTCCATAAAAAAAAACATGAACAACCTAGCCTAATAAGCACCCACCAGTTGATCTCTTCGGTCCGTTGGAACGCCACCCTGCTTGTGCTCCTCTTTGATGGTGGAGATGAGAAATAGATGGCTAGGATAAAGGGTTTTGGAATGGAAAAGGTGGGCCACACAAACTCTCTCTTCTCTCACTTGGGAGCTTGGACGTGGGAGTGCTCTTGCTTGGCTTGGGAATGTGTTGGGAAATGAGAGGGAGAGAGAGAGTTGTAAGGAGAGATGTGAGTGAGTGATGTGAGGTGATGGATGTAGTACTTGACTAGGTATGGGTGTGTAAGAGAGAGGGTGAGAAAGAGTTGACTTTGGAGAGAGAAAGCATGGGTTGCTTGTACTTGACATTGAAGTGATTGATTGATTGATGTGATTGATTGATTGATTGATGAGATTGATTTGACATTGCGTAGAGATTCTCTTGGGATCGAGAAAGCGCGGCATTTCTTCGAAATAAATGTCGACTCACATCTTTTGGTCAGGGTATCGGATCGGTGTGTGAGTCGCGGCGTTGGAATCGTGGTGACGGTGTGGTCGCAATGATACAAGTCTCGGATTAAACCGACTCGAATCTAAAGGATACGACTTACGGTCGTGCGCAACATCGATTATTAGTCGCGGATTGCCGGACTTCGACGAAAAGGATCGCAGGATTCATCGGAACAGTACGAACTAGGATACGGGTCTTACACCTAATCTTAATCTCAACTCCCTAATCTAAACCTAAACCTAAACTTGAAAACCCAAACCTAAACCCGATCCCGAACCTGATTTCCTAAACCTAAACTTATAACCTTAACCTAAACCTATTATCAAATCCCAAAACCTATAACCTAAACCTAAACGTATAACCTAAACTCAATTTCCTAAATCTTAACCTATAACTTAACCTAAACCTAAACTTAAACCTATAACCCGAACCCGTTTTCCTAAACCTAAACTTTCATATATTCTCAAATCCATAAACCTAAACTTACACTTAATCCTAATATCAACTCCTTAACCTAAACCTAAACTTGAAAACCCAAACCTAAACCGATCCTGAACCCGAACTCGATTTCGTAAACCTAAACTTATAACTTAACCTAAAGCTTACTTTATATGTATTTATGCGTGAATGAATGTGATATGGATAAGATTGTTTGTGTTTGGATGAATGTAGTTTATGTTTGGATGGATTTACTAGTTTGGGTTTAGATGGATGTGAAAGTGAATATGATGAAATATATTATATAACCGTTGTATATCAAGATGAATATGATGAAATATATTGTAACAGGTGTATATCAGGAATTGTGTGCGGAATTTTGTGTTGGAATATTTTATTTAAAGAGACTTTTAGCGACGAAAATTTTCGTAGCTAAAAGTTATGCAAACAAATATTTTCATAGCTAAAAGTTTTGCGAATTTTTTTACCAACGAACATTTTCGTAGCTAAAAGTTTTGCAAATTCTTTTTGAATTTCCGTCGCTAAAAGACTTCAGCTACAAAAAGTTAGCTTTTAGGGACGAAAATTTTCGTCACTAAAAGTGACATCGAATCAACAAACCCCATCGGATATAGTCAGCTTTGCTGGACTCGGTTTTGGATCGGATCGAGTTAGGTTCATGAAAAATCAGATCAGAGTTGAGTTGGACTCAATCCGGTCCGACTCGACTCAATGCCCACCTCTACTCATGATAGGTCCAAGATAATGGACGGGTTCGATTTAGTATATCCATGAAAGGTTGGAAGTTATCAGGTGGTGGACCATAACTTATAGTGCAACCAGTTGGACCTGAGACCTCTTATTTATATAGCCAGCGACAACAACCATTTATATCTTTAGTTATAAAAAAGAAAAAAGAAAAAGGTTTGTGTCATGTGATGACACCTCAAATTGTGTCTAGGTTGTCACAACCAAACGTAGACACCAGTTGATGAGGTGGGGTCCACCAGATGATCGGCTTTGATCGTTATCTACTTGGCCTGTTTGGCTGCCACTTAAAAAGGATGAGTTCATCTCATTTTAATGAATTGTTTCATTCGCTGTCATGCAAACATCACATCGATTTGACAAATATTAACCATTTGATCAATGGTCGTTAATACGAACGGTCAAGATTGTTTAGACAAAAAAATGTGTCCAATCAGCAAATCGGTCCGTCTATTTTTCGAAGGCTCCTCATGAATTGCTTACGATTTTAAAGAAACCCTTTTGTTAGGCTTGGAAAATGGATGGCGATCGAAAATATCACCGAATCAAGGATGCTTGAATCATCCGAGCAAAGTAATTTCTGCATGGCAGCCTATCAAATGGGTTCCGGACTTAACGGGTGATTGAGATTAATCCGTTAGCCTATAAAGTATATGCCCGACATTTTGAATTCATCCACGTCTTATGCAGGTCTATTGAATTGTATTAAAGCAAAACTATCATATGAATTTATAAGAAAGTTTTAATTTAATGTCATCAGTAAAAGTTTGAGGGCAAAATTCATTTTATATATATATACCGTACCAAATAAAATAGTTTAGAATTAATACAAAACATTAGTATATTTGTGAACTATAGAAAATAAATAAATAAATAAACTTATTATAAGTTCAAAATTATCTAATTAAAATGAAAAGCAGATTGAATTTTATTATTTTTTATTAGACTTATTTTTCATTTTATAAAACTTTATATCTTTTCGAGATGAGAGTGCAACAAGAACAACGATGATAAAGGTGTATTTTCATTCTCTAAAAAAATATAAAAAATAGTTTCATAACTATAAAAGCCACTCATGAGGTCACTTCCACTGGACTGAACTAAAAGCACGAAAGTATAAGCCTGATGCAAAACTGATGTGTCCAACTAATGTTTCAACGGTGGGCGTTCAATCTCCACTTCATCCTGCCGTGTGATCTACTTAAGTTTTGAATCTGCCTTATTTTAAGTCTGATGTCTTAACATATCCGTCAAAACGAATGGACGGGGTGAATTTCTTAAAAAGATTACAGTAGGCCCCACCTAGCTTACGAAAGTTCTTGCGGCCAGGGTTCAAGCCATCCATCAGATGTGCTGCAGAGATCCAAGCCATACATCAGATGCGTCCCATCGTTTTATCCTCAAGCCCAAAAATCCATCCTAATCTATAACCCAGATTGGCCCCACCACAGGAAATAGTGCAGGGGCCGCCCACTGTCTGCTCACCTGTGGAGCCCACCGTAATGTTTATACCTCCATCCAATCCGTTCATTGTGTGCATCCCACTGGGATGAGGGAGCATACCAAAAATCAAGCCATTCCAGAACTTCAGTGGGCCCCACCATGAGATTTAGAGGCTTTAGACGTGGTTTTACACTGTTACAGACAGTATGGCCCACCTGAGTCTCGGTTCTGACGGAAGGTTCGGATGGTTAACACTCTTCACGGTGGGGCCACACTCATGTGAACATTTCCCACATATAAGATTGCGTAAAAGAGAAATTCTGCTCCTAGTTGCATCTGGCTTCCCGGACAGTCCAATCCATCGATCTGAACAAATCTGCTCCGTCCATCAGTTTCACAAGACCACAATAGGACAATAGTATAAAAATCAGGCAGATCCAAAACTCATGTGGGCCATACACACGAAACAGTGGTGATTGAAGGCCCACCATTGGAAATTTTGTGGTGGCCACAGAAGTTTTGCATCAGGATGATATTCGTACCTACTGTTTATCTGAGTGGTAATAACCCTATGAACGGTTCGGATGGCATATAAAATTCATGATCGGCTCCAGGAAGGTTTCAACGGTGGACGTTTCCATTCCCACTGTTTAAACCAAACGAGTCTTGGATCTGCCTGATTGTTAGAATCTTATCCTATTGCGTTCTTTCAAAACTGATTAACGGAGTGGATTTGTCACTGGCATCTCTGTGGGCCCCAGACAGCTTCTTTCCACAGGAACTTCCTGTCCATCCGCATCCTCTCCAGCTCTCACAGACACGATGAAATAGATGGCAACTGAATCAACGGACGAGCTTGTCCGGAAGCGATCCGCTCTTTTTCTTCTTTCCACGTCTTTTCATTCACTCATGATACAATCCATGCGTCGCATCGGATGTGGGTTCTAAGAATGAAAACTGATTTGACTTGCCATCCATCATCTGTCCTGCATGTGTTTTTTTCGTTAGGAATGGGGCCCACATGGGTACCATACACCATCATATACAGTAGGTTTGTGTCTCTCTCTTTGCTAGAGATTATCTCAACCGCAAGCTTCCATGGGCCCACCATTTAAAGATGGGTGGTGGGAATCTGTAAGCATTTCAAAATATGCAATTTCAATAATCCATTTCAAAAATGATGCTACGAACCCTGCATATCAAGCATCACACTCTGCCAGAGTATCAAATAATTCCCATTTACATTATGGAAGGGGTTGTCAGTTGTCCACATCATGCATGCACTGCAGCTGATGTGCAACTTCCAAGATGAGAAATAGTTAATGATCCAGGTTTAATAAAGAAAACATTTGGATGGTTTGGATTGAATTTCATATATGGACTACGGCGTGATCATCTCATGCATGTGATTTTTGTGAGATGGTAGATGCATGTATGTTAAGGATGTTAGACAGGCCATGTGTCTTGTATGGTTGATTCAATAAATAGACGATGTATAAGTAGAAGATTTTGTATTTACCATTTTACCTTTTATAGTCGTTGTAAAGCTCTATATATTCTATCATTAAGGGTTGTCTCAAATACATAGAAAACTAAAAGGAGAATCATTATCCTAAAAGCCTTCATCATTTTCTCATTGTTTTCATGGTATCAGAGCAATACCGATTCTAATCTGGCATCTTCTTTATCACCGACACTACCGTCTGTCAGATCCAGCCCACCTCGTCATATCCGACTCCTCCCCTGTCAGATTCAGCCCTGCCCTGTCAGATCCAGCCCTGCCTTGCTATCCTGTTGCGTCAACAACCCTCGTCTGGTTTCTCCGCACGCCCCTGCCCACGCACGCCGCAGCACTCGACCCTGCGCACGCACCTGTGCGCGTCCCTGCGCACGCACGCTCCTGTGCACGACCCTGAGCACGTCTCTGCGCACATCCCTGCTGCATCCGATCCCTCCTGCAGCACCTCCTGCTGCACCTACTGCCGCACGTCTTACTGTCTCTATCTGTTGATCTGTTGTTGTCTGTTGTTCTGATCTACTGTTGTCTCTGTCTTTTGTTGATTGCTGTTCTAATCTGTTGTTCTGATCTACTTTTGTTTCTGTCTTTTGCTGATTGTTGTTTTAATCTGTGGCTGCACGGTACTTTCTTCTTTGGCATAGTTCTTATCTCTTCTTATCTATGGATAAAGACTCCCGTACAGAGGCCCCACGATGTAGTTTCGATGGCATTAACTATAATCTATGGGTCATCCATTTTCAGAGTTTTCAAGGGTCGTGGTTTGTGGGGACTAATTGATGGATCTGTTACTGTTGTTGGGGGCCTTGCACAAAACCTTAGGATCTAGCCCACCAGAATAAACCAGAATTATGGATAATAAAGCAATGAAAATAATCAATGCATCAATCACACACCACACAAGAGAATTTTACGTGGAAAACCCTCAAAGAGGTAAAAACCACGGGACCTCGTCCAGATCAACAATCCACTGTGAAGTAAAACATTTACAACCTTCTTCACTTACGCAAGAGTGGATGAACAATGAAAGAATAAAGAAAACCAGAGAGATCTCACCGATTACGAGGACGTAGGAGCGCTGAGATATAGACTGCACCGTAGATCACCTCCACGAGCATAACCTCCCTTCTATAAGCTTCCTCTCTCTCTTTCTCCCCCTCTCTCTCACCTCTGATAGCCCTCTTGTGTTTTTCTCATCAACACAATATTCCCTAGAAAAACCCTAGGGACCCTTTTTTATAGTTTTAGGAAACTCCTTTCCGCATCCTAGTTGCGAAAGGATTTGCGCATCCCAGTTGCGAAAGGATTTGCGCATCCCAGTTGCGAAAGGACCACGGGTCAAAAAAAAACCCATCAAATCTCTCCCTTTTTAACCTAGGAGGGATTCACCTTCTTTAAGCCAGTCAGGTTTCTACAAACCTCAAACTTGCCCTTGAGCAAGGCCTTGGTCATCATATCTCACCCATTATCGTCCGTGTGGACCTTCTCAAGCTGTAACACCTTATGTTTCAAAGTATCTCTGATCTAGTGATACCGAATCTCTATGTGCTTTGACTTGGAATGCTGACTTGGATTCTTGCTCAAGTGTACAACACTCTGACTATCGCAATAGACCACGTGCTCCTCCTGCTTCAGGCTAAGTTCCTGTAGGAACCTCTTCATCTAAAGCATCTCTTTACATGCCTCTGTGACTGCAATGTACTCGGCCTCTGTAGTTGACAATGTTACAACCTTCTGTACCTTGCTCTGCTAAGAAACCGCTCCCCCTGCAAACGTGAACATGAACCCCGATGTAAACTTCTTAGAGTCTATGTTACCTGCCATATCTGCATCTGTGTAGCCCTCTAACATAGGTTTACCGTCACCATAGCATAGGGTCAACCTGGATGAGCCTCTTAGATACCGCAGTATCCATTTCACCGCTACCCAATGCTCTTTGTTAGGATTGGCAAGATACCGTCTAACAACACCAACCGCGTATGCTATGTCTGGGCGTGTACACACCATAGCATACATCAAACTTCCTACAGCAGACGCGTAGGGTATCTTCTGCATCTCTTCCACCTCTGCCTTCGTCTTGGGACACTGTCTGTCGCTCAATCTGAAGTGACCATCCAGTAGAGTACTGACCAGCTTCGTTGCATTCATATTGAACCGCTCTAGGACTTTCTCAATATACCGCTCTTGTGACAGCTAAAGCTTCTTGCTGCTCCTGTCACGGGTTATCTTCATTCCTAGGATCTGTCTAGCTGAGCCCAAGTCTTTCATCGCAAAAGACTTGCCCAACTCTTGTTTCAGCCTATCGATCTTCTTGATGTCTTTTCCCATGATGAGCATGTCATCAACGTATAAGAGCGGAACTAAGAAATCACCATCTGAGAACTTGCGCATGAACACACAGTGGTCCGACTCCGTTCTGTCATATCCATGCTTCAACATAAACGAGTCGAACTTCTTGTATCATTGTCGTGGAGCTTGTTTCAGCCCATACAAGCTCTTCCTCAACCTACACACCATATGCTCTTTGTCCCTGACTTCGAACCCTTCTGGTTGGTGCATGTAGATCTCTTCTTCCAGGTCATCATCGAGAAAGACAGTTTTAACATCCAACTGCTCTATCTCCAGATCCATGCTAGCCTCCAACCCAAGCAACACCCGTATGGATGTCATCTTCACCATTGGTGAGAATATCTCCTCGAAGTCGACACATTTTCTCTGACCGAACCCTTTTACCATAAGTCTGGCCTTGAACCTCGTCTGTGAATTCTTCTGCTAAACCTTCTTTCTGAACACCCACTTGTTGCTCAAAGCTTTCTTGCTCATAGGTAATTTCACCATATCATAGGTGTGGTTCTTATGCAAGGATTTCATCTCCTCTTGCATAGCTTTCAACCACTCCCCCTTATGCTCGTCGACTAGGGCCTCAGAATAATCTTCTGACACTCCCCCATCAGTCAGCATAATGTACTCATACAGCGAGTACCTTTTGGACGGCTGTCTGTTCGTAGATGACCTCCTCACCTGTGGCTCAACAGGTGGATCAAGTGGGGACTGCTCCCCTGGTCCATCTTCTGAAGGAACTCCCTCGTCCTCTGCACCTTGCTTTACTCCCCCGTCATCAGGCATCACGGGAGGAGTAACCGGATCCATGTCCTCTAGCTCACCTGAACTAGGCTAGTTCTTCTCTGGCTTACCAATGTCTTCTATACACTAATCTTCAAAGAAAACCACATCTCTGCTCCTGACGAGCTTCCTCTCAGTCGGATCCCACAATCTGTAACCGAACTTTTCATCACCGTACCCTAAGAACACGCACTGCCTGATCTTCATATCAAACTTGGACCTCTCGTCCTTTGGTATGTGAACTGCCCTGCATCCAAACACCCTGAGATGACTGTACGATGGATCATGTCCAGTCCACACCTTCTCAGGTACTTCTCCATTTAATGGGGCTGATGGAGACCTGTTTATCAAATACACTGCCGTGTGTATTGCTTCTCCACAGAACGTCTTGGACAACTTCGCATGGGATAACATGCACCTGATTCTCTCAACAATGGTGCGATTCATTCGCTCAACTACACCATTATGCTGGGGGGTCTTGGGAACCGTCTGTTCATGCCGTATACCCAGGGACTTGCAGTACTCATGAAAGTCGCCAATGTATTCACCACCATTGTTAGTGCGGATGCGCTTCAATGATCTACCTGTCTCTCTCTCGACCATAGCATGAAACAATTTAAACACACCAAAGCCTCGTCCTTGGATTTCAAAGCATAAACCCAAACCCTCCTAGATGCATCATTTATAAAAGTAACAAAATATAATGCCCCACCCAAGGTTTTTGTCCTCATAGGACCACAAACATCAGAATAAACCAAATCTAATGCATGCACTTTATTAACATGAGAAGCAGTTTTAATAAATGAAACTCTATGTTGTTTCCCTGATAAACAATCAAGACAGGTTTTGAGAGGTGTACCTGTCATGTCTGGAAGGAGTTGCTTCCTTGCTAGTAGCTGAAGCCTTTTTTCACTCATGTGGCCTAGACGCCTGTGCCACATGTCAATAGCTGAATCTTCCGCTGCGTTCAACCCACCCTTGCACATATTGAGACTTGCCTTGTACAGGGTGCAACACTTCTTTCCTCTGGCCACGATCAATGAACCCTTGATGAGCTTCCATCGCCCACCAGTAAATCGGCTTCATAGCCATCATCATCTAACTTTCCCGTCGACATCAAGTTGAGACGAAGGTCTGGGATATGCCTCACATCGCTGAGAACTAATGTGCAGCCCACATCGGTCTTCACACAAATATCACCAACTCCCACAATTTTTGATACGCCAGAATTTTCCATCTTCACAGTCCCATAGTCACCTGACTTGTAGCTTGTGAAGAACTCCCTGCGTGGAGTCGCATGAAAAGAGGCTCCCGAGTCAATCACCCAGTCAGTGTCCTGATTCGTAGCTGTGGGACATACATCATGATCTACTGAAAGAATAACTACCATGTCGTCATCTGAAGCGACCGCAGTAGAATCTGATTCATCTTCCTTCCATTTTCCTTTCTTGTCGTTTTTCTTACCATGACATTCATGCTTATAGTGGCCCTTCTTGCCACAATTCCAGCAATCAACATCTTTCCTGTTATTCGACTTGCCTCTTGATTTATCTCGGACCTTCCCGCCCTTCCTGTTCTTTCCTCTCCCCCGTTCCTATGTCACAAGGGCCTCTTGCTGAGTAGACTCCTGAGACTTCCTCCTTATCTCTTCATTGAAGAGACAGCTAGTTACCTGTTCCATGGATATCTTTCCGTCTGGCGCGGAGTTACTTAGAGACAATACCAATGTCTTCCAACTGTCAGGCAATGAACTAAGCAATAGTAAAGCCTGCAATTCATCATTCAGGACCATCTTCATAGAGGAGAGTTGGTTCACTATATTGGTGACCTCATTCATGTGTTCGGCCACAGAACAACCATCTTTGAACTTGAGATTCACAAGTCGCCTTATCAGAAAAATTTTATTACCGGCTGTCTTCCTTTCATACAGCCCTTGTAATTTTAGTCATAGGCTAGCGATAGAAGTTTCCGTAGACACATGGTGGAACACAGAATCATCCAACCATTGTCTAATAAACCCCACCACCTTTCGGTCCATCTTCTTCCAATCATCATCAGTCATATCCTTGGATTTTGCTGATATGCCTAAAATTGGAGAATATAGGTCCTTGCAATAAAGCAAGTCCTCCATCTTAGCCTTCCATATAGTCCAGTTAGAACCATTGAGGCTGATCATCCTTGATGAGCCACCTTCCATAATTCAAAACCGATCCTACCCGTTCAATGACTTAGCTCTGATACCACTTTGTTGGGAGCCTTGCACAAAACCTTAGGATCTAGCACTCCAGAACAAACCAGAATTATGGATAATAAAGCAATGAAAATAATCAATGCATCAATCACACACCACACAAGAGAATTTTACGTGGAAAACCCTCAAAGAGGTAAAAACCACGGGATCTCATCCAGATCAACAATCCACTATGAAGTAAAACGTTTACAACCTTCTTCACTCACGCAGGAGTGGATGAACAATGAAAGAATAAAGAAAACCAGAGAGATCTCACCGATTACGAGGACGTAGGAGCGGTGAGATATAGACTGCACCGTAGATCACCTCCATGAGCATAACCTCCCTTCTACAAGCTTCCTCTCTCTCTTTCTCCCCCCCTCTCTCACCTTTGATAGCCCTCTTGTGTTTTTCTCATCAACACAACATTCCCTAGAAACCCTAGGGACCCTCTTTAATAGTTTTAGGAAACTCCTTTCCGCATCCTAGTTACGAAAGGACTTACGCATCCCAGTTGCAAAAGGACGACGGGTCAAAAAAAAAACCCATCAACTATCCCCGTTTCCATCAATGCCGACAAAGTGGCTGATTGGGAAATGAAAAATGAACGGATTATTACCTAGATTCTCGATTCAATCGATCGATCAATAGTTGTTGGCCTCACGCCATATTGTTGAAACTGTCAATACCTTAATGACGGTTATAAGTGTTCCTCGTTCCTTCTAAGCAGAAGCTATGATGCATTCAGTCTACTTGATTAATCGGTTGCCAATCACAGTTCTGAATAGTAAATCTCCCTACTTTATTCTCACCGGTTCACTTCCTACATATTCCATATTTCGTGTTTTTAGTTGTATATGTTATGTTTATCTGACATCATGTGAACGTAACAAACTTTCCCCAAAATCAGTTAAATGTATGTACTTGGGATTTGGAGAAACTCAGAAGGGTTTTCGTTACTATGATCCGCTCTCTCGTCGTATACGGGTATCACGGCATGTTGTTTTTCTTGAGTATATTGTCTTCCATTCATTTGTTCATCCTTCACCCACACCAGACTCTCCTGGTCTTACTATTTTTTCTGACATTTCATTTGCCTCGAGTACACCTCTTTGTCCATTGCAGGTATTCACGATGACCACGTACAGATCCATCACCTACTACTCTCTCGATTGTACTCGTTACCGATCCAAATCTTATCTTTGTATGTTGTTTCACTCGTGTACATCGACAGCCTAATCGCTTGATATACTATATGTATACCATGAATACTACCCTGGATACTGTATCTATTCCTACTTCATACCATCAGGCAGCCAATCATGATTGTCGGAAGAAGGCTATGGCAGATAAACTTGAAGCATTGGATGATAACCATACGTGGGACAATTTTACTCGACCTCCTAACCAACAATTAATTTGCAGTAAATGGATTTATTCTGTGAAGCTCAAGTCTGACTGATCATTGGATCGATACAAAGCTCAGCTTGTTGCTAACAGGAACATGAAATTGATTATGATGAGACATTTACTTCTGTGACCAATATGAAAATTGTTTGCACTCTTCTAGCCGTATCATCAATTCGCTCTTGGCCACTCGTTCAAATGGACATGAAAAATATTTTTCTTTATGGAGACCTCCAAGAAACAGTATATTTGAAACCTCATCATGGATCTTTAATCCCTGCCAATAAGGTCTGTCGCCTGAAGAAAGCTCTATACGGCCTCAAACAGACCCCTCAGGCATGGTTCTAACGCTTTCACGATGTTGTTACAGGAGCCGGCCTTACTTAAGTGGTCATGATCCATCCTTATTCTTGCGCACCACTGAGCGTGAAATCGTCATTGTTCTCGTATATGTTGACGACCTACTTCTGACTGGTAGCGATGATACTGACATCTCGGTATTAAAGAAAGTTCTGAAGTCATCCTTTAAAATAAAGGACCTGGGACATCTGACATACTTTCTTGGACTTGAATTTTCGCGTTTTATATGTGAAATCCTGGTCAATCAGCGTAAATATACCAAGGATCTTCTCGCCTTGGCCTCATTGACGAATCAGAAGACTGTTTATACTCCCTTGGAACTTAACGTTCAATACGGCTATGACGATGGTAATCTCCTTGCGGAACCCACATTATACCGTCGTTTGGTTGGGAGTCTAGTTTACTTAACAATGACTTGCCCTGATATTACCTACGCATCCAAGTTGTCAGTCAATTTGTTTATGCCCCTCGGACTCTTCATATGACTGCAGTATTACACATCTTACGGTACTTATGTGGAATTCTGTATCTTGTATAAGGAAAGTTATGCTTATGGAGGTGATCTACTGTGCAATCAACATCTCAACGCTTCTACGTCCTTGTGATCGGTAAGATTTCTCTGTTTTTCTTTTATTCTTTTATTGTTTATTCACTCCTGCGTGAGTGAAGAAGGTTGTAACGTTCTACTTCATAGCGGATTGTTGATGTGGACAAAGTCCCGTGGTTTTTACCTCTTTGAGAGTTTTCCACATAAAAATCTCTTGTATTGTGTGGTTTGTGCTTTGATTTATATCATTGCTTTATTATCCTATAATTCTGATTTGTTTTGGGAGGCTAAATCGTAAAGTTTTGTGCAAAGCCCCCAACATATTTTCCACAAAATACAATTTTATTTCCCACGCTTTCTATAAACCCAAAGAGACTAGCATGACAATGTAAGGTGCTTTCTATAGGCCCAAAGAGGCTGGCATGACAATGTAAGGTATTTGGATAGCTAAGAAAAAAAATAAGGTTTTGTAAAGCATTTTTTATAATTTAAAATTTTGACATAAGAACTAAAATAACAACTCTCTGATATATTATTACGCTTACTATTTGTTTAGCTTAAAGTCTATCACATGAGAGGTGCTTATTGTGTTGGTTGTATTAAAGATGAATGCAATTCATTTCCGACCAAATGCCTTTCATCCCAAGCGCCAAAATATACTTACAATAATTTCATATTAATTTTTAAATTAGATATGGCATTTTGATCGTAAGTTAAGCTACTTATGCGTCAGTGATCGTCTTCGCACGACACGTACGTACAGCAGCTATATAGCTGATGTGTGGTACACCGGAAACGGATTGGCTACTCCCCTGACACCGGCTATGTGGACCTTACCATGATGTATATGTTTCATCCATTCCGTTCATCCATTTTTACATATCGTTTTATTGCTTTATCCCAAAAATTAGAAGGATATAAATCTCAGGTGGACCACACCACATGAAAACAATAGTATTAGATATCAACCATTAAATCCTCCTAAGGCCCACTCTACTGTTTATTTGACATCCAATCTGTTGATTAGGTCATACAGGCCCAGATGAAGAGAAAAATGATCCAAAACTTTTATGGCCCCGAAAATGTTTTTAATGGTTGAACCTCGTTCAACACTGTTTACGGTAATGTGGTCCACTTGAGATTTGGATATACCTCATTTTTGGACTCCTACTATAAAATGATCTTTAAAAACAGATGAATGGCATGGATGAAACACATACATCATGGTGGAGACCACCAGCCATGGGCTGGTGTCAGGAGGAGTAGCCAATCCGTTCCCATGGTACACCAGCCAATCCGCTTCTGTCCAAAAGATCTCTTGCTTATCTTATTACCAGATATCGCTGCCACATGCAATCATGTATATGGCTTAGTCTGACATAGTCAGATATGAATCTAGGCACTGTTTGAGCAGATCCCCTGGAAATAAAATCCATATCTCATTGCCATTAATATAGCAGTTGTGCCATCATCTTTTCATGCCAACATCAACATGTTACGTCCGTTGAATATTCAATCGTTACAAAAGGTGGGCCATATGATTTGATATGATATGATATGATAAGAAAATCAGGCCACTTCATTCGTAGAGCGTGATCCAACATCAAAACCAACAGACAACCAACAGACAGCCAACGGTATGATTCAGTGTACTGGAGTGGCCCAGATGATAAGTGGACCTGCTTGATTTCAATATCATCTGTGAGAAAGGCTGGCATGAAGACAAAAATGGTTGTATCAGAACTATGGTACAGCCGCTTGTTCGATTTCGTAAAGGTCTTTACCGTCATGTATTGGATAATGATAGCTAGCAGCCGTGAAAATTCAAAAATACAAATAAATAAATAAATAAAATAGATAGATAAAATGTGAAGCGGATTGGCTGGTGTACCTCACACCAAATATATCTGCTGTATTGACGTTAGCAAGTTATGTGGGTATTATCATGAGATATGTGTTATATCCAAACCGTCCATTCATTTGGCGAGATCCTCTTAAGACTTGAGATGAAAAATAAGATAGATCTAGTTATCAAGTGGACCACACTGAAAAAAGAAGTGGGGATTCAACGTCTACCGTTGAAACGCTTTTTGGGTAACAGAAGTTTTGGATCAATATGAAACTTGTTTTTACTCTTCATTCAGGTATTTATCACTATATGAAAAGATTGAATGGAAAATAAACGTTATAGTGGGCCCTACGAATTTTTTAACGGTGAGAATCATTATCTCCGCTGCTATTTGTGGTGTGGTCCAGATTATCTTTGAATATGATTAATTTTTTCGATAATGCTCTAAAATGATCTCTAATAATAGATGAACGGTGTAGATATAATAAATACATTACTGTGGGGCCATGTAACTTTGAGCTCCTTTGACCCGTTCGTATAACTCGGAGCTCGAGGAGGTTAGTGCTCGTCTTCGCACGACACGTACCTACAGCACCTATATAGCTGGTGTGTGGTACACTAGCCAATCCGCTTCCGAGCCCATTGTGATGTCTACGTCATCTCAGTCCATCTGGCAGGCTGCCTCTGAGGTGCATCCAAGACTCAAGTAGGCCAAAATCACAATAAACAGCAGCAGTTGCACGCCCACCGTTGAAACCTTCTTAGGCCCACCTTATGAACGGGTAGGATCGCATGTAAACATCTAGGTGAGCGTGAGAAAGGTTCCATTGTTGGGCCTTTCCATCCCATTTTTCCTCTGGTGTGGCCCACTTGAGCTGTAGATATGCCTCATTTTTTGGCACACGTACTAAAATGAACTCGCTCAACTGATGGACGGAGCAGATGTCACATAAACACCGTGGTGGGCCCCACAGATATTGTTCCACGGGCTCCTTTGTAGTTGGAAATTGTCCGACTCGTACTGGAAATGGATAGTGTCATTCGAGAAAAAGCTAATTTCTGAGAAAGGACGGTTGGATGGACGAAATCAGCAAAAGATCTGGAGACCCGACCATTGCCACCTTCAAAGTCGTGGGATGTCTCCACCAAAACAATATTATTAAGGTTCTAAGTACACGTGTGAGAACATCTGAGGTCGACATGAATGGTGTCGTAAAGGGCCTACTCAGTGCCGAGAGGACCATTATTTAGGTGATCAAGACCCTGATGACATATCCCTCAAATTGCTACCAGACTGAAGATCCTGTCCGTCCAACTGTCTAGGTGGATGGAAGTGTTTTCTCCACCGTCTATTATCAGGCTACTGATGTAACGGTTGGAGTGCACTCTTCCCATGATTTGGCTCTATTATATTGTATAGACCTGTAACATCTATAATGGCTAGATTTAGATGGCCTAGAAGATAGATGTTTTATTCATATAAGCGGTGTAAATAGACTTAGGGCTTGTTTGATTTTTTAAGGTAAACTTAATTACATTGTAAATTAGTAATGATTATTTCCATAGATAATTATCACATTATTTTTTAGGATTGATTTGACTGTTACCATTTTCAAGGCTAAAATTAAGGATGCTGCTAAATATTTATAAGGCCCACTGTGATGTATGTGGATTATCCACATCGTACATCTGTTGTGCCAACTGAATTTAGGGCATGACCCAAAAAATGAACCAGATTTAAATTTGAAGTGGACTACACCACAGGAAATAGGTAATCAAACACCCACCATTAAAAACTTCCTGGGGCAACTGTTTACTTTGGTGCGGGCCGCTTCATATACACGCCGTGTTAATGAAAGAAGCTGGAAATTAAACATTCTAAGTACGTTAAATTTTAGAATTTTTGGGAACAGTTCCCTAAAGAAATAAATATTAGTTAACAAAAACAAATCTCCATCCAGCATTAAATATTAAAGATAAGTAAAAACAACTATGTGCAAATAAAAAGGCTAGCAATGACAACTCTCAGTAGAAACATTAAATGTAAAAATCCAACACCATTAAAACTCTCTAACAAAGTTTCCTACACACACTGCATTAATGGAATAACAAGCCTATTATGGTAGGAAATCCTGATTCTCATTGGAAGCATGATCTTTCTTGTTACGCTTCCAAAGACCACTACAGGCCATCATCTCAAGTCTATAAATAAAATACATAACAGAGAGCTTCTGGCAACACGACACCATCTCTCAAGTTTATAAATAAAAGATAGAACAAAGTGCTCCAGGCAACACGCCAATACAATCAAACCCAACGCAATACTGCTTCTTTATCCGTCCCAACGCAATGCTATTATGAATGGAAGGTGGAGATGTAAACTAAGAATATAAATTATGGCCCTAAACCATAAGTAGCGTTACGATAAGACAAACTATAATAAAAATGAAGAGGTAAAGTGTTCATAGGGGACGAATAAATAAGTAGGCATCACACTAAATCTAATGGTAAAAAAATGTTGCAGGTTTTACAATCTTGAAGGTTTGAAAGAACTATTTCCTAAAAAGTTTTTAAGTTGCTCAACTTTATTACTCTTGGAGGAGAAATGTCCTTCTAGATTTGCTTTATTAATTTATGACATTTAATATTAGCTAGAAAGTTGTTTTGGGAATCTAACATTTCATTTAGACCGTGCATGTGTGCTCAGAGGATATAGTTGGCGCATGATACATATGATGCACCGTTTAAATGAAATGTTGTGGACTCATCCATCGTTACATAGAGGTAGGAGTGCATATGAACCGTGTTAGCTCGGTTAGCTTGCTTGACTCAAAAAAGCTCGATTCAACTTGGTTCGAAGTTGAGTTCGAGCTGATTTTTTGAGCTCGAAAACGAGTTGAAGCGAGTTCGAGCAGGCCCCAGCTCGACTCAGATCTAATCAAATTCGGATCAAACCAGTTTGGTGACTCAGTTAATTTGCCATTGATGTTTACTCACCACTTGTTTGATAAAATTACTCAACAAAGTGTGGCTGGTGGCAAGGAAGATATGTACATGAAACATTTTTTTTTTTTTTTTTTTTTAAATATGTTACTTGCAATGTGTTTGATAAAATACCATGTGAAACTATTGCAGTTCAGGTGTATGCGGAAATTCTTCAATGACAAACTCGGCCTAAGCCGACCCGAGTTACTGAACAAACCAAGCTGAGGACCCCGTTGGACTCGATGTACACCACTTCATGTGGGTCACACCAAAGGAAACAGTTGCGTAGGGGCGCCCATTGTTGTTTTTTGCGGGACCCACCGTGATGAGCATGTGAAATACTATACATAACATGCATGCATTGCAACATGTGGAGATCATCTATTAAACAAGAAACATACAATCATCCATATGGACCGCCAACATCATTCAATACCACCATCGACAGCCCATGGTGCAAAATCACACCCACCGGATGATGGTTTAAAAATAAAAATAAAGAAAAAAAAAAGGACGGTTACAATAAAATGACCAACATATGCAGCAGCGGATTAGGTGTTACCCTTACTTGGGGCCACCTTCATGATGTGTTGTATATCCACGCCGTCCATCAGTTTTTCCATCCCATTTTAGAACGTGGACTCAAACATTAAAGCAGATCAAAGACTCCGGTGGACCATAATCGTCGATAACATCCAAAGCTCAGCTGCTGAAGAAATGTATGGGCGGAGTGATAAACAATACATTCATCAATGTCGGGCCCACATGGTAAGGATAACAGCTAGTCCGCTCCCAACAGATACACCCTAAAATAGTAATATTCACAAACAAAGAAAGCGGAATACGTACTTTCACAGACTCTGTGAAAATCAAGGACGGTCCATTCATCAGGCAACCTACACCGTCGAAATCAACCGAAAAACAATGAATGACCAACCATACGAATCAATTCCTCCACTTTTCACTACAAGCGATCTTCCCCGTATGGCCCACCTTTTCAACGGCTTGGATGCTCCATCAATCAACACATTAGAATCAGACAAACTGATGCGTGAAAGTTACCATACAACATTTGTACGTGAATATTATATTACACGATCCAGTGCACACATCTTCAGTGTAATAATAGTTCAAACGAGTTGTGTGCGGCCCACGTGATGTGTGGTTGAGATCCACTCCGACCATCGTTTGATGGTGGGCCCAAATGGAGCGCGTGAATGATGGACGGCTTGGATGTCATCAAAACATCAAGGTAGGGCCCACAGAGGTCGACTGCACATGATCATTTTCCTGTAGCAATTACAAGCATTCCTGATCACCATCGCTACATTTCCTCTCGCCGGCGGGGGAATGCGTCAGATCCCGGCCCGGCGATCCATCCCCATCGCGGACGAGAAGGGCGACGAGGAGATCGGCAAAAGCGCCGACGATGAATTTGTGGGTGTTCTGACGATTGAGCGCAAGATAGCAAAGGAGAAGGTCGTGGAGATGGTCCCAGTGGGCCCTAGCATCGTCGAATCCCTGGGCCAGGATCATCTCCTCCATCGATCTCTTGAAGTCCATGTAAGGGTCGGGGGAGTAGGTGGGAACGGCGATCCCTCCACCGCCGAAGACTGACGTGGCCTCATCGTGGACGATGGATTTGGATCTGCCCGGCGAGGAGAAGAAGAATCGACCGTTGGAGACGTGAATGGCCGGATCTTCTTCTTCGGAGAAGGAAGAAGATGTTGAGGAGGAAGAAGAGGAAGTTGAATTGAGAAGGGTTTCTGAGGAATAATCGGATGTTGAGTTGTAGAGGGAGTTGAAGTTCTTGAAGAGGACCGTTTGGGAATTTTTGGAATTGTTGTGGGGTTTTTCGGAAGGAGTTTTTGTTGGCTCGAGAGAAGGTTGGGTGGCAGTGATGGAAGAAGGGGTTTTGCTTTTGCTGCTGCGTTTGAGTTTTGAGATGCAGAGATGGAGATTCTCTCGAAGGGTATTGTTGGGCATTTTTATTTTTCTTCTCTCTCTCTCTCTCTCTCTCTCTGATGAAGAAGAGAAGGGATTTTAATGAGGTTTGCTTGCTTCACACGTACTTATGCACGCGGGGCACGTGCGAATTAATAAGGCTGTGGGACATCAGAGCAGTATATTAGGTTTGAAAACGGAGAGATTGCGTCCTGCCCGCCTCCAGCTGGACGATAATCCGTCCACGCAAGGGGTCGATGAGTCCCACCGTGATAATGGGTTTTATCCACGCCGTCTATACTTTTTTGCAGCTCATTTTATGGCAGAATCTCATAAATGAGGCAGATTCGAATTTCAGGTGGACCACATTATAGGAAATATGGAGATTGAATGGCCACCGTTAAAAACTTCTTGGGGCTGAAAGAGTTTTGTACGAGCCGATATTTGTATTTTCCCTACTAAAAAGTCGGATAGGAAATAAACATTACAGTGGCCGTAGGGAGTTTTAACGGTAGTCGTTTAATAGCAACTGATTCTGATGGGGATCTACCTTATTTTCGGGATCATGCTCTAAAATTAGCTGAAAAAATGGATGGACGGAATGGATAAAATATATACTGTAGGTCATGGTGGGGCGATAAGCGTTATGGAAGTTACCTTGGGCCCACCTGGATGTATATGTTATATATCCACGCCGTTCATCCGTTTTTCTGGCACATTGTAAAGCATGAGCAGAAAAATGAAGCGGTTTTAAATCTAAGGTGGATCACATTGCAGGAAAAGTGGTGATTGAACGGCAACCGTCCAAAACTTTCCAGCGCTTACTATAACTTTTATCCGTCATCTAACCTATTGATAAAGTCACAAAAAAATGGACGAAGGGTATTCAATTACCAATATTTCCTGTGGTGTGGTCCACCTGGGATTTGGATCTGCTTCTTTTTTAGGTTAATGCACTCAAATGAGCTGGCAAAACTGATGGACGGGACGGATGTACAGCACATACTTAAGGTGGGTACCAAGATCACAGGCTTACTGAAGTCGTGTTTCCCCGCCTAACCGAATCTAATCTGAAAATGAACTTGTAAGGTGGGCCTATCCAACACTACGGATTGCAAACGGTTTCTATGGCCCTTTTCTACTATGTGTTGATGAAATCCTCTCCGTCCATCATGCCTGCCATCCCACGCTTGGTCATTGGCTCAAAAATCAGGTCGACCCATGACACATAAATGCTACACGAGTAGGAACAGTTGGTCAAGGGTGGTGTCCCCTCTCACAACTGTTACTGCTACACGAGTAGGACGAATTTTATGGATCGTCCTGTATTTTGGGGGCATGGCCAAACGGGAGAGGGCATATGAGATGGTTGGAGTGGATGTCATGGACACGTCATCCTTGCACCCTAATTTGGTGAGAATGTTTGGGGGTGGGCCATCCCTATATAAAATTCGGATCGGAAAAGTCCTAACCGTCCAAATTTAATGGTGTGGCACCAGTGATTAGTGAACGGACGTGATTTCTGATCGTCCGGCATCGAGAAATGCGAATCACTTTTTGGCAAGGCCAGGTATTATGTGACTTTGGCACGTGTGATGCGTGTAAACTTGGGTATGGTAATGGTACGTGTGGGTGATAAACTCCTTACATGGTTCACCACCGTTTTGAAAATAGTGGCCACTCATTTCTTCACGTATGGAACTCGTGTACAGCAATCCAGATCATCTAAACAGTGGGTAGATATCCCTCGAAATCGGATTGCGTACTGAGTTAGTAAGTACGCTTTTATCGTATCGAGTAAACTCTGTTGGGCCCACCGTGATTGTGTGTGATTTATCCACGCCGTCCATCCGTTTTTCCAGCTAATTTCAAGGGTTGAGCCGAAGATTGAAGCATATTCAAACTTCAAGTGGACCATATCATAGGAAACATTGGGAATAATGATTTCCACCGTTGAAACCTTTCTGGGGCCCACAATGATGTTATTTGTCATCCAAGCTGTTCATAATATCACACAGACATGGATGAAACATGGATGAAGGGAAAACACAAATATCATCTTGATACATAACTTCCGTAGTCCGTAAAAATTTTCAACGGTATACATTAAATTTACACTGTTTCTTGTGGTGTGGTCCATTTGTGTTTTGGATATTTATCAATTTGTGGCTAAAGCCTTAATATTATCTGGTAAAATAGATAGACGGAGTGGATAAAGGACATAAATCACGGTGGACCCCACAGATTTTACTCGTTCCTCAGTATGCAATCCGCACCGGATATCCTGACCATGCAATTTATGGCTGCCAGATTGATGGTTAAAAGTAAATCTATGACGTGTCCAAATTCAATGTAAAAAGGTTTCACTGTCTTTTATAAGTCTAACCTTTTGTCACGTCCCATCCATAGTCACGTCAGAGATTTGGACGGTCTGTATTGCAACACGACTCTCCCATACTGGCGGTGAAATACGCCCCCCTTTCCATCGGACGCGGTTTGTCAGGTGACCCAAACACGGGCCGTCTAGCTAGTCTCAGAGCTCTGTGGACCCCACCATGATATACGTGTTTTATCATCACTGTCCATCTACTTTTCCAGCTTATTTCCGAGCATGATCCCAAAAACGAAACAGATCCAATGCTGAAATGGACCACACCACAAGAAACAGCCACGATTGAATACTAACGGTTGAAAACTTCTTAACGGTCACAAAAGTTTTGAATCAAGCTAATATTTGTGTTTTCCCTTCATTTAGGTCTGTTTGACCTTATGATTAGTTTGGAGTGCCAATAAATCTCACTGTGGGCCCTAGCAAGGTTTCAACGGTGGATAACGTTTCATATGGTGTGGTCCACTTAAGCTTTGGATTTTCCTTATTTTTAGGATTACGCTCTAAAATAAAATTTAAAAATGGAACGATGGTGTGGATGAAAACACATGCACCGTGGTGGGACACACCAGCTAGCTGGCTAGTGTTTGCATCACCAACCAACCGAGTCCCTGTCTATCAAACACCACATGACGCTGATTTCATTGCTACTCTGACTCTGCCGACGTGATGTGTTCTGACATGGCTGGATTTTTTTGGAGGCGGATTAGGTGCCGCCCCTCCCGCCAAAGAAAGCGTGACGATTACTGTGGGGCCCACATTCTATATCCATCCGGTCCGTCCATCTATTTTATTAGATCAGAGCGAGTGAGCCCGAAGCAGGTCCAAATCTCAGGTGGACCATCATATAGAAAACAATGGTGATAGAACACTCATTCATTAGAAAAAACTTACTAAAGGCTCGAGAGTGTGATTGAACACTTTCAGGGGCTGTTTGATTTTCAAGTCCACCGGTTTGAAATCCACGAGGACTTACATCTCGATAAATCGGTCCAAAACTCATAATTATGCTGATTTATACTTGTGGGACCTATCTTGATGTATGTTATTTATCCACACCATCTAACCTTTGTAACGGCACATTTTATGGGCATAAATCTAAAAATGGGAAAAATCCCAAGTTCGACTGGGCCACACCTTAAGAAACATGGATGTTTATTTGCCATCCAACCGATTCATAAGGTCACATAGTCACAGATGAAGGGAAAACAGATATATCAGTTTGATCCAACACTTCTAGGGCCTCAAAAAGCTTTCAATATGGTGTGGTCCACTTTAACTTTATATCTGCCTCGTTTTTTGGATCATGCCTAACATGAGCTGACTAAAGGGATGAACGGTATAGATAATAAACCTATATCATGGCAGGCTCCACAAATGCAACATTTGTTAGTCTGGGACTCTGGGTGACGTTAGGGGCTATAAATGAAGGCGGCGGTCAACATCACCTCAAAAATGCAGCCGTATTTGGAAAATCAAATAGCCGTAAGGTGATTATGTTTATTTGACCTCCAACATGTTGGAAAGGTCATACAAACCGAGATGAATGAAAATAAATAAATATCAATCTGATCCTAAACTTTTATAACTCATTATAAATTTTTAATAGTTCAATCATCATAGTAACCTATTATATGGTTTACCTTAGGTTTATATTATTTCCTTTTTTTTGCTCATATCCTGGACATCCTAAATTGAAATGGTAAAATAGGTGGACAATGTGAATATAAAATACAAACATTATAGTAAGCCCTATGTTAAGGGCTGCACCATCGCAAGGCTGGGGCGCACCTAATCCATTCTAGAGTTATTGTGGCATGTGATGCTATCAAAAATGGATGAACCTGACAACTTTCGGAGATTGGATTAGGTAAGCTCCGGCAAGAGTGTGGCTTTTACAATGGGGCCACTAGGATGTAAGTAGTACTATATATTCATGTGGTTCTTCAGTTTTGTCATATCATTTTAGGGCATGAGTTAAAAAATTAAATATATTAAAATTTTAAGTAAACCTAGAAAATGAAGCAAATTGAATTCTCAAGTGGATGATATTATAAGAAACAGTGATGAAAAGCTGTTGATGGGTTGCAAATGTTTTGTATCAAGTTCAAATTTGATTCTTTTCCTTCATTTACATTCTGGTGACCTCACCAATAAGTTGAATGAAAAATAAACATTCCAGAAGTATTACGGTGGGCACTTGGGGAAGGCATTTGTCACCAATTTCTCCACCTAAGATTAGATCTTCTTCAATTTTGGGCTCATGCCCTACATTGATAAGGTAAAATAGATGGATTTTGTGGATATAAAATAAATACACCAAGGTGGGCTCATGATAAGGGTGCACGGTCTTGGGTGAGGCTCACCTAATTAGCTCCCACAACTACTGATTATATGGATTAATATTGTGCACTAAGCTCAATCAAATCTCACTACAGCATTTTTAACACCAGCATTAAGCCTCATCAAATCTTACCATGCGAAAACAAGGGTGCTTGGTGGTTTATGAATCCTCAGACCTTTTAAACATACTGTGTGTTCCTGGCTCAGCTCATGGCTCAATCAAATCCCATCATATCAGGTTATCATCAAGGTACTAAGGGCACCATGTAATCCAAGTCCATTAGGTCTACACCTTTTGACAGAGTTGATATAGACCATTTAGTGACAGGACTCCTACTCGATAGTGACCCCTCCTGATCTCTTTATTGGCTGATGTCGTTAGCCCACCATAATCTATATATATATTTTTTATCCACTTTGTCCATCTAATGAGCCTAAAAAAAGAGGCATATCTAAATATGAGGTTGACAGCACCACGAGAAACGGTGGTGATTGAATGCCGACTATTAAAAACTTCCTAAGGCCCATTGTAATGTTTATTTGACATTCTCTTAATTAGATCACATGGACTAGGATGAAGGGAAAACACAAATATCAACTTGATGCATAACTTTTTTGGTGCTAAATGAGTTTTTAATGGTTAGTGTTCAATTACTTTTGTTTCCTGTGGTGGTACACATGATATTTAGATTTGTCGTATTTTTTGGTTCATGCCTTAAGATAAGCTGGAAAAATGAATGGACGTTTTAGATAAAACACATATATCATAATAGGACTACAGGCCTTTCCCAGCACACATGACATGGAGGAGACTTGTTTGTGGTCTCACCAAAAAAGTTCTCATTGTAGAAGTCACGTGGGATGTATTGTTTGTGAGAAATCCAATCCATACATCTGTTCTAGCTCATGCTACAACTTGAGTCCTAAAATACCTGAGAGATAAAACTCAAGTGGGCCACACGATAAGATATGGCATAGAAAGAAATACATACTATCAAAACTTTTCTATAGTCCACTGTTATGTTTATATGCCATCTAAATCCATTGGGATGAACTAAAAATACAAAATTAGCCTGATTTAAAACATTTATGACCTAGTGAGTGCTCCAATGGTGTGCATTCAATCTCCACTGTTTGCAGATTCTGATGGTGTGGTGTAACACATAGCACCTAGAAAAACCACTTTGGGTCCCACAATGATGTGTTTGTTTCATCTATGTTGTCTATCCCTTTCCAGATCACTCTACATGTAGTAATCCAAATCCTAGGTAGAGCACATCATAGGAAATAATGTCAATTAAACACCTACATTAAAAGCTTACTATGGCATGCTATATTGTTTATTTACTATCTAACCCGTTGGTTAGGTCCCATAGAATTGGATGAAGTGAAAACACAAATACCACCTTATTCAAGACTTCATAGCCCTTAAGAAGTTTTTAACTACCAGCGTTCAATTACAATTATTTTTAGTTGTGTGATCTACTTAAAATTTGGATACGTTTTATTTTTGGGCTAATAACTTAAAATAAGTTAGAAAAATGACTGGATAGAGTAGATAAAAGGCATATGTTATGGTTGGGGCCATATTGATTTTCTAACACCACATATTACATTGCGGGTCCTTTCCTATCATGCGTCCCACATAAATTTTGGATCTGCCTCATTTTTTAGACACAGATTAGGTACTACTTTTGCCTGTACTGACCTCCAAACTAGGGTTGAAAGTTGGGTGGATTTAACCCGACAGACCGTGACCGACCCAACATTGGGTTGGGTTGGGTTCAGTCTTAGAGTTGTACAAATACCAACTTGAAAAAAACTTGGGTGGGGCTTAAGTTTAGTTCTTGAGTTGCTCAGTCCAACCCAAACCGACTGATGTATAGGTTATAAATTGTAGTTGAGTATAGATTGTCTAGATTGAAGGCACAAGAAAATCATGTGATGTAGGTTTCATTCATCCACATCATTTCCAATGAATCCATGCTAAAGATATACTTTGGATTTCTCTCTCAAGTAGATTGCGTACTACACAACACAACTTTTAAAGAAGTAATTATTCTATATTTTAATTTATTTGTCTAGAAAAATGAAATTCTTTACTATATATATATATATATATATATATATATATATATATATATAAAATAAAATCATATGTACAGAATATAAAACATGTATTAAAAATATAATAAATTAATATTATTATGAAAATATTAGCATGTATCCACCGATCAACCGATCCATTTGAGTTGAGCTTGGGTTGAAAATTCTCAACATGAGATCAATCGTTAGATTGGCTTTTAGTGTATTTGAGCTCGGGGTTGGGCTAGGGTTGAGCACCAACCCAACCTAACCTGCCTGACTTTCGGCCATACTCCAAATAGGCTGGGACTTTAAGAGGGTCATCATGATTTATGGGTTTATCTGCACCGTTTATCCATTTTAGTATATCATTTCGTACACAAGCTTCTTTTTTTTTATTTAACAAAAAAAAAAAAAAAAACAAAGATCCGACGGTCAAGTGGTACGAACACGAGACAGGCAGGGCAGTACCTAATCCGCGTCCTCTCATTTTTCAGCTCATGTCCGAACATGAGCCGGAGAGACGGTTGGAAGGGTTGGATTTTTTGAAAAAAATATTTAAAAAATCACGGTGGGCCCCACATAAGCTTCCTCCACAGGAAGTTCGTGTGAGAGGGCGCACAGGCAACTCGCGACGCGCACACATGAGAAATCTCATTTGCCAGAGATTTTACGTGTACAGAACGGTTAGTCAGAATGGACGGCCCGAAAAGTAGTTTTCAAGTGACGTTGTACGATTGAGATTTTACGTGTAATGAAAGGACGGACCATGAAAAAGCGGCTTTCTTCCCTGTTTTTTCACTCACCTCTCTATTATCCATGATGAGTATTTCT
This sequence comes from Magnolia officinalis, assembly GCA_021015155.1. Lineage (NCBI taxonomy): Eukaryota > Viridiplantae > Streptophyta > Magnoliopsida > Magnoliales > Magnoliaceae > Magnolia > Magnolia officinalis. Next base: position 85,768,204 of record JAJHSJ010000007.1, read on the forward strand.
CACCATCTGGCCCATCCAAGGTGGTAGCCTCTGTATGAACGGTTTGGATCATCATTTAAAGGAGACTACGCCAACACCACCCACATGGATGATGTGTCAATATGTTAGGCCAACCTGATGTGTGTAGTTTATATCTACGCCGTACATCCGTTTTGACCCATCATTTTAGAGTATAAACTCAAAAATGAAGCAGATCTGAAGCTCAGGTAGACCACACCACAGGAAGTAGTGGTGATTTAACGCTCACCATTAAAAACTTCTTGGGCCCACTAAACTTTTGGATCAGGATGATATTTGTGTTTTCCTTTCATCCAGGTTTGAGTAACCTTAGAAACCGGTTGGATGACAAATAAATATTACGGTGGGCACTGGAAATGTTTCAACGGTGGGTGTCATTAATTCTACTTTTTTCCTGTGGTGTGGTCCACTTGAGATTCTGATCTGGTTTATTTTTTTGTTTCTGCACTATAATAAAATGGAAAAACGGATGGACGGCGTGGATATAAAACAGATATATCAAGTTGGGCCCCACAGCCCAACACATCACCACATCACCTAATCCGTGTCCCACGGGCGAGACTCGTCATTTATCGAGTTCGTTTTGCCTCTGCCGAGACTGACGATCCAGCGTGTGTGGATGGCTACTGGGGTCCACATCCTAAGTGATCCCATGATTGAAACCATCCATTTTAGTCTTGAAAGGATGATCTTGATCATCGATATCTTGAAATTAGTAAGGAAATTAATATTTTCACTGGCTGCCAATCAAATTGGATGCCAAAATAGTCTCGAAATACAATGATTCCAACCAGGAATGAAAGAACACTACAAGACCTTTCAGATGATTAAAAATTGACTTAATTAGACATCAACCAATGGAGTTATAAGCATCTCCGTTCGATCACGCGATTTGGAAAGATTTACACTCCATATTAAAAAAAGACGATTGAAGAGTACCAACATGCATTTAAGATATCGAATGATCTCCGAATTAGGCAATTCTGATCTCATCTGGAAGTTTGTCAAGTTTCCATTCCAATCACCTCAAAATAGTCTGAATTCGACTTCTGAAGAGAGAGTTATAAGGCTTATTATTAAACAAGGAGATGAAGAAAAAATTCAGGACCAACGACTGCGATCCCACTTAGGGCCCGTTTGGCCGGGTGGATTGGAAGGGAGTGAATGGTATTAGGGTGGATGGCGTGGATTTCTAGGTAATGATGGTGTTGTCAGCAGATTGTCTTGAGATCCATGGGATTGCTATATCCCTGGATTGATACATCCATTCCGTTTCGCACGCCTGGCCAATTCGGAGATTAAAGCTTTCGATCCCTTCCAATCCCACGAACCAAACACGTCGCAGGCTAATTTGAACGGATTAGGATGGATTGGATGGGATTTAAAGGTAATGATGGTGTTGTCAGTGGATTGTCTAAAGATCCATTGGATTTGGATCAGATCACCTACACTGTTTGGCATGCCCGACCATTCCCGAGATTTACCATCCAATCCCTTCCACTACCATCTAATCCCTTCCAATCCAACCGGCCAAACGGGCCCTTATGGATGTCGAAATGATATCGTAATACATCGATTCCCGTCAGCAATAAAAGAGCACTAAAAGACCTTTCGAATAGCAAAAGATAAACCCAATCCAACATTAAACGATAGAGTTATGAGTATCTCCATTAAATCACACATTTTTTTGAAAGATTTATACTTAATATTGAAAAAAAATGATCCAAGAGTACCAATATGCCTTTAAGATATCAAATGGTCTCCAAATTAAGCAATTTCCAACAACCTAAAAATACCCCGAATTCTAAAGTTTAAGATCAACAATGAATCGTAATTAATTGAAAAATATTAGTTATGGTATTAAAAAGAATACGGACGGTTCAAATCGTCAGATCATCTCATTATGTGGGCCTAAGTGAGTAGCGACGTACGCTAGATCCTGAGTGGCGACAGACGCAAAACAGGAAAACTTGTATTCGCTCGCATGAGTTACACGTGTCCTCTCAGTGAATACGATAAATAGGAATACTTGGTCAAGATCAAAACCGTTCATCAGTTAGAATCTATAGTGACATACAGCTGGACAAAAAATCAGGTTGGATAGGAAGGTGAAACATTTACATGAATACGGATGGCTGGCCATCTCTTATAGCCGTCTTTTTTAGTTTAAGATATGGCCCACTTGATGAATGGCTAGTGTGATTTTCAGAATGGGTCAGATTTTGAAGAATAATGCTGTGATGGCATGTGCCATGTCCCACTTCATCTCACAAGTACACTTGCATTCAACGTTGTCTGAGAGATGATGCTGAAAGGTAGCAGTTCGGCGTTGCATTAAATGTTGAGTAGACCGCCAGGGCGGACGTTGATTCATTGCGATTTATTGCGAAAGACTTTCGCAAGTTCATGCGCTGGAAACCTAAGTGGGGCCCACCGTGATGTATCTGAATCAGGCTAGTATTTGTGTTTTCAGTTCATCCCTGTAGGAATGATTTTATGAACGGTACGGATGTCACGAAACATCACTGTCGACAGCAGGGAGGTTTCAACGGTAGTAATTTCCCCAACTGCCAATCAATAACATGAAAATAGACAATGAAAATTAACTGGAGAAATAATTTTTTATTTTATTTTTATAAGTCCAATCAATCTTAATTGGGATGGGAGAGATGGTATGTGGTTCACAATGCATGTTTGCAAGCAGTAATATTACATGAGAAAATGTCACCTAGGGGCTTTAATGCCAAGCATGATAAGTTGGCATGCAATCCCATTTTTCTTTCTAATGACTCGCATGGTAGAACATCCCGGTGAGGAATGCGAGAGGCGAGTTAGACATGGGGATTAATAAATTTTTAAGGAAATCTAGCCGTCCACTTGTTGCAAACTCTTCGGATCGAACGTAAAATGTTTCTCTAACCGTTAAAATTACAGCCTACTGATTGGATGGTGACCGCATCCAGCCCCTTTTCCTTTGAGGTACTTTATATCTTCCTGGGGCCCACCAGGACAAGGGTTCCGATCAAAAACATATTTTCCACGTGTACCATGAGCAGGAAACCAAATAGGATTTGACTACAGCTGGCTGCGTATTGGCCAGTTGTACGGGCACGACTTGCTAATTCCTTGCAGCAAAGTGTGTGGGGTCCCCCGTGATGTTTTTAATATATCCGCTTCGTCCATACGCTTCTCTGCATCATTTTATGACATGAGCCAAACATTGAGAGAGATCCAACACTCAAGTGAGCCACACTATATGAAAAATAGAGTTTCTACGGTTGAAAAATTAAATGGCCTGATTTCTTAGACAGAAAAAACAGATGGAGAGCTCAGATCTGTCACAGGTGTTGAAATTCAAATATTTTGTCTTAACGAGAGTAAATGCAAGGGAATTACAATGCAGATGGGAAACATGCCTTGTATTCCAAATCACCATTAATATTCTAAATTCTAATTAGTGTGTATATGTGATATCTATCGTAATAATTATAATAAGCTCACTATAATATATACTTTTGCTAAAAATAGAGAAATTTCAAGCCAAGGGTGCCACAAACGGAAGGATCACAATCAAACAGCTTGTCAATATTTTTTAATTGTCCATTTAGATAGCCAATATTAAGACAATTTGGATAATTCTATCGGTGTAATTTTAATGATGTAACTGATAATTGAATTGTTTTAGAGTATCATAAACATGCCATGTATATGACATATGTGTTCATAATGGCATCTTTGTTTACATGTGCAACTCTTGAAAGGAGCTTAAAAACTAATTTCACGCTCGTTTACTTCTAAATCCTTCCTTACATATTAATTTCATTTATTGCATATTTATTTTCATTTCATTTCAATTTCGTGCATTTGTTCTCATCCAAACGCATTGCAAACTCAAAGGAGCTTAAAAAGGCATTTCACCCTCAATTACTTGCAAATCCTCCCTCACATAGAGATTTCATTTGCTGGCCTATTTATTCTTATTGCATTTCATTTCCATGCATTTGCTTTCATCCAAACCCATTTCAAACTCTCCAAAAGAGCTCAAAAAGGCATTTCACCATCATTTACTTCCAAATCCTCCTTTACATAGAGATTTCATTACTAGCCTATTTATTCTTATTTCATTTCATTTTCATGCATTTGATCTCATCCAAACACATTTCAAATGACATTTATATCCGTTTACTCTCAATTCCCTCCATTTACCTCAATTTACTCGCATCCAAATGGCCTCTTATGTGGGCCCACAGAAAATCCTATGAGAAATCCACTTCATCCATCAGTTTCTCAAGCTCACAATAAGACAGGACTCCAAAAATCAGGTAGATCAATAACTCGGGTAGCCCACATGATAAGGAAACTTGTACGTGCATAGGTTTTGTTATTAAATGGCACATGGGGTGGCTTATTGTCAATCCAAAGAGTTCATTCATTCATACAATTAGGAGTAAACCATGGAGTAAAAAAATTTCAATCGAGTTATCCTAAGCTACCAATCAATAACATGAAAATAGACGATGAAAATTAAATGGAGAAATATAATTATTAAAAAAAAAAAAAAAAAGTCCAATCACCATCTTGATTGAGATGGGAGAGATGCCCACATACCTTTGGTTCACAATGCATGTTTGCAAGCAGTAACATTACATGAGAAAATGTCACCTAGAGGCTATAATGCCAAGCATGATAAGTTGGCATGCAATCCCATCTTTCTTGCAAATGACTCACATGGTAGAACATCCCGGTGAGGAATGCGAGAGGCGAGTTAGACATGGAGATATCGAAGAACCATCCATGGTTGTTCACATGAGTTTTGTACTTAGACAAAACAAGCCATGGAAAATACTCCATGGCACGTTCTGTTCAAGTACGAAACTCATATCAACAACAAGAGTTCTCAGGAAGTCCGCACCATTTTTTACCCTTAGCACAACTTACTATAAGGAGAATCTAAGTAGTCAGGAGAGCTTTGAGCCTAAGTGTCTAGCTCTTAGTGCCACTAGATCATTTTAAGCACAAGCACATAAGCCAAGCCCCTGGCACTAGCCAATGATCTCACAAGCACTAAGCTAGGCATCACTTCATCTTGGTTTCCAAGACACTCATTAGATGGGGACCACAGCAGACATGCCTAGGCCAATAATCTAGCTCTTTCTTTCTTTTTTCAAAAGATTACAAAATTTACTAAAACCAACAAAACTGAAAATAGACCGACAGCCATATCTGGAAGTAACCCTCTCATCACCACCGCAGTGAAACAGATGTACAGTTTGAAGCATCAAAGTCCCCATCCAGTCCCCCAACAGGCCAAAGAAGAACAGCCACTGAACTCTGGCCTCACTCAATTGCTGATCGTAAACATGATTTTCATCTTTAAAGCTACACCCGACACAACCTTGTCATTGAAAATTCTGCCTCCACTTTCCCTCTATAGCCTCCAAAGGACACTGAATAACACAATTCCAAATACTGTTCTTACGACCTTTAGAAGGTCCTTTGGACCATTCTAGCAGCAAATCACCACTGGACACATTGAAAACCCAATGCATCATGAATCTCACTAGAGAAAAAAGCCCAAATCTCCTTAGCCACATTGCAATAAATGAATAAGCCATCAGTTATTTCTCCTTCTGATATGCATATAATGCATCTACTTGGAAGCAAGAACTTCTGCTTCTCGAATGAATCTAGCTCATTTGCTCATCATGTGGACCAGGCATACGTTGATTAAGGTCTGTTGGCAATTTTTTCGTCCATGTTTTTCTCATCACATGTGGCCCATCTAATGAGTGCATGCCTGATTTATGGGCCAGGTAACAGTAATGATAGTGGGACAAATGATAAATGGACCATATGCAGCAAACCGGTGCCAGATTGGCCAACATACCTGGAATGGCCTCTTCAAAAAAAAAAAAAATTGAACTCTTTCATCCCAATAATTGTAACTCTTAGCTGCTCACCAGAAGTCTTTACAGGAACATTCACCACCTCTGTAACGGTGGAAACGAGTCCTGTCCCTCACAACTATCTCGCTATCAAACACCTTTGACACCCACTTCATGAAACTGTGGCAATCTTCGCAAATCCTAAGATTCTTCACTATTTGAATGTGTGACCCCTTCCCCACATTCAACAGCCCAAATGCAACTGCTAACTTCTCACCGTGTAATAGAATAGCTTCCTTCTTCTCTTCCTCTTCTAAATCAACCAACACACTCCCAATGTTTGGAGCATACCCCAACGACTTCAACTCCCTAACAATTTCATCCAATTTCTGATAGATATCATCAGCTCTTGAATGTGTCTGATCACCCATCGCAAATTCATGTATCTCACCATTCAATTCAATCCAACTGCAACCTCTCTCCTTTGTAATTCCCTTGTTCTTCATCAATTTCCTCACCTCCCCTACATCCCCCCACCTGTTTGCCTTCGCATAGATGTTCGATAGAAGCACATAAGCCCCATCATGATTTGGGTCTATCTCTAACAGCCTCCTCGCTGCCAATTCGCCCAACTCAATGTTCCCATAGACCCTGCAGGCGCCTAATAGCGACCCCCACACGACAACATTGGGCTCGAACGGCATTGTCTCTATAAGCTCGACTGCTTCATTTAAGAGATTGGCACGGCCAAGGAGATCCACCATGCAACCATAATGCTCTTGCTTGGGTGTGATATTATATTCTTTGGTCATCGAGGCGAAGATCTGCCGGCCCTCGTCAACCAATTTCGCGTGACTACATGCATAGAGCACCCCCACAAATGTCACCCCGTTCGGCTCAACCCCCTCAACCCTTTTCATTTGTTCGAAGAGCCTTAATGCCGACTCTCCATTCCCATGCATGGCGAGTGCGGTTATCATGCTCGTCCAAGAGATCACATTTCTCCGAGACATGTTATCAAAGACATGGCATGCCCCATCCAAGCTCCCACATTTGGCGTACATGTCTATGAGAGCATTACTTACAGAAAGAATGCCATTAAAACCATTCTTGTCAATGAAGATATGGATCCATTTTGCTTGTTCTAGAGCACCCAGATGGGCACAGGCGGAAATTACACTCAACATGGTGACTTGATCTGGTCTTATGCCTGAAACTTGCATTTCCTTGAACAGTTTAAGAGCTTCATTGGGATGGTCACTCTCCGCGTAGCCCGCGATCATCGCACTCCAGGCAACCAAGTCCTTCTCGTGCATTTGGTCAAAAATTGCACGAGCAGCTTTGAGTTTCCCAAGCTTAGAGTATCCCGAAACCATGGCAGTAGATGTGACTAAGCTCTTCGGCGATATTTTGTCAAACAGTCGGTTCGCTTGATCCATGGAACCGCAATTTGCATACATGGCAATAAGGGCGCTCTGCAAATGAGAATCCAAAGCAAAATTCCTCTTGGAGATGTATGAATGGATCACTTTGCCAGAATCTAAGTTTCCGGAACGACTGCAGGCTGAAAGAACTGTGGCAAGAATGACCTCATCAGGCTCTTCTACCTCGGAGCTCATCATTTCTTCAAACAGTCGCAAGACATCGTCGTGGAGACCAGAATTGGAATAACTGTCAATTGAAATTAGATGAGAAGTCGTTAAAAAGAAAGAACCCACTTCTTTTTTTTTTGAAAGATTAGAAAGAACCCAAAGAATTAATTGAAGAGGCTTGCTAAGCACACACAAGTGTGTTAAGTCGACTCATCTTGGCACCACCACATGTCCACATGACATCCGTGTGAGAGATCCAAACCGCAAATCAAGTGGATCCCACAATGTAGATGACCTTGCCCGAAAATCTGGCCAGTTCACTGACAACTGACAAGGTCGGCTACAGTTTATGAAAAAAAAAATGCACAGCTACAAAAAATGGCCAAGTTTTTCTAAGCTGTCAATAACATTGTGGCCCACATGATGAGTGGACGAGCCTGATTTTTCCACCTGGGCCATCTACATGGTCAGCTCAAAGTCATGGATAACTCAAACCTCATGCCCATGTTCTATTTAAACATGTGATACCAAGATGAGCAGCCTTAACTCTTGCTTAAAACCAATAAATACTACCATATGCCTTAACATACATATAGACAGCTTACAAAAAGATAATTACTGAAACAGTCCAAAGAAAGGAAGACTAAAGATTGGATAGTTAGGATCTTCTAATCTGGAATTGTTTTGAGGCAGTACCAATCAATTATGGGTCCCTTAGATCAATGGTCTGGATCACTAAACCATGGGCTCCACTTGTCTAGAGGTACACTATTGACATCCCAAGAGGAATTATAATACTGATAAGTAGATTCTATGATATACGGTGTGGCCAGATAGTACAAGTAGGACTTGGAGGGATGGTTTGATTATACAGAGCATTGATCAAATAGGCCCCACTGCAGGTTGGCAGTGCTCCAAAATGTTCCATATTGGAACATCCGAACCATCCAAAATATGGAGCCTTTTCCCTGTCCATTGATGTATTTATTTATTTATTTTTCTTAACACCAATTTCTAGGGCACAGATGAAAGGATGAATGGCCCAGATCACAGAACCATGGGCAATGCTATATGTCCCAGTGCAACAGAATGCATTCCTTGTTTTACAAACAAGCCATAACGCCCTTTCAAATTGTTCCTCAGCTGGATTAACAAGGTTTGCAGGCAACGGTAGCCACTATCAGCATGTCCACAGTGACTGGATCAGGTGGGCCACCAAACAGATGAAACATAGAAACAGAGCACTCATAAGGCTACTGATGCACCAGGACTAATAGATAGCATATTAACATGCTTGATTGATCCAATCATTGATTCAAAGGGTACTAAAGGTGGAAGACACCCCAACCATCTTCCAGACTGGAAGATCTTAGCCCTCCAACTTTTGTTCTTTTAATCTTAACCGTCTATTTGTAGAGCACTAAGCCAAAGAACACTAATTGGACGGTCATGGCCGTCCAATCCCAGCCACAAATAGTGTGGCTGACTGGATGACCATTCTCCAGATCACAGTCCCAGCGGCGGCTAACAACACCAATAACCAAACAGACGCTCACGACTTACTACATACCCATCCATCATAACGCTCCATGCAACCCCATCTCTGTGCCACATTCTATCGAACACCATCCGAGCATCCGAAATCTGCCCACACGCTGCATAGAACCCAACCAAACCGGTCTGGATGAACGCGTCTGACTCGAGACCCATCCTCACAGCAAACCCATGAACCTCCCTCCCTTCCCAAAACGCAGAAACTCGAGCCAACGCCTTCAGCAGCGGCGGTAAGCTGAACTCTTCAACAGCCACGCCGTCCGTCCTCATATGAGCATAGACAAGGAAGGCCTTGTCGGGTGCAGCGCACCTCGAGAGCTGTTTGAGGAATTGATTGGAGAGAAGGGTGTGGGTGTGGGTAGGGAGAGTTGGAGAAGAGAAGAAGACGGAGAGGGCGTAGTCGACGCTGGAGGAGAGTGCGAGTTTGAGGAGGAGAGAGCGGTCGAGGGCATTGCGGAGGAAATAGGCGTGGAGCTGCTTGAGTTGGGGAAGGGTAGGAGAGGTGGTGGTGGTGGTGGTGGTGGTGGTGGTGATGGAGGTGAAAGAGGAGAGGAGGTTGGGTTTTAGAGTTTGGGTGGGAAGAGGAAGGCGGGAAGGAAGAAGAGCGTTTGAAAAAACGGTTTCCATGGTGGATGTGGGAAGAGCCGCAGAGGTGGGAGTCGTATACAATGCAAAGCTTTGTAGGATAAGCTTTTGACCCACAGCAAGGTCTGTGGGGCCCACCGTCATCTTTGCACGACATCCAATCCGTACATCATGTGCGACGGTTCATGTTCTCTTTGGGACCCAAAAAATCGTACGCCGATTGGCTAGTGACCCTGCCATTAGCCAATGGCTAGTGGTTCAGTGCTCTATGGGCCCCACCATGATGTATGTGTTTCATCCATGCCATCCATCCATTTTTCAGATCATGTTTTGGTACAAGTCCAAAAATGAGGATAGATCCAAATCTCAAGTGGACCACATTATAAGAAACGGTGTTGATTGACCGCCTACCATGAAAATTTCTTGGGGCCGCAAAAGCTTTGGATCAAGCTGATATTTGTTTTTCCCTACATCCAGGTCTGTATGACTTAATCAACGGGTTATAGGTAAAATAAATATTACAGTGAGCCCTCAGACGTTTTTAATGGTAGACATTCAATCACACTACTCTTTTCCTATGGTGTGATCACCAGAGACTTAAATCTCCCTCATTTTTGGGATTAAGCCCTCAAATGATCTGGAAAAATGGTTGGACAGCTTGAATAAAACACATACATCATGGTGGTTCCATGTAGCACCGATCACGTCCAGATAATCAATTGATCCACAACATAATTGTAGGGCTACACCCAGATCCATGGTTCAAGTGGTAGACTGAGTGAAAGATACCTCCAAAGACACCTCGTTTCAACACTGAAGTCTTGGTATCGATTTTCTAGTGGGGGTGGCTAATAGTGAAGTGTGAAGTGACAGTGGGTGTACTAACAAGCTAACAAAAAATAAATAAATAAATAAATAATTTGTAGGGCTGTTAACCGGCCGAGTTCGTGGCGGGTTCAGGTATGTCCAAGCCTAGCCAGGAAAGTATACAAGTGCAAATCCGGCCTAGGCTCGTGATAGGTCAAAACAAAAGGGCCCAAGCCCGAGCCTTGATGACTATGCATGGCCATGCTCGACTCTATTCCGGGCACAAAATAGCCTGGCCCATTGACAGCCCTACACTGTTGCCACGTACATTAAGAGAATCGTACCTAAAACCACTAAAATCATGTAGTGTGGCCCTCCTGAGTTGTGGAATGGTATGATTTTTGGAGCATATAATCATACTGGTAGGGCACATCTTCCGATTGGATTAGATTGGATGTAGAAAAAAAAAAAAAAACTAAAAAATACAGTGGCTGCTACACATTCTTAAAGGTTTTAACAAAGTTCTAAAACTGATTAATCTACTCGAAACTGGGTGGAAAATCAACTTGGTCAACTAGGCGTGACTTGAACCAAGTAACTCATCTTCTAAGGTGGGATTTCATTTAAAAATAAACATGAATTGTTCTGCCCTTACAGATCTGATATTTCAATTTGTAATCATTAAATATCAAAAGCCCAGTCTTTGATTCAACCCGACTCAGAAAAACTTTTGACTCGACTCATCTGAGTCAACTCAAGACAACTAGAGAAGCCATCACTCGATTCTACCGTGTTTTTCTTTGGGACTTGGTTTTGTAATGGAAGACGGGCGGCAAGCCGTTACTTCGGAACTGCCTTTCCCTTAGCACTTACATTATGGCACTCAATATTAATATGAGTAATGCAAATTGGTTAGTATAAGGCCATAACACCATTATTTAAAACCTTTCTGCAAATTTCGTCATATGAAAATCAGTTTGGTGTACCATATCATTCACGGCCGAAAACAAAACATCAGGTTGAGTTTTTGGGATTTTGAACTATGGTTGTAACTCTTGCATTAGAAACCCTGAAATGTTAACATTATTGAGAATTTGCAATATCCGTGGAAAACGCATGTCGCTAGCATTATGATAAGATGTTTTTTCTTTTCCTTTTTTTTTAAAAAAAAATTTATTTTTTATTTTTTATACCAGGCATGTTGGAGTGAACTTGTGTTTGTGCCAAGCGTATGGACCGGACTTTATTCCTGTCGTCGTTATAGCAGAACCTATTTTTGTTTGTCGTCAGAATATCTAGAGCCACCAAAAGAGCAACAGTTGAACTACCTACTACCGAAAGTGTGTATCCGCTGTAATAACATATGGGTGAAAGCTCAACCATTGAAATTGTTGTTAGATTATTTGTCAGCTGTTTGGAGTGTTGTTGGTTCACATTCCTGAAGTTGTCAGAAGTACCTACTTATTTGAAGTTGTTCCTCGTTTCATCACCTCTTTTGGCAGCCATGCTCACCCATGCTACCACTGCAGTTTTCATTTTTATATGAATAAATGTTCATCGTACCTCTCAAACTAAAGTTACTCCTCTCAGGACACCTTAAGTTTGAGGGGGATGTTAGAGTATATTACATAGATTAGGATACGACCTTTTTTTGTTAGTACCTGTCTACTAGAATTTCCCTAGATCGTGAGAAATCTCCTTGTTGTTAATGAAATAATACAAGTTTCATTTTTCACAATGTAGTCTCTGGTTTAATGGATAACGAAAGAGGGAGTGAGTCATTTAAATAGCCTATGGACAAGAGTGTAAGCTTCATATCTGAAAAAGATCATCCCCTTTCTATCAAGGGTAATGTCATTAATAGCAAAGAACAAGGATTGAGAAGGAAGCTAGGTGTTTGATTTCTAAGGAATATTGGATGTTTTCAATCACTTTCACTCCTCAACAATGACAATTCATATGGTATTCAACCTTCATTTTTTTGGAGGATGAAAAACCGATGGTTACCTAATCCAGACAATTGCTCGTGTCCCTGTAGATGGACCATCCCAAAATCTATCAGAGTGGAAGTTCTAAGCAAGCAATCATCAATTTTTTTCCAGTTGAATCAGGCCATTGGCCGTATTTTTCTTAACCATCTATCTGTTGGTCACAATTCAGAAGGATAGTATTGTCACATACAGGAGAGTTTTGGGGGATAATCCAAAAGTGGGATGAATCAGAGCAATTGTCCATGGACCCCACTTGTCAGATTCAAAAACCTGTGTACCACCGTATACTGCTTACAACGGTGCGGGTCATAATTCATATAATCCCTCTACAATAAGATAAAGAAAGTAGAAGTCAGCGGCATAAAGAGCAGTAGATACAACAGTACTCGAAACCAAAACACACAGGCTGCCAGTTACAGTAGACATTGTTCTGTTTTACATGTGAGGACTGAGGAGGTTCCTTCTCATGGTTGTACCCAAGTCCCTACTTCCAGGCCATTACCTGCACACAACAACAACATAAAGAATAACCTCACCTGCATAAATATCAATAAGGAAAAATGCCAAGGGCCTGTTTGGACACACCCTCAAAACAGGCCTGTGATGCCTAAACTCTGTTTTTTAGTCAAACCCCAGTTTGTGTTGTGCATTTGGATGCACTTTCGTGGATGGCACTGGAAAGCCTACTCGATGAAAACCAATCCAACTGGCATTTAACAAGTTGACAAACAAAATTGTGGGGAAACCCTGTTTGCGGAACCCCTCATTTCACAGAGGTTGCATCCAAATGAGCCTCAAACCAGCAACAATTATCTTTCTCCTTCTTTTTTTTTTTTTGGTTACAGAAGTGGACAGTACCACCTAAATTTTGTTGATGATGATTAAAAAGCTGTAATTCTCAAAAAAAAATAAAAAAAATGCATGGGGCTATGAGCCTATGACCGAACCTACCCCCTTGAAACAACAAAGAAAAGTAGTAGTTAGTGATAAATGCTCCAGTGCTCAATTAGGCCCAACTCACATTTTATGGCTACCATGCGAACATCACAATCATCAGACAAATATTAACCATTTGATCAGTAGCCTTTAATATGAACAGTCAAGATGGTTTCAGAAAGTAGCTCCAATCAACAATTTCATCCATCAATTTGTTAAGGACCATCATGAATTGCCTATGATTCTAAGGAATCACTTTCATTAGGCAATTGAAACCATTCCATGCATGGCCAGAAAAAGAGGATGGCTATAGAAAAAAATGCCGAATCAAGGATTAATTAGGTCATCCAATGAGTGCAAGTTTTGCATCATAGCCCGTGAAATGTGTTATGGACTTAATAGACAGTTTAGATCGATCTATTGGACTGTGCAAGTGAACCAATGAATTCCTCCAAGCTAATTTAGTTAAGCATCTGCAATACAATTTCTCTGAAGGTGTGTATAATTGTATATACATTGCTCTCAGCTCCACAATGAGCATTTTAGCCACTAACACCAAACACCAAAGCTTCCACAGAGGGATACCTCCCTTGCTAAGCAAATCGATAATAGGCTCCAAATCAATTTCTAAACTGGCGTGAGAAACCTCTAAACTTACAATAGTGCAACACATCTAGGAGACTTAGAAATTTGGCTTCCAACTATGAGATGGAATCACCATTAGAGTTTGTAAAAGCTCCACCACCTCCCATAATTCCAAGATTGACTCTCAAAGCACCATTGATATTTAATAGCACATAGAAGAGAACAACAAAACAATAAGGAAAACATCTTCATGGCCTCGGCCCAACTATTCCAAGCCAGCTCTAAGAATCCGATTTCACTATTCCTACGCCCCATCTTGGCCCATTCTTACCACTTCAATCAAGTTATTTCAAGCCATCCCGTCATTCTCTTGTCAGGCCCTTCCACTGTAATCAATGCTCCCCCCTCCTTACCACAGTCCTGTCCAATATTTGCTGCACCTGAATGAACCATCTCAGTATGCTCTCCATCATCTCTCCCTATTAGTACTCCAAAACTGCTTCAAGTAACCTCATTCTTCCCACACGTACATCTCAACATCCTCTCAACTCTTTTACATCATTTTCTACTCATGTTGCCTCTTTAAAATCCAACACTCTGCTCCATATAACATAGCCAGTCCAATAGCTGTCTTATAAAATTTCACTTAACGTTACATTCGCATTGAAGGAATGCACAGCACTCCAGAGGTGCATCTCCAACTCGATTTTTTAAGTAAACATCCTCAATCTCACAATTGTTTTGAATGATAGAACCAAAGTAGACGACACTCAACATTTCCAGCCCAGCTAGAAACGAACACTCAAGATAGATCAAACTCTTTCAAACAATAAATTTGATTTAGCCCTCTATAAACATCCATCTCCCATCTGATTTTATTTTGAAAACACCTTCCTTTCCGCTCTCCCCAAATAGCCCATAGAATCGGCACCATTGCTTTGTTGCATACCACCTCTTCCTTTTAAAAGAAGACCACCTCCTGGCCACGCCCACACGAATTCTTGTGTCTTCATCCAAGGATTAATTTGATGAGAGAGAGAGAGAGAGAGAGAGAGAGAGAGAGAGAGAGAGCTTCATATAGGAGCTTTAACAAAAGAGAAAACCCCAACAGCTATGAAAGAACTAAAATACCCTTACTCTTGGTTATTTACAATGGCCATCAGAAGCGGAATTTTAGGCAGTCCAATGCCTAAAGATACTTAAAGCAAATGCAAACATTAAAGACAAAGCTTTCATGTATGTGAACATCTAGTCCCATGGCCACATGTCACACTTGTGTTCAAGTGGTGCCCACTCCAGACCTCTTTCCAATCCCTCTTAAAGAGGCCTTGGTCGAATCAAAGGGCAATCTAATATGCAATCCACATCACCATAGCCTTGTCTCAACTATTTAGGGTAAACTCAATTCTCACTATTGCTAGGCAGACGTTCAATGACCGACTGCCAGCCCGGTTACCTACCAATAAGCGGGAGGTAACTAGGCTGGTAAAAGGCCGGTGCATCATGCCATATAAAGTTGTACCCTCATATGCATAAACATTTGTAATCACTAAAACTTACCATCTGGGTCAAAGAAGAATGTCTGTCGTGTTTTGCCATCTGGTTGGGTCTTCTCAAAAATCTTCACTCCATTTTCCTGCAAAACCATTTCATCTCAGGCCATCCTTGTAGGTAAGAAATTTGACTTATTTAGACTTAAGAGGTGAGCATTCCGTATTTTAAAGTAGAGACCGCACATTGTGCGGGCAGAAAAGGGAGCCTAATCCCTTCATTTTCTGTCACCAATGCCTCTACTGGTCGCAGACCAACTGCGAGAGTCACTTCAATTAGGAAATCGTGAGATTCCCCGACCCTTAAGCGATTTTATGGTTTCTAGCCAGCCGTAGATTTTAAGCTTCATTTGGTTAGTGGTGACTCCGAAAAAAATGCATTTTTACATCTGAGTCAATAACATTATCTGGCTACACTGATAAATCAATACTAAAGTCAAGGAAGTGAGAGCACCACTGCACTCGCACGCGGGTGGGGGAGGCGTTCATAGTTAGGTAGTCCTAACCATTGGAAAAGTGATGGTTATAGAAAAAATGCCAAATCAAGGATAGATTGGATCAATCGGTCGGTGTGATTTCTGCATGCTTGCCCATGAAATGTGTCATGGACTTAACGGACAGTTCAGATTGATTGACTAGACTATCCAAGTAAACAGATGCACCCAAGAATACTATAACTTCTAGTGCTCCGAGAGCACTGGAGCATCTCTCATGTCTATTAGGTTTGTGAATGGGCCTGGGGTAGGTCTCAACCCGGATTTTGAACTGTTTCGGGCCGGGCCGGGCCTATTCAAAATTCTGATTTTTTAGGCCCGAGCCCGGCCCATTGACACCCCTAGTGTTTACATGTATATGATTTTGCACTTTTGCTAATGGCTCGGCCTTCATGAGGATGTGAACAACATCTCCAGTTCTTTTGAATAACACATAAGGATGCCCAATCATCAATCGAGATGGTTCATTCAATAGTACTATTGGGAGCAAGCCATGGTGCGAGAATCATGACAATCAGATGATCCTAACCTTTTGTATAGGGCCAATTTGTTACAACCGTCCATTGTTTATGAGTCATAGAACACATGGCCAATTTGTTACAACCGTCCATTGTTTATGAGTCATAGAACACATGGTGAGAATCATCAAACCAAACCGTTACTTTGGAATCATAAGCAATAGAAAGTGGGATCCTACTGAATAGATGTTTCAAGATGATGATTGGACCTATTTTGCTTCTTAGCTCAATCTTGACTATCCATTTTCCATGCTATTGATCAGATGTTCAGGATCAACCATGAAATATCGCAATATCATAATATTTGGTGCAACCAAACACAACCTAAGCCAAGAATATCTACTACATGTGGGTGTGTGTGGGCATGCTATGTGCATGTGGACGTGGGTGTTGTGTGGGTGTGTGAGTGCATGCATGCACGCACATGGGTGTTGTGTGGGTGTGTGAGTGCATGTGCGCACATGGGTGTTGTGTGGGTGTGGGTGTGTTTGGGTGCATGATCGGGTGTGTGTTTGTATGTGTCTATGCATGTGTGTGGGTGGGTGTGTAGGTTTTGCTCATGTCCCTATCTCGCAACGTTCGCAAACCTTTTAAACACATGAGATGCCCAATCATCAATTGGGACAGTTCATTCAATAGTACCATAGTGAACAAATCACGGTAAAAGAAGCAATTCAATTAGATGATCCTAACCCTTTGAACAAGGCCAATTTGTCACAACCACCCAATTTATACAAGCCATAGATCACATGTTTAGAATCATCAAACCAAACCAATACTTTGGAAGTGGGATCTATCAAATAGATGTTTCAAGATGACGATTGGACCTATTTTGCTTCTCCGCTCAATCTCAACTGTCCATTTTCCATGCTATTGATCGGATGTTTAGGATAATCCAATTGACATGATTTTGTCCATTATGGCTTTCCCTTAGTCCTATGAATGAATGGACGGTTCAAATGGATGATAGGCATCCCATGTGTCATTTAGAAAGGGAGATGAGAGTTTCTTGCCTTTAGAGTCTGAATTAAGGAATCATAGTTGGAGACAGCAAAGCAAAGATGATGGCCCCTAGGGAGATGCTTGGGATCGGCCGCATCGATCTCAGCCGTCAAATCCGACGGGCCTTCGAGAGTCGTCGACTGGGGATCTCTCTCGATGAAATGGATGGAGAAGGATGCAGAGGGTAGCTTCATCCATATCACTTCTACGTTGCCGAATTTAGGGGTTTCGATCCTCTCAAACCCTAAAACCTGAAAATTTCATCAATCAAAGAAGAAGAAGGTGAGTTCTTGAGATGAGCAACCTGGCATTGGGGGATTGGGAATGGCAAAAGTGTAAATAAGAAGAACCTCGTGGTAGAATTTGGCAAGGCGTTTAACGTTGCGTGTTTCTCTGGCAATATGGTGAAGAAACGCTCCTTCGGCTGTTGCACCCATTCCTTGCTGATTTCAGCTTACCTTCCTTGCTTGATTGCAGAACGTGAAGCAGATGCAGAGGAACTTCTGGAAAATCCTACGACAACCTGATTGTTTTTTCTTTTTTTTTTTTTACTGGAAGAAACGAAGGGAAGCGGATTGACTGCTGTTTGGAACCCAGAGAGATGTCCGTGACAAATCCATTCCGTTCATTTGTTTTTAAAGGCGACAGTATATATGAATCTAAAAATCAAGAAGATACAAAACTCATTTGTGAGGATTAAATGTCCGCCGTTGAAACCTTCCTGGAGCTGACCATTATTTTTAAATGCCATCTAAACCGTTCAAATGGTTCAGATATACTGTAGGCAAAAATATCATCCTGATACAAAACTTCTACCACAACAGGCGTTTAATCCCCACTGTTTCATGTTGTATGGTCCACATGAGTTTTGGATATGCCTGATTTTTAGATTCTTATCCCATTGTAGTCTTTAAAAACAGATGGACGGAGTGTATTTATCACGGACATCTCTGTGGGCCCCACACAGCCCCGGGCACAGGTATATCTCTTTGTGACTGGGGCACATGCAATCCTCCCACAGAAAATCAGAGGGTTATAACGTGCTGCCATTTTTTTAACAGCTACTCTCCTCTATGTTGTTCAGTCCACGTGCTTTACAGAGCCTTGCCCACGTGAAAGCGCCCAGGCCCAGCATTATGGCACACGTGCGAGATTCCAGCTTTCCATCAGATCAGCCACACTGTTTTGATCAGCTGGCCTATGGTTTAGATATCCTTCTTCTATACCTTTTTTCTTCTGAGCCAATCCCAGATGTGCCCTCATCAACTCGCTGCCACACGTGACACCGTGACATACATGTACGATCCTGTGGATGGAAAGCCTCAACATAGTTGCACTAGTCACCTCGGCCGTACCATCCAAAACAGACGGAGGGGTTGGATTAGCCGTCCATCTATTTCACAAGAGCATGGCCCACCAGAGTCCTTCTAATAGAAGATCAAAGGAGTGCGGCCCACTTGATAAAAAGATCTCATCCGGCCGGTAACTCTTCGAGTTGGCCAAGATGCATATTCCTCCTTTGCAACGTATACATCTACACCCAGCTACACGTGCCACTATCGTATGCTTGTGGAGATCTGACCCGTCCATCAAGTTGGCTACATCAATGATTTCTTTCAGGGGGCAAGATTGCATACGGACGCGGATTTGCTGCAAAAGCCTTTCGCACAAAGTTCCTGCGATGGGATGGTAAGTGGGGCCCACCGTGATGTTTTTGAGAAATCCACTCCGTCCATCCGTTTTTAGCTCATTTTAGGGCATACAACCAAAAAAAAAAAAAAAAAAAAAAACAGGATCCATATCTAAAGTGGGACACACGAAAGGAAAACAGTAAGGATTCAATGACCATTGAAACATTCGTATGGTCAGCTTAAGTTTTTTTTTTTTTTTTTGTTTGTGTTTTCGCTTCATTCTAGTGGGAATGACCTCAGTGACCTTATAACGGTTTAGATGGCAAATGAACGCCCCAGGAAGGTTTCAACGGTAGACATTTCTTTCCCCAATTTTCTAGTGTGGATGCAGCAGATCTATGATCTGTATGACCCAACCGCAGGCCGCTTGAACAAACGAAAAGCTCAAGCATACACATCCACACCTGCCCGTCTCAGTTTCTGTTTGTAAATCTACATAGTTGTACCCTTCTAACGGATAGCTTCGATATTAGACCTGCGTGCGTGCGTGCGTGTAACTTCACATGTGGAAAAGATCTTCCCCTTTCTATCAAAGGTAATGTCATTAATGGCAAAGAATAAAGGAATGAGCAGGAAGGTAGGAGGAGGTGTATGATTTCAAAGGAATATTGGATGTTTTCATTTTTTGGGGTGAACCCATGGCTATCTAATTCCAGAAAATTGCTCTCTCGTGTCCATGTGGAATGGACCATCCCAAAAATCTACCAGAGTGGAAGCTCTAAGCAAGCAATCATCAACTTTTTTCCAGTTGAATCAGCTGCATCATTCTTAACCGTCCATCCATTGAACACAATTCCAAAGGTTCGAATTGTCACGTCGAGGAGAATTTTGGAGAATAGTCCATCAAAGGCGGGATAAATCAGACCAATTGTCCATGATCCTTGTCAGATTCAGAAATCGTATACTGCAAACAGGTCGTGTGTTATATAAGAAAAAGACAGGAGCATAAAGAGCAGTAGATACAACAGGTACTCAAAACCAAAACACACAAGCTGCTGGTTTTAAACAGTAGATATTGTTCTGTTTTACATGTGAGGACTGAGGAGGTTCATTCTCATGGTTGCACCCAAGTCCCTACTTCCAGGCCATTACCTGCACAACAACAAAATAAAGAATCATCTCTCTGTATATCAATAAGGAAAAATGGCAAGGGCCTGTTTGGCTGCACCCTCGAAACAGGAATTTGATGCCTAAACTCTGTTTTTTTTTTAGTTGAGCCCCAGTTTGTGTTGTGCGTTTGGATGCAAAGACTTTCACAATGTGTTATGGGTCTGTGCAAGTGAACTAATGGATTCCTCTCAGCTAAATTAGCTGAAGCATCTGCAATACAATTACTTTCTTTGAAGGTATAATAAAACAATAAAGAAAAACATCATCATCATCATGGCCTCGTCCTAACTATTTGGAATTAAGAATCCAATTTCTACACAGGCATACCTCCCTTGCTAAGCAAATCGATAATAAGCTCCGAATCAAGTTCTATGTTGCAGCATGAGAAATCTCTTAATAGAATAGAGCACAACACATCAAGAAGATTTTGAAATTCAGCTTCCAAGTTATTGCAAGAACCAAAACCATGAGCAAAAGAAAATTGGAATCACCATTAGAGTTTCTGTAAAAGCTCTGCCACCTACCACAATTCCAAGATTGCCTCTTGAAGCACCATTGAGGTTTAATAGAACAGATGAGAAAACAATAAAACAATAAAGAAAAACATCATCATCACCACCACCACCATCATCATGGCCTTGTCCCAACTATTTGGAATTAAGAATCCGATTTCGCTATTCCTAGGCCCCATCTTGGTCCAATCTTACCACTTCAATCAAGTTTTTCGGGCCATCCTATTATCCTCTTTTCAAGCCTTTCCACTGCAATCAATGCGCCCCTCCTTACCACAGTCGGCTCAAATCTTTGCTGCAAATGAATGAACCGTCTCAATATGCTCTCCATCACCGCCTCCTATTAGACATCCAAAGCTGCTTCAAGTAACTTCGTTCTTCCCACACATAGATTTAAACATCCTCAACTCTTTAACATCATTTTCTACACATGTTGCCTCTTCATTCTCCAATACTCTGCTCCATATAATATAGCCAATCTGATAGTGGTCATATAAATTTTCACTTAAGTTTCATTCACATCGAAGGAATGCACAGCACTCCAGAGATGCATCTCCACTTCACCCACCAACTCAGATTTTTAAAGGAAACATCCTCAATCTCACCATCATTTTGAATAATGGAGCCTAAGTAGAAGACATGCCACTTTGAGGGATCTCAACCATCAATTCTACCTAACATTAATGACTGTTCCAGATAAGAGTTATATTCCATATGCTCGTCTTGGCTCTAATCTTTACAGAATTATCACCTATAATCAGCCGTATAATATGACCCTTTTTATATGGTTTTTTTTTTTCTCTCCTTCCACTTTTGTCCCGAAAATATTGGATATCTTCAAAGTGCAACATGCTTCTGAAAATTTCCACTCCTAATAACCCAAAGAGAGTTCTTGCTCCCTAAGAATTCTGTTCTACGCAGGAAAGATGAGGCCACAATAGCTCATTAGCTTTTCCATAGCAACATGGTGAGATCCATCTACTTTCACTTTTTGGCTCAATAAGGAATAAGTTGGACACCTAACAAGTGTCTCGGGTAGGTGATTGAAGGATGGATGCCTGGTCTACTTCAGATCAGGGGAACATCCCATGGAGGTCGTTGCCCTTTGCCATCATGTGGGGCTCTAGAGGGGGAAAAAAGAGAGGATATTTTATAACAGAAGATCCCATGTTTGTGATCTTAACTAGAATCACATCCATGATCTTTGCTAAATCTTTACTGCGATATTGAGAGCAAGAGCGATCATTGACATACTGGAGGGAAAGGAAATCTAGTCAAGTAACAAACGTAACAAAGTTAAAATGTAGCTGAGAAGCGTCAAAAATGAAAAAGTTTCATGCCTTGCACATCTAAATACCACTCAGCAGATTAATACATGTAAATACCACACAATTTTACAAAAAGTCAAAGTGAACATTGTAGAATGTTTCTACTTTTTTCATGCTTTTTGATGAGATCTTCTAAAAACTTATCATTAAATCATTTTTCTTTGAAAATTAGAAAAAATATGACTGTCCAACCAACCAACCCTTTGAAAAACAAATAGAAATACTTCACAGCTGAGTTGCAAAAGCCTTCTACAGTTCTACCTGAGGTTTCACTCCCACTTAACTTTAGAACCTCCCTTCTGCTTCTACTTAGAAGCCTCTAACACTCCTACCTCCAATTATCATACCATATGATAATACTAAGACCATCTCTAACTCGATCAATTTTCTATTAGAAGATCTCTAAGGAGATTTAACCCTGAGGCTTGCCCAAGCTGCTCACCCTTCTATCCCAAGCACATGATAATCTAGACCATTCATCATGAATGCCCCACTATACAAAATGTCAAAATCACATAAACTTCATAACCATACAAAACTGAGTAGGAAACAACAACCTACAAAAAATAATAATAATAAATAAATAAATAAAATTAACTCACTTCAGAAGGAAAGGACAAAGCAATAATGGTAGTGGGAGAATCCTTAAAGACCTATAGTCAATAGACTCAATACTGGAGCCCACGTGCATTCCCCTCTCTTCTTCGAAGGAATAATCACAAAGATTACAAGAAGGCATCACAATACTGTGCATCAAAAAAGAAAAAGAAAAGAAAGAAAAGAAAGAAAAGGAAAAACACTTTGTATAGGGGCTTTAAGAAAAGAGAAAACCCCAATAACTAAAATACCCTTACTCTTGGTTATTCACAATGCCCATAAGAAGGGGCATTTTAGTCAGTCTAATGCCAAATACTTCAAACAAATGTAAACATTAAAGATATAAAGCATTCATGCATATGAACCTAGGGTCCCATGAGTGCAGTCATGTGGGGCCCACATGTATCACACGTGTTCGAGTAAGGCCCACTCCAGACCTCTTTCCAATCCTTCTCAAAGAGGACTTGGCTGAATCGAAGGGCAATCTGATATGAACTCCTCAGTAACACAGCCTTGACTCAACTATTTAGGGTCGGCCTCCTCATTAACACAGCCTTGACTCAACTATTTAGGGTCAGCTCAATTCTCATTATCACTTGGCGAAAGCTCAATGACCAACTGCCTGCCTAACATCAAACACCTACCTTTAATTGGGCTGGGAAAAGGCCAGCACATCATGTCATGTGGAGTTGTACCCTAATATGCATAAACATTCATAATCATTAAAACTTACCGTCCGGGTCAAAGAAGAACGCTTGCTTTGTCTTGCCATCTGGTTGGGTCTTCTCAAAAACCTTCACTCCATTTCCCTGCAAAATCGTTTCATCTCAAGTAACCTTGTAGGGAAGAAAATTGACTTACTAGACTTAGAGGTGAGCATTCCCCATCCAGACCAATTTAGACTGCCTAAATAACAAAAATAAATAAATAAACTAACAAAGAAAGGATTCCACGTTCTTTTAACAAAGATTCATGGAACCAAAGATGATGAATCAAGGGAGCAAAAAAATGAATTCATACTACCAGGGACAATCTCCCTACACAATGTTTTTGGTATCGTTATCGTGTTATGTTTCGCACCCTTAGGATACAAATGCATATCAGTTATCACATCGGATATATTGGTTGTATCGTGTAATGTATCACTATCGTTAGGGACATTGGGAAAACATTGAGAAATTGGTCAATTTTTTTAATAAATGTTAGAAATTATTAAAAAAGGCATCAATAAACACTTAAAAATCAACACATCACAAAAAACAAGTGCACATAATAAGTTTCCTCTGTATAGGGTTCTAATCTATATGTTGTCTGACCGAACTGATGCAAGTATATTCAAGGTCGATTCATATAATTTGCAAATATAAGAAGACATGAATGGAAACACAAACAATACATTCGAAAGCAAAAGAAGAAGTAGAAAACTAGAAATATGCCTATGAATTGTGTATGTGGCAATGGCTTAGACCCGTAAGGGATATGAATCCTTTGATGATTTCGAAATAAATTATTTTAATCAAAATTATTTACAAAAGCAAGTTTTGGCCAGCCGTTGATCAATTATTCTGATTCCTGATGTAAGGCTAAACCCGTAAGGGATATAAATCCTTTGATGAGAAAAGTACACCCTGTAGGAAACTTGATCGACCACCCAATTTACCATAATCTACCTAAAAGGCTCGCATGTTGCTAAATCAAAGTAATTAGTCAAGTCCCCACAGGACCCTAGGTCCTCTCAAGCCCAAGGATGAGCATAACAAGCATAGGAAGTATAAGCTAACACTAGACAGTGACATCCAGCTTGACTTGATGCAATCAATGTGTACACATGCACACACCTACAAATGTGTGGGACAATGTCCCATGGTAGAGAATCACCATACGCCCAATAGTCACGCCATGCACAGTGGCCCATAGATTAAGCTATCTTGACTTATTCGCTGGCCATGACAATCTTCTAGGTTTATGAAGAACCGAACAAATTAGGCCTCACAATGTATTTCACATCGGAGTTGTCCTGCTTCATTTCCAAAGGATACAAAGACCTTAAGAGAAGTCTCAAAACTGAACAAATTGGCCTCACAATGTATTCCATGTCAGGCTCATCCTACTTCGTTCCCTAAGCATACATATACCTCAGAGATGTCTCAAAACCAAACAAATGAGGCCTCACAATGTATTTCATGTCAAGCTTGTCCTACTTCATTCCCTGGCGATAAAGCGCATACCCTAATTCTTTGGTCCTATCACCTATGGTGCTCCCTCTAAGGTGGCAGTGTTTACATGGCTAGTTGGGTGGAATAGGGTGTTAACAATTGATCATTTGAGAAAGAGGGACCTTTTCATTATCAATGCTTGCCCTTTGTGTTAGCAAGATGAGGAGTCGGTGTGTCACAACTTTATGCATTGCCCTTTTTCTAGGGAGGTGAGTGCTAGTATTCTTCGGCTTCTTGGCATCTTATGGGTCTTCCCAAGGTCTATAGAAGATTTGTTCAAGCATTAGCATAGAGGTGGCCAGGGAAGCTTGGGTAGAAAGGTGTGGAGATTGTTTCTTCTAGCTGGGTTGTGGGCTATTTGGAAGGAAAGAAATTATGGATGCTTTTGGGATATATGCGGCAATCCAAAGGGGGTGTTCTTTATTGCAAAATCTTATGTTTTAAAATGGGTGGCGGCTTCTCCCTAAATAGAGGCTTGTAGCTTGGGTGGTGTCCTTCGTGTTCTTTCCTCTTTTATTATTTATATTCTTTCACCTTTGCTGTTTTCAATAATAAATTATCCTTTTTTCAGAGAGATAATAAATTGTCATCCTTCAAGAAAGAAAGGAAAAAAAAAGAAAAAAAGATACAAAGACCTCAGAGAAGTCTAAGAGCCTAATAAATTAGGCCTCACAATGTATTTCACGCTAGGATTGTTACACACCACAATTGCCCAACTTCATTCCCTAAGGGACCTATTTGGAACATGGGATTAAGTGGTATGGAATTGCAATTGGTCCAATGTAAATTCCATCCTACATTTGGAATCCAATGGAAAGGATTGGATTAATCCGAGAATCATATCATCCAGTCCCAGTGGGAGATATGGCGACATTTATGATGGAATTCAAATTCACTACATCTATAGGCCCCATGTTAATGCATGTATTTTATCCACACCGTTCATCCATATGCGTCCTTTACACATGACACTCAACTTGCATACGCATATAGGTGACTGGCATCAATAGTGAAATCCGGTCCATTGATTACAATTTCATGGTCCACACTTAATACAATGTTTTTCCCAAAGGAAGAATTTAATTCCAAACGTGGGATTGGACAGCCAAAATTCCATGGTATTTACGGACATATAAATCATCATGTAAATGGAGTTAATTGCACCAAATGCAGTTCAATATCACCTAATCATGTGTTCCAAACAGGTCCTACTGATACAGAGAGCCCAGAGATTCTCATAACCTGACAAGTTAGGCCTCATAATGTATTTCACATGAGACTTGTCCTACTTCATTCCCTGAGGATATAGAAACCTGAGAGAAGCCTCACAACCAAATCCATCCTAATCATATCCACTTCATGTATGCACAATAACAGTGAACAAAGTGTTAGCGAAGAATATATATATATATATATATATATATATATAATCCACTTGAGTAACAAGGGCACACGTCCCAACACCTCATGCAAAGGGGACAAAAACCCACCAAATCGCACTGGATGCGAAGGAACGACACAAACACACACAAACAGAGAGAGAGAGAGAGAGAGAGAGAGAGAGAGAGAGAGAGAGAGAGAGAGAGTTAAAACAGAGATGAGAGATTATTGCCTTTAGAGATTCAATGAAGGAATCGTAGTTGGAGATGGCAAAGGAAAGATGATGGCCTCTCGGGAGATGCGTGGGATCGGCAGCAGCGATCTCAGCCGTCGAACCCGACGGGCCTTCAGGAAGCGACGAAAGGGGGTTCCTCTCGATGACATGGAGGGCGAAGGACGCAGACGGTAGCTTCAGCCAGATAACGTCGAAGTCGCCGAACTTTGGGGATTCGATCCTCTCAAACCCTAAAACCTGCAATTTTCATCAGTAGAAGCGGAATCTTGAGATAAAGCCATGGCAGCCGTTATAAAGGTGACGGCAGTTGAAGAGAATGGCAAAAGGTTAAATAAAGAATACCTCCTCGTAGAATTTCGCAAGGCGTTTAACGTCTGGTGTTGCTCTGGAGATGTGGTTTAGCCATACTCCGGTTGCTGCTGCACCCATTCCTTCTGCTTGGAGGACACGAAGCTGGTGCAGAAAGAGAGGATGGGAGATTTTTATGGAGTTATTTGATACTCTGCAGAGTCTGATGGATGATACGCAGGGAGAAAACGCTCCACTACTCTCAGAGAACTCTAGGCCAATATGATTTCCCAAATCCGTTGAGTACCGTGTAAATGGGCAAAGATCATTTGCTTTAAGGAATCAGCGCATCCAGGGTCCTTACTCTTGCCCGGGTGGTAGACTCCCAAGAGTTTCAACTCCCGGGCACACTGTGATGTATGTGGCTTATCTATACCGTCCATCTGTTATGCCAGCTTAATTTAAGACGTGAACCAAAAAAGGTAAGGTAGATCCAAAGCTCAAGTGGGCCTCACCATTGGAAAAAGAGAATGAGCACTTATAGTTTAAAACTTCTCGAGGCTACTGTTTCCTTCACCGTGGAACACTAAAGTGACCATCCAAAGACTTAAAGTGACCATCTAATATAAGTACTCAATAGCTTCAATACTAAGATCTCGTTCTCGTAAATTCTAACATTCCCATATAAGATAAAAGACCTGATTAATTTTCCACTATACATGTAAATCATGGTAAATAAGTAATTGTTACCTACTCACCTCGTCAAAATAATGTAAGAGTAATTCTGCCTTTAAAATCGATATAAAAGTGTTGATTTAAATATGTACACCCCCACTGTAATGTATATGATATATCTGCACCGTCCATCTATTTTATTAGAACCTTTTGAGCCATAGGCCGAAAAATAAGGCAAATCCAATGCTCAAATGGCCCACGTGAAAGGAAACAGTGGCCTTAATTCGTCTACCATTGAAAGTTATTTCCTTCGCTAGCCCCACATTGAGGTTTTTTCATCATTTAACCCGTTCATAAGGTCATACAAACATGCATAAGGGGAAAACACAAATATCAGCTTGATCCAAAACTTTTTAAGGGCCCTAAGAAGTTTTTAATGATAGGCATTCAATTCCCATGTTTCCTATGGTGTGGTTCACTTGAGCTTTGGATCTGCCTCATTTGCCCTAAATTCAACTGACATAACAAATAAGCAGTGTGGATAAGTTATATACATCATGATGGGCCCCACATTGATTTAGTAAATTTCTCTTTATGAGTGTTAAAAAAGTAAGTTGTCAAATCTAAAGAAAGATTAAATAATTTACACGTAGCTAAATAATTATTACCCATTTATAGGGGTGTACACGAACCGAGCTAGCTCGCTCAACTCGACTCGAAAAAGCTCGATTCGACTCGGTTCGAAGCTTAGTTCAAGCCGAGTTGAGTTGATTTTTTGAGCTCAAAAATGAGTTCGAGCCGAGTTTGAGCAGGCCCTAGCTCGACTCAACTCGGATTGAATCCAGCTCAAATCAAATTAGTTCGGTGACTCAATTACTTTGTCATTGATGTTGCTCACCAACTGTTTGATAAAATTACTCAACCAAACATGGCTGGTGGCAATGAAGGTATGTACATGAAACAAATACCTTTTTTCTCTTAT
This sequence comes from Magnolia officinalis, assembly GCA_021015155.1. Taxonomy (NCBI): domain Eukaryota; kingdom Viridiplantae; phylum Streptophyta; class Magnoliopsida; order Magnoliales; family Magnoliaceae; genus Magnolia; species Magnolia officinalis. The sequence continues at coordinate 85,796,735 of JAJHSJ010000007.1, forward strand.
TCTTTTTTTTTTTTTTTTTTTAAAATGTTATTTAGAATGTGTTTTAGAAAATACCCGTAAAGTCATTGCCTCTGTTTGTAAAACAATGGGATTTTGAAGTTGCAGTTAAGGTGTTTGTGGAAATGCCTTAACGGGGAACTCGGCTCGATCTTGGCTCGAACTCGGCCCGAGCTGCTGATCGAACCAAGCCGAGCTAGCCAGTCAGGCTCAAGGATTGAGTCGAGCCAAGTTCAAGCTGAGGTCAGCCACTGTTCAAGCCAAGTCTAGTTGAGGCCAGCTCGACTCAGTTCGACTCGATGTACACCCCTACCCATTTACATGGAATATGACTAACATTCCAATAGAGGGTAAGGGAGCTAAAAACAACTTGTTGTCAAACCTGATGGTGAAGACTTGCTATCCAAATGCTTCGTCATCAATTCCATGAGCAATTTAACATGTATCAAAGGCCTTGAGGACCCCTTAAGTTAAAAAAGAAAAAGACTCCAAAATAAGAGTCGGCCATGCTTGGGTTAATGTTGGCCTAATCAGTTTGTTGGCCCAATCAATTTTTGGGTTGGGATCAAGTCATTTTAGTACGACATGGTTCCGCCTAAAGTCCAGACTAGTTGCATATGGCAATTTGTAGGGGTGTACATGAACCGAGTTAGCTCAGTTAGCTCACTCGACTCGACTCAAAAAAGCTCAATTTAACTCAGTTCGAAGCTGAGTTCGAGTCGAGTCAAGCTGATTTTTTCAGCTCGAAAAAATTTCGAACTAAGTTCAAGCTTCCCCGAGCTCAACTCGATTTGGATCGAACCCCAACTCGAATCAAACTTGGATCGAACTAGTTCAGTGACTCGGTTACTTTAATATTGATGTTGCTCACCAAGTGTTTGATGAAATGACTCAACAAAGTACAGGCTAGTGGCAATGAAGGTCTGTAAATGAAACAAATACCATTTTTCCTTGATTTTGATGTTGCCTATAAGATGTTTGATGAAATACTTGTAAATAGCTGCTGCTGTTTTACATACAGTGAGAAATTAAAACTGCACTGTATGTGTTTGTGAAAATGCCGCAGAGGCTTGATTTTGGCTCGAACTGGCCGAGCTGCTGACCGAACCGAGCCAAGCCAAGTTTGAGCAGAGGTCAGGTAGTTGCCAAGCCAAGTCAAGCTCAGGCCAGCTCGACTTAGATCGACTGGGTGTACACCCCAAGCAATTTGTTTCTTTTCAAACTTATAAAATCTTTCTTTTCAAACGAATTGGAAAAGGCTCGAGTTTTAAGACGGAGACAAAATCTTTTACATTCAAAATGAAAATTGGAGCCTATCCAAATTTCAAACTAGAACCATTTGTTTTGACAATTAACCCCAAATCAATGGGTGGACGTTCCCTGTGGTGTGGTCTGGGGCATTGTATGTTCCCTCCAAAATTGTTCCCTGTGGTTTTGATGATATTAGAGGATTGAGAGCAACATGCCCAGAAGCATATAACGTACGGATTGGATTTCATGAATGAATCACGTGGGGCATAGGATAAAATTTTGATTAATTTGCAGACATCCATAGTGTAAGGTTGAGAGAAAGAGAGCTGAAAGATGTTTTGATTATTATAATGACGGTGTCGTCATATACAATGCACGCTGAAAACGTCAACCCGACTTTACCATCCCCCCAGCTTCTTTCTATATAGACACTTCTTCTTCTTCTTCTTCTTCTTCTCTCTCTCTCTCTCTCTCTCTCTCTCTCTCTCTCTCTCTCTCTCTCTCTCTCTCTCTCTCTCAAGCTTACTCCATAAAAGCCCAAGATTATGATCTCAATCCACAAAATCGCTTTCAAGCTTCGGTCGTCGGTGCTGCTTACTCGGCCTTTCACGCTCGTATTCCCACTCCCGTTCATGCTCCCTCGCACTGCGCTCTCGCTCCCTCGACCCTCTTGAAGGCCGGGCATCCTCCTCCCACTCGGCTGCCTCATGCCGTGACACCGATGGCGGCCTCTTCCTCTTGAAGTGATAGTCTTCATCACTCGAGTCGTGGTCATGTAAGCTGCCCCTCCGCCCTCCTCCACTTGACCCGCCCTTCACAGGCTTCCAGTCCTCCCGGTACCCATTTGATGATGGTCGGTGGGTAGTCTCGTGGTGGCTCTTGAGGCCGTTCGGAGCCTCCGACAGCTTCTTCTTCTTGTTGCCATCACTGGCCCCGGAGTCTGGGAAGCTGATACGTGAGAAAACACTCCCCTTTTGCCTGCGGTCAGCAGCTTTAGCATCAGCGGCCACTTCTTCATGGTCAGACTTTCGCTTGCTAGCATCGCGGGGTGGTCGATCCAAGCTCGGCTCCCTCCTCGGCCTGTCAACGTTGGCTGCTTGGGACATCATTCTCTGCAACAACAAAAATCCACCATAAGAAGCAATGCAAGACCGGCACATGCATGAAATTCGAAAAGCAAATCCAAGCCTCGAAAAATAAAATCGAATGACCCAGGACTGAGTCACTCAAGCCTACTGAGTCAAATGTTACTACAACTCGGCTCATCTTTATTGCAAAGAAGAGTGGACCAAAACGGGTTTTATGAGTGTGACAACACCGACCCCCCTATTTTCCATCAAAGGAATGCTCTAAAATCACTATTTTCCTTTTCTTTTGCTATCTTAATTTCCAATCTCAAAGACTCCGAAAAAAAAATAAAAAAATCCGCATCAATGGTCAGTCAATTCACCCGCCCAAATGCAACCGAATGGACGGTTTCGATCCTTCCATTTGTGAAATGACGGCATGCCATAACTCACACTATGAATATGGGCCCATGCGGTTAAGCCCAGTAATGGGCCGTGCCAGGCCCATCCATTGCCACTAGTTCTTGCCTCATTTAGGCAGCTGCCAACGGATTTCGACAATTACGGATTTTCTTGAAGTCTGTGCTTAAGCCCACATGCATCCCACGCAAGCATGCCATCCCCGGATGTATCCAGGCCATGCATCAGGTGGGCCCCACTTCAGATGCCTGGACGAAAGGCCAGGTTTCCTCCAGTCGTCACTCAAGTCACACTTGCACCTTGTTGGATAATGAGTTAAAAGATGGCAATTACTTTTAAGACCATAAACGATCCGATCAGCCTTGTTTCTACTGGAACATATCTGATATAAAGTGCCCAGCTGATGCACAGCTCAGATGTACCACACGTGCATGGCTGGATGGTGAGGCAGCTTGTGAAGTTGAGGGGGCTTTATGGTAAAAGCTTAGCTGTTTTAACCCATACAGAAAAGGCTACCCACTTGCCACACCATCATGAAAGAAGGCGGCGACTGTGATCAACTAATTCGGTCCTGAGTCGAGTCAGGGTCAATAGGCCAGACTCATCCGAGTTGGAGGTGACTCGGGAGCTTGACCTTGCGATAGGAAACACAAATCGGATCCAACCGAGCCCGATTCAGACTCAAGACTCGTTCGAGTCTTAAAACTCGAGTCTTAAAACCATGAACACCATAGCGATGTTTTCTTTCCTCCCCCAAAAGGAAAGAAGCTCACTCTTGAGCAAATCCAACCTGGAAGCATATGAATGCAACAGACTTGCAGAAGGAATCGAATCACACTAGTAATTTAAAAAATTGAGAAAACTAATCAAAAGATCAACACCAGAGCCTTTAACTGGTCAGGGGTGGGAGATCTGTGGGCCACAGTGTAAAACATCTCCGGCATCCAACCAAGACACGTGCTCATCCAGACCGCCCAATAAAAAAAAAGGTGCCACTCATGTTAGGAGTGACCTAAAAACCAGTAGGAAGATCGCAACCGTTCACTAAAACTGAGCGGACGGTTCCACTACGATAACCATCATAAGCAGACCACAGACCATGACAGCGTTTCAAGCTATCAACCGTAGATTTGCTGGTCCAGATCAATGAGCATGTGCTGCCGTACAATTGGAAAGTGAAGTGGACCATCCAACAGGTACCAGCAATAAGCTCTTGCAGGACTGACACCATTGCATCCGTACGATGAAAACGTTGGGCCCCCACCATCATGACCACCGGCAACCAAAAAATCAGGCTGGCCCGTCGACTATCACACGGGCCACACCACCACACCACGGTAATCAATGGACAACCACTATAATACGGGCTACGCCATTCCACAATCCATCTGGTGGCCCACCCAATGTGATCAAACCTCCAGAAGGGTGATCTTGATGATAGGACCTACAGATTCCTTGGTTCGAAAATCCCATACAAGGGGCGGATTAGCAAAAAAAAAATAAAAATCAGAGCACCACCTTCCTGACCAATAGGCTGTAGGTGACCTGTCATTATGCAAACAGGAATATTCCCAAATACAACACCTACTTGTTAACTTTTTCTTTCCAGATAGAAAGATAATATAAAATAATAATAAAAGGAAAAAAGAAAAGAAGAAAGAAAATGCATGCTCTTCCAACAATCCAATGACGGGCAGCACGGATCTAATACGACTTTAAAATGCAATTTTAAAAGTGCATTTTGAAATTCCAGGATTCCCTACAGATGGTGGAAACTCTTGCTGCCAATGCATGAGATCGTTTCCCTAAAGAGAATGATTTACAAAGTTAGAAAACAAAAGGAGTTTTGCATGCAAATACCGCCACATGCCACAGGCGAAATGTGGAAATGCAATGTCTTACTCACCCATCAGAAGGCACCACTGCCTATATTTCCTATCCCAGCAATCAGGTTGGTTCACTAATCAGGTGGGCCACAATTAGGTGAACAAATGCACCATTGTGATTTCAAAAAAAAAAAAAAAAAAAAAAAGACCAAAGCTTTCTAATCCGTCGACTTATTTCTATATCTTAGCTAACCTACTGAATGGACCACCTTTATGTTTGGCAGTAACATATATACATGTCCACCTGATGGACAGCCTGGATATTGCACCTGCCTGCCATGCTGCCATGTGTGATAGTGTGTGCATTGACTTGTAAACATGTGGGCTTAACAAAAAGTAAACAAACGAATAAATTAAAAACTTGGCATGCACATGGCAAATGCACGATGATGCCAATCAGGCTCCCACCAGTTCCGCCACTGATTGGCCAGATAAAAGAATTGCTTTGATTGGGACCGAAATCATACCATCCATTGTCGGACAAATTAGATGGATGGTCCCGATTGACATATCACCCAGCCACAAATGCTATACCTGAGATGGCTCTATCATATTTCTGCTCTCCTGGCCATCCCCTACTTGACTGGAACATCCTAATCATCTAATAAATGGAGCCTTCTTCCAAACAGAACATAAGCCATTGCTGACTCTAGTCTGAGACCACTCAAATGCCACCAATTAAAGGTTTAGGATTGTCCAAACAAGTATTTTTTGGCCCATGGAGCATTAATTGGTGGGTGCAACCTAGTCCATTGATTCCATGTGTGCGGCAACAACAATGAAACTTCCCCCATGCCCCAACAGGGCATCCCTATATTCAATAATAAAAGTTTTTTTAAAAAAACAAAATTTATATTAGAATATCTAATCTCTCCACACTGGCTAAAATCAGGGAAAAACAGATCAATTTGAGAGGCACGTTTTTTTACATGAAAATTCCATGGCTATGGTTACATTACTGAAAAGTTTTACTAAAAGAAAACGTCTTTGAATGATTTTGAAGAAAAAAAATTAGTAAATTTCCAATTGAGTAAACGAAAGATTCCATTTTTTTTTCCTTTGCAAAAGAAAGGTGATTTAGCTAGGTTTGTTAACCTCACTTCTAATTATATAACCCTTGAAAAAGGAAAAAAATATTGATATAACGGCGGTATCATAAATAAATAACTAGACGAATTAAAAAGACATACAGGAGACAAATAAAAAAGACATACATGTTTGGATTTCATTGAAGAAATCTCAGCAGTACTGCTCATGTCCCTGCTGCATTCCCTATCCTTGGAGCACTCCCTGAACCACAGAAGAGAGGGGGGGGGGGGGGGGGGGGGGGGGAATCAGTTCCAAAATTAAAAAAGAAAAGAAAAGAAAGCAAAGCAAAGCAAAACTGCCCATTGGAGTTCTATTATTTCCACACAATAACCAAAAAAAAAAAAAGCATGTCTAAAAAATAAATCACAGCTAAAACAAAAGAAAAATTATCCAATGCTCTCATAGCAATGTTATAGTGCTGCTAGTTCCATCCAGACACTTGGACAAATACATTAGATCGATCTACAATGCCAATTATGTCCAATACACATTTCATGGTTGGCTTTATGTTATTTTATTTTAATTATTATTATTATTATTTTATTTTTTTTGCATGATAGATTAAATCTTATTGAATAGAGCTAGGTGGATGAAGAGGAGATGTGCCTTTGTAGTTTTATGTGGCCACCACATACCAATCAAACTGAAGAGAAGATTTTATAGGAAGATATGATAAGACCAGCAATGCTTTATGATGCAAAATTCTGGGTAGCAAAGTCAAGGAACAACATGTTCATGGCATGTGTAGCAGAAATGCAGATGTTGAAATTGATGTGTAGCAAGATGATCGAATTAGAAATGAACAGATTCAGGGGATTAAGGAGTAGCACCAATAGGTAAGGGGATGGACTTGGATGGTTTTGCCATGTGCAGCAGAGACCGAGAATTGCTCACGTTATGAGTGAGTCGGTTCAAGTTGAAGGCTCTAAAAGGGCAAGAGGAAAGCCCAAAAGGACAAGGGTAGAGGTAGTACAAAAATTTTGCTGACCTATGACTTAATTGAAGATATGCTCCATGATAAAGTGCAATGGCAGAAAAGGATTAGTGTACCCAACCCCATTTAGTCAGGAAAAGGATTAGATGATGATGACGAATAATAATAATAATAACAATAACAATAACAATAACAATAATAATAACAATAATAATAATAATAGGAATCCAAAAACTAGGTAGTGGAATTTAAAAGGAAAGAAAACCATATAATTAAGAAATAAATTGATGGAAGAAGGCAAGCAGAGCGTCGAGGAAGAAGTAAACGTTATTTGGAATAAGATGGCCAAGTAAATGTTTTAGAAGTATCTAGGGGGGAAAAGCAAATCATATAAGTAAACTTGGCGGTGGAATGACAATGTATGAAAAGCTATTAACAAGAAAAGCTCATGTTTCAAAACCTAGAAAGGGACTAGAAACAATAAAAAACTAGAACAATATAGAGATGCCAAAAATATTGCGAAGAAAGTAGTAAATCTGCAAGTGCGGCTAAACTTAAGGCTTATAATGATTTTTTATAATAGAATGGTGAGAAAGATGCCTTTCAAACTTGCTAAAATGAGAGAGGGAAGCATAGGTACAGGAAGAGTAGGGACCGAGATCATGTTAGATGCATTAAGAACAATGTCCAGAGGGTATTACCAGTCAAGGATAATGAGATCAATGAAAAGTGGAGAAGCTGTTTTTTAGAACTTGTTAAATGACAATCACTCTAAGAGCATAGAGACAGAAGGAACAATCAACTCAATGATATCAGAGTCTATGTATACTTTCATACAGTGTTCGAGTTGTCGGTGTCGCTACAAGTTTCGCTGGCCGGAGATAAAGATATAATATCGTTATCGCCGATAATATCGCCGATAACCGGAAATGCAGAGAAAAAGGGGGAAACATGGAGAAAATGGTGGAATTTTCCAGTGAAACTTCAGGACATGCCTAAATACATGTATTTACATATTCATGAATGAAAATTTTACAAAAAAATACATTAAATTAAAAGTTTCCATTTAATGGGGGCCAAAAAGCATGTGTTGACCCAATTAGCAAAATATCATTTTTGGAGCTTTTTATTTTTGGCTCAAAAATAAGAGTTGAGTAGAAATTTAAAGAAATTATCCCCATTCAACTGAACCAGGGCCTGCCTAGATGTTATTCTCTGATACAATGATTTCTTTCTAGCAAAAGTGTCACAATTGTACAAAATCGGTTAGGTGCCACAGGTGGACCACACCATGATGATCAACTGGAATGAAAATCAGGTCGATCCACTCTTTTGGCTGGCACACATGTACACTAAGTATTCCATCAGCTGCCCATTGATTTTGAAGTTATGGCCCCCCCAAAAATCGGTTCATCCTGATTTTCAAACTAGGTGATCATCGTGGTGTGTCCCACCGTTTTCATGGATCTGATATACTATCAAAGACATTTTTACAGTAAAAACAAGAGGCGAGACGTTCATTGGATGGCCCAAAAAGTTTTAAATGGTCAATGTTCATTCAGCACTGTTTCCTGTAATGTGGTCCACTTAAGATTGGGATATACCTCATTTTTGGTTTCACAACATAAAATTATCTATAAAAATAGATGAACGGCATGGATGAAGCATATACATCATGGTGGGGCCCACAGAACAATAGCTGTGTCAGGAAAATAGCCAATCTGTTTCCGATCCGGGCGGACGCGGCTTAGATACTGACAGGTTGAGTAGCGGTCGGCTACTGAAGTGACGTCACCATGTTCTGTAGGCCCCACTACGATGTATGTGTTGTATCCACACCGTCTATCCATTTTGAGATATCATTTTAGGGCATGAGCCAAAGGATAAGGTAGATAAAAATCTGTACTGGACCCCACCACAGAAAACAGTTGAAGAGTGATTCCCACAATTGAAACTATCCTAAGGCCCGCCATAATGTTATTTGAAATCCAACCCGTTCAAAAGTTAAAAATGACACGAAAGAAGGGAAAACACGAATAGATAGACGGTGTTGATACAACACATACATTGTGGTGGGGCTTACAGAACTTGGGACGTCACCTCGGTAGCAAGTCTCCCCACGCCAGCAGCTAATCCGCGTCAGGGGTTCTTTATTGAACTGGATGCTATGTGGGGCCCACCATAATGTTTCTAAAAAATCCACCCCGTTCATCTGTTTTTTTAAATCATTTTAGGACATCAGAAAAAAAAATTCATGTGGATCCAAAACTCAGGGCAGCCGCACGAAAGGAAATAGTGGAGATTCAATGACCACCGTTTAAACATAATTAATCACTCATTTGGGCCCACCTTGAATGTATGTGGTATATCCACGCCGTCCATCCGTTTTTCCATCTAATTTAAGGGGTTGAGCCCAAAGTTGATTCATATCCAAAGATTAGGTAAATCATACCACTGTAAACGGTGGGGATAATGATTTCCACCGTTGAAAGCTTTATAGGCCCCACAGTTATGTTTATTTTCCATCCAACCTATCCATAAGATCATACAGACATGGATGAAGGGAAAACACAAATATAAGATTGATCCAAAACTTTCGTGCCCTCCAAATAGCGTTCAACGGTAGACATTCAATTCAACTGTTTCTTATGGTGTGGTCCATTTGAACATTGGATATGCCTCAAATTTCTTTTTATAGAGGCCTAAAATTATCTGTTAACATGTATGGACGGAGTGGATAAAATAAATAAATCATGGTGGGCCTTACATGCGGTGGCCGGGCTGCCTCTATACACGTGCGCGCGGATTGTTTTCTGCGCCGTTGGTATACGCTCACTGCGAACCAGTTTGTACGTAACTGATGCAAACTTTTTGGTGGGCCATCATACATGGTGGAAGTCCAAAATCTGAACGGTCCACATGATGCAGCACCCTATGAAACCTTTAAGGCCCAACTTTTACTTTGATCCAAAACTTTAGTGGGCCATGAAAGAAGAAAAATGTTTCATATATTGATTTATATTTCTCGTCTATAGCCCACGAGTTTTAGATCAGTATGAAATTTGTCCCTTTGAGGTTTCACGTGATTCCGCATCAAATGGACCGTCCGGATTACGCTCCCATGACACGTGTATAAAGGTGCGCATGTGCGTAGGTGCGCATGCCTCGTCAGGTTGATATTTCTTTAAGAAAAGAAAAAAAAAAATCCCTATATCTATTACGGGTTTTTCTTTACGATACGAAAAAAAAAAAACCCCTAAAATTTCATGGAAGAGAGATCTCCGCCGAAGAAATGGGATTTTTGAAAGAGGGTAGATGCAGAAAGGGGATTTTCATACCTGAAAATCCGAACGGAATGGCACCCGGCGCTGTTGATCGATGTGTTCTTCCGAGCTCCGACTTCCGATCCGATCAACAAGTAGGCGATCTCCTCGATTCCGATATTTTTTCCGAAAGAAGGGTTTTCTTATTTCCGATTTTTTGAAAGAGGCGATCTTCCCGTTTCTCTTCGGATTATTGGTGAAAATCGTGGTTGGTAGCTACAGTGCGAAAATCTCGATATTATCGGCGATAATCCAAGATTTTCGCCGATGTCTCCGATTTTTCACCGATATCTGCGACATTTCGCCGATAATTCGAAGAGAAACGAAATAATGGGGTTTCGGTATCGCAAGACTAGCGATACCGATATTATCGGCGATATTTCGATAATATCGCCGACAACTCGAACACTGCTTTCATAGGATTAGGATATTTGAACTGAAGGAAACTTTTAGAAAGATGAAAATAGGAAAGGCCCTTCGACCAAATGATATACAAATAAAGGTTTGGAAGTGTATGAGAAATATTGGGTTATTTTGGTTGACAAAGTTGTTGAAGAAAATGGGAGACGAGTGGAGGAGAAGTATCGTGGTGCCCATGGTATTAAAAACAGCTATGTAATGGATGTTACATGACGGTAACAGCGGGTTCTATTACGCGTTATAGGGATCTGTAATGACCCATAAGGAGTCAATGCCTTGGGGGGGGGGGGGGGGGGGGGGGGGGGGGGGGGGGGGGTTGCTCTATAGTTTATTCTTTAAAAAATTTGTTTGAACATTACGCCCTGTATCGTAATGGACATAAGGCTTGTCATTACAGCCACCGTTGCCATTATTGAATACATTGGTGGTACGTATTTATTAGTATAAAGGAGACATAAGGAGTTGCACTAACTATCGTGGGATTAAACTTATGAACCATACTATGAAATTTTGGTAAAGAGTGACTGAGCAAAAGACTAAGGCATGAGATGGATATATCAAAAAATCAGTTTGGTTTCATGCCAGGGAGGTCTACCATTGAAACTATTTTCCTACTTGGACAACGGACGGAGAAATATAGGGAAAGGAGATACCTACACATGGTGTTTGTTGACTTAAGAGAGCTTACGACAGGGTCCCAAATAGTTAGTCTGGTGAGTGTCCAAAAAGAAAGGAGTTTCAAGAAATAGAAACATGATTGAGTATATGCATGTCAAAGCAGTAACAAATGTATCGACCACTAGTGGAGAGATAAGCGGGTTCCCAATTACTATATGGCACCAGGTGTTGACATTGGGCCCATACCTTTTGCATTGGTTATGAGCGAGTTAACGAGGCATTTGCATGAAGAGATCCCATGGGGTATGTTGTTTGTAGATGACATAGTTTTAATTGACAAGACGAGGGAGGGCATAAACACAAAGCTAGATTTATGGAGGTGTGCTTTAGAATCTAAAGGATCTAAAATCAGTCAAATTAAAACAAAGTATATGGAATGCAATTTTAGTAATAATAAACAAGGAATTAGTTAAGATTGTTGACCAAGAAGTTTCCCAAAATAACCAATTTCGATATCTTGAGTTAATATTTCTTTTTTTTTTAAGGCAACGACTTTATTAAGGACCACAACGGCTCCAAAGAAAAAAATAAATAAATAAATAAATTCCAACCCGTCCAAGAATGACCATTCACTTTGGCCTATATCATTAAAACATGACGCCCACCCAATTACATCCACTTTGACCCTCTTATATAAAGTATTCCGACCCGCATCTGTTTTGAAAGCATTTACAAGTTCTTTTAGCCATAAATAGCCCAAATAACCACCATCAGACCCATTTTCCAGACCACCTTCCTCTCCAGCCTGGTAAGAGGAGCATTTCACCAACCAACCCCCCTCTAAAGTGCTATATTTACTAGCTATAACCTCTCTCTAAAGCCTCCCTTCCTCGGACCCAAATGTACACAACCATTTCCCTGGCAGAGCAAAGTTTGTCACACCTCCAACTTCATAATCCTTGCTCCCCCTTTCCTCATAAGGCCTAAAAACCTCATCCCATTTCAACAATGATTTTTTTCCCTTCTCCTCAACACCTTGCCATAGAAAATTCCATCTAAAGGATTCCTGCCTATCCAGAACCAGAGCCTGGCATTTGAATAATGACATGTAGTAAACCAAAAGATTCGACATTGCAGTTTTAATCAAAGCAGGGTAGAATTAGTTAAAATTGCGATGAATTCATGAGTGGAGAGATTGAGAAGTATGTTGCCAAAAAACTCAACCAGGGTGGAAAAAATGGGGACATGTCTCTGGAGTTCTGTGTGATCACTGCCGTCAACTACCACTCAAGCTAAAAGGAGAATTTCATAGGATGGCTATAAGACCAGCCATGCTTTGTGGGACAATGTTGGGGCAGTTAAAGAACATGTTCATTTTTTTCTTTTTTCTTGAACCGAATAATAACATGTTCGTAAATGAGTGTAGCTTAAATGAGGATGTTGAAATGGATGAGTGGCAAGAAATGAAGGATATAATTAGAAACAAATGCATCCAAGGCAATTTGGGGGTAGCACCAATAGTTAATAAGACCAGGGAAAGTTGAGGGTTTAATCATGTTCAACGGAAATCAAGAACTGCACCAGTTAGGAATGAGTTGGTACAAGTTGAAGGCCCTAAAAGGGTAAGTGGAAGGCCCAAAAGGACGTCAGTAAAGGTAATAGGAAAAGACTTAATGACATATGGTCCAACCATGGCATTAAAAAATGGTTATGTAATGGCAGTAATGGGCACTACATACGAGTAAAGAAATGATAATGAGATAGTGGCATCATACAACCTCAACACAACTCTGAAGGGAAAGCTTTATTTTTTTATTTTTCTTTTTCTTGTTATTTTATTTTTGACCAGTAATGAAAACATTTTATTAAAGAAATTAAAGAAAAATGCGAGCATCATAAAGCTCAGCAATTACCTTTCACTGCGTCGTTCCATCTCCCGCTTTCTCCTCAAATCAGCCTTACGGGCCTCAAACTCTTCTCTTGTCATAACAGGGGCTAATGGGTTTGAGCTGATAGTACCCAACTCTGACAAATCCCTGAAATTTTCAATTCTTCCACCAAGGTTAGACAATTGCTCTATCCCGAAAAAAAAAAAAAAAAAAAGAATGGTAGCATCAATCTCTTAATAAGAATCATCATCAGAAATGATCTGTGATGCTATGAAAAAAGAAAGAGAAAGAAAAACAACTTGCTTCAAATCTTTCATCTCCTTCAATGGACAATTACACTGATACCCTCATGCTAAAATCAGAGATAACATTACAACGTTCTCCAGGTCACAATAGCTTTCTTTATTTTCTCTTGGCAAGACGTGGTGTGTCCATGTAATATAATACAGTGATTTCTTTTTCTTTTTTATTTTTTTCGAGTGCTGTAATCTAATACAGTGACTGCAGTGTTCGAAGTGCCCAGATTACCTTTGAGGAGGAATGGCCGGCATCATATAACCTTGTCCTCCAAAGGGATCATGAGGTAAGACCCCCCCGAAGGGAACCTCGAATGGACCTGGTGTATAACCCATATAAGGCATAGGACCAGGAAGAGGCGCCATATATCCATCCATTCCCCATTGCATGCCAGGCCAATATGGGTTGTAGGCCGAAGGGCCAAAATGCATCGCATGGTTTTCACCACCAAGATCTTGAGGGGTTCTCCATTGCAAGTCAGCAGCTGCAACGCAGACAAATAGAATAAATTACATTAAAATAAAATAAAAAATGGGCTGAACAAGAACATAGGAACAGTGGGTCCCTCAACCAGAAACTTCTGATGTATAGAAAAGGTCCCTGAGATGTATAAAAAAGGTCCCTGAAAATAACCCATCATTCCTTCAAAGTAATATTTACGTATTCATTTCAAATTTCAAATTATTATTTTTTGTCTTGGGCACCTGAATGGTTTTGTGAGTAACTTGCTTAATCGCCTTCGCTTTTACTTTTGGTTTTCTACGACATTTCAATGGTTACAAAACGAGATTTAAATCATTTGAATGATCCAAAATAATAGTAAATTAATAATAAACTTGTAGTTATGGCCTGATTCGGTTGAATGACTTAAAATTATGACTTGATTCTTTTGATGGTCTTATAGAAGTTGAATGGTTTGACTACAGAATTTGAATTGTTAAATGGAACAATTAGAATTTTTAAATTGATGTGTGTTTCAAGGAGTGGTGCTTGATTAAGCATGAGTGGTGTCTGAGTAAGTGTCTAACACATGCATTAAATTTAAAACTACATTTATTTCCTTGTGTTCAAATTAGTGCTAGAGCTAAAACAATTAGAAGCAAGAGCAACTGCTCTGTTATCATGTATGATGTCAAATAAGCCTGTTTGGATTGGTGGAATCTGTAAAGTAGATTTGGAAAGGAAAACGTTGCAAATGAGGAAACCATGGATAAGAAAACCCATTGAAAAGAATCCTAGAAAAGGTTGTTTCTTTCAGTTACCGTGATTTCCAAAGAAATGTGGAATGATCAATGGTCAAAAAGTGAAATTTATCTCGCAGAAAGTGTGGAAATGCAAATTATTAAGCTCTTTGAGTGAAAGGAAAATTCCTTTTTTTTTAAAGAAGAAGAAGACCGTTGAAAGGAGAACAGTTTTCCACATGCTCTACTTTATCATTGAAGGCCCTCAAAAATTTGAGCTCAGAACCCTTACACACCTTGAGTGCACCTAGTGCCTTTAACTGCACTAATGATGGGCATAATTTACTAAATCAAAGAAAATATAAAACCAAAAGGCTCACCATTAGCAGGAACGCGTACTTTCTTCTTTTTCTTCTTCTTCCCTGTATAGAAAAACAGAAAATGGAATACCATTAGAAGACCCCTAGTATTCTCATTACAAAATCTCATTTTGTAAGTTGTCATTCAGGCCAAAGCTACCTATGTGGATACAAAGTGAGTCACAACCAAAAGAATGTGTGTGCATGTGTAAATATCATTTCTAAAAATAGAAATTAAAAAAAAAAAAGTGCTAATATTATTTACAAAGTTTACAACTCATTCACCTGGATCACTACCAGGCAGGTTCTGCTGAACTTCTTCCTCAGCCAATGGAGCACTCCCCTGTGATACTGGTTCCCTAACACTCATTGACTCTAGTGTCGCTTCGGATACATCAACATTTTTGGTGGCCCTACTTCTCTCCAAAGATGGCTGCGGGACATCGACAGCAGCCTTACCTTCATTCACAGTCTCCTTTATATTATGAGTATGATCTTCACGATGATCTGGCATAGTTTCCTCTTTGGCAGTGGCAGAAAGAGTAGGGGATGGAGCTTTAGGCAGTGGACACCGAGCAGACTCCATATCTGAAGAAAGCAGGTTAGATCACTCCACTGATATGAAATGTTTGATTTCAATACACTAAACGAGATTGTCATCACCAGCTTACAGACCTTGCACATGTAATACACTTCCAGCATTTTCTGCACTACTGGTAGTTGACTCCAAGATGCGGTTGATAGTTTCCCTAAGCGTCTTATTCGGTAACAAGTCATCTGCAAGTATATTTGTAGCTCCACATACGCAAATGGACTTTGAAATTATGTGGTCTCGGATACCTGATTATATGCAAGACAATGCGAATAACAACCATCAGCTTCCGCAGTGATGTCCCTGTTTTGATTTCTAAAAGCTAAGGGCATGTTTGGTTGCCGCTTGAAAATGAGTTTCATCTCACTTTATTTAATTACAATTATATATTAGAGATCAATTTTATTTGTACGGTTTAAAAATATAACCAATGTGTAATCGATATTAAATAAAATGAGACAAACTCATTTTCGAGTGGCAACCAAACAGGCCGTGAACTTACCAAACAATTTTGGAAAGGGTGTTGCCCATGCAAACAGATGAACAGCGGAAATTGCCAATTCACTTTAAGATCCAAAAATTTTAAAATTGAAAATTGAAAATTAAAAAAACAGAACCGAAGATCATAAAAATTTGGGCACTTGCTACTAAAAGCTAAAGATCATCATCATCTAAGCCACATGCCAACTAATTGGGGTTGGCCACTAAAATCTAGAGATGGAAATTGAAAATACAGTTCCAACCATTAAAGCACCTACATTTGTCACAAAAACTCTTGAAACAGCACTTGCTAGTGAGGACTGCATCTTTCATTACTTCTTTGCACAATGGACAGCGCAATTCTGGAGGGAGATCGCTGACATGCCGAGTAGAAGGTAAACCCTCAATTTCCCTCTCAAAAGCAGCCCTGTTTTCAGAAGGTCAAATGGTTAACATGCTATAACCTAGTTCCAATGACAACTTGAAGAAACCATCTACAATATAAAGATATCATCTTACTCATTTGGTTTGAGAACAGCAACAGCGCCGCTTGGCAATGCATAGGAGCCATCTGGAGTTGCCATCAACATAGACTTTGGGATACCCGTTGGAGGTTTCACCCTTTTAATATCATAATTAGGATCGCCATTCGTGGGGCAATGCTGAATGAAGTGCCCTGGACAGTACATGTTCAGATCATAAGCAAGGTCAGACTTGAATTCATAAAAACAAAGGGACTTGTGCAGGATCATCAACATACCAGGCACTTTGCATCTGTGACAGGTATAGCCTGGCGGAGGTGTCTTGCGTTCCAAACCACCACCACCACGACCTTCAATTAAAGGAAGTCATACATGTCAGAACCAATAAGTATGAACACAATAGACTTTCAAAGAAACTGTAAGCCCAGACAAATAAAAACACTATTTGCTAAACCAAGATAATAAAGGAATTTGGGTTTGCCATACATCAGACAAATGCAACTTTTACAATATTATCACCCAATCTAAAGTAACAACTAAAGGAGTTAATATAAAAAGATATCATGCAAATTACAAGGAATGCCAACAATCAACAGAAGTTACAGAAAACGTTTCATCAAAATCCCATTGCATGTCATGATGTTCTAAAACTATGGAAGAGAACTACCAAAGCCACGTCCCGCCATCATCCTACCACCCATCCCACCCCTTCCAAAACCTCTTCCAGGACCAAATGCTTCCTGATTTTGCCTGCAAAAGACCAATCTAAACCAATCGGAGAACAATACAGAAATCATAACCCAAAATCGTATTAGAGCATCAATGAAAGGGAGATGTCTCACCGTGGCCAATCCAGAGCAGGCGTATCAATTAAGGCCTTGATCTTGCTATCTTCATCAACCTTGTTAGGAGGGGGAGCATCTTGTTGTACTGGATTCCCCGACTGAACTGGCAACACTTCTGGAATAGCATACAAATCATTCCCAAATTCATCCCATTCCGACTCTTCAGGCTGCAACATCCGATAAAACAAAACATTACTCCATCTTGCCACCATCTATCACTCGCAATCATGAGACTGAGAATTCTAACGGAATTCTCAATGAAAAGAAGCGCGATCTGGGAAAGACATCCAGACAAAATTTGAAGGGTCCTAAAGCTTACAAATCTCACAGCCGATGGATCAGCAACAGAGAAGCTACTCTTCCGTTGTGGATCTTCTTCGACCTTATTCTCTACAACTTTCGGCCTGCAAACATAGCACCCACTGGCATTCTCAAGATCCTCAAAATTGGAACTGCGCATTCAATTTTGATGGCAATTTAAAGAATTTATAGTAGAACCAGAGACCAAAGTGGCACAAACACTCCAAGCATTGAACGGAAGCGTAAGAAGAAGAGATGGAACGAATTCATCATCACAATCAAGATGAAACGTAAAAGAAGGGAAGCGGTGAAATCATTCAACTGATCAAGATACAGAGTGTGAAATAGTACTCGTCTCGTTCAGTAACAATCGGCAAGCGAGGCCGTCCAGGAACCCGGCGAACTAGTACCGATGTATTTTTTGGAATCAGCATTGCTTCATCTGGATATTCTGAAAGTGAACATGGCACAACACAATGTCTATAAAAAATACTGCAGTGAGATTAGTCCACCCCACATAAAACAATATCATAGAATGCAAAATGCAACACGAATCATCCGTCACATAAACCCGGAGGAAACAATAAATGAATGCTACTGTGCTAAGCACAGACCCGCTACCCATCCAATTATCAAAGTAGCAATTTGATGCTAGTATTCCGACCAATTCCCTGAAGATTGATCATCCCAATCCTTTAATATCTGGGAACTGCTTAGAAGAATCTTGGGTAAGCTAGAACTACCAGAGAAAGAAGCTCTCGCTTCATGGAATCTCCATGCAGCCCACACCAAACATTGCCGACAAAACAGTGGTTGGGACCATTGCTCAGATCAGACATCATTGGGAGGAAACATAACCCATAAGTCAAAAGCCATCGGGCTATGGAAGCCATTTGACAGTGGTGGCTTGCAAATGGATTTTTATCACAATGATCAACAGTTGCAATTCACCAGCCAAAACTCACAATGATGGGTGATTAGCACAGTCCAATCTCTGTAATATTCAGGCATAAGCAATTGAGAGGGTGGCCCACTAGATCGACGGCCCAACCACCAAACACATTTTCCACATGTATGGAAGCAACATGCAGCTTCATGGAATTTTCATGAAGCACGCATCATAATAGCATTCCTCGACTATGAAAGACCAAAGAAATTAATCTATATACAGATCGATCTAATGCGAAGGGAATCAGATTAATCAAGCAATTGAATCTAGAAAAATAGGAACCAAACGGACCTTCATTAGTCTGGGCGTTGGAGACCATGAGGTCAAAATCAGTACCCCTGCCCAAATGCTTGGATTCGAATATTTTTTCTTTCAAATTCGCTACGGATATGAAATGACCGTCGATAGGAATGGAGTCGTAATCTTTTGCACTTTTAAACTTATAATATACAGCCATTTCCTTTTTTTTTTCTCTCTTTTGCTCTGCTCTCAATAGAAAACAAACTAAGAACAAACAAAATCGCCCTAATTCGAGCCGGAAGAAAGAAATTCAAAAGGCCATAAAAATAAAAAAGGCCTGATATTATGCCAAAAAAATATAGATATGTGTACAAGTAATTATCTCCTTTTTTCCCTTCTCGTCTTCTCAATTCCCTTCCTTTCTTTGCAATTCCTTTCCTTTCTTCAACTATGAAAGCACAATCGCTCCAAATTGATCAGAGATCAAACAAGATCAGTGCTTTGGATGTCTGCTTCTCAAACCGATTCGATCAAAAACCTTCAAAAAGGAGGAATCCGCCACGATCTGACGAAGATGAAGCCTCTGATGAGAAAATCACAGCCTTTCAGGATCCGAATTCCACAACCCGATGAAGACAAGGCCTCTTGATGAGAAATCGAATCCTATATGCCTTCGAGCATCGGAAGATCGCTTAGCGAACCGATACGGACCGAGCTTGCAGATCGGATTTCTCCGGGTCGAAATCCGATGTATCGAACGATCGGAGAGCTTTGAAACGATCTGAGATGAGGAAGGATTTCCCGTCAATCCAGGCACCAAATCGAATACGAAAATCCTCTTGCAGGAGAGATTTCAGCGCGGCTGATAAAGATTTCAAGCCCTAGATGAAGAGCTAGGGTTAGGGTTTCTGGAGGATATCCCTGGCTTGGATTTTCCCCCTTTTTTTTTTCTTTCTTTCTTCTGAGAAAGGAAAGCGAATTCCCAGCAGCGAATGGGAATGAGGTGGGTTTCGTGGAGGAATCGATATTTATCGTTGCCGTTAAATGAGGGTTAAAAGCACTATTCCATCCGATCCTCGATCTACAGATTATACTCGCGTTTCCAGATCTGACAAGTGGGGCCCACTTTACTGAAATCCAAACCGTTAGTCCAGTGCATCCTACGGTGGATTGACTACTTCCCAAAAATATCTAAGATCCTAGCAATCGATTGTTGGAAAAACTTCAGATGAATGTGAATCTTTGCTATATTTATCGTATTCACCTGATTGTAGGCCAGATATTAGAAGATTTTTGGGATAGCAATGGATTCACAGACCAACGGTCAGGATTTACGAGGAGAGCGGATTCGGTGAGGCTGTAAACGTGGGGCCCACCTGGATTTATATGTTATACATCCGTATGGTGCATCTGTTTTACCCTGTCATTTTATACCATGAGCCCAAAAATCAAGCAAATCCAAATGTCAGGTGAGCCACACCAAAGGAAACAACGGTGATTATTTTCCCACCGTTAAAAAATTCTCATGGCCCACAAGGTTTCAGATCAAGCCGATTTATTTATTTTTTCAGTTCATACAGGTCTATGTAACCTTATTAACAAAGGATTTGATGGAAAACAAACATTGCCTTGGGAAGTTTTTAATAGTGAGCGCATGTGGTGTGGTCCACCTGAGATATGGATCTGCTTCTTTTTTATCCCATGAACTTAAAATGATTAGTAAAAACGGATAGATGGAGTGGATGTACAAAACATACATTAAAGTGGGCCCCAAAGTCACGGCCTCACCGACTACACTCTTAAAGGGCCGGGAGTTATCTACGATACTTGAGTATTTTATAGCGTACGCGTTTTCGGTTTTAACCAGCGGCGCGGACGCGGATACTTGCAGAAGGCAAGTTCCTGCGCAAAGTTGCTGAGTGGGGCCACCGTGATGTTTTTTGGAAATCCACTCCATTCATCTTCTTTCACGGCTCATTTTAGGATCTTACAAAAAAATGATGTGTATCCAAAACTTAAGTGGGTCACACTAGAGGAAAGAGTTGGGATTCGGTATTAATCGTTGAAATATTATTGGGCCATAAAAATTTTGTATTAGTCAATTTTTTTGGGAGATGGGTTGCTACTCTCCCTAACACCAGCCCCGTGGCTGGTGGTCGGTGATCTGTGGCCCCACCATGATGTATGTGTTTCACCGATTTAGTTTATACATTTTTACATATCATTTTAAGGATTGATACAAAAAATAATTGGGATATAAATCTTAGGTGGACTGCACCCATGAAAATAATAATGATTGGATATCCTCAGTTAAAATCCTCGTAAGGTCCATTATACTGTTTATTTGACATCAAATCGGTTGATAAGGTCATAAAGACCCAGATGGAAAAAATAAATATCAGCTTGATCCAAAACTTTTATGCGCCAAAATGTTTTTAATGGTCAACATTTATTCAACACTGTTTCCTATAATGTTGTCCACTTTAGATTTATATATACCTCATTTTTTTCTTTCATAACATAAAATGACGTATAAAAATATATGGACGGCATGAATGAAACACATACATCATGGTGGGGCCCACAGAGCACCGACCACCAGCCAATGGCTAGTGGCAGGGGGAGTAGCCAATCCGTTTCTTTTTTCCTTTTTTCTGGTAGTTTTACTTTGCCCCAAGGGTTTGGATTTCATATAAACATCAAGTGAAGCCCAGTAAGGTTTCAACGGTAGAAATTTATTTCCCCAATTTTCTCTATCATGTGACCCACTTAGTTCTGGATACACCTCATTTTCGGTCAAATTTCTTAAAATGAGCTCTCGAAACGGATGAACAGTGTGAATTTCTAACAAACATATGGGTGTGCTAAAACCATCCTTGCGCAGGCTTTCCCAGGTAATTCGGGACGAGGATTTCCTGCGAAAGCCTTTCGCACGAAGTTCCTGCGCTTGAAACTTAGGTGGGGCCTACCGTGATGTTTGTGAGAAATCTTCACCGTCCATTCATTTTGTGAGATAAATTTAGTAGAGTAGACCAAAAATTAAACAGGGTCCCAGACTCAATTGGGCCGTACTAAAAGAAAAAGTAGTTAGGGAAATTTCTACTGTTGAAACTTCCTTGGGTTCCACAATGATGCTTACATGCCATCGATACCGTTAATAACGTCGTTCCGACTGGGATGGACTGAAAACACATGTATAGGCACGATTCAAAACTTCTGTGGCTCTTCGAATATTTCAAATGTGGAAGTTCAATTATCACGTTTTTGGCCCACTTGAGCATTGTATACGGTTCATTTTTGGTCTCATGTCCTAAAATGAACCCACAAAATGGATGGACGGTGAGGATTTCTCACAAACATCCCGGTGGGCCCCGCCTGCGTTCCCAGCGCAGGAACTTCCTGCGAAAGGCTTGCGCAGGAAATCCGCGTCCGGTAATCCGCGTCCCAGCGGCGCCATGCTTCAGTAATCTAAACCGTTGATTTGTTGCATCCCATTGTACATAGACGGTAACTAAAAATCACTGAAAATCTTAACCATTTGATTTTTCCAGTAGGGGAAGTTATGTATTCACCGTCCATCTGCCGTACGACCCAACGGACCAATGGCTTGGATTACCGAACCATGGCCCCATTTTTGAGAATCGTATTACCTGCATAAACTGCGGGAACTGTTTGTCCTGAATAGTCGAGAAATACTTTGATACTCTGGTAGAGTGTGATGGTTGATAAGCGGCTCCGAGTATTTCGCATGCTACTTACTTCAATCAAACCGGCCAAATTGTCCAGTCATCTAGATAAATAATAAATAAAAAGACTTCTCTAATTTTGGTTTTTTACTGGCCCATTACTGGACATCTAATTGATGATTAAGAGTAACGAATATCAACGGTCCAAATGCAACTATCAAATTTCCATTAATCAGATCTGAAGATCATCCAAGCAATCTGATTTTGGGAAGATAATCAACCTACTGTAGTTTCCACAATTTGGACAGCTTAATTTGAATAGATGTGAGATTCTTAAGAAGTATCTCAGTGGCTGCGTATAGACCACCATACTCTGACGGAGTATCAAATGACCAATTTCCCTTCTTTTCCGCTAACCATGGTTAAATTCGGATGAGAAAACTGCCGCAATCAGGTTACCGGTGGCCAACCGCGGTTAAGCTTGGGGTGGGTCCCACGCGCGGATTGGTGCACGTGACGTAAGCCGCTGGAGAAGATGCTGGAGTTCTCTCGTAGATGAATTTTACGAAACTGTCCTTGCCGCATGGTGCAACCGCGGAGGCGGACGCGGATTGCCTGTAACCCCTTTACCGCAGGGAAGTTTCTGCAGTTCGAAGCTAGGTGGGGCCGACCATGACTTGTGTGAGAAATCCACCCCGTCTATCTGTTTTTCATATGTTATGATCCCACAAATGAGGTAGATACAAATCTCAAATAGGCCACACAATGGAAATAAATGAGGAGGAAATGCTCACCGTCAAAGCCTTCGCTGTGTCCACTTATGTTTATATACCATCCAAACAGTTCATAAGGTCATTCCTTTCATGTGACTCACTTTAATTTTGAATCAACCTCATTAACTGGGCTTATGACTTAAAATGAGCTAGCAAAAAGGATAGACCTGATGAATTTCTCATAAACATCAAGGTGGCCCCACAAGCCTAAGTGCACGTGGAATTTTTTATTTTTATTTTTTTAAAGGTGGATTTAAAAATCAACTTAAAAGTGGTTCAATTAATCCACTTCCATTTTGAGAACCATTGCATGTAAAAGTCTATATAATGAGGCCAAGCCTATCTTATAGACAGAATTAATAGTAATTTCGATATCTAATTATATATTTCAATAGTGTCATGTGGTGTGGTGCATTCTAATTACAAGAATACCATGAGCTTAAGGTTTTCGGAGCCCACCATGATGTGTATTATGTCCACTTCATCTATCGATTTTGCCGAAATTATATGACATAGGTGGACCACACCATAAGAAATATTATGGTAGAAAAACATGTCATTAAACCTTACTAAAGTGTGTTCTTATTGCTTGCAATATAATAATATGCTCTTTTGGTGAAAACCGCGATCTCCTCGTATGCACATATTTTTTGTCATAAAATGTGCGATTATACATTGAAATGTGGGGTCATTCACCATTTCTTATTAAAGGGAATTAGGCATGGGGAATTGGTATGTACAAACTATTATGCTTTTATAGGAAAAATAATTTTTAAAATAAAATATTTATTTTATAAGAGTAAATAAATATATTATATATGAAAGTTTTTTTAAAAGAATATATTAATATGGATTAGTGGTAAGAGCGGAGGCTTTTGCCATAGAAATATGGTTCAAATCTACACGAGGACTGTGTGAAACCCTGTTCGCATATGCAGAAGGGGTTATAGAGCTTCCTAAGTACCTTTTTACACTTTAGTCACACTTTGCACTTTGGGCATATACATCATTGTGAGGAGTTTAAAGAGCTTAATTTGTTTTAGTAATTGGTTCAAATCCATCTGAACTATGGTGCACTTAAAGAGTAAACCAATGAATAACCCAAGATTTACTCCCGTGGTATTTAAGGTTCTACCTAGGGGTGTACACAAACTGAGTTAGCTCGGTTAGCTTGCTCAACTCGATTTGAAAAAGCTTGATTCGACTCGGTTTGAAATCGAGTTCAAGCTTGCATGAGCTCAACTCGACTCGGATCGAACCAGTTTAGTGACTCCGTTATTTTGATATTAATGCTGCTCAACAAGTGTTTGATGAAATGACTTAATAAAGTGTCAGCTGGTGACGAGGAAGGTATGGATATGAAACAAATATCATTATATCTTGATTTTTATGTTGCATGCTGAGTGTTTGATAAAATACCTATAAACCGATGTTGCTTCTTTTACATTCCTTGAGAAATTGAAGGTGCACTCTATGTATTTGAGAAAATGTTGCAGAAGCTCGATCTTAGCTCGAACTCGGCTTGAACTGGCCCAAGTTGCTAACCGAGCCGAGCCGAGCTAGCTAGTCGGCTCGAGGACCAAGCCGAGCCAAGTTCCAGCTAGGGTCAGCTAGTGGCCGAGCCGAGTCGAGTTGTGCCAAGCTCGACACAACTCGACTCGGTTCGACTCGTGTACACCCATAGTTTTAGCCACATTGTTAATTGAGTGTATTGACACATTGTTGTACACATGACATTAATGTCATATGTTGTATACGTAGTGGCAATTGGGCTAATTAAGATCTAAGTGACAATTACATATGTTGCCATGTGGCAATAGTTTTTTAATGACATTTAACTCTCTGTCATAAAATGACATAAATAACTACCATAATAAAGGACATGTCCATTTATAATAAATATGACCGCTACATATATGAATATGTGTGTCGGTATCTTAAAGAGGCACGAGAATGTCTCTCCAATAATAATATCATGTCACTACAAGTAATTATATATATTATAGTCTAAAGAGAAAACACTACATTCATATATCAAGTCATCTGCAACCTTGTGTTCTTATCTTTACTCTTTTGCAATTATTTTTTAGAATGTTTTTGTGAAGTATCTCGGTGCCTATACTTGGAGATATATTCAACATTTAAAGGTGCATATCTTCATGTTGAATAATAAATTTATAAGTTCATTATATTTAAAGATATTTTGCCATCTTTCTTCTTTTAAATATGTTGGAATATTAAAAAATAACAACAAAATTTAGGGGTGCATACAAAATTGGTAGAACCAGTAAATTGGACGTGAACTGAACCGCGTAAAATCGAATTATGTAACCGGACCCCTTGGTTAATAAAAATTTATTTTTAAAAACAAAACATTAAAAAAAAAACTAAATCATTCATCAAATGGATCACAAATATGAATATATATTGGCAACAAAATTATTTTGAGAATACAAAAAGGTCATAAAAACAAACCATGACAAATTGACTCTATGTGAAAATTTTCAATAAAGGAGCTTGGGTTGGATTATAATTTTTTTTAAAAAAAACACATGTAAATGGGCTAGATTATTAAAATAAAAAAAAACAAAAAAAAAACCCATGCAATTGAGTTGGATTATAAAAAGCCCAAAACCGTAGAATTGAATCGAAACCAAATTGGTTTTTTATAGTATGGTTTCATTTCATCAATCAATCGACATCGATAGAGTAGCTATCGATTGATCAAGCCAACATGTTTGATTAATCGAACATGCACAAAAGTGTCTAGAGAGATAATTGGATTTTTTTTCAAATTCTGTCAATCAATTGTCCAGATAGTTTGATCAATCTAAACCATCCAAAATTGTCTACAGACAAATCTGTAAAATTCGAGTTTCACTCGATTGATCAACCAGGGCAGTCTATATATCGATCAAACCACTATTCCATATACAAATTAAAGACATTTCACAGTAATCCACTGGTCCACGTCAGGACACCAAAAATGAGTGTAAACAAAAAGAAATTATTAGAAATACTTTCAGAAAGGGATAGGAAAATAGAAGAAAAACACAACGATAGAATGTGGCTACATGCATGAATAGAAAGAGAAGATCATAATTAACAGTAGACGACTCATCTATAATATTTTATGTTTTGTAGTCCACTCGTGCACGAAAATGGATAAATAAAATCAACTCGTTCTTCAAAATGGCTAAAATTCTAGCCTTTCGTTTATAATATTTTCAAAAATAAAAAAATTTCACTTATTTATAGTGAAAACTTCATTTCATGTCCCGTAAAATTTCAAGGACCATGTCTTTCATAAAACTAATTACATGGGTACAAATCCTTGGCTCATTTACATGACATATGTAGAAGACTAGAAGAGATCTCTCCAAAGCATTACTCTTAAGTAATGATAACTGGTGCAATGGCTCATGACCTTGTCAAACACTGACCAGGTGGTTTGGACATTTGTCATTTTCATACATTGATCTGTGAGTCACATTTCCCCAAGTGTTGCTAGGGTAAGAAATAAGAATGAAATAGGGGCTATGGTAAGTAGGCTTTTAGTCATGGATCGGCCATTCACTCAATTCAAATTCAACTCGTCCGAGTCAACTCAGTCCCATGCCATTTGACATCAACTCAGTCCTTTTGTTTTGGTGAATAGATCGTGACTTGACCCGGCTCAAGTGAGTCATTCCCTTGAACTCAGGACTAAACGAGTCAGGTCTAACTCACTGAGTCAACTATCCATAATGAAATGTGAACCGACCAATGCAACAGAGCCACTGATGGTGCAAGAGACAATCATGCTTATGTACAAAACAGAGCCACTGATGGTGCAAGGGACAATCATGCTTATGTACAAAACAGAAGGCTTTTGGATTTCATAGTAAGTTCCTGCACTTGAAACCTAGGTGGGGCCACCGTGATGTTTATGAGAAATCCACCCCATCCATCCATTTTGTGTGCTAATTTTAGGATATTGGACAAAAAATGAACTGGATCAAAGACTCAAGTAGCCAATATGAGAGGAAACAGTGGAAATTGAATAACCACCATTAAAACATTTGTATGGCCGCAAAAGTCTTCTATCAGAACCTTTTTGTGTTTTCAGTTCATCCCAGTGGGAATGACCTTGTAAACAGTTTGAATGGCGCATAGCAAGGTTTTAATAGTAGGCATTTCTTTCTCCAAACTCCCCTCTCATATGACTTTTTTTTTTTTCCTTTTTTCCACACGCACAAACTCCCGTGCACTTAGGCGGTAGTGAAATTTCACCACTATGGGTACTCTAACCTTTGACCAGGTGTTGAAACTCTTAAAGAATCTCTCATATGACTTACTTGAGTCGTGGATGGCATGTCCTGAAATTAGCTCGTAAAACAGACGGACAGAGTGGATTTCTCAAAAACATCATATTGGGCTCCACCAAAGTTTGGAGTGCAAGAACTTCTTGCAAAAGGCTTTCCTGGGAATCCATGTCCTTACCTCTTATGTTAGTTCCACGCCACTTAAAAAATGGTGGTGACTCATCTCCTCCCATGTGTCACTGACTCAACCATACAAATTATGTGTCCCAATTTTAATGGAGCATATTTCTAAACTCACATTGATTGATATTAAACATCCATTAAAATGGATATCAAATGGATGGCAAAATGTTAAAAAAAGAAAAGAAAAAGGAGAAAGAGTGAGTACTCCAAATTCGAAAAAAAATAAAATCAAAGAGTTAATAGCATTCTGTCACTGCAATTTCTTTGGCTATGCCGCATCCACGGCTGCATAAGCCATTTGGATGGTTTGGATTGCCGTACTACTAGATGTTTAAAGGATTGCCACATTTTTTAAAATGGTGTAAAACTAGCATAGGAATCCATCCCAATGAAGGGTGGCCTATGGTGAAGTTTGCGGTGGCTAGTTTTTCAAGTAGTGGAATTAACCATGAGGAGTCCAAACTTCTCGGTTGCATTTGGACCATTTCTAACCGTTACGAATGGAGGGGTTTCCCTGCAGATAGGCCACAACAATGCATCTGTTTTATCCATGCCATCCTCTATTTTCTCAGTGCATTTTAGGGCATGACTCTAAAAATGAGACCTATTCAACCTCTATTTTTTCAGTGCATTTTTGAGAACGACTCAAAAAATGAGACAGATTCAAACCACAAGTGGACTATACCAGAGGATCAATGGGGATTGAATGCATGCCAACCATTGAAAACATCTCGAGGCAACAGAAGTTTTAAATCAAGTTGATATGCTTATTTTCCCTTTATCCAGTGCATGACCTTATCAACAAGTTAGGTGGTAAATAAACATTATGGTAGGTCATAAGAAGTTTTCTACTGATTCCTGTAGTGTAGTTGGCTTGATCTTTCAGATCAGCCTCATTTTTATGCTCATGCCCTAAAATAAGCAGGCGAATGTATGTAAATATAAATTATGGTGGGCTCCAAATAATGGGGTCACTAGGAATATTATCGGTGATCAGGTTTTTGTGTCCATTAGGCACCACCGATCGATGCTTTGTGGACCTTACCATGATCTATGCGTTTCGCTTATGTTGTACCTCCATTTTTTCCGGATCATTTTATGGTCTACGCAACGATTCCATTCATGCATATATGTTGAATGTCTGACAACATTGCCTGCCAAACATAGAATCTCAACAAATTTTTTGCACTTATATTTTGAGTACATCGGTGCGAAACAAAAGTTTCGAACTTGTACAACTCTTTTGTCATTATGATAAACGCTTCATAAGATGCAACGCCGCCAAAATGACTATTGAACTACTTTGTTTGATTTTCATTATATTAATGCAGTGTACATTTTTTCAAAAACAATGAAAATGTAAGAGATGTAATAAGAATTAAGAATCAATAAAATGTGCAATAATATTTGTTCTTAAAATTTTTAAAATTGATTATTGAATGTAAATAATTCAATCCAAGATATTTTATTTCTTATCAAAAAATAATTTTCAAAATTTAAATGTATACCATCATGTTTCACATTTTTTATAGAACACCTACCATTGAAAACTTCCAGACCCACAAAAGTTTTTAGATTTTGTTAATATTTATTTTCCCTTCTACGTTGTGTGTATGACCTAATCAACAGGAAACTTGATCCATGGCCCAAGTGGTAGACTGAGTGAAAGATACCTCATTTCAATACGGAGGTCTTAGTATCGATTCCCTAGTAGGGGTGGCTAACAGTGAAGTGTGAACTGATAGTAGGTGTACTAACAAGCTTGGAAAAAACCAAGACCTAATCAACAGATGTTTTTTATGTTTTTTTTTATTTTATTTTTTTATTTTTTTACACACCCTCACACACTCCCACCATGGTGGAATTTCACCACATATGGCTACGAACCCTTGACCAGGTGTTGAAACTCCTGAGAGTCTACCACTGAGCAAGAGTAAGGACCCTTAATCAACAGATGATTGACAAATAACCACTACAATGGACAATAGGAGTTTTTAATACTGTTTAGGGTTTACCGTGGTCCACTTGGGATTTATATCAAGCCCTATAGTGATTCTTTAAAAAATGAATGGATGGATAAAACATATACATCATGGTGGGGCCCACATAGCCCTGATCAACCCGCGTCCGTTGGGCATGCAATCAACATCGTGGGGCCACCTCATGCACAGCTCCAATTCCCTACCGAGAAAAGCTTCGATACTCTGGTAATGCTTGATGAATAATACGCCGCCGACACCTTAATATTACTTGGAAACTGCACATGTGGCATATAACTAGTAAAATAAACCGTTCAATTTATGGTACCAAATGCAGAAATATCATGAACCAAAAATCAAGCTTACTTAGTTACCCGTCCATAGGATTGGTGGACATTTATTACACGGTTAGAAATGAATCATATTCAACGGCCCTACTTCCACAAGCAAGTGTCTACTAATCAGAGTTTAGGATTGTTCAACCTAATTGATCTTGGGATTCTAACTTAGTGACATTTGGATCCACAATTTAGTCGGTTTTATTTTGAGTAAATATATGCCACGTTTACAATGTCTGGGTGCCTGCGTATCAAGTGTCAGCTGCCTGAGTATCGTATCGTAACTGCTCCTCTTTCCTTCCATCGTGTGTCAGAGGCTCAGTAGAATTGCGTGTTGCCGTACTCGAAGGATACGTGGCGGATTGCATGAGAATGCTATTGTTTCCATATCGCACGTGCAACGGTACGCAGCGCACATGCAACTCAATCCAAACCTTTCATATTGTAAGACGCGATGCAGATGGGGGGTCGATCCTGAAGTCAGATAGCCTAGATGATCCAAACCTCTCATTACATGATACATGTTGTTTGAATTTGAGTAATTGGTTATTTTCCCTTTAACCGTCCATTTGATAGACATGAATCAGGCCGTTAGATTCATCGGCTGGTTTACACCCCCTATGGTCTGGACCTCATGATTTGGATTTTGGACGGATTGGATCGGGGAAGTTGTAGAGAAAAGCGAAGAAGCTGGTTGCATGAGTACGGATCATCAACAATAACTAACTCTAGATCTTTCCCGCCTCGTAAGCCATGCATTGCATGCACTGTTCCCATGCACTTCACGACGTATCCATCCGGGCTGATTGACTGGTGAACTCAGTACCACACAGATAATGACATCCACCGTTGAAACCTTCCTAGGGCCCACAGTAATGTTTATTTGTCATCCAACCCGTTCATAACGTCACACAGATGTGGATGAAGGAGAAAAACAAATATCAGCTTGATTGAAAACTTCTACGGCCCTCAATGGTAGGTGTTCAATCCCCATTGTTTCTTCTGGTGTGGTGTTATCCTCAATTTTGAGCTTACGCCCTAAAATGAGCGACAGACAGTGGACCCCACAGAGTCCTTGCACCTAGCAGCTACGTGATGTTGGGTTCACCATGCCGCAGCCTAGCACAGACCCAACCCGAGTTCGGGTCAGGTTGGGTTGTCAGGGTCTTTGACCCAATTAGGGTCGGAGAACTCCAACCCGACTTGAAATTGGAGTTGGTTTCAGGTTGGGTTAGGTAAGTTTGGAGTAATCATGGCCACTTGGGTTGTCAGGTAAAACCAATTTGAAATTGGGTTGGTTTTGGGTTGAGTAAATTCAGGCTGGGTTAGGTTGGTTTAGGGGTAAACATATGTATTTGGGTTGGTAGGTTCGTTTTGGTTTGAGTATTAGAGCAATTTCGGTGGGGTCGGTATTTGGGTCAGGTCAGGTTGTCGGTTAGGTCATCATGATGTGGAATTAGGCTTGAGTTGATCCTTAACCTGACCCAATCCACCTGAGTTTCTGCCTAAATCAAGTCAATCCATGACTTGGGGTGGGCCACAACACATACAACAGTTGAGAGCGGTTACGCTCCCATTAAAACATTCATAATCATTTATTGGGCCTACCGAGATGTGGTTCACAAATCCAGACCATCCATTGTGTGTCCCACTTGGATGAGGGGCCAGACCACACGTTTCAGCCGCATCGAAAATTCAGGTGGGTCCCACCAAATGCTTTATATGTTTTAACCATTAAAAACTTGTGGGCCACAAAAGTTTTAGATCAACCTGATATTTGTCATTTCCCTTCATCAAGATTTGTGTGACCTTGTCAACAGATTGAATGGCTAATAAACACTTGAGGAAATTCTCAATGGAGATCATTCAATCATCACTGTTTCCTATGACATGGCCCACCTGAGATTTGGACCTGCTTCATTTTTTGGGTTCATCCGCTAAAATGAGCTGGCAAAGTGGATGGACGGCATGGATATACAATACATACATTCAGGTGGGCCCCCCCGGCTGGGGCTGCACCTAATCCACTCCCTGCAAACCTCTTACTAGCGGAAATAGTAACAAAGTATAATTTTCATTTTAACCGTCTAATTAAATAAGCTTTATTTTTATACCTGCATCATAACTTGGACGTTTTAATTTGAATACTTATTTGTCACGAGTGCAATTTCTAAGTGCCTGCGTATCATCCATCACACTCTACCAGAGTATAAAAGTTGTCTCTTAAGACAACTAAACTGACAAACAGTGGCCGAGTTTCCTACTTGTCACTAACAGAGCTTCCGTATTAGGTATATGTGGGGCCCATAATCTATTTATCTGAGCCATTCATCTGATGTCCTGTCTTGGATGAACCATGACACAAAAAAAAATAAAAAATAAAAAATAAAATAAATCCCTAATTGGAAGATCCTTACCAGCAGATAGTCTTTTCTCCATTGGATGAAGCATGTATTTACATGCCATCAATGTAAAGATTGGAGTTAACCAAACGAAGAGATTTTTTGGGCATGGTTCAACCATAGGGGGGCCCACCAGATCAATGACTTGAGACCTTGATGAATTACAGGACCCCAATTCCATATAGTTTCCATTGGGTGGCTTGCACAAAACCAAAAATCAAGAGGTGATATGGTGATTCTTGCATTGTAATTGCCAAGGCAGTTCACTGCACTTTAACCAACATGGCATGTGTGAGATCACAGCCATTAATCAGGAAGGTCCACTGCAAACATGCACTCACCCATAATCAGGCAGTTCCACTCATCTAACTGGCTTACATTATGTATAAGAAAAATGGCCAGTTTTAGAGAAAAATGAGTAATTTATATTGGAAGTACGCACACAACAGCGGCTGATGCATGGACACGCTAGACTTTTGGGTTGGGGCAAGTTACTGATGATCACAACCTAACGAGTGGCACAGATATCAGATGGATACGGATTGCATCCTACCCCGCCCGTCTCTAGCCACGAACGGGCAGTTCCGTGGGTGGGCCAACCGTGATGTATCTGTTTATCCACGCCGTCCATCTCTTCTTTCAGATCATTTCAAGGTATGTGCACAAAAATGAGGCAGATCCAATGCTCAAGTGGACCACACCAAATAATAATCTTGGGTTGCTTTAAATGCACAAAGCATTAAATACAAGAGTCATCATTGGTGTGGTCCATTTGAGCGTTGGATCTGCCTCATTTTTGTGCACATACCTTAAAATGATCTGAGAGAAGGGATGGGCAGAGTGGATAAACAGATACATCACGGTGGGCCCACACACAGAACTGCCCGTTCGTGGTTAGAGATGGGTGGGGGTAGGACGCAATCCGCGTCCATATCAGACATGCCATGCTGGCACATGTGCCTCTTCACCCCTTCAATCTCTCATTGCGTGAATTATCTCAGCATTTGTCGAAAGTTATTAGAGATGTCTCCAGGAATAATGTAAATAAAAATATGAGAATATTCACAGATGGGGTTTGCATATGTAGAGAGAGATTCTTTCTGATGTTGGGATCAATGCTTCAGTGATCCAGACTGTTGATCTGATGGCCCTGCAGCAGATGCAGAATGAGCTCCTAGATTGGAAGGTCCTAATCTTCTGATCTTCTCCTGCTTTTCCCAGAATATGTTTTTTTTTTTTTTCCTTAACCATCTGTTTGCCTGCCACTGATCAAATAGCGATAGAATCTTCCAATCAGGGAGTTTCGGGGAAGGTGGGGCCCTCCAAATCGATGCTCTGGAACATAAAACCATGGACCCCACTTGTATGGAATTGGGACCCTTAACTGCCTTTCAATTGAAAACTTTCTATTCCCCCTCCATGCCTTAAACCAACTTAATTCAAGTGCCAGATATCCAATACCTGCCCAGTAAATTTCAGAAAGAAAACTGGATTTTCTCATCTGCAAACAGTTGTAAGAACTGCAAATGTGTAAACCATGTTTTTCCTCTGCTTCCTTCCTCCCATCATGATTCATCCCATTTGCGGAGGGGTTGTATGAGCCTAAGGATTCTCTGAGTGGTGGGTCCGGTGCCGTCGATGTGCTTTTTTGTGACCACGGGCGTGTTTTCTTCTGAGTGAATTGCCTGTGCTATCAGCATGATGAATCTCATCGCCCAGTTTTGCATACCCAAGGATGCAATCTAGAGGATCCACAATCACATCATTGGCTGAGGTCCTCTGAAAGAATTATAGTAGAAACGATAATTAGCTAATAAAACAGTATCAATTAGTTCAAGAAATACTAGAAAGAGGAATAGATTGATCGTATGATAGATCTTAATAATAAAGGGTTATCGTGGCAGCAAAGCATGTGAACCGGGACTGTCCATCTAGTTGGCCCTTGTGCGGATGGGCCACAGTTAGAAACCACATCAACGCGGCGATCCTGGCCACCGATCAGTGGCCTTTGAATGGACCATCAAGACAAAAAAGGTCACTGAATCACTGATTGAATCTCAGCAGGGAGGAGCAGAAGTGTGGTGATTAAGGTTGTTATATAGGTTTCTTTTCAGTGGTGGCCCATCCACTGTAGGACCCGCTAGATGGATGATCATGGTGCGTATGCTCTCCTAGCATATTTGATGGAAAGGGCCTCTGTTGTATCTATCATATCACTGCCCTTTCCTAAAGCCAAACTTTTCTTTTTCGGAAATACTCAAAACCAAGCTTGGGATGGCAGTACAAAAGAAAAGAAAAGAAAAAGAAAAGCCATTACTACAAGCTAGACAGATGCCTCCTTAATGAATACAGTTGAAACTTGACCACTCAAACCTGTAAATGACTTTTTACCTAGACATTGGAATGTTTCGTTATTAGAAATGAGCAGGTGGCAGAGTCGTAACCGAGGAAGCATAAGATGTTGAAACAACCATCCATACTATAAATAATGCGAGCAGCTTTTGGACATTGATGTTCCTGCAATTCGTTTCATAGGGCAGAAAAGTTTGAATATTCAAAGGACGTGGACATTAAAAGAAACCATTTCCCTTTTCCATTGTTTGGCATGGAATCCATGGTTACCAAATATGGCCTAATAGTAGCTCACTTGATCAACTACATTTGACTATCTCTATCACTTCACTGATTGGTGCTTTCATGTCATTGCATATCCAATTCTTCCTTTCTTTCCAAATTGCCACAGAATCCTTCTTCTCTTTAAAGGGACACCTTTGTTAGTGTTGTGTGCCCTAAAAGGTCAATGTTGATCTTGACCATTGATCACAATGACCATGGGTCCTTTGTGGACATGTTATTAACTCCAAAATTTATACATGGATTTACCTTAACCGTTGATGTATTCACAGGTTAAAAGAGAGGTTTCCTTTGTTTGGCCTTGGGAACTTGAGTTTGGGCACATCAGCCACTAGCCAAGGGAGAGTTTTGTTGCATGGATCTTAGTACCCTACGAGTCCATAACCACCTAGCAGGTTTTAGGATGCACCTGTGGTCATTATTATGTGGTCATTTTGCATGAGGGGGCCAATGACAAATCGGGATGGAAAGTCCCCACCACTGTGTGAGTCGCCATTATATGAATACTATATAGTAAGAAACAAGAGAAGGATAACATTGGAGAGCCTTAATGCTAATTGGAGCTGAATAAGAGGGCCCACCTCATTCCACTAGTCTCAGGTTTCCACATATTGTACTCAAAACTTAGCTTACATTAGTTGAAAGTTGAAACTAGAGTTTTCAACCATCCCTTCCTCAATGCAGCTATATTCCACTAGTTCTTTCCAGCACCTCATTAGGCCTTCTCGCCAGTTAGGAGTGAACACGTATAAGTTGAAGGTACTAAAAGGGCAAGGGAAGGTGCAAAATGACGTGGGTGGAGGTAGTAAGAAAAGACTTGATGAATGACCTATGGTCTAACTGAAGTTAGGGCCTTCGATAGAGTGGAATGGTAGAAAAGGATTCATGGGATAAGGCATAGATGGTGATGATGATGATGGTCTAATTAGGCCCTCTCTTTTAATGCAGGTGAAGGGTTTTCTAGCAAAAAAGTTCCTAATAATAAGAGGGTTTCCTTGTCTCCATTTGGGGTTCTTCAATGGGAAGAGACGGTAGCAACATGTAGGGGCAAAACAAGGAGACAGATGGGAATGCCAAATCCAATCAAGGGAGAAATTGGATTCCTAGTTTAGAGGTTTTTTCATGGAATCATTTTGCTGGCATGTGCACAAGATGCATACCAAATATGACATTCTTTAAAGAATGGAGTGTCCATGCCACGACAATAACGAGCGTCAGCATTTGGTATTGGTCTGATATAAGTCAGTCAGTCTTAGAATCTATCATCAACTGAAGTCATTTATAAAATCAGGTTGGAGTATAAAGAATCTTCATTGCTTTATTGAACAATTAACTAGTAGTTCAAATGCAGTGCGATTTATGATCTATGAATCACACATAATGTTCACCCTAAAGCAATATGCAGGCTTAGCACCAGAGACATTATTAGGAAAATCTCGCACAAAATAAAAATATTTATTTTTTTCTGTAAATTAATAAATAATTTAAAATTAAATCTATATTTATATAACAAATCCTCAAGAAATTTTACTATTTTCTGACACAATAATTGTTGAGAAGTGGAGCCACATCTGGGGCCGCCCACGACCAGTCGAGGTTGCGCGGATTTCGTGTCGCAAGTCCTTTCGCAACTGGGATGCGGAAAGGGAAGTTTCCAAAACTATAAATTGGGGTCCCTAGGGCTATTCTAGGTTAAGGTGAATTTTAGGAAATTATTCTGAGGTGTGGGCAAAGGATTTTCTCTGTACTTTCAAGGGAGAGGTTAGTATATTGCCTTGTAATCTTCGTTTCTCTTCATAGCGAAATTTTGCATCTGTGGTTTTTTTACCCTAGTTTGGGGTTTTTCCACGTATATCTTGTCTTGTGGTTTGTTTTGGATTGCTTTAATCTATTTCTAGTTTATATTTCTTCCTGTCTATCGTTTGTGGGTGAGGCCTTAGATTGGATCTAGGCTCACTGCGTTGTTGGCGTGCTGCGCAACAACTGGTATCAAAGCTATTGGTTTAGTTCTATTGGGAGCGATGACAGAAGATGGGAAAACTAGAATTGAGAAGTTTGATGGTTCAAACTTTGCCTTCTGGAAGATGCAGATGGAGGCTAATCTGTATCAGAAGGACCTCTATATTCTTCTAGGAGAGAAAAGAGAAGAAACCAGAAAAGTTGACAGATGATGATGAATGGTTTTTACTGGATAGGAAGGCTTTAGGAACGATCCGACTCTCTTTGTCTAAGAACGTCGCCTTCAATATATCCAAGGTAAAAACGACAAAAGAATTAATGGAAGCCTTAGCCACCATGTATGAAAAGCCCTCAGCATCCAACAAGGTTCATCTTATGAAACAGCTATTCAACATGAAGATGTCAGATGGTGGGAGCGTGGCTGAACATCTAAACGAGTTTAATACAGTCACGAGCCAGTTGGAATCCATTGGCATTGCTTTTGAGGATGAAGTCAGGGCGTTATTGATCTTATCCAGTTTGCCAGACAGTTGGGATGGTTTGGTGATTGCTGTGAGCAATTCTTCAGGATCGACAAAGCTGAAATTTGATGATGTGGCCGGTCTAATTCTCAGCGAAGAATCTAGAAGGAAGGCATCAGGAGTTTCAGGGGATTCAGGGAATGCTCTAAACGTTGAAGGAAGAGGAAGATCTCTGAACAAAGGAGGCAATAAACACGGGCGTTCTAAGTCAAGGAATAAGTCCAAGGGACCGAAAGACAAAGACGGGTGTTGGCATTGCGGCAAGAAGGGGCACATGAAACGTGATTGCAGGGCGCTCAATAAACAAGAAGGAAGCTCTCAAGGTGGGAAAGATTTAGTGAATCTGTCTGAGGAGAGCGACACAGAGGCGTTGATCTTGTCTCTTGATGCGAGGAATGAGTCTTGGGTTATAGACTCGGGTGCTTCGTTTCATGCTACTTCGTGTAAGGAAGTTCTGCGTGATTATGTGTCAGG
Organism: Magnolia officinalis; assembly: GCA_021015155.1. Taxonomy (NCBI): domain Eukaryota; kingdom Viridiplantae; phylum Streptophyta; class Magnoliopsida; order Magnoliales; family Magnoliaceae; genus Magnolia; species Magnolia officinalis. Next base: position 85,834,607 of record JAJHSJ010000007.1, read on the forward strand.
TGACTTTGGGAGAGTCTACCTGGGTGATGATGAGCCGTGCAATATTGTTGGAAAGGGAGATGTTCATGTAAATCAGAAATATCGAACGGTCTTGAAATTGAAAGATGTCAGACATGTACCGAGTTTGAAACGTAATCTGATCTCAGTGGGACAGTTGGCTGATACCGGTTATGTGACGACATTCACCAGTGACTCCTGGAAGATCACAAAAGGTGCCTTAGTAATATCTCGAGGCAAAAAGGAAGGTACTTTGTACGTGACTTCAGGATCGTATAGTTCACTCGCAGTCGCATCAACTGGAGTGAATGGGCAGTTATGGCATCAGAGGCTGGGACATATGAGTGAGAGAGATGAAAGGGATGAAAGTGCTATTGTCAAAAGGGAAGCTACCAGGGCTGAAGTCTATTAACTTGGAATTCTGCGAGGACTGCGTGTATGGCAAGCAGAAGAGGGTAAGCTTCAAGAAGACGGGACGCGCTCCAAGACACATCTGTTGGAGCTTGTACACACTGATGTGTGAGGACCGGCACAGGTATTATCTCTTGGTGGCTCACGTTATTTTGTTACCTTTATTGATAATGCTAGTAGAAAACTGTGGGTCTACTTCTTAAAACATAAATCTGATGTATTTGATGTATTTAAGAAGTGGAAAGTTATGGTAGAAAATGAGACAGGTAAAACAGTAAAGTGTCTCAGATCTGACAATGGGGGAGAGTATTGTGATAAGAGGTTTGAGGAGTATTGTGCAGCAAATGGAATCAAACATTAGAAAACGATTTCAGGGACACCACAGCAGAATGGTGTGGCTGAGCGCATTAACAGGACCATCCTTGAGCGTGCCAGGAGTATGAGGTTACATGCAGGGTTGCCCAAGACCTTTTGGGCAGATGCTGTGAATACTGCCGCATATCTCATCAATAGAAGTCCCTCAACACCATTGGATGGTGGGCTACCAGAAGAAGCGTGGACTGGGAAAGAAGTGAACCTTGCACATCTCAGAGTGTTCGGTTGCACTTCCTATGTTCACATTGATGCAGAGCACAGAAACAAGCTGGATGCGAAGTCCAGGAGGTGCACGTTTATAGGCTATGGGCAACATGATTTTGGCTACAGGTTCTGGGATGCAGAAAACAGAAAATCATCAGAAGCAAGGACGTAGTTTTTAATGAAAAAGTGATGCATAAGGACAGTGTGCAGGAAAATAAGGCCGAGAAAAAGGAATTCGTAGAGTTGGAAGAGTTACCGAACATGGGTGTTATAGTGTCACAGGATGAGGCAGAGCCGCATACACCAGTTGTGAGGAGGTCTACTCGGGAGAGGAGACCCACGGTCCGATACTCACCCTCCTTACATTATCTACTACTGACAGATAATGGTGAGCCAGAGTGTTTTGAAGAGGCGTTACAGTCAGATATACGGGTTAAGTGGGAGCAAGCCATGGATGATGAGATGGACTCTCTTAAGTCTAATCGTACATGGGAGCTAGTCACTCTACCCAAGGGTAAGAAAGCTCTTCATAACAAGTGGGTTTACAGACTGAAGGAGGAGCACGATGGTTCGAAACGGTACAAGGCCAAATTGGTTGTGAAAGGGTTTCAACAAAAGGCAGGTATCGATTTCACTGAAATATTTTCACCGGTAGTGAAAATGTCTACGATTCGCATGGTCTTGAGTATAGTGGCTTCAGAGGACATCTACATCTAGAACAGCTAGATGTTAAGACAGCCTTTCTTCATGGGGAACTTGAAGAAGAGATATATATGCATCAGCCGACAGGATACGTGGCACCAGGTAATGAGAACAAGGTGTGCAGACTGAAGAAGAGTCTATATGGCCTGAAGCAGGCCCCGAGGCAGTGGTACAAGAAGTTCGATAGTTTCATGTCGGGAAACGGTTTTAGGAGATGTCATGCAGACCACTGTTGTTACTACTTGAAGAAGTTTGATACGTCATACATCATGCTTCTTCTGTACGTTAAATATGCTTGTGGCTGGCTCAAGCATGGAGGACATCTCAGATCTCAAAAGACAATTGTCTAGAGAATTTGCCATGAAGGATTTAGGAGCTGCAAAACAAATCCTAGGCATGAGGATAAAGCGTGACAGGGAAAACAAGAAAAAGTTAGTTTGTCACAGGCAGAGTACATAGCCAAGGTACTTAATCGATTCAATATAGGAGGTGCTAAGCCGGTTAGCACTCCATTAGCCAACCACTTCAAGCTATCTAAGGAGCAAGGTGCAAAGACACAGGAAGAACATGACTACATGACTAAAGTCCCATACGCGTCAGCTATTGGGAGTCTCATGTATGCTATGGTGAGCACGAGGCCAGACATTGCTCAAGCAGTGAGAGTTGTTAGCAGGTTCATGAACAACCCCGGGAAGGAACATTGGGAAGCTGTGAAGTGGATCCTTAGGTACTTGGTAGGTACTAAGGACGTAGGGCTGTGTTATGGTGGATCGAAAATCAAGTTACAAGGCTACGTGGATTCAGATTTGGCAGGAGATATCGACAGCAGAAGAAGCACTACGGGTTATGTTTTTACTCTGGGTAGTGCTGCAGTCAGTTGGGTCTCTCAGTTACAAAAGATAGTATCTATCAGTACGACAGAAGCAGAATATGTTGCGGCTACAGAAGCATGCAAGGAGATGGTGTGGATGCAAGGTTTTATGGAAGAGTTGGGTAAGAAGCAAGCAGATTGCAAGCTGTACAGTGACAGCCAGAGTGCAATACACTTGGCTAAGAATTCAGTCTTTCATTCAAAGACCAAGCATATTGCCATCAGATATCACTTCATACGTTCGTTACTGGAAGATGGATCGATTGCTCTGGAGAAGATTCATACAAGTGAGAATCCTGCGGATATGCTGACCAAGCTGGTCACAAGGAAGAAGCTGAAGCTCTGTTCAGCTTTGATTGGTCTTCAGGCTTGAAGACGGGGAGGTGGTGCACTCCGGATGAAGAAGACAAAGGTTTATGGAGATGTGTCTCCAAGTGGGAGATTGTTGAGAAGTGGAGCCACATCTGGTGCCGCCCACGACCAGTCGAGGTTGCGCGGATTTCGTGTCGCAAGTCCTTTTGCAACTGGGATGCGAAAGGAGTTTCGCGGATTTCGTGTCGCAAGTCTTTTCGCAACTGGGATGCGAAAGGAGTTTCGCGGATTTCGTGTCGCAAGTCCTTTCGCAACTGGGATGCGGAAAGGGAAGTTGCCAAAACTATAAATTGAGGTCCCTAGGGCTATTCTAGGTTAAGGTGAATTTTAGGAAATTATTCTGAGGTGTGGGCAAAGGATTTTCTCTGTACTTCCAAGGGAGAGGTTAGTATATTGCCTTGTAATCTTCGTTTCTCTTCATAGTGGAATTTTGCATCCGTGGTTTTTACCCTAGTTTGGGGTTTTTCCACGTATATCTTGTCTTGTGGTTTGTTTTGGATTGCTTTGATCTATTTCTAGTTTATATTTCTTCCTGTCTATCGTTTGTGAGTAAGGCCTTAGATTGGATCTAGGCTCACTGTGTTGTTGGCGTGCTGCGCAACAATAATAACACGATAATATCTTTTGATGTTTTTTTTTGTGATATTTTCAAAATTAAGTGATATTTGTCACACTGCTCAGCATAACAGGGTTTAAAAACTTAAAACTCATCTCCAATTTGATGACGACCAAGACTGAGTCAACCTGAACAATGCACACAGAATTTGAAGGGAAGAAGCCACAAATTGGGGCAAGGAAGCATGTAAGCGTCTATTTCAAAATGCCAGCAAGTATAAACAGCTTAGACATGGGTGTGGGAGCAGGAGTCTGAGGGCAATTCAGAGCAGGACAGACGCCTGGGTAGAAGGTTCGTGACAAATAAGAACTGAACTTTAGTTTCTGTTTTTGCAATTTCTGTACTCCAAGCTTCATGGATTATGAGAAGCTGGGTCATTTCTTAACTCGATCAATCTTTGATAAAGTCGATTCAGACCAATAAGTTCTATAAGTACCTGATTGCAATTTTAAAAACAATAATAATAGACGAAATGTTCAAGCCTATCTTGTACAATATTTGAAACTTCTGTACTTGTACAGAATTGCTGACGCTCCAAAATAGACGTTACTTACAGTTAATTGCTCAGGCTCCAAATCAGGCTTGTGAATATGGTTGTCCTCATGAGTCTGCTGACCAAAATAGACGTTACTTACAGTTAATTGCTCAGGCTCCAAATCAGGCTTGTGAATATGGTTGTCCTCATGAGTCTGCTGACCAAAATAGACGTTACTTACAGTTAATTGCTCAGGCTCCAAATCAGGCTTGTGAATATGTTTGTCCTCATGAGTCTGCTGACCAAAATAGACGTTACTTACAGTTAATTGCTCAGGCTCCAAATCAGGCTTGTGAATATGGTTGTCCTCATGAGTCTGCTGACCAACATTATCTCCAACGTTATCTCCATAGAAATTCCGATAGCGCCACCTCGATTTGGGCTGATCTAGAGTTGAATCATCATACACGTTCTCAGAATAGAAATGGTTGTTGACAAGCTGCAGTGTGCGTGGATTATCCTGATGCCTTGTCAATAATCTGCAACAAGATTTACCCAAGATTCAGGTAAATATTAAACAAAAACAGCAGATGTGTATGTATAGTTGTGGATACACTGGTAACATAACTATGTCAAGTGAACTGAAAGACAGATAGTATATAACAATTAGAGCCACCAAACCTGTTGTCTAACAATTATGTGCATTTGTTCGGTGAATTATGACAGGAGATTAAAGGCCAAACTTTGATGCCACTTTGACAAGGATCAAATTCACAAAAGCGAGAAAGCAAAGAAAATTCACCAACCACAATGTGTTCGCAAAACTACAAAATCTATGTTCTTCCCTATCAGATGCTTCAATCTCAAGTGCAAAGGCCATATCTATGATGTACCAAAGTTATTTGGAAGGCAGGTCACTATAGTGCATGGTTCAGGAAGGGGTAGTGGTACGCAACTTCCTCTACTACATGGTACACTGGGGGTAGGATCATGTGGTTCACCCTAATACGTACACTAAATGCAAATATATGAATCGATATTGCAATATATGCGTGCTATTGAATAAATCAAAATATAAACCTATACATTGTAAATATATAAATTTGCACTACAACTTAATCAACAGTAAGAGTATAGAACCATAGTTTTTGGTTGCTAAAAATAGAGATCTGGATTGCAAATGACCCATAATCCAGATCGCTTGATTCAGACTGGAAGACATAGGGATGTTGGTGATTTAGTTAACAAAACATTGTGGCGTACTGTGACATTACAATAGTCTGTATTGGCCTATTTGGCCCCTAAAAACCTACATGTTTCTTCTCTTCCTTTCATTTGTAAAGAAAATCACTAACGATTGGGCTGTGGCCATATTAGTTACAGTAAATGATGGGAAGTGAGAACATGTGGCTGGGTCAGATTCTTAGAAGCGTGTCTAACCTACAACTCCTAAAAGGCCATCTGGTTGGGAATCCAGTAGCGGTCGCATCACATCTCCAATAAGCCGATGATACATTCATTATGCCCAACGATTCTTTTCAAATAAAAATCTTGAATGGTGCCCTTCAGTGTTTTGAAGCTGTTTTCAGGTCTTGGGATTAATGTCTTGAAAAGCTCTATTGTATGATAAGGAGGTAAAGCCCCTGGTGGATAGGATGAGCACACACGCCCCCCCCCCCCCCCCCCCCCCCCCCCCCCCAAGTGCCTTCCTTGTGGGATATGATGGTCAAAATAATGCACAAGAGGCAAGCAGCTGTAACGTGGAGCAATTTTGCCAATCTAATTAGGGTTTTGTGGTCCTTAAAGGCTATCTGTCAGAGCTTATTGTGGGTTGCATGAAAGGGCTGTTTCATCATTGTGGGGATATCTTGTGGAAGATGGTGCCACTCACCATAATTCATAAATTTTGAGAGGGAAATTTCTTTTGAAAGATGAATTTCAGCAGAATAAAACTCAGGCTATGGCAGCAAGCTAGGCCATGCCTAATTCCCTTTTCAGAGGGATCTCCCTTCCTATGTTGCTTTCTGATTGGAAATCCTCCATTTAGGGCGAGATCTAAGGTAAGTTTTCGTAGTTGCTTGGTTTTATTGGTTTATGGGCTTCCTTTGGTCTTTGGGGAGAGGCCTGTTCCCCTCGTGTTGGTGGGTGGGATGATCCCTCATCATTTCCCTTTATGTTTTCTATTTTGATTTTAATGAATTGGCATTATAAATTTTAAAATAAGAAGAAGAGGAAGAAGAAAGAAAGAAAGAAAAACGAAAAAAAAAAAAAAAACTCACCCCATGACATGCTACACTAGAAAGTTGGTCTAGTCTCAATCTATCCTAGTAACAGCTTGAACCATTCTATTGGAGTCCAAAGGAGATAAATTTCATTGAAAAAACAAAAGCAACAATAACCAAAAAGAATACAAGCCCCATAGCAACCCTCTAATCACTCCCTCAAAATGAGGCCAAAAAGAAATATAAAACAAAGATTACAGCATCAAGGAACCAAAAATGCAGTACGAAGAAAAATTCTCATTATCAAGATAGTAACTCTCATGCCCCAGTAGCAATATCTCCATTGTGAATCCCCTCATTCCAGCCTGATTGGAAACTAAAGTTAGAAACTCCTCTAATTCAGGTCTAGATAGTGCCCAATCAATGACCAAATGAGAAATTCTTCTCTTCATTGACTCAACCAATGACACTTCGCACTTGAAGATTCCTTGTTTTCTTTCATTCCACCAGCCCCAAAGGATACCAAATGGCAACATTTTCTACAAAGTATTCCGAAATGAACCATTAATTTGTTGCTTAATTAACTTCATATTCAGATGAGCTTTAATATCTCAAGCAAGGTGAAAACATCAGAACCATCATTTGAAATGGTTTACTTTAATTTGAAATAATTTACTCATGGGAAATAGTCATAATAAATAACATACAATATCTAATTTTCTCAGAAGAGCAATCATTTCGAGCTCATCTACCAACATAACAAGAATCCAAAATTGAGGCTAAGAACCTACAAATTTGTTAACACCCTCTGCATTCGACTCCCCTTCAATGCAAGAATATGATCTAGGCATGAATTCAGGGACCTATCACAGCTCCACATTCCAGACATAAAAGCAGCTCCTGAAATTTTGATTAATTCAAGTTTCCAAAATGTAATTCAGGGAAAAGGCTCTACATGCAGAAATAGCTTAAAATTCGTGTTACAATAACAAGAGATCTTCCCATGGTTATTACTAAGCATGCTAAATAGATACTTGTATCAATTCAGGATCATACATGAATGCACTTTCAAGTTATATCTTAAAGAATTTCAGTGTAACCAGATGAGAACTTCCATGATACGTGTATCAATATTGGGTGAAAGATGATAAAAGGTGTCCTTTTGTAAAGGACACCATTTCTAAAAGGGGCGCACTCCAGTGGTACGGTGCCACCGTCAGCAGATGCAGGCTCCACCTGATGTGTTCACGCCATCCAATCCATCTATCAGATGCAGATGTGTCACCTTAGAAAACCCGTGGGACCAAAAACTCAGCCCGATACAAAACAATTGTAAGCCACAACAAAGGGAACCAGCAGGCATGGAACGTCCACACTTGAATTTCACAGGGGCCCACTCAGTGTTCGAAGTATCGGTATCACTACAAGTTTCGCTGACCAGGGATACAGAAACAATATCATTATCACCAATAATATTGCCGCTTCCCGGAAATGGACGGAAACATTGGAAAAGCATGCGGAAAACGGTGGAATTTTTCAATGAAACTTTGAGAGTTGCTAAAATACTCAAATTTGCATATTTAAGAATCAAATAATAGCAGAAAAGACATATTTGTATATTTAGGAATTAAATAGTAAGTTTCTCTTTAATGAGGCCTAAAAGCATATATCGTTTACACAGGAAACCATTACTGAAACATGGGGAAAATGGTGCATCCATCCATCCATACATGCACATACACACATACATGATCCATCCATCCATCCATCCATACATGCACATACACACATACATGATCCATCCATCCACCCATCCATGCATAAATACATAAACACACAAACAAACAAGCATTTCATCATACAACCATGTGCCCATCAAAAAAAATTGAAATGATTTTTTTTTAATAAACATATTATACATTGGCAAAATTATTGAAACATCGCCGATACACCGGAGATACAAGTGAGACCTGGAATTTGCACAGCTGAAAATACTAACGATACAAGAGACACCTGAAATTTTCATAGTCGAAAATATTGGCGATACTTAGTGATATATTGTTGATGCCTGGAATTTTCGATACTACCAGTGTTATCGATATCACCGAGCTGGAGATACGGATAATACTAGGGATATTTCGATGCTTTAGGGGATACTCCAAACAATGGGTCCACTAGAGCTTGAAAAGGCATGAATTTTGGTATGATCCTTCATGTGGACTGGATGAACAGTCTTAACACCTGGTTATACATACATCAAGGTGGGTCCCCCATGCTAATCAATGGTGGCTGTTCCTTCTCAATATGTTCTGTGTGTTGTGGCCCATCTGAGTTATGGACCGGGCAGATTTTGGGGATTGGTGAGTTTTTTGAGGTGATGCATCTTATGAATGGATTGGATTCCATTAAAACATCAATGGGCCTCACATCTGCCCAGTACCACCTGGAGCATGGACCTTTTAAAAATATAGAGCATATTGAGTAGATGAAAGTTCTCAAAATGTACATCAAAGGACAAGTAACTGTCAGAATGTTTGAGACCTTGAAATTCATCTTATGGTAAAGAGAGATTTCACATGGGTATTCCTAAGCATGTTGAATAGGTAGAAATGGATGACGACTTTATACATCAAAATAAGCTCAATGTATATTTCGAAGAAATTCAGTAAGACCAGATGAGAACTCAGGTTCATTGCATCAATGCTAGATAAAAGATGGTAAAAGGTGTCTGCTTTTGCAAAGGACACCTCATTTACAAAAGTATAATGATGTTGACGCAGCCTACTATTCCATGTTTTATGGTGCTATGTTTCTATGATAAAAGTGAGACTTCTGTACTTTCTTTTACTGATCCCTGTCACTTGTGCATGGGGATCAAGTCCATTGATTTGGTGATCCACTGGGCCCACTCTGTGGACAGGCTATAGCCCAACAGGACGGGGATTGTTGTATCCATTAAATCAGTGGCCTGAGCTATGTCCACATGCAGTGGGCAGAACTCATAATGATCAGATGGTTAAGATTGCCCAATCACGACAATTTTTCTGCCTGTAGCCCATCCACATAGTAGCTACCCACAAAATCAGAAGTCCAGGTCATCATACATGTTTACCATGTGGACTGACGGGGCAGCTCTTCATAAATTTCTATCAAGCAAATCATAACGGCAGTTTTCTTTGTTTGGATTTACTTTTGTAAGCCCTGCAGATATTGTTAGTAACACATTTCTGATCTAGTGTTATGGGTACACAGAACAACTCTAGTTTCTCAGCCAAGCTATACATCACCTTTAAATCCATGAAATACAATCTCAAACCAGCGCTTGCTGACTTACCTACAGAAAGGTGAGGTCTATATCCATAGCTAAGCCTCCGTGTTGCTGCCAGTCAAAAGTAAATGGATTTTATTAGAAAACTATCAGAAGTCCATAGATGTGAGGAACAAAAATCAATCATGAATTTAGCATAAACATAAAACTCTTCATATTGAGGGGGCATTTGGATCATAAGTTACTTTAGATAAGCGACTTATGCCACAAGTAGCTTATCTTGGTTTCCGGCAGATAAGTATGTTTGGTAAACAACATATTTATCAGCCAAAGAGTAGAAAAGTACGTCTGGTTTCCAACATCATTAGTATTCATCTCTCAAGTCTATTTGGTCCCCCTCACATCAACCGTCCATCATGTGGGACCAACCTTTGATGTGGACTGTTCATTTGTGTGGGGCCCACCTTTGATGTGGGTTGTCCACCATGTGGGGCCTACCTTGGGATGTAGGCCATTCATCATTAGGGGCTGACGTTTAATGGGCACCGTCCATTATGTAGGGCCCACTTATGATGTCGGTCATCCATCATGTGGGGCCCACCATCAATGTTATTGTCCATTATGTGGGGCCCACCTTCAATATCCACAGCCCATCATGTGGAGTCACTTTGATGTGGACTGTCCATCATGAGGGCCCACCTCCGATGTGGGCCATCCATCATGTGGGGCCCACCTTGATGTGGATCGTCCATCATGTGGGGCCCACCATTATTAATTGCCCATCATGTGGGTCCATCATGTGGGCCCCATCTTCGATGTGGGTTTCCCATCATGCAGGGCTCACCTTGGATGTGGGCCATTCATCATTAGGGGCCAACCTTTGATGTGGACCATCCATCACGTGGAGCCTCCTCAATGTGGGCCATCCATCATGTGGGCCCCACCTTTGAAATGGGTTGTCCATCATACCCGCCCATTTTGTATATGGGCTATTTATCATTAGGGGTTGGCCTTTGATGTGGACCACCCATTATGTGAGCCCACATTAATATGGGTGATCCATCATATGGGCCCACCTTTGATGTGGACCGTCCATCGGGTAGGCCCCACCTTAGATGTGGACAGTCCATCATGTGGAGCATCCTTTGATATGGACCGTGAGAGAGAGAGAGAGAGAGAGAGAGAGAGAGAGAGAGGGGAAAAGTTAAAATGCAAAAAAAAAAAAAAAAACTTATGTGGATAATTAGCTTAAGTACTTAAGTTACTTTTGCAATCACGTTCACCAAACTAATTTGAGTTGAAAAAGTAACTTAATGACTTCACATAAGTTAAAAAGTTACTTATTTGGTGGTATCCAAACAGGCCCCAAGGCCCAAGTAACAACACAATTAAGAGCCGAGAATATCATACAACAATGCAAACATGAAAAACTTAGGTTTCTTTGAGAAATATGAAGACCCTATTAAGGTAAAGGCAGCGGAATGGTTCAAAGCACAGGGAAACTTAGGATTCTAGCACCATTAAACATTTATATCACTCATATAAAAGACAATTTAAGGCCAAAACACCAACAAAAAATATGTAGGAGAGAAATGTCATGCTCCAAAGTTCAAAGAAGTCAAGCATGGTACATATTCTCATCTCAGAAAAGTTGCTTGTGCATGAACTCTATCAGTATATCAACTCTTTTGAATACTCATCGAGTTGCTTAAATGAGGATGCCAAAAAACCAAGCTGGTACACTGACTATGATGAAACCAGTGGGTGTCTATACCCAAGAAAACAACACTAACAAGTAGCAAAATATGAGAAAAATCACATAAGGAACATTCATAACTGAATAACACATGAATATCACCTCCGTAGGAAGCTAAAGGAGGTGGAGAAGTATGGGAGAGATCTTGGCCATTGGTTACAAGATCAATAGCATCTCCTGGAATATAAGTGGGTTGGGGAGGACTAAAGAGAACATAGTGGCAATTAAGAATCTCATTGTGACTTCTAAACCCAAGGTTATCTCATTGCAAGAAACATAGAGGGCATCAATGGATTGGGTCTCAGTGCAGAAGCCCTTGGGTAATAAGGACAGCAGTTAGGCTTGTGTTGATGTAGTTGGTAGATCAGGCGGGATCCTGGTCATATGGACTCTATGTATCTGCGGATGAAGGCCTTGATCAAAGGTTGTTGGTCCTTATCAATCCTTTTCTAGGCATGAAGAGTGGATAGGAAATGGGCATTCTCTGCCGTTTACGGTCCAAATGACTCAAGTATCAGATTGGCATTCTGGGAGGAGTTGACAAGATTATGTCCTCCTGGGATGTCACCTGGTGTCTTGGGGGTGACCTCAATGTTATTCAGTTTAGTCACAAAAATCTTGGGGGGGGGGGGGGGGGGGGATGTTCTAGAATCACGTCAAGCACAGCTAGTTTCAGTGTTTTCGTGGACTGAGGGGACCTGATTGATATTCCTATGTCTAGAGCGAAGTTTACCTGGTCAAACACACAATAATAGCTGGTCATAAGTCAGTTGGACAGATTTTTACTCAATGCTGGATAAAAGGATATATTTCCAAATGTTGATGTACGGGCGATGGTGTGCGGGCTTTTAGATGATAAGCCTATTTAGTTATCCACTCAACGAGAATCCAGGGGCTAAACCTTTCTAGTTGAGATCACTGTGGATCAATCATCCGGATTTTGCACAGCTGGTGAAAGAATCTTGGAATTCGAAGGTGTCTATCGGCAAAGCAGGAGTTCACTTTTGCCACCAAACTCAAAGCTTTGAAAGGCAAGTGTAAAGTTTGGAGCGGTTCAATGTTCGGCAACATTAAGGCATCAAAGGAGGCTATATGGGTGAAGAGCCACAGATTGCCGCTCTAGACAAGCAGGAGGAAGATTCTCAGGGGTCTCTTGGAGATGGGACCCTGCCCAGAGACAAGCTACATCCTCATCCCTGGAATACATTCTTAGAAGCAAGGAAAATTTTTGGAAACAAGGATCTAGAGATAAATGGTTGGCTGCATGTGATAGTAATCTTGCCTATTTTCATAGGGTGGCTAGTGCTCGTAGGCATATGAATTGCATCAAAGAAATAAAAGCAGGTGGAACAGGTTATCCATCGTAAAGAAGAGGTCCGTTCAAACTTTGTGGACCACTTCAAGAAGGCTTTCTCATAAGACTTCCCATCTCGCCCAAAGTTTGGGGGGTTGGAGTTTGGATGTATCTCGCCTAAGCAAGATGAGGCTTTGGAAGAAAATTTTGAGGCTAGTCAAGTTAGAAGAGCTATCTTTGAAGCAAAGTGATAGAGATCCTGGCAATAATGGGTTTTTGTTGATCTTTTACCACAAAAGTTGGGAGCTAGTTATCAGGGATCTTGTGCAAGTTTTTGAAGAATTTCATGAGAAGGCGATTAGGGAAGTGAATAGGGGCCTTCTTTTTTCTTTCCTTTTTTTGGAAGGAAACAACTTTTATTGAAAAACCACCTCAAAAACCGAAGCAAAAAAGAATACGAAATAAAAATAAAGCAATTACAAACCCAAGGGGGCAACAAGGACATAAGTGTCCAAAACCCTAAATCCAGAAGCCCATTTGATCTCCCAATAGATGATCTTCCGAACTACCAAGCCAACAGACCCAGATCTATTCTCAAAACAACAATTGTTACTCTCACACCATATAGCCCATAAAACAGCCATTGCCACCAACAACCACACCACCTTCCTATCTTTACCCGCTCTGTCATGCCACACTGCCAAAAATTTTGTCATCAAACCCAACATCACCCACAATGGATATTAAGGTTCAAAATAGGGCACTCCCATATCTTCCTCACAAACGGGTAATGAAGGAATAAATGATCAACCGACTTGGCATCCCTCATACACATACAGTTATATTGGGGAGCACAAAGGATCTCTTGATGAGATTATCCACAATAAGCACTTTCTTTCTCCCCACTAACCACTCAAAAGCAATTGCCTTTTGAGGGAGGGGCATTTATTCTAGAAGTAATAGTTATGATGGCAGCCGAAGAGGGGAGACTGAGCGATCTGTAAAAGGACCGAACTGAAAACCTCCCCAAACTATGAGCCTGCCACACCATTGAATCTTCACCCGACTCCCTGGGCATGACAAGTTTTTCGCTTTCCAAAAGGCTAATAAATCATTAGCTTCCTCATCACAAAGACCCCTTCAACAAGGAGGTGCCCACTCAACCTCCTCGCCAATTTTGGAATAACAAGGAATAACTGGAATATTCCTGTCTAGCGCCATAATGGCTAAACTATGAAAGGCCTCCCTAAGCACAGTCACCCAACCATGATCTTCCCAAAAGCGGATACAACTTCCATCTCCTACAGAAAAGGACACTCCTTCCTTAAACTTGGTGGCTATCAAGAGAATAGCCCTCCACAAACCAAAGATATGTATCATGACAAAACCTTAATCCACCATCCCCCTGTACAGGTACCACAGTACCATACTTGCTAGCCATCACTTCCCTCCAGAGTCTTCCTTCCATTGTAGAAAATTGCCACATCCACTTCCCTAACAACATATAATTCATGGAGTCCTGAATCCTTAACCCTGCCCACCCTACCGATATAGGCTTGCACACCTCCTCCCAAGTCCCACCTTAATAGGTCAAATTCCTTTTCCGCACCACTCCATAAGAAATCTTGCCTAAGCATTTTTAGCTTTGCCAACACCGATCGGGGACATCTAAACAAAGACATGAAGTAAAGAGGAATATTTGAGAAAGTTGCTTTAGTCAACGTCAAGCAACCATCCAATGACAAGTATCGTCTCTTCTAACTAGAAAGCTTTCTTTCAAAAATTTCAACTACTTCGTCCCAAAGATGCCTAGGTGGCTTACCAATGGAAGTGCCAAGCCCATATATGTCGAAGGAAAGGACCCAACTCCACACCCAAACGTCTTAACTAAACAATGAACCTCCTCTGGCATTCGAACACTAAGCACTTCACATTTCGAAGAATTCACCTTCAGGCTAGAAACAACTTCAAAACATATGACAAATTTTCACAAATTGTCCACCATTGAAACGTCCCCCTCACGGAAAAGGATGGTGTCATCCGCAAACTGAAGATGGGAAATATGGGACCTTGATGCAGGACAATTAACCACTTGCTCTAAAAGCTCGAACTGTTAGAGTATGGCGAATTAATCCCTTTATCTCATAGCCCAGGCCCCACATCTCATCAGTTAGGACCTCGGCCGAACCCCCTTTGTGGGCCCCAAATCACATGGGCTGCCCACCCCGAGTGTGTCCCTGCATCCCACGAGCTACCCCACTCGAGCCCGGTGTGAAATGCGCATTAATCACCCCCGGTGAGAAGTCTCAAACACGAGACCTCCCCCGTGGGCCCCAAATCACATGGGTCACCCACCCCGAGTGTGCCCCTGCATCCCACAGGCGACCCTTCTCGAGCCCGGTGTGAAAATGCCCCTGCATTAGACCTGTCATTGCAACCTTAAACCCCCAGATGAGACTAACTTCCTGACATCTTTGAAGCATCTTGTTGAATGCCTCGACCGCCACCACAAACAAAAAATAGGGAGATAAGGTCTCTCTGGCATAACCCCCTAGAAGCCATAGAGAAACCTGTAAAGAATCATTGACTAATACCGAAAAGGAAGCCGAACTCACACATTCTCGAATCCAACTTCTCCATTTCTAACCGCAACCAAATCTTCCCAATATATAATCAAGAAACCCCCAATCTATATAGTCATAAGCCTTCTCAATATCTAGCGCTTACAAACCACCCCCATTTCACCATCCGTATATCCATAATCAATACATTCATGTTCTAGCAACACATTGTCCAAAATCTATCTCCTGGCCACGAAGGCACCTTGTCCAAAATCCCTATATCCAGATATCCACCTCCATCTAATCTCCTCTTCTTTAACTCTCTTCGCATAGCTTAGAGCCAACTCTAATCACGTTTTTTTCTTCTAAAATCATTCTCCTTTCCTCCTTAATATCCAACTCTCGATTTCTCTAAGGATCATATCAGTCTTCGCCTCCTGGCTCCCAAGGACCTCTTTCTTCCCAACATTAAGTTTTCCTTTCAGTAATCTAAGCTTTTCGCTCAGCCTAAAGCCAGCAAATCTTTCCACCTTGAATGAGGCCCACCAATTCTGAACTAGCTTTAAGAAACCCTCCACCTCTAACAAAGACAACTTAAACCAAAAAGGTCTTGGACCCAATTCCCCCCTCAAATTCCAAAAGGATCAACCTGTGATCCAAGACCAATCTTGGAAAACCGAATTGCTTTGAGAGTGAAACTTTTCAATCTAATCCACAGAAACCAAGAACTTGTCGAGCCGAGACATTGATGGACTATCTTGACTATTCATCCGCATGAACGAAGCACCCTCCATCAGAAGTTCCAACATATCGTTCCGTTGAACCCAATCAAACAACCCAACATGAACGGGCACTTATATAAAATAAAGGACATAAAATAAAATGAAGGGGCATATTCACAAAGGCCGTTTTGATAGGGGTCAACCGACCACCCAAGGAGAGGCATCGGCCCTTCCAAGAAGATAACTTTCTTTCGATACACTCGATCACCCTATCCCATATATACTAAGGGGCTTCCCTATGCAAAGAGGCAATACCAAATACATGGAAGGGAAACCCAGCCTTGCACCCAAAAGCAACTGCCAGCCTACCAGTTTCCTCTTAAGATTAGGATACATGAAGACCAATGGCCAGACGAAACCGCCACAAAAACCGGTCAACATCCAGTCCGGTCTTTAAGGGGCCGTTTGGATTATAAGGTATTTAAGGTAAGCTACTTGTGCCTCAAGTAGCTTATTTTGGTTTCTACTTATTAAGCTGAAGTGATTAAGTAACTTTAAGTTAAAAAGTTACTTATAATTGATCTAAAACCAAACTTACTTATCTCAAATAAGTTAGTTATCAACTGCTGTAAGTAGAAAAAGTAACTTATTTGGTGGTATCCAAATGGGCCCTAAAACGTTGGCATAAGGGAGTTGGAGCGGAAAATAATTTGGAGTACCATATAGTGCAACATGATAATACCGATATAGGTGAAAAAATGGATGTCATCGTAAGAAAACCATTATGACAACATTTCTAAGAAACATGACACTCTGAATGTGAGTGTGTTCAATGCATACCAGTCCACACGACACCTGATGCAACACAGGCACCAAATGTAAAAGCCCTAAATGCCTTTGCCTTGCACGTCCGAAGGATATTCTTTTCTTCTCGTGTCAAGTTCTCCTGCATGCGAATGTAACATTAGTTTACAGTGATATACAGGCAGCAGTAACATCATTTCTAGTAAATGAACTTTTACTCGTGTAAATAATTGCAATGTGCAATCAACTTGCTTTTAATTTGATTAAAACACGGCCATTCGATTGTATTTGGTACTACATAATTTCTGCATGTTTTATCCTTACAACATTTGAACATGGTATTTATTATGGGAAGACCAAACACAAACCCCTAAATTTTTTATTCAGTCATTTCAGCCACATTCTGCAGCATAGCAATATTTAGCCAAAGCTAAAAAGTTAGTGCTTTGATATTTAGGCAGAGCGTGGAAACACAGTCTTGTCTTGCTTTCCACCAAATGGCCCTTGGCCCCTCAGCAATAAATCGATCATAATAAGATAAGAAAAAGTATTATTTGATATTTTTTTCTTTTCTTCTAAACTTCTTTTCTTTTCTTTTCTTCCAAGTAATCACATATAAAGATCAAACAAATTGCATGCTGACAGTCATGTGGAATAGTACTTAACCATATGTAATCTATTCTTTTCCTTTCAAACTCAATCTCCAACAATGAAATAAGAGCATATATTTCATTTTGGTTGACAAGAGATTCAGTCTAAACTCTAAAGAACTGTTCCAAAACACTAGCACCAGCATTGATTTCAAATCCACCATACATGTCTGGACAGCTCATTATCATCACAGACTTGTCCCAGCTATTTGTGGCTGGCTTTATGAGTCTTATTTTGCCAGTCAATCAGAGCTAAGGTCCTATTCTCAGTAAGTCAACAAGCATTCATATTCATTATTACAACCTAAATCCAAGTCCCTTTAAGTCTTCTCTCATCCTCTTTGAGTCTGTCTCCTTCCTCCCTTCCATACTTCAATCACAAGAGTCCTCAACCCAAGCACAGATCCACCGGCTCAATGTGTCTGGACTCCATCAGACTCCCATGGCAATTTTGATTGGACATCGAAAGTCTCTAATGATGCTGCCAGCCAGAGGCCACCAGACTTGCCATGAAGTATGGGGATTTGTTCCTCTGGGAAAACCCATCTAACCATCAGGCCCTATGCTGACCATTGCAGCAACCACAATCATAGCCTCCCTTAGCCATGGAAGGAGCTTGGGTGAAAGTTGGAAGAAGGGAAAGATAGTGGATCTCTACTCAACCAATTCTCCTATCATGCAGTCATTGGCCATGGCTGGGGAAGCCAGGAGTCTGGGCCAGCCGATAACTATGGTCAGAAGGATCATCAGTGGGCATCTCTAGGCTGCATGCGAGGGATTAATAGAGAAGGGGAGATGGTTTAAGAAGCATGGCACACAACAAAAGTTACTAAATAAATCTAAAGATTATGGTGGAGTGAGGTTCACCGAAAAAATGGCTATTGTGTGCATTCAATTTTCTAATTATATACAGTAGATCATGCACATCATCTAAATACCACACCATGGCCTATTGCATAATCCAGATGCACCATGGAGATAGGGCCCCAAATGGATGCACAGCGCGGTGATTATGCCGAAGCCATTACTTTCATACACATGCTACCTCACTTGTCTATGTAGTCAATGCATGTTAAACCCTCCTCCATACAAGCCTCTACACGGATTGACGTACAACAAGTAGTGGATTGAAAGCATGATCACAAGCTATACACACCGACACTGAGCTATGCAAATTACTAGTCTGATACCCATTGAATGTGGAAATGGAATATATACCAATAAAATTTTCTAAGAACAATATAAGCTCAAATAGGTAACCATGATGTTCTTCTTTATATAGAGAAAAAGGAAAGCCTGCCAGAGTTTTGATTCTCAACACAAATGGGAAGAGAATATTACACACATATGACACCTATCGATCTAATGACTGGATTTCTCTAGGATGAGAAAAGATTCTCGAAGGCTAGGGTTTTTGAGAGGAGAGAGACAAGTATCTCAAACCAAGCCCTAACACATATTTATAGGCATCCTTCCTTAGGAATCCTACTAAGAGAACAACTCCTATTTCTCTTATGTTTCCATGGTAATGAGGTGTTCAAATTACCGCTTCCCCTCCTAAATAGAAAACCCCAATCTACATACCCTTCAATTTGAAAGGTCTGGTGCGAGTAGTCAGTAGTGCTTACTGTATCGGTATCGCGTTATGTATTGCACCCTTGGAATACGGATACATATCAATTATCGCACAGGATATATCACTTGTGTTGGGTAATGTATCACACTTTTTGGGAAACATGGGGAACATTAGAAAATTGGTTGAATTTTTCAATGAAACTTCAAGGATTGTTAAAAAAGAACTTAATACACACTTCTAAATCATAACATCACAAAAAAAAAAAATGCACATAAAAGGTTTCCTTTGTATAGGGTCCTAAGCTATGCGTTGTCTGACTGAACTGATGCAACTATATTCAAAGTGGATTTGGGATGGGCACATATGTAGCTCCTAAGCATCCATAATGCTGCCCATATCCTAGATGTGGACATCCTCTCCAAGCCTCATACATGTTTGATTTCATGTTTGGAATGTAAAATTGCAACCACCCCAGTTTCCCCCAAATCAGATCACCTACTCTAAAATTTTGAAATTAGAGTATACATGATGATGATTTCATCAAACAATCCTAAAGACTATAAAATTAGACTCAATTGATCGTTGCTAGATGTGAAATTTCAACAAATATATATTTTTTAAATAATTTTTTATTATTTTTAATTAAAAAATATTTATTTTTCCAAAAAATCACAAAAACTTTATGAATCAGTAGATCAGGCGTCGTACATGTTTGATTTCATGTTTGGAGTGTAAGATTTTAACCAATTTGGGAGAAATTGGGCAAATTTTGAATTTTCCCCAACTTCTCGCAAATCGGACCACCAACCCTCAAATTTCGAAATTGAAGGTTTAAATCCTTAATTTTCCATCCAAAACATGAAGAATCAAGAATTTCTAACCTTTTGACACTAATTTTGTATGATTTAAACAAAAAAAAAAAGGATCGAAATGCAAAATCACTCACCAAATAAGAATCTGCCCCAAATATGGAAAATTCTTGGTTCCGGTTTGAAATTTAGGAATTTTTTCTCAAAAGATTGCAAAGGACGAACCAAAAGCCACCCACGATGTGTTTAGAAGAGAGAAGATAGAAGGAAAAAGTGAAAATGGAGTTTTTATAGCTATTTTGAAGAAAGACTTGCAGTTCTTGTTAGGTGTTGGCGATATCTATTGAGATTGACAGGTATCATAGATATCAAGGAACTTTACAAAGGAAAAGTCGTCGATATCTCGCGATACTTTGCAATATCGGTGATACACATGCCGATACATTGCGATACATTGCATGATACTCGGGGTTTCAAAACTCCACCCATGTTTCATATCGCCCATGTGCGATACCGATAATATCAAGCGACATTATCAATACAATAAACATTGAGTGTGAGACGTCCAAGACTTTAATCCTCCCAAGGGCATGTCATTGTACCAAATCCATATCTGGAGCAACAATGATGTCCCCATCTCCAACCGCTTGTCCCAAACCATTAATCTAAGCTCCCATTACGCTCAAGCAGGCATGATTGATTCCATGCATGCACACACATAAATTCCAAGCTCCCATCATGATATGCACTTATCTACTTCTGGTACCAACCATATTTTACTCTTGTAAACTTGATCGATTAGAGCCCGTCAAAAATATTCAATATGCATAATATATAAATAATTTTTCAAATGCATTCACAATAAAATCCACATCCTCCTTCAACCTTGGCCCCAGGTGTAGGCTAGTTTTTGCTATTCTGAATGTATCCTATGTATTGTTGTAGCATGTAATTGAGCCTTGACCATCTTGGTTAAATTGGCACCTTAGATAAGTCTCCCATCCATTATCATCACCATATCATCATTTACAATCTTCCTTTAACCCATCTTTATGACCGATCTTGACTAGGCCACTTTCCCAACATGCTTCTAACTCAATCAAATCCCTACACGTGACCTTGAGAATGCGAGCGCAGATTAGATACTGAACACTTCAGTAGACAAAAGGCTGCTGAAGTGACGTAGCGATACCTGATTGGTTGGATACCAACAACCTCTCTCTTTACAATGAATGCCCCTTCAGTTAAAACTCCTTAGAAATCTTCCTCCGTTTGGTTGTGCACGTACTCGACTTGGAGTGCACCTAATCCGCTCCTGCCCCGGATACAAAGCTCAGGTGGCCCTAGAAAGGTTTCAATCAAACAACTCAAGGAATACCCAGATCCTGTCGATTACAAGTCAATAGGTTCGATGACAAATAAACATTATGATGGCCCTATAAAGGTTTCACTCACTGGTTGTCATTAACTCCACTGTTTCATATGGTGTGGTCCACTTGAACTTCAGATATGCTTTAGAGATGGAAAAACGGATAGACATCGTGGATATAAAACACATTCATCACGTTGGGCCCACAGCACCCAGCTCATCAAAACACCGGCAACACCACCTAATCCACGACCCTCGTAACGTTACACACGTGATGTATGGGCCTCTCCAGGTGTTGCCACCCTACTTGTAGAGAAAAACTTTGATAGTGTAGCAAAGTTGGACGGTTCATACACAGGCACCAAGGAATTGTACACCTGACATACAAGTAATTAAAATTAGATCGTCAAATTGTGTGCGTCCCTGGTTTAGATGCTTCGTAAACTTAAAGGAATTATGTTGTTTAGACATCATCCCACCCGTTCATTGTGTGGGTCTCATGCAGATGAAGGAACAATCCGAAAATTAGGAAATTCCATAATCTAGGTGAGCCACGCTACATGATTTAGCAGATTGCATGATTTTATAGTTTCTGATGGCGTGGCCCACTTGAGCTTTGAATCCGGGGCAGGAGCGAATTAGGCGCACCCCAAGTCGAGTACGTGCACAGCTAAACGGATGAATATTTCTAACGGAACTCCAACTGAATGAGCATTCATTGTAAAGGGAGAGACTGTTAATATCTAACCAATCAAGTTTCACCATATCACTTCAGTAGCATTTTGGCTACTGAAGTGTTCAGTATATAATCCGCGCCCTGAGAATGCACACTAAAGTAATACAACCTCGCTTATGGTCTCACAATAGTAAACGCGCACCATTACAAATTGGAATCAATCCCACACTTATAGGCAAATGGTACTCACAATCCCAGCACACATGACTCTATTCACACATCATGATTGACCAAGCGGTCATCATACTTACGATCATCACACGGAATCTGCCTGATCCCGCCTGCAACTTGTAGGCTTGCACAATCTAGCTTGGTACAGTGTCGATCATGCCGATCTCAATAAGATCCCATCCTAATCATCTCATACATTAGGGTAGATGTACATCTCCCAAGTACATGCACTTCTGAGAAGCGGACCAAGATTATAAACGATTATTATCTACAACATCTGGGGGACTGAATGAAGAATGAAACTTATCGATGATCACCGCAGGCATAAAATAATCACATCCACACATGTAAATATGCGCAAGTGTCTATATCAGTCCAATGGGCCACAACTATCTAACAGGGCCCCGCCTGCATGAGATCCGGCCTGACCAAAAGCATGTCGTTGGTATGTGGCAAGCATTGTATAAGGAGAAGCTCAATGGCTACTCCCACACCTGACTGAAATCAACCACAAATGCTGGCATGGCACACGTACGAAATCCATGACATTGATCAAGAAGGGCCCCACCATCAATGTGTGCCGCCCGTGAGCGAAAAGCAGATGAACGGCTAGTATTCCTTCCAAACGGACGGCCCACCAAATGACGGATTGAAAATGATGGTGAGAAGAAAAGAAAGAATAAGATGAAGGGATTTATTGGATATTGAAATGAAAAATAGAGAATAAGGATACCTTCGTGGATCGTAGAACCAGTTCTAGCTCTATCAATTCTTCTCCCATTTAGCTAATTGCTTCTCTTTATTTATTATTTGAGAGAGAGAATGAAAGAGAACGATGTCTTCTCCGTCCGAGCGTAGCAGGGGTTTCTAGCATCTGTGAGGTGAGTGAGAATGATAGTGTGGCTCGCGCTGGTGTCAAGAGGGTGACTCGCGCTGACCGTCCGCCACGTAAGGGAAGTAGGTAACCACTTCATTGAGATGAGCGCGGATGGGCGACTGTTCCGGGACGCGGATTAGATACTGACAGATTGAGTAGGGAGTCCGCTACTGAAGTGACGTCACCAAGTTATGTGGGCCCCACTATGATGTATGTGTTGTATCCACACCGTCCATCCATTTTGAGATATCATTTTAGGGCGATGAACCAAGGATGAGGGAGATAAAAATCCGTAGTGGACTCCACCACAGAAAGCAGTGGGAAGAGTGATTCCCACCGTTGAAACTATCCCAAGGCCCACCATAATGTTTATTTGAAATCCAACCCGTTCAAAAGTTTAAAAATACCTGAAAGAAGGGAAAACACAAATATCAGCTTCATCTAAACATTTTGTGACCTTTAGAATTTTTTAATGGTGGACGTCACTGTTCCCACAGTTTTCTGAGCTGGGGTCCACTGGATCTTTGGATTTAACTCATTACTTGGATCTTGCCCTAAAATCTCCAAATGGAGGGAAGGCGTGGATACAAAACATACATCATGGTGGGGCCCACGGAACTTGGCGACGTCACTTCAGTAGCTCCGAGGGACCACCGTTGTGTATGGATTTTATCCACACCGTCCATCATTTTTTTCATATCACTTTAGAGTAGCAGCCCAAAAATAAGGCTGATCCAAGGCTCGATTGGACCACACCATAGGAAGCAGCGGTGTTAAGGACGTCCACCGTTGAAACCTTTTTAGGGCCCACCGTGTTCTTTATTTGCCATCCAAAGTGTTGATATGGTCATATACACCTGATGGATGATGTGAAAAAAACAAATACCATCTTATCCAAAACTTGGGGTACTTGAGAATTTTTAACGGTAGGAATTTAATCCCGACTGTATGGTCCACTTGAGCCTTGGATATTTCCTAATGGATGGACGGTGTGGATGAAATCCATATCTCATGGAGGCCCCTCGGAACCTAGCCTGTCCCAAACTCGGAACAGGTGGGGTAATACCTAATCAGCGTCCTCATTTTAGGCATGGTCGTTAAAATGAGGTAGATCTAAATCAGGGGATCATACGGTAGGATTAAATTCACACCATTTAAGACTTTCTAGGGCCACGAAACTTTTGAATCAAGCTTCTATGTATTTTTTTCTCCATCCTATGACCTAATCAATAGGTTGGATGGTAAATAAACTTTACATTGGGCCTACGAAGATTTATGGTCGATTTTCAATGACCATTGCTTTTGTAAGGTATGGTCCACTTAAGATTTGGATTTACCTAATTTATGGGCGCCCGGGTAACATCCATTCTATCCATCTGTTTTTGCTAGATCATTTTAGGGCATTAATCCAAAAATGAGGCTGGTCCGAAGCTTAAGTGGACCACACCCTATACAAAACAGAGATAATGACACCCACTAAACTAAGTAGAGGATTCGTATTCAAATCTTCAATTAAAGCTTTTTGTATATACTGAAGCTTTTGGTACATCCTTGGCCTAAGGTGAGAGGTCCGTTATTTGTTGGATTACCAAATTACGGTTTCAAACATGTGTGCACCAAAGCTGCCCAAGGCCCCACCAACCAGGCAGGGATTTTGTGGGCCCACCGTGATGTATGGGTTTTATCCATGCTGAGCCGTGCATTTTACCAATTTTATGGTATGAATTGAAAAAATGGGGCATATCAAAGGGTAAGTGGACCACATGGTTGGATCTTTACTCTTGCTCTGGAGTTTCAACACCCATTTATGGGTTGAAGTATCCATAGGTGGTGAAATCCCACCACACAGCGTGAGTGTTTGTATGCGTGTGTAAAATAAATTTAAAAAAAAAAAAAAAAAAAAAAAGTGGACCACATGGTAGGAATTAAATGCTCAAGCGGAGGTTTTGATCAGGTTGATATTTGTATTTTGCCTGTGTCATAGTCACCGCTACTTGTAACATGCTCCATGGAAGTGTATGCTTTTGGAAGCAGCTAAGGTTATCATAACTTCTTTATGATCAAGGTGACTTCTGGACTCCGGATCATCTAAAGGAAAATGCATTTGATGCTGTAGAGATGACAATGTCAGTAATGACATGGACCAATTACCATACACAAAAGTAAAATTTTCTTGTATGTGGCTAGCAGAGGATATGGACCAATTACTATTATTTTTTTCAGAACTATTATCCCCTCCTTTTGACTTTGGTTAGCACTTAAGGCCAAAAAAAAAAAAAAATGTCATTAATATAGACCATCCACCAATGGTTGGTTTTTTCAGGTCTTGGTGATCAATTCGAACAGTACATTGTAAAAATCCAACTAGTGGCTAAAAAATGAATGATCATGATTGATTATAATAGAAATATTATTGTAATTGAACTAGATCATCCTTCATGTGAGTCCCACCTTCAATTGCCCTCCTTGATTGATGATCCTAACGGCTGGATTAATGCTATGGAGCGAATGGTTTATATTTACTATACTACAAAGGTTCCATAATTAGCATGGACTATCCATCATGTGGGGCCCACCTTGATTGCTCATGTCTTGAAAAAGTAACTTTGACTATGATTCCAACCATTAAAAAGCTGTGGCTTACAAAGGTTTCCACCAAAACCTTGCTCTGTGAAAATATTAATACCATGCTCTAGTTCATATGCATGCATGAGTTTGATCCATGACGCTAGCTGGCCAACAAATTCCAACAAAACCAGATGCATGCACACGATACTTACACACCAAAAGGTGCAGAACAAGACCACGTGGGCTTAAGCAAGCTTTCATTTCTATGAGCTGACTTTATCTTGCCAAAATCTTATATTATTATTATTATTATTATTTATTTTTATATACATCCAATTGCATCTGCAACTGTTTTAACGTACAAATATACATGAGACGAGTTTCTTGCAACTAGTGACCGTCTCGGATCGTTGTGTGATTTTTAGATTGTAAAATTAAAGGACTTTCGGTTTAGGTTTTTGATAGAGACTAGAGAGTATCACAAGGTCTCTTTTTTTTTTATTCTCCTTCTTTCTTTATGTTTGGGATCATTGTTCTTAATTGGATCGGAGGTGAACATGTCAATACCTACTGCAATAAGAGATTCATAAGAAAAAAGAGTGATTTATCTCAAAGAAAGTGACCTAGTGGATGACTCGTTCTACTAGTTCTCCTTCTATGGTGGACTTTCTACGATCTAGTTTAGGTTTTTGGATAGACTAGAGAGTATGATCACAAAGTATCTTTTAATTCTTTTCTCTTTCTTTCTTTATGTAATTTGGGATTATTGTTCTTAATCAGACCAGAGGTGAACATGTCAATACCTATTGCAATAAGAGATTAATCATAAAGGAGAGTGATTTATCTTAAAGAAAGCGACTTAGTGAATCACTCGTTCTACTGGTTCTCCTTCTATGGTGGACTCTCTACCATCTGCATTTTTTCACTTTGAGGGTCTAAATGCTTGATGTGCAAGTGGATGTGGATGAAGAAAAAGCATATGGGATAATAATAAATTACATTCTACACAAACCTTTTTCAATTCCTAAAGTTGTGCAATGCATTGGACCATCAATAATAGTACACGGCCTATATATCGACTTGTGCCATGGCTACAATAACCAGAAGACGCGGACACCACATCAGGTTTTCAGTCATGAAGAATTTCCCAGTCGTTTGAAAATTTAAGATTTCATTGGGTTGCACCATCTACATTCACTTTAAAGTCCCTCGAGGAGGTTTTATAACTAGAATTCAGTAAGAGGACATCGATGAATTTCGAAATAGGCAATATTCATCCATAAAAGCATGATTTTTACACACATACTCTTAAAAGACCCCAGTTGCTTAGTAATTCTTATAAACAGAAAAGCAAAAAAGAAAAAAGAAAAATTGATAGTGTTGGGTTTGCCCACCACTAATGTAAGCAGCTGAAGGACTTTATATACACATGAAATCAAGCCCACTAAGGAAGTGTCACACATTGTGTTAGGCATCATCTAACAAATCAAGCTGTTTCAAAGCTCATGTGAGCCACACCATACGGAACAATGTAAAGTAACTCCTAAAACCTCTAAATAAACGTCCAATGGCCCACCTTCAATTATTCCTTTATCCCGGCGAGGCACGTTAGATGGCCAGTCTAGATGGCATGCTCCCCAATATAGCGCTTCATAGAGTAATTTAGTAATCCTTAACAAATCTTAAATAAAACACGGGGAATAGTTGAAGGATACCAACAATGATATGCCCCGTATCTATTTATCGAGTTTGCCACAATTGATGAGGCAAGTGAACGATTATGAATAAATCTTTAGCTTACATTCGAGTTATGTGTGTGACTAACTTGTTTGAGACTTTAGGAAGATACTGAAATGTAAAACGTTAATAAGATAATAAAATTTTAAAACTATTGGGGGACCGCAAAAGCACACAGAGATGAATCAAGCAAAGTACTCCAATCGTAACAACCGAGTCCAATTATAAACAAATTGAATTTAATGTGAAAAAATCATTTCAATAAAAAAAATCACGGCACAAAGCAATAATGATGCACTATGAAAAAAAAAATTACAAGAGATAGAAAGAATACTCGATCCAAATAGGCCTCGAATCTCCATTTACAAGCCCTTGTTGAACAAATTAGAAAGTTCTTCGATATCTCGATTACACCCATATATATAGCATTTAGGAAAATCACAATCAAAATAGGAAACAAATCTGGTAAATACGTTACTCAATGTGGTCATTCTATGACACCTTCAATGGGACTTCGATGGCATCGAACCTACTTTGATGGCATCGAATTAAACACCAAAACGTTCCAGCAACTAAACATGGATTTCTGGGATTTTATTGATGGCATCGAACGGGCCTTCGATGACATCAAGTTAGACACCTAAAGTGTCCAGCAACCAACATGATAAATTCTAGATTTTTTCGATGCATCGAGTAGGACTTCGATAGCATCGAAGTCAGCTCGATGGCATCAAACTGTCATCGACAGACCTATTGATTTACAAATTTAAGACAAAATCAACAATTTCCACCATGTCTTTGATCGTCATTCTTCATAACTCTTTTTTTCCTCTTATTTAATTCTACTTTGTATTATAGCTCCACCATCGCTCCTCGTGCATACTCTGTCTTATTTTATGCCTCCGTCAAGCCCAAAGAAGTTGCATAGAACTTGAACTTCTTTGTGGGAACCACTTTAGTGACCGTGTTTGTCAGATTCACGCTCGTGTGGATCTTCTTTAGATTCACACCTCTATCCTCGAGCACATGTCGGATAAAATGGTAACGAACATTAATATGTTTAGTGAACGTGTGATAAACAAAAATTTTAATTAAATTGATCGTTCTTTCGTTGTCACAATTAACCGGCATGGCCTCTTGCTGGAAGCCCCAATTGATTTATCACCCCCCTCAACCAAATGCATTCTTTGAATGTCTTCGTCACTGTTATGTACTCAGCTTCAATTATGGAAAGAGTCACCACACACTGAAGCTTCGACATCCAGTTGATTGCTCCAATTGCTGGCACTGACGAGTAACCGGAAGTCAACCTTTTAGAATCCACACTATCTGTGTGATCAAAATCCACGTGTCCAACTAACTTGGCTCCTGATTTTTTTTATTATTTTTTTTAAAGACGTAGTCTTACGTACCTCGAATATATCGATGTAGACATTTCACTACCTCCCGGTGTTACTTTATGGGGTTACTGCATGTGAAATATCCAGTCTCGTATAGACCATGGCATACATCAAGCTACAAACCACATTTGAATAAGACACATTAGACATACCCTGCTTTTCTTCAGATGTTTTATGATTCTGTTATGAATATAGCTTGAAGTGAGCCCCGTGGGAAATGCTGACCGGCTTTGCCTTGTCCATCCCATACTTGAATATCAAAACCTTCTTAATGTATTTTGCTTGAGATAACCAAAGTCTGCTCCTCTTCCTGTTTCTATGTATATATCAATGTCAAAAACCCTCATCATAGCCCCCAGATCTTTCATTTTGAGTGTCCTTGATAACTGAGTCTTCGGTAATTCATTCTTAGACATGCTATGACTGACGATCAACATGTCATCAACATACAACACTAGGATGATGAATTTGCCATCACTCAGTGTCTTGTAATAGACACAATGATCGTACTCACTATGGTAAACTTATGACCCAACAAACCTTTTTATACCACTGCCTAGGTAACTTTTTCAAGCCATATAACGACTTCTTCAACTAACAAACCTTGTTTTCTGCCCATTTTATTTCAAAGCCTTTTAGTTGTTTCATGTAGATTTATTATTCCAATTCCCCATGCAGGAACACAGTCTTCACATCCATCTGTTATACCTTGAGATCGTATTAAGCAACCAGCGCCAACACAAATCTTACAGATTCCTGCTTCACCACATGTGCGGATATCTTAATAAAGTCGACGCATTCCCTTTGAGTGCATTCCTTCGCTATCAACCCTGCCTTATACCTATCTTGTTTATTCTTGAAGATTCACTTGCATTTGATTGCTTTACGGCCGATGGAAAGCTTTACCAGCTCCCACGTTTCGTTCTTATACAATGAGTTAATCTCATCGTCCATCGTTACTTTCCACTTTTATGCATCTGACTCATAAAAAAGCCTTTTGAAGAATAGACAGATCCCCTCATGTATAATGAGGGCACATGTGACATTTGAGTCATCCCTATATCTTGCTGGTAACCTGTGATCCCGCGAAGGATCCTTCTCACAGGTAGCTACTCCACCTGCTCCTATACCTCTGTTTGCATCTCTGTCTCGGCCTAAGTTTCATCTTTGTCTAATTGAACGCCCACCACTAACTTTTCCAGTTCCTTTTGCTCATCCTCGCGGAATAATGATCCTTCATCGAATTTGATGTCATGGCTAATGATGATTTTCTATGTGACTGTAACATCCAGAATTTTCACTGTTTTGGATTTCTAAAAATCCTTCAATTTTTTTTATTAATTAACTTATAATATCACTTAAATGACCATTAGCACTCAATGTTAGTCTATACAGGGGTGGTACCAGTAAAGAACCACACAAGTCCGATTAATCAACCGTAGGAAGCTACCGAATCCGACCGATCATTTGAACATCAAGTTTAGCCCCATGATTTACTCACATAAGGCCCAAATCTAACCGACTCTTTGCTAACTAATCAAGACAAGCATGACTAAATTAAATATCTAACTGGGGCAAAGTCAGGTAAGGCCCAGATCTTGAATAATAGACAAAATCAACCCCGTTACTCTTTTAGGCTAAAACCGACGGCTTAGAGTAATCATGACCAAATTTCTACTTTCACTAGTTATAAATAGGTCACACTATTAACATAGTTAACTTAAACCCTAATCACTGCCCACGAAATATCTCAATACAAAATTCATTACAGAAATACCCCGATTTTCGAACAAGCTCTAGACCGCTCGTTGGTGGGCCACTAGTTCCAAAATTATAGAGTAATGTCCGTTTTATTGGGCTCGATGTCCATCGCGGGACTCAGACCTGGGTAATGTCCAGAACCGCTCAACTTGAGCCAAAGGACGAGTGCATGAGAAGTACAAAAACCCTAAAGAAATGAGCTGGAACTTAAGTGAATTGAGTCGTCCACTCTTATGCAAAGTTAAGGAATTCGGACCATCGGTTTGCGACCAAACTTCTCACGTGGAGTAAAAATATTTCCCTGCTCATATCCGTATAGTCATGACCCCGATCGACTATCGGTGACCGTTGAACAAACTTCTAATCATATTTGTTGATTGGCACATCCAAATGGCCGGCCAATCATATCCATACGTGGATCATCATTAGGGCTAACTATCTTACGGTGTAAATCAATGTGTACACCCCATAGTGGGCCCTAGAGCTTAGAAAGACCCTCCCATAGGTCTAGTATAGTAAAAACTTAGCCCTTAGGGCCATTTACACCAAATCTGGCACTATAAAAAGGCCCTATTTGGGCACCCCCTCTCCCCATACGAATTTACCCTAGGTGAAACAAAGGGAGAGATGAGAGAAAAAAAAAAAAGAAGGAAGGAGAGAGCAAAGATAGTAAAGAGAGAAGAAAGAGTGTGAAGGAGAGTGAAGGTGGGCCATAAATCAAAGTGAGGCCCAAGGGAGTCCGCTTCTTGCAACTCCTCACCTCTTCCTCAACAAACCCTCCACCACAACCGAGAACCGCTTCCGTTGCTTGCTTAGGTAAACTCCTCATCCATTTTCTTGAAACCCCTGTGTCGAGAAGGGTTTTGCTTGGAAATCTAACATACAAATGCTTGCTTTAGGGATTTCGGTCTTTCGACCCCAAAGATCTACATTCCTAGGTCGTTTTCCAAGCCTTCAACGATCCGTAGGTGAGGACTATTATCCTTAGGTGGCCTAGCACCAATTATAGTAGGAGTTTAATGATTTTGTTTGTTAATTTGGGATGTTGTATTGAAGAATCTAGAGGAATCTTAGGAATGATATGTGTGTTGGAATTGTATGGATTGTCATGTTTAGTTCTCATTTGATGTTGATATTGCCTCTCATGTGATTTAGTATATGGATGATTATATGCTCATGTTTGTTTGATTGTTCTCACATGTGTTGACTCATGATGTGTATGATTCACTACTCTTGTGTATTTTATCCCTTGAGGTGTAGGAAGTGCCTAACTTTCTCCCTAATCCACACCACTCACATGCACCTTGTTCATGTTATTGTAGCATGCTTGTTATAAATAATTGAATCGTATGTCATGATGTATGTAAACATGATACTATTATGCTAGTTGGTAATCTTGATGGTTAGTATGCTATGAATTAACATTGGACCATTGGGTTGGTCGGGAACATGAGGAGAGACAGTAGTCCCATCGGTAGGACTATGCTAGGGTTTAACCCGTAGGTTTGGGCGGGTGTGTACGGGTGGCAGTAGTTTGACTACATGGGTCCCTTGTGCCCGATGTCGTTCGTCGCATACTCGCCTGACTCGTGCGGTCTAGCATACTTACCGACCAGCCCTATTTGTTAACTTTGTTTGCTCACATATGTATGGAACCTGGAGCACTCTACCACCGTTGCAGCCCACCGATAACCACTTGAAGTTGATCCACCGCCTCATGAGCCGAGCATGGTGGAATGAGACACTGTGTCCGAGTTGTCGACCTACGCTGGGGTGACGGGTCTCCCCGTAGTGACCGCGAGCGATCCCTTCCTCTCGACACTCCCCATGTGCTTGGAGTCAGGGATGGGGAACCCGACGTGA
Source organism: Magnolia officinalis (assembly GCA_021015155.1). NCBI lineage: Eukaryota > Viridiplantae > Streptophyta > Magnoliopsida > Magnoliales > Magnoliaceae > Magnolia > Magnolia officinalis. The sequence goes on from JAJHSJ010000007.1 coordinate 85,866,774, forward strand.
TCAAGGATCGCGGGGTCTCGGCTTCACACGTTAGGGGGCCTTGGCCTCGCAAACAGTTTAAGGCATTGATACGTGGGGGTGTACCAGATTCCCAAACCTGCTGGATGAATGGACTTAACTAAGAACTCGGTTAACAAGATCGCATTGCATCGCACTAGTTAGGGTGGCGACTCGGCAGTCAAGGTCGCTCTGAGGGAGCATTGACCATACGCGATCGTTAGATGGAGTCGCTCGAGGGAGTGTTGTGGCGAGGGCATGCATCATATCATCCATCATGTACATGTATTAATAACAATAGTTAGTTGTTTATGAATGAATGTTTTTCATTAAATTTATATTATAATTGATGCTCGTTATAACTTAAGACTAATAGCACCCACTAAGTTGATCACTCACTCCCACTATTGGACGGTGTTTTAAAACACCAATCAGACTCTCTCGTAGTTGCAGGTGACGAGGAGTACGAGGAGCCTGGCGGCACGAGCTTATACGAGGAGGACTAGCTGTCCTACTTTCAGCTGATGGGAAGTTCTCCATCGGCTTGACAGTCGGGATTTGGATCGCTGAGTAGTGGACTCAGCTTTATTCTTTTTGGACATATTATATTTTTGTGTGATTTTGTGGGGCGACGCCTTGTGCAACCCATTTATATTTTTGGACTTGTACATACTCGATCTCTTTTATTTCAGTAGACTTGTGTGGTTGTGCTTCATGTTTCAAGTAATTCCATATTGCGCATTACCTTGATTAAACGCAAATTAGTGAAAATTTAATAAAAGGTGATACCCGGTGTAACGACCTGAAAATTTCCGTACATTGGGCCGAGTACCACCTCGACCAGAAATCACATAGGGTTGAATCCTTTAGAAATTTAACAAAGTTAACTAAGTACTAAACTCGGTAAATCAAGAAATCCGTTGGGATCGCTTTAAATGCGATCTGCAAGACCCAAAACTTGCAGAATTGGTGACTCTAGGTTATCCTAAAGTCTAGAGCCAAACTCATTACCCGTCTGCTCTCGGGACTGAAACGAAACTTCGTATGAGGTCTAGATCGCACATCGGGAGTCCGATTAACACGAAGCTAAGGAACCAGGACCGCCCCACTGGGCTTGACAATCATCTCAAAAATCAGATGATTCCGATGTCCCACGGCCATTATTTTCACTCCGGAGCGAGGGAGTGTGAAAAACACTATTTCCATCTAAAAGAAAATATCTGGAATAGTGATCTGGCACCTTTCGGTTGCGCGTCAGTATTAAGCAACCTGACCGTTGGAATCAGACCAAATTACACCCTCGGATTAAGAAAAATTTCAGGAACATTTACATGTACTCAGAAATTCTGATCGTGGCCCACGGACCGTTGAACTGAAAGTGGTCCGCCTCGTGCGATCTGGGAATCCGATCGAGCCGAAAACGTAATCCCACGTAGATCCTCAGAGGGTGAGCTTAAGTCTGACGTTTGGCTCAAAGAGGGCTACCAGAACCCCCTTTTGAGCTTGGAAAGTGGCGAACTGCCTATATATGCAGTCACCCTTGAACCTAAGTCTATTTTGGTTATGTTCTAGGCTATAAAAGGGGCTTAGAACAGCCCCTCTCACAGCCATACGAATTTGGGTACAAACCCTAAGAGAAAAAGAGAGAAAAGAGAGAGAAACTTGTGGAGATCAAGGCCGATCTTCCTCCTGCTGCTTCCACTTCTCCCACGGCCTACACCGCTCTATTCCAAGGGATTTCCCGGCGGTTTCCACCCCTTTTGAAGGTAAGAAACCCTAACCCTAGGTCTGATTTGAGCCTGATTAGTGATAGGTTAAGGAAAGACTAATTGAATGCGCTCTTTAGGCTAAGAAACTCCCGTATACGGAAGCACCAACCCTCTTGCTGATTCATTGGAATTCCAAGGGCTGAGGTGAGGACTTTAAGCGTATAAGTTACGGTTTTCAACGCTTTCAATGTCAGATAATGATAGATTCATGATCTGCATGCAAATGCACATGTACAAAGTGCTTTCCGTTTCCTGTTTCGATTAGCGATAAAGATTATGGAATTTTACATACTCTTGATATACGTAGAAATACCGTATACGTATTTTTGTTGAGAAAATGTTTGACATGTTTATTTAATGTTTGATTATATCATGTGTGGATAAAATGCTAGTTTGGCAAAAGAGATCGCGAAAATACATGTTCATGTGTAAATGTCATGTATGTTGAAATTACGTATTCTAGAAATCCCGCATACGTGCGGATTTTGGAAATATAATTGTGATGATTATTTGCTGTATGATTACGATATACATGGAAAAAATACTCTCGAGGCTTAGGGACAGTCCAATCACGAACTTGCCTAACATACGTCATGTATGTTGGAAAAGTGTATTCTAAGTGTTTGTATAAGTGCATGTATGTGTACATGTGTATGTACTAGTGCCTTAGATAGGCGCTGATATGGGTTTTCCAACTCCCTTAGAGACATGTAGGATCCCCTCCATGCTGTGGTTCACCGCAACCACTTAATTGTATTGCACACACAATTGTATCCCTATGGGGATAGTGCTTTATTACATGCATTACAACATGCTTTGTAATATGCTTGACTTCATGTTTTACTTCATGCTTTATAACATGCCTACTAACATGCTTGTATTGCTTGTTTATCATGCTTTACTTCACATGTTAATGATGAAACTGTTTGAGTTTGGGACTATGTATATAGTCCAAACACTCGGTACCAGACTTGTGATTGTGGCTGAGATTCATGTCGCCACAAAGGTCGGGTCCGGCGAACCCGAGTCGTACTTCGGTTGGCGATAGTGGTTGGCCACGCGGAGTGCTTTTGCGCTCCATATCGCTCAACTTGTGGTGCGCTCGAGCTAGTCAGGCTCGCCAATTAAACCGAAGTGTAGTTGTGTGTTCACCTTGTTTGGTCGCTACTGCTTGAACTTAGGGTACCAAAACTTACCAGTGACGATTCCCGTTTAACCATGGTACCTAGATCTGCTGAGTCGCATGAGCCGGGCATGGTGGTATGGGACACCGTGGTCGAGCTGTCGGCCTACGCTGGGGCCATGTACCTCCCCGTAGTGACCATTGCGCAACTATCTCGTGAGCCGAATACGGTGGTATGGGACACTGTATTCGAGCTGTCGATACTTCGGCGAGAGCCGAGTACGGTGAGATCTGTGCTCGTGCTGACGGGCGACGAGTCCTCCGTGGTATCATCGAGTGTACTCTAAGTATCTGTGATTGGCCACGAGCCTTTCACAGCAACTAGAGTGTGAGTTGAGCCGAGTATGGTGAGACCTGTACTTGAGCTGACGGCTAGTGATTGAGCCGAGTACGGTGAGACCTGTACTCGAGCTGACGGCCAGCAATTGAGCCGCATACGGTGAGATCTGTATCCGCGCTGACGGGTGACGAGCCCTTTGCGATGCCATCACTAAGCTTCTCAAACCATAAAATCGTATGAGAATAACTAGGATTGACGACCCTAGAATGGATCATGTTGGGAATGATACAAGGGAGGTACCTTAGTTTTCCAATACTGCTGATTGAAACGGACTAATAATAACTTGGCAATCACGAGCATCATCGCACCGCATGTGCTTTGTAGATGTGGCGCACTGAGGGAGTTAAGCATTCGCGAACGTAAGATGATGTCGCTTGAGGGTGGTTTGGCAAGGGCATACCGCATCATGTCATGTCATTTTGCATTTAACAAGAGTAGTTAGAAATGCTTGATTTGTACTGCTTTATCATTACTGCTTGGTTGATTTGATAACATGTTAACTTATGCATTATTGTTCCACTGAGTTAGCTACTCACTCCCACGTTACGGGACGGTGTTGTACACACCAACCAGACTCTGTCGCAGGGTTAGAGGGCGCCTTGGTTCAGGAGCCAGTGCCCGACGTTGATGAGGACCAGGAGGAGTTCTCTTTCATGCAGTACTCTGACGGCTACGCTTAGGCCGGCTGCATCGCAGGATTCTCGGGGCCTCTTTTGAGGATGTATTTTGGGTTTTTGACTTACAGACATTACATGTATATTGGTGCTCAGCTAGTACTCATACTCTGGAGTTCAGAAAATTTTGTTACTTTACATACTTGAATATAAAATTTCAGTCTTCCGCTGTTTTTAAATGCAATTGAACTGGAGTATGAATTGCTGTTTTGGTTTAATCTCATTCATGTTTATTGCGCTAACTCAGACAACATTTAACCGGCATTGTGTATGTTGCATAAGTGATGCATTGTGTATGTTGCATAAGTGATGCGTTGGAACTCGGGAGTTGAGTTCATACTCGACCCCCGAATTTCAGGGTGTTACACCCGGGAACTTGGGAGTCGAGCGTGTGCACGACCCCCAATTTCCAGGGCGTTACATGACCCGGTCATACAGCTTGTATCCCTTCACACCACCACCATAGCCAATAAAGATGTATTTATTGGCTCATTGGTATAACTTATATCTCTTAACCGACGACGTGTGAGAGTAAACTTCACAACCAAACATACGCTATTATGAGTAGTCTACTTTCCGACCACTCTATACAAAATCCCCTTATAACCAATAGGATAAACTATTGGTCGTAGAAGGAGTCCGATTCATTGAGTAATAAGTCGTATTAATGGCCTCAGTCAATAATTCTTTGCCCAACCTCGCATTACAAGTCATGCATTGGGCCCTCTCAAAGATATTCTGATTCATTTGCTCAGCCGCACCATTCTGCTCTGGTGAGTGGCGCACTGTGTCGTGCCTCACGATCCATTCATCTTTACAATATTGATTTAATTCATTATAACTGAATTTTCCACCATTATCTCCTTTATTATTTTCCCACAATTGCCTTCCACTGTTTGAAATTGATGAGAACATCGGATTCATTTTTCATAAAATAAAACTCATACATTCTTGGAATAGTTGTCAATGAATGTGATGAACTATAATGACCCTCTACCAAAAACCACGGGTGATGACCCCCATACATTAGAATGCACATAGTCAAGAACGCCCTTACATACATACATGTTTACCAAATTTAAAAGACAACCTAGATTGTTTGTCTATACACAATGCTTGCATATATTAAAATCTAAACTTTTAGAAATTGGAATTAAATAACGGCCAGAAAGTACCTTCATGCCCCGCTCGCCCGTGTGGCCCAAGTCTGTATGCCACATACGTGCAAACGTGGAATCCGCTACAGCCATTGCAACTCCACCCAATGAACTGCTCCTAATCAATCTGTAAAGATTTTCGTTTCGTTGTGCCTTCATGGCTACAAGTGCCCCTTTTGAATGCTCTAAGAGATATCAAGCTCTTATTTGTATCAGGAACATGTCTCGCATCGGTTAAGGTAGGCTCCATACTATCAAATATCTTGATGCGCACCGATCCAATGCCCATCACATTACAGGTAATATCATTTACCATAAATACATGGCCACTATCGCATTCACTGTAATTGGTGAACCAACTCCGATGATGAGTTATGTGATATGATGCCTTTGTATACAAAATCCACTCATCCCTACGATCATCGTATACGTGTCCGACCATGGATATTGACAACACATCACTTCTACTCGTACCTACATCAGACTCGACAGTGTTGGCCTCCCTAAAAGAAGTTATGAGTTCTTTTTTTTTTTTGCCTTATGATTTTTACAATTCTTATTCATGTGCCCATACATACCATGATTCCAGCACTTCAATTTCTATTTGCCCTTACCCTTGGATGTCGACCTCGATCAAGAAGACCCATTGTCCCGCTTCAAATTTCGCCCCCTTATAACCAATACATCAATAGCCGCTTTTCTTTCTCATCGCCTTTCTTTGAAGGACCGAGATAACGGTATCAACGCTAAGGGTCGATTTACTGATGCACAACGAGTTCTTGAATGACTCATATGAAGCTGTGATAGAATTCAACAGGACACATGTCCGATCTTCATCCTTAATCGTTTTCTCCATATCCGACAATTTAAAAATCATATTGTTAAAGTTGCTAATGTGGACCTCGACATCACTTCCCTCTGCCATCTTTAGATTGAACAATCGAAGCTTCAAGTATAGCTGATTCTCAAGAGATTTCTTTATATAGATATCTCCTAAATTTGCTCATGTACTTGCTGTAGCTTTCTCTCTCATGACATTATAGATGACTTCATCCGTTAGACACAATTGGATAAATGTTCTTGCTTTCTTATCAATTATGTTCCATTCATCTTCTGTCTTAGTTTCCGATCGCTTATCAAGGAGTACGTCATGCCATCATTATTGAACCAGGAGACCGGTCATATTGATCTTTTATAATTCAAAATTATTTTTTTCCGTAACATTTCTCAACATTGAACTTGCGATTAGAAACCATTGATACTATGCTCTCACAATCAATACGTGCCCTAACATTTATTATGATACCACTTGTGGGGGACCACATAAGCACACATAGATAAATCAAACAAAGTACTCCAATCACAATAAACAAATCCGATAAAAAATAAATCAAATTTAACGTAGAAACTCCCTCCCCCAATATTTATATCGGATTTGGTAGGTCTCTGCCCTCCCCATAAACCGTTTGGATAACAGTCTATACATAAATCAAATATATAGGTATAATATTAATAAGTTAATCTTGTAATATGGGCTCCATCACAATCAACGTTGTCTATCCATATTGTCAGCTCACCTCATGTCATAATTTACAAAATGAGGCAAATTCAAATATGAGGTGAATAACGCCACAAAAAAGTGTTGATTGAACGCACACTAAGGGCGTGTTTGGCCAGTGGGATTAGAAGGGATTAGGTGGGATGGAATTGCATCTGGTCCTTTGCCAATTCCACTCCATGTTTGGGAAGAATGAAAAAACTGTAGATAGATTGCATTGGGTCCCGTGCCAATTTCACTCGATGTTAGCAAGTTGTGTAGGTCCCACCATGATGTGTGGGCTATATCCACACCGTCCACCCATTTTTCACCCATTTTTCGAGATTATTTTAGAGCATTGGCCAAAAAACCAGGTAAATCTAAAGCTCAAGTGGACCCCACCATAAAAAGCAACGAGGATTGAATACTTACAGTTGAAAACTTCTTTAGGCCACATAAGTTTTGGATCTTCCTCATTTTTAGGCCCATACCATAAAATGAGGTTACAAAACAAATGAACGGTTTAGTATCAGCTTTAAACATTTTATCCCCTGCGTTTCTTCTCTCATGGTCCACCTCAAATTTATATTTACTCATATTTGGGCTCATGCCCATAAATGAAAGGAGAAAAATGGATGAACAGCGGGGATAAAACACAAACATCATGGTGGGTCCACGGAGCTTTGACACCAGCTGATTACCTGGTGTTGGGTCACTGGCGAAATCGCGTCCTTAAAAAAGATGCCACGTGGTATGTAATGATTGATACTCTATCTTATTACAGGTAAACAGATTGGATGGTGTACCTCACACTGACTATATATCTACGGTAAGTTTTGTGGGTCTGGTCATGAGGTATGTGTTATATTCAAACCATTTATCCATTTGGTGAGCTCGTTTTAAACTTTGGAACGAAAAATAAGATAGATCTAATTATCAAGTGGACCACACTGCAAAAATCAGTGGGTGATTAAACGTCTACCATTGAAACCTTTTTGGGTCCCGTAAGTTTTGGACTAGTATAAAATTTGTTCTTCCTCTTAATTAAACTCTTTATGACCTTATGAACAGATTGGATGGAAAATAAACTTTATGATGGGCATTAGGAATTGTTCAACTGTGAAAGTCATTATCTCTGCTGTTATTTGTGGTGTGGTACACATGGTCTTTGGGTATGAATATTTTTTAGATAATGCTCTAAAATGAACTCTAACAGTAGATGAACGGTGTACATATAATAAATACATCACTGTAGAGCCATGTAACTTTGATCTCATTTGAACCGCTCGTACAACTCGGAGCTGGAGGAGCGTCAGCGCTCGTCTTCGCACGACACGTACCTACAGCAGATATATATCTCGTGTGTGGTACATTAGCCAATCCGCTTCTCTTATTACAGTTCCACGGACTACTCCGAATCATTTGGCACCAGAGCAAAATCCGGTGGGGCCATATTTCCACGGTACATGTGGCAGTTTGACCTAATACCGTCCATCTCGTTGTGATGCAATGGATTATAAAAAAAACGTTACATTTCAAAAAGATTGGATGATCCTATCTATCAGATCAATAACGTTAAAAACGACGGTTGTAAACGAAACCAGACAACGGCCAACATCAGTATAGTAACTCGAAGCAAAAGCGATGGTTAGAATTTTCTGATACGCGTCCTTTCTGAAAAATAGGCCATCCACGGTAGGCCCCACAAAAAAAGGACAGTTTCGTTCTATAAATCGTCATGACACGTGTACGGTGCAGAGACAGCTCTACCAGATTCCGGTGCTACTAACTCTACCGTATCAATCTCCTCATCCTTTTTAGACCGCCGTGGTAAATTCCAACCCCTTCGTTGACACGGACAACGATCCAACCCGCTTCTCTGAGTACACCGCCGGAGTCTTCAACAACGCCGGGATCCGATGTCGGAGACTGCACGTCGGAAAATTCTCCCCGCCGGAAATTCATCGGCCGGTAAGTTTGTCTATTCGAGCTATATCCAAGCACCTCTGAAATTGCCCGGTTCGGCATTGGATTGGCCGATTTGCCTTTACGTGGGCCCCGCAGATTCCAATTCTGATCTTGGATCCGATTCCATACACAAGAATCATGGAATGGCTTAGATCGGCAAACACCAGAATAGCTGGAAGCATTTCCAATCGGCCGGGCAGCGGATCTGTTCTTTTGGAACTGATTTTTTTCAAATGAGAAATGTTTTTACCCCCTTTGATCTCAATATTGAAAAAAATCATGATTGAGTGGTTTTTGATTCGAAAGACCGAAATCCGTTATTGATTTCTGTCAGTGTTAAAATCTACCGTGAGCTGAAGCTTTGGTGGGGGTGTGTTTGGATGCACAATCCAATCAAATTGCAACAGTTAATCTAGCTAGGAGCGGGCAATTGGTGATTTCAACCTTGTGCTAGGGATGAGTCCTCAAAAGGACTATTATCTGTCATGTGTTTAATTTTCCGTTTAGATTTTAAGAAAAGCTTGACAGAATGCGCCCAAGGGAGGAAATTAAACACCCATTTTAGTTTAATCAAAGTTATTTGTTGAACGTCATATTTCACATTGGTGCTTTTGCTACCCATGACGTATAAATTAGACAATCAACTTATGACGTGCTGTGCCAATAAACAAAGCAAAATATGTTAAAAAAGGAATGTCTAACCTTGGCACAAATCATGGACGAACAATGCAAATCAAAACACAACCGATGCACAAGCGATGGGATTGAACACATACCCTTGAAACGACTAGGAGGTGCAAGTGGACCCACTTAAAACATAGGTCATTAAGTTGTACTGTGGGGTTGTCTCCAATAGATCTATACTTAAAGAAATGCGTACCCACGATCAACTGATATGAAGCAAGGAGAAGTTGAACAATGCCACAATAATCCTTGGCACAAATCATGTACGAACAATGCAAATCAAAACACAAATGATGCACAAGTGATGGGATCGAACACATAGCCCTTGAAATGATTGGGAGGTGCAAGTGGAACCACTTAAAACATAGGTCGTTAAGTTGTATAATGGTGTCTCCAATAGATCGAACACATAGCCCTTGAAATGATTGAGGGTTGTCTCCAATAGATCTATACTTGAAGAAATGCGTACCCACGATCAACTAATATGAAGCAAGGAGAAGTTGTAATCCACAACAAATCAAGGGCAGGAGTTGCGTCACAGAGAGGTGGCGGTTGGGGTTGCATTGAGGGAGGGGGGGGGGGGGGGGGGGGGGGGGGGGGGGGGGGGGGTATGCGATCACGGCTTGTAGTGGGGGGGTTCACTGTTGGGGCTATAGTAGGGGGGCACTATCGGGGTTGTACTAGGGGGGTTGCGACTGGGGGGGGGGGGGGGGGGGGGTCGGGCAGCAATCCAGGCTGGTGGCGGGGGTGGTTCGGTGGATGGGAATTGGAGCACGGGGGAGTGTTTGTTGGGGGCCTTGCACAAAACCTTAGGATCTAGCCCTCCAGAACAAACCAGAATTATGGATAATAAAGCAATGAAAATAATCAATGCATCAATCACACACCACACAGGAGAATTTTACGTGGAAAACCCTCAAAGAGGTAAAAACCACGGGACCTCGTCCAGATCAACAATCCACTATGAAGTAGAACGTTACAATCTTCTTCACTCACGCAGGAGTGGATAAACAATAAGAAAAATAGAGAAAACCAGAGAGATCTCACCGATTATGAGGACATAGAAGCGCTGAGATATAGATTGCACAGTAGAGAATCTCCACGAGTAGAACCTCCCTTCTATAAGCTTCCTCTCTCTCTTTCTCCCTCTTTCTCACCTTTGATAGCCCTAATCCCTTTAGCAAATCCCTTGTAAAGCTTTAGGAAACCCTCTTGTTGTTTTTCTCATCAACACAACATGCCCTAGAAAAACCCTAGGGACCCTTTTTTATAGTTTTAGGAAACTCCTTTCCGCATCCTAGTTGCGAAAGGACTTGCGCATCCCAGTTGCGAAAGGACTTGCGCATCCCAGTTGCGAAAGGACTTGCGCATCCCAGTTGCGAAAGGACGACAGGTCAAAAAAAACCCATCAAATCTCCCCCTTTTGACCCAGAAGGGATTCACCTTCTTTAAGCCAGCCAGGTTTCTACAAACCTCAAACTTGCCCTTGAGCAAGGCCTTGGTCATCATATCTGACCCATTATCATCCGTGTGGACCTTCTCAAGCTGTAACACCTTCTGTTCCAAAGTATCCCTGATCCAGTGATACCGAATCTCTATGTGCTTTGACTTGGAATGCTGACTTGGATTCTTGCTCAAGTGTATAGCACTGACTATCGCAATAGACCACGTGCTCCTCCTGCTTTAGGTTAAGTTCCTGTAGGAACCTCTTCATCCTAAGCATCTCTTTACATGCCTCTGTGACTGCAATGTATTCGGCCTCTGTCGTCGACAATGCTACGACCTTCTGTAGCTTGCTTTGCCAAGAAACCGCTCCCCCTGCAAACGTGAACATGAACCCCGATGTAGACTTCCTGGAGTCTATGTCACCTGCCATATCTGCATCTGTGTAGCCTTCTAACACAGGTTTACCGTCACTATAGCAGAGGCTCAACCTGGACGAGCCTCTTAGATACCGTAATATCCACTTCACCGCTGCCTAATGCTCTTTGCCAGGATTGGCAAGATACCGGCTGACAACACCAACGGCATATGCTATGTCTGGGCGTGTACACACCATAGCATACATCAAACTTCCTACAGCTGACGCGTAGGGTATCTTCTGCATCTCTTCCACCTTTGCCTTCGTCTTGGGACACTGTCTGTCGCTCAATCTGAAGTGACCATCTAGTGGAGTACTGACCGGCTTCACTGCATTCATATTGAACCGCTCTAGGACTTTCTCAATATACCGCTCTTGTGACAGCCAGAGCTTCCTGCTGCTTCTGTCACGGGTTATCTCCATTCCTAGGATCTGTCTAGCCGGGCCCAAGTCTTTCATCGCAAAAGACTTGCCCAACTCCTGTTTCAGCCTGTCGATCTTCTTGATGTCTTTTCCCATGATGAGCATGTCATCAACGTATAATAGCAGAACTAAGAAATCACCATCTGAGAACTTGCGCGTGAACACACAGTGGTCCGACTCCGTTCTGTCATACCCATGTTTCAACATAAACGAGTCAAACTTTTTGTACCATTGCTGTGGAGCTTGTTTCAGCCCATACAAACTCTTCCTCAGCCTACATACCATATGCTCTTTGCCCTTGACTTCGAACCCCTCTGGTTGGTGCATGTAGATCTCTTCTTCCAGGTCACCATGAAGAAAGACAGTTTTAACATCTAACTGCTCTATCTCCAGATCCATGCTAGCCGCCAACCCAAACAACACCCATATGAATGTCATCTTCACCACTGGTGAGAATATCTCCTCGAAGTCTATACCTTTCCTCTGACCAAAACCTTTCACCACAAGTCTGGCCTTGAACCTTATCTGTGAATTCTTCTGCTCAACCTTCTTTCTAAACACCCACTTGTTGCTCAAAGCTTTCTTGCCCTTAGGCAGTTTCACCATGTCATAGGTGTGGTTCTTATGCAAGGATTCCATCTCCTCTTGCATAGCTTTCAACCACTCTCCCTTATGCTCGTCGGCTAGGGCCTCAGAATAATCTTCTGGCTCTCCCCCATCAGTCAGCATAATGTACTCATGTGGCAAGTACCTCTTGGACGGTTGTCTGTCCCTAGATGACCTCCTCACCTGTGGCTCAACAGGTGGATCAAGTGGGGGCTGCTCCCCTGGTCCATCTTCTGAAGGAACTCCCTCGTCCTCTGCACCTTGCTGTACTCCCCCGTCATCAGGCACCACGGGAGGAATAATCGGATCCGTGTCCTCTAGCTCACCTGAACTAGGCTGATTCTTCTCTGACTTACCAATGTCTTCTATTCACTGATCTTCAAAGAAAACCACATCTCTGCTCCTGACGAGCTTCCTCTCGGTCGGATCCCACAATCTATAACCGAACTTTTCATCACCGTACCCCAAGAACACACACTGCCTGATCTTCATATCGAGCTTGGACCTCTCGTCCTTTGGTACGTGAACGAATGCCCTGCATCCAAACACCCTGAGATGACTGTATGATGGATCCTGTCCAGTCCACACCTTCTCAGGTACTTCTCCATTCAACGGGGCTGATGGAGACCTGTTTATCAAATACACCGCCGTGTGCATTGCTTCTCCCCAGAACGTCTTGGGCAATTTCGCATGGGATAACATGCATCTGATTCTCTTAACAATAGTGCGATTCATTCGCTCAGCTACACCATTATGCTGGGGGGTCTTGGGAACCGTCTGTTCATGCCGTATACCCGGGACTTGCAGTCCTCGTGAAAGTCGCCAATATATTCACCACCATTGTCAGTGCGGATGCACTTCAATGGTCTACCTGTCTCTCTCTCGACCATAGCATGAAACAATTTAAATACACCAAAGACCTCGTCCTTGGATTTCAAAGCATAAGCCCAAACCCTCCTAGATGCATCATCTATAAAAGTAACAAAATATAATGCCCCACCCAAGGTTTTTGTCCTATAGGACCACAAACATCAGAATAAACCAAATCTAATGCATGCACTTTATTAACATGAGAAACAGTTTTAACAAATGAAACTCTATGTTGTTTCCCTGATAAACAATCAAGACAGGTTTTGAGAGGTGTACCTGTCACGTCTGGAAGGAGCCGCTTCTTTGCTAGTACTTGAAGCCCTTTTTCACTCATGTGGCCTAGACGCCTGTGCCACATGTCAATAGCTGAATCTTCCGCTGCGTTCAACCCACCCTTGCACATACTGACACTTGTCTTGTAAAGAATGCAACACTTCTTCCCTCTGGCCACGATCAACGAACCCTTGATGAGCTTCCATTGCCCACCAGCAAACCGGCTTTCATAGCCATCATCATCCAGCCTTCCCGTCGACATCAAGTTGAGGCGAAGGTCTGAGATATGCCTCACATCCCTGAGAACTAATGTGCAGCCCACATCAGTTTTCACACAAATATCACCGACTCCCACGATTTTGATACGCCAGAATTTCCATCTTCACAGTCCCATAGTCACCTGACTTGTAGCTTGTGAAGGAGTCCTTGTGTGGAGTCGCATGAAAAGAAGCTCCTGAGTCAACCACCCAGTCGGTGTCCTGACTCGAAGCCGTGAGACATACGTCATGATTTGCAGAAAGAATAACTACAACGTCGCCATCTGAAGCGACCGTAGTAGAATCTGATTCATCTTCCTTCCCTTTTCCTTTCTTGTCGTTTTTCTTACCACGACATTCATGCTTGTAGTGGCCCTTCTTGCCACAATTCCAGCATTCAACATCTTTTCTGTTACTCGACTTGCCTCTTGATTTATCTCGGGCCTTCCTGCCCTTCTTGTTCTTTCTTCTCCCCCGTTCCTGTGTCACAAGAGCCTCTTGCTGAGTAGACCCTTGAGACTTCCTCCTTGTCTCTCTATTGAAGAGATAGCTAGTCACCCGTTCCATGGATATCTTTCCGTCTAGCGCGGAGTTACTTAGAGACACCACCAATGTCTCCCAACTGTCAGGCAATGAACTAAGCAATAGTAAAGCTTGCAATTCATCATCCAGGACCATCTTCATAGAGGTGAGTTGGTTCACTATATTGCTGACCTCATTCATGTGCTCGGCTACAGAACCACTATCTTTGAATTTGAGATTCACAAGTCGCTTTATCAGAAAAATCTTATTACCGGTTGTCTTCATCTCATACAGCCCTTGAAATTTCAGCCATAGGCTAGCGGCTGAGGTTTCTGTAGACACATGGTGGAACACAGAATCATCCAACCATTGTCTAATAAACCCCACCGCCTTTCGGTCCGTCTTCTTCCAATCATCATCAGTCATATCCTTGGATTTTGCTGATATGCCTAAGATTGGAGAATATAGGTCCTTGCAATAAAGCAAGTCCTCCATCTTAGCCTTCCATATGGTCCAGTTAGAACCATTGAGGCTAATCATCCTTGAGCCACCTTCCATAATTCAAAAACGATCCTTACCCGTTTAATGAACTTAGCTCTGATACCACTTTGTTGGGGGCCTTGCACAAAACCTTAGGATCTAGCCCTCCAGAACAAACCAGAATTATGGATAATAAAGCAATGAAAATAATCAATGCATCAATCACACACCACACAAGAGAATTTTACGTGGAAAACCCTCAAAGAGGTAAAAACCACGGGACCTCGTCCAGATCAACAATCCACTATGAAGTAGAACGTTACAATCTTCTTCACTCACGCAGGAGTGGATAAACAATAAGAAAATAGAGAAAACCAGAGAGATCTCACCGATTATGAGGACATAGAAGCGTTGAGATATAGATTGCACAGTAGAGAACCTCCACGAGCAGAACCTCCCTTCTATAAGCTTCCTCTCTCTCTTTCTCCCTCTTTCTCACCTTTGATAGCCCTAAACCCTTTAGCAAATCTCTTGTAAAGCTTTAGGAAAGCCTCTTGTTGTTTTTCTCATCAACACAACATGCCCTAGAAAAACCCTAGGGACCTTTTTTTATAGTTTTAGGAAACTCCTTTCCGCATCCTAGTTGCGAAAAGACTTGCGCATCCTAGTTGCGAAAGGACTTTGCGCATCTCAGTTGCGAAAGGACTTGCGCATCCCAGTTGCGAAAGGACGACAGGTCAAAAAAACCCATCAGTGTTGAGGCTTTAGGGGTGAGAGGGTTGCAGCCGATGAGGGCGGATGCCACAACGGTTGGGGGCTACAACGGATGGAGGTGGGTTGCAACGGTTGGGGACGGGTGTCACAACAGTCGGGGGTTGTAGCGGATGGAGGTGGGGGTCGCAGCGGTTAGGGGTAGGGGTTGCAGTGGTTGGGGGAGGAGGTTGCAACTGCCGAGTCTCAATTGGAAGAAGAAGATAAGAGAGAAAGGATGTTTGGATCTCATTTGGTGAAGGCCGAGTCTTAATGGCAGTGATGGCCGGAGAAGAAAGATAATAAAAAGGAGAGGTTAGGGTTTACAAAACCTTTTCTTTGATACCATGTAATTATGCTAATTGAGATTATGGTTTTTCAACACCCCCCTCTAATTTATATTAATAATCTAATAAAAGAAAACATATGGTAGTCCGTAGGACTACCCAAAGTGCAATGTTCCCATTTCAACACCATCTAAAGCTACGAGTAATATTAGTTAGAATCCATTACTTTTTTCTTCTTCTTCATATTTTCATCTTCATTTCATTGTATTTCAATGTAATGAGCCCTAATCACCAAATCATGCTTGATTTGTGTTCAAGTAAGGCCATTTGGTTGACTTCAAATAGGTCGAGCCAACAGACAACATTCTTATCATAGATAGATTCGATACACCATTATACTCATGTAGGCGTGTTTTTTCCCTTAATTCTTTGGCTTAATAAAATTTCGACCAATATGGGCTGATATGGTTTGATATTGTTGTATCATTTTTCAACTTGGCGGATACACCCCCTAATACTGATTTTTAAAACTATGACATGGACTATACATTAGGTTCTTTGACTTTTTATGGGCCATACTGAAAAATTTACTCCGATCTAAGGAACTTTGCCATCTAATCAATTTGTACAAAAATGGGTGGTTTGGATCAAAGGTCCAATAATCGATATGAGTAGGTCAATTGATAGAGTCCGCTTTGGATAAATATGTTTCCAAAGAACCATTTTGATAGGGTGACCATGATCCATTCGTGGCTTGACAAACCATTAGTTATAAAACTAGAGACCAATATTTACAAGGTTAGCATACTTCGATCAATAAGAGTTCTTTATGGTGTCCCATGAAAGCAGCACAAACCAAATGGACAGTCCATATTGGGTATTGGATGATTCATGTGTGGGCAACAATTACACATTATAAATATATATGTTGGTGGTCGAGAACCTCCTTCCTCTCTCATAGGGGAGAGTGTCAAATCCCACTTAAGCATTTTTGCATAAATACTTCAAAAACTTGCCTAAATCATGCATAACTCACTTGATTCACCGAGTCATGGCAAAACTTGGGCAAGTTAAGGAGAAAATGACCGAGTATTGTATAGAATTGAAACATATAGAAAACCATCTCATTTTGAGGACAATCTGAGTTGACTCAACCAATTCCCGTGTTAGCTCACCGAGTTTTGAAATAATAAACAAAACTATAAGAACGAAAAATGTAGATAAAGAATTACTCGCTGACGAGCATATGGACTCAAAATAAGTGACTGATTTCATACAGCAGGCCTTGACCAGAGTTAAATTTGGAAGAGAATTTGTTACCATTGAGATCCCATGGTTTATGTTATTTGTAGATGACATAGTTTTGATTGACAAGATGAGGGAGGGCATAAACACAAAGCTAGATTTATGGAGGTGTGTGTTTTTATTTATTTATTTATAGAAGCAACGAACTGAAAATCCATTAAAGAGGGGAACAAACAACAAGAAAAGCAAAAGAAACAAAAGGAGCAGAACTGCTGAGATAGCAGCAAGCACCTAACTACCTAAAAAAGTAAAATCAACCTTATTGAAATCCTTAACATTGACAACCAATTCTAAAATCATCTTTTTAGCCCTAGTCCGCACCGTTACAGCAGTAGACTATCTGTTATTGAAGCATCTTTTGTTTCTTTCTTTCCAAACCGCCCACCAAATCGCCAGAATGGTCATACGCCAGATCTGCAATTTGTTTTTTCCAAGCTTGACCCTGTTCCACGCCATCAACATCTTCGCGGCTAACTCCGGAACGCACAAGGAGAGGGAAAAGAGCTCACATAAATGAGAGAAGATGCAAGAAATAAAGGAGCAGTGGACCACTGATTCCGCCTTACACATGCAACACAAGCAAATGTTGACGATCTACATGTCTCTCTTGGCCAGATTATCAATAGTTAGAATTCTATTCCGCGCCGCTAACCATCCGAAGCATTTGAACTTAGGACGAGCGTGATATTTCCAAACAAAAGGAGTCGCGTCACACGGAGACCTGTCCGCAGAGTAAAGAGCGGTATAGAGGGACCTGATTGACAACGCCTTGGATTTCTCAAGCAACCACGCAATACTGTCTGACTGCGTAGAGTTTATCTTAGATTTGGAGATGTAATCATGCAGCGCTATGTATTCCTCCACCTCGCTTTCATAAAGGTTTCTGATGCAAGTTACGTCCCAAACGAATGGGCGGAGGTGAAGTAACCACATCTGTTAATGAGGATGTCTTTGTCAGGAGAAAGCCGGTAGATTTGCGGAAAAGAGAATTTGAGAGGCTTTTCCCCAAGCCATAGGTCTTCCCAGAATCGAGTAGCTGAACCATTGCCCAAAACATATCTACTGTTAGAAATGACAGGATTTTTGGCCTTAAGGATTCCTTTCCAGATGTGGGATGCCTTATAATACGAGCTATCTTTAGGCCACCAATTCCCATGAGAAGCACCATACTTGCCTTTAACTTCCGAAGTCCATAGAGCATCCTTTTCCGACGCAAATCGCTAAGCCCGTTTACCCAACAACGCGAATTTCATTAGCTTCAGAATCTTCACATTCGCACCTCCGTCGCTGAAAACTTTGCACACTTGAGACCATTCAAGCAGATGAAACTTACTCTGATTTTCTTTACCAAACCACAGGAACTCCCTTCGAGTTTTTTCCATAGTCTTAAGCGCCAACCCCGGGCATTTGAATAATGACATGAAATAGAGGGGGAGGCTGGATAGAGCTACTTTGATTTGAGTCAACCGACCTCCCAAAGACAAATATTGGCATTTCCAGGAAGCTAGGTACCTTTGAAATTTACTGGTGACCGTATCCCACATGCTCTTCGACGGGGATCCCACTGATAGGGGCAGACCAACAAAATAAGTTGGGAATGAGTCAATGCGGCAACCGAGCATGGAAGCAAATTTTTGGAGAGACTTCTGCGGGACATTAACACCTAGAAGCTTCGATTTGTTCAGATTGATCCTTAGACCCGAAACCGCTTCAAAGCAGTGTAGAGCAATGAGAAGGTGCTCAATTTTCTCCTCCGAGGCTTCAGAGAATATAAGAGTATCATCTGCGAACTGTATATGAGTTAGGGGATTTGATATTCTCGGCATCGTAATGCCACGCAGGAGACCTTGATCCTAACCTTTCTTTATCATTTGGGATAGAGCCTCTCCCACAATAAGAAATAGGAAAGGGGAAAGAGGATCCCCCTGTCGCAATCCTCTGGAACTTTTAAAAAAACCAAAAGGCGATCTGTTTAAGATGATGGAGAAGTGAGCTGATCCGATGCAAGCAGCGATCCAGCGTCTCCACTTGGCCCCAAAGCCCATCCGACCTAGCATATAGGAGAGGAAGTCCCGGTCCACATGATTGTAGGCCTTGGCGACATCCAGTTTGCAGAAGACCGCTTTATGCTTCGACTTATGGCAGGTGTGTAGAACTTCATTGGCAATAAGAGCACCATCCGTGATCTGTCTACCTTTGATGAAGGCATTCTGATTGTTGGAAATGAGATTTCCGATGACTTTAAACAAACGAACAGATAAAATTTTCGCCAAAATTTTATAGGGGCTCCCAATTAGACTGATCGGCCTGAATTGGGCAAATGAGGAGGCACCCGCCACTTTAGGGATAAGAGAAATGAAAGTGGCTCCCAACCCTTTCGACAATCTGCCTCTTGTATAGAATTCCTGAAGGAACTGGAGAATGTCCTGTCGAACTACATCCCAGAATGCGTGATAAAAACTGATCGGAAATCCATCTGGACCTGGAGACTTGTCCCCTCCCATAGCATCCACAGCCGCCTTAACCTCTTCTTCCGTGAAATGGGCTTCCAGAAGATTAGCCTCATCTGTTTGCAGCTTATTAAACAATATGTTATCTAAGGTCGGTCTCACCCAGTTATCGGAAGAGAGGAGCTCTTTAAAATGAGACATAGCAGGGTCTTCGATCTCCTTTCGATCCTCAATTATGTTGCCTTGATTAGAAATACTGAGAATTACCTTAGCCCGAGAATGCATATTGGCCATTTGATGAAAGAACTTAAGTGTTTTTATCCCCTTCAGCTATCCATTTGACTCTAGATTTAATCCTCCAGGATGCTTCTTCTTCCAGGGCTTTGTTAGAGAGATCTTGAATGATGGATATGCGCCTGGTCAATACCTCTTTCGACATCGGAGCTTCTTCGGAATTGACATCGATTTTCTGAAGCTCAACCAGAAGATCTTCGATTTTAGCCTCCCTCTTCTGAGTTTCCTCCCTGCGCCACTCCTTCAGCTTTTCCTTGAGAAGCTTAAGTTTACAAAGCAGCTTATGGCCTGCAAAACCCTTAACCTGAAAAGATGACCACCAGTCTATGATCTGCTGACGGAGCCCATCAGAGTGAAGCCAAGAGGAATTTAATCTGAAAGGTTTCGGACCCCAATTGACGTCTTCAACGATTAATATGATTGGGCAATGATCAGAAGTGGTTCGCGGCAAGGCAATTTGTTTGGTAGACGGAAACGTCTCGAGCCATTCAGGAGAGACCATGAATTTGTCCAGACGGGATTGAATAGGGGACGCCCGACCATTGGTCCAGGTAAATCGCAACCCCATAAGCCGCAAGTCGATTAGCTGTTCTTGCTGAATCCAATCGGAGAATTGAAACATGGCAGCAGAAGGCCTTCTACTTCTGGAGTGATCCTTCGGAAGGCGTGTAACATTGAAGCCCCAACCACGCACGATGGTCCTAAGAAGGATTGTCTAGCCTGCAAAAGTTCATCCCAGAAGTCTTCCCTAAGAGAAGGATTATTAGGCCCATAAATAACAGACAAAAGACATTGAACGGAAGAAGACTTATCTTGGAGAGTAACTGTCAAAGAAAAGTTGCCCGATGTAGAGAGATGAGATCCCATTTAGAAGATTTCCAAGCGACGAGAATACCACCCGAACTCCCCACCGCATCAACAGTTAGCCACTTCGCATCATTGGCATTCCACAAAGTAGCCAAGAGATAATCTTTGAAACTGGACACCTTCGTTTCCTGAAGACATAGGACATCAGGGTTTTTTCTGCTAATGGTTGCCTTGATGAGACTCTTTTTATGCTTGGAGCCTACCCCCCTAACGTTCCAAGAGATAACCTTCATTGGGTCACTACACTTCCCCGATTACCCTGTCTCCTTGATTTGGAAACTGCAATTGAGATGAACCCAGGGCTGGCTTCAAGCCGTTGTAACTCGCGGGAGCTTGAAATCTTGGCTAATTGTTTCGCTGGAGTTGTTCACTTCTCTATAGGTCTTCCTCTATTTTCAATGCATTGAAATAGGGCAATGTAGTCTTCCAGTCTATCCCCGAACGACAGACCGAGGGATCTTCCCACCTTGCCAATAGCCTCACGAATCCACCGTTTCTTCTGGATCTTGTCCAATAGATCGGATCTGTTGGTTTCAGATGTGGATGATTCGATCTGAGGATCGGCTATCATCTGCAGTGGTTCCGGCATAAGGAGGCCAGTAGACATATTGTCTTGAAATAGAGTGATCGGACCCATATCCAACACGTCGACAGACGGGAGGGAGGAGACAGATGGAGAAAGGGGCGAAGACGTCCGGGATTGGATCTTAGACATGCTGCAGTGGGACAGAAGACGAGAATCCGAAAGACGATCAGAACCCGAAAATAGACTTAGTTCGTAAGGGGGTATGGGAGTGAGACAGGAAGGGGAGGGAATGGCTAAGGGGAGAAGCTAAGGAGGTTGAAATTTGTTCGTCGGGTCTGGATCCAAGGTGGACCCGCTTGACGTTAGAAGCGGAAGAGGAGTAGCTTGGGCGTCTGCCACCTGTCCCTGATCCCTCCAAACGTCTTCTTTATCGCCCTCCACGTGTCCCTTGTAAAGGACCTTATTTAGCGAAATATCAGTTCTAGCGCTCTCCCCAATCTCCACGCGTCCCTCCCATTCTTTCGCTGCATGCGCCACGTGTCCCCTACTGCGCCTCGAATAGGGAGAAATCATTAAAGCCCCTGACGCTGGAGTGAGAGATTTCTGGGTAAAAGACTGAGCGCAGGAAGCAACTGTCGGTCTCACGGAAGTAACCGCAGGATAATTGGCTGGAAGGCTGTTAAAGGACTTTCGTGTTATGTCGAGCGTGCCACGTGTCGCAATATCTGGTCCCGTCAGAGTGCTCGCTCAACGAGGGACTGATGATGGCGGCTGAGACGACTGATCAACTCCACGTGTTAGCCGGGTGGTGACGGAAACATCGTATCGTTTGCTGGCGGAGAGGGACTTGTCAGGCTCCTGAGCTTGTGCTCCGCTGGAGCATGGGGTTTGTGCACGTTCTTGCCGCGGAGGATGGGTAGCCACTGTCTGCTCCGACAATGGGCCTTCTCTGATTCTCCAAAGATCGCCCCAACGAGGAAGCGGATCGTCCCGCGCTTCCTTGATCACCGGGAAGTCAAAACAGCGATCTTCCACGATGACCTTCACCGGCGAAGGTGGATCTGAGCCCTTCTTTCTTCTTACTTTGATTCTGATTACGCCGACTTCCTCTCCGAGCTTCGTCTTCGCATCCAATTCAAGATACGAACCTAGATAAGTGGCCACTGCAATGAAGAACTCGTCAAACCATAATTCTAACGGGATTCCCCAGACTTGGAACCAGACGCTTTCCATACCAAACACCGAGAATTCTTCCCACCTCATAACCGTAGCCACCGGTCCGCCGGAATGGAGATGGCCAACCATAATCACCATTTCCGAGTTAATCCCAGGGCATACCTTGAGCCAAAGCTCATTGTATCCCAACGGTTTGATCTTGTAATTCCTCAGGTGAAATCCCGTTGTTTCTGCTACCTAGCCCTTCACCTGTGATATTGATGCACCTTCTTTGCATACTATCACAACCGAGTCCTTTAGCTCTTCCTTAGCCTTGTGAAAATGTATCGTATCGACGATTATGGGAACACCCAGCTTAGATTTGGAAGGGGAGGTATCAGCGGGACATGGGGAGGAGGTTGTAGGACGGTCGGGTGACGGGCTAGTACAGGGAGGGCAAATTTGAGGTAGGTGCTGAGTAAGAAGGACCTCCTTAAAGGAGGGGGTCGCAGAGTTGGAAGGTGGGAGCGGAGGAGGTGGAGGTGGAGGGGGAATAGGATTAGGTGGAGGGGGTAGAAGAGACTTAGGCCGATACACTATGGGGAGAGAAGGACGAGGCTTCTGAGGTCGGGAGATGGGAGGCCCGAATCTAGCTCTCTGAACTAGCAGCGGGCACCCCGCAACTCTCACTCCATGCAACATAGTCACTGCTCTTGTAAGCTCTGCCTCGGACAACATACGTACGAGTGCGAATCCTCTATAAGCACCGCTATTCCGGTCTCTGGGCATAACTACATCCATGATCGCTCCAGCCCTGCCAAATACCCTTTCAACATTGAGAGGGTACCATTCGGACGGGAATCCTTTAACAAATAAAGTGGGTTATGCAACCCGATTTTTCGCCGTAAGCAGCGATGGTAGCACTTTTCCGATGATGTAGCTCCTGCCAGTCTGTTTCTTGTCTTTCTACCACTTCACCCTCCTCCAAAGGACATTCTGTTCCTCTTACATTTTTCAGGTTTCTACATCTTCCCGCATCTCGATCACTGTCGTCTGTCGAGGAGTCTCCCCAACGGCGCTTTGAAGTGTCTCGCTGATTGTCGCAATCTTTCTATTAACATGATCCTTCTGTTTCTCTAGTTCTGTATGATGCACATGACCTCGCTATTGCTCACAATTACCGTCTCGCGTTCTCACCGGGGGTGTGTTTTAAAATCTAAAGGATTTAAAATTAGATGGATTAAAATGGAGTATTTGGAGTGCAATTTTAGTAATAATAGGAGTGGCAACGAGGAATTAGTTAAGATTGTTGACCGAGAAGTTTCTTGATATTATCAGGTATCTAAAGGAATAGTTTCGACAATCTTGGGCTAGCATGTCTGCGGGTTTCGACAATCAGGTCTCTAAAGGTATCTTTTGTTTCGAGTCTTGAGTTGTATGGTAGTTTCTTCGGTTTCTTTTGCTTTTTTGTTTTCCCTTGTTGTTTGCTTTTGCTTTTGTTTGTTTTGAGCTTTGCTCGTTTAATATGTCTTTCATTCTTAAAACATTAAAAAAGGAAGTTTCCCAAAATGACTACTTTCAATCTCTTGGGTCGATAATTCACGAGAGTGGAGAGATTGAGAAGGATGTCGTCCATAGAATTCAAGTGGGGCGGAAGAAATGGAGATGTGCCTCTGGAGTTTTATGTGATCGTCATGTACCATTCAAACTAAAAGGGGAATTTTATAGGATGACTACAAGGCCAACAATGCTTTATGGGACAAATTGTTGGGCAGTTAAGGAACAACATGTTCATTGGATGAGTGTAGTCAAAACGAGAACGTTGAGATGGATGAGTGGCAAGGCAAGTAAGGATAGAATTAAAACGAATGCGTGCTGTAGGTAATAAAATGAGAGAATATACTTAGATGTTTTGGTCATGTGTAACGGAGACTAAGAATTGTGTCAATTAAAAGGAGTGGGTTGGTACAAGTGGAAGGCTCTAAAACGGCAAGGGGAAGGTCTAAAAGGGTGTTGGTTGAGGTAGTAAGAAAAGACTTGATGGCCTATGGTCTAACTAAAGTTGTGAATGGCAGAAAATGATTCATGTAGCCAACCCCAATTAGTTGGTATAAGGCTTAGATAATGGTGATGATGATGATGATGATATCTCTTCCTCAATCACAAACTGTGTTCTTTATTTGAATTGCTGCTATTCTCTGATGACCATTCCAAAGTCTTTGAAGTCTACACTTCACCAGTCCCCTGGGTTAATACCATCATAATCTGCCAACCTTGTCCCTTTCCATTGGCCCATTGGATATTTTGTCCACCCTACTCACTAAAGGATTCTTCTTTCTATAGTTTGAGGATCAATATTCCCACTCTGTCACCAAAAATCTCAAGTCTTCCTTCTTTGAAAATTGCCAATAAAGCATTGTCCATCATCTAAATATTTTTTTGTCCAAACATGTTTTGAGAGCTTCGTGGGAGTGCCGAGCATAGTGGCATCCTTTGCATCACAAATGGAAACCCTTTCATTTTCTTGTTAAACCTCCAAAAAAAAACTGGCAAGTAGACGTCATTTTTAAAAGGTATGTCGATGGCACTTGAAATCAGTAGACTCGCCTCAATGTTTCTTCTTTCCATCTTCTGATTATTATTCGTGTCCCAGCACATGACTAGAGCTTTGTATGAGTGTCAAGCACAAGGACATCCTTTGTATCACAGAATGGAACACCTTCAATTTTCTTGATACACTTCGAAATAAGAAGTAATAAGTAAACGTCATTTAAAAAAAAAGGGAAATTATAAGTAAATTGCATTTTTAAAAGGTATGTCGACCGTAGTTGAAATTTGCTGACATGTGTATCCTCTTGTCTTCTTATCATCACTAATATTACACTTGTCAGTACCTTTATTAGGAACATGCGAGTTCTCTGTGAAACCAAATGTCTGCTTGTTGCCATCATTTGAGGGACCCCACAACCTGATCATATAAATAGCCAGTCCTAATGCATTGCTCGTCTGGAGTATCCCTATTTCACACTTGCTGGATCCACAATCACTGGACCCATTTCCAAGTCATTGTACACATCATTGATTTCCTGTTTGATCTGATGCAGTGTTTTAAATATCGATGATATCGGCCGATATATCCCACGATATATCTTGTATCGCACCTGTGAGATTCGAAACACACAAGTAGTAGGATATATCCCACACACATGTTTGATCCGGTGGGTATTTTTTTATATTTTCGATCCCTTTTTTTTTTTCTTTTGTAAATCATGTTAAATCAGTGTCAAATTGTTACAAATCCATGATTTTTCATGTTTTGCATGAAAAATCATGAATTGGGAGCCTCGATTTCGAGATTTGGAGGAGAAGGACCGAGTTTCGGAAAATTGAAAAAAATAAAATTTTTTCCAATTTCTTGCAAATCGGTTGCAATCTTTGTGTCCAAACATAAAATCAAACATGTATGTAACCTAATCTAGTGATTCTTCTTTTGCTTTTGAATGTATTGCTTGTGTTTCCACATTTCTTCTTACATTTATAAATTATATGAATATACTTGCATCAATTCAGTTAGACATTGCATAGATTAGGACCCCATACAAAGAAAACCTATTATGTATAGTCGTTTTTTGTAATGTTTTGATTTGTAAGTGTGTATTGATGTATTTTGTAACAATCACTGAAATTTCATTGAAAAATTCAACCAATTTCCAAAATTTCCCCATGTTTCCAACAACAAGGATACATTACGCGATACAACCGATATATCCCATGCGATAACCGATATGTATCCATATCCCAAGGGTGCGATACGTAACGCGATACCGATATTTCGAACACCGATCTGATGTTGCCTAGGTAGATCAACTGTGCCTTAGAGAACTTCTCTCTCTCTCTCTCTCTCTCTCTCTCTCTCTCTTGATTTGAAGAGTGCTGTTCTTTTATGGGACAGTCTCCACGTCACCAAGACACTTTTCCACCCTCGTTCTCATTTCCTTTTGAACAACATTCTGACTGGAACCTTCATCTCTCACCTTAACAGCAGATGGGTAACCCTTAACAATCAATTGTATATATAGCCTAAAAGGCAGTGATCTGTGTATATATAGCCTGAAAGGCTGTGATACGTCTACCTATACCGTAACCCTTCCCATCTCCAGCTTTTCTCTATAAGCCACCTTTGAATCAACTTCCGACAATACTTCACAACAAGAGCCCATTGCTGAGAAGGTATCAATAACGCACCTCAGATATTAATCTGCACAATCTTTCTTGAGATTTGAATGGGACATTCCATTGGTCAATGCTCTGAAGGGCCCCTCCACCTTCTCCCCATATTAGTCTAGTTGATGTCCTTTTTGACAGTAACAGTACAAACACGCTCCACGATTCCATTTTCTTTGTCTAACTGGCATTGCTGTCTTCCAACAAGCATTTACCCACTTTGAGATGCCTTTGATAATGGTTGTCTGAAAATGAATATTTCTGAAGAAGTGCCTTCAAAAGTTCTCCTCCTTGCCATTAAAATGTTGATTGCCGTCCTCAATCTGCCTTCCAATAGCTCTTTCCAGGCTTTAGCTTTCTTTGCCCTCTCCAATTTTGTCAACGACTTGAGAAAGCTCTCCCCTTTCTTCACTGGATACTTCATACCTTCCTTTCCCATCAAGGCCCTGCTTTGTTTCTCCAATTCCCTCAAATTCTCCCTAAAGACTCACTATCTTCTCCCTTTCGTTTGCTTAAGTAATCCTTCCCATCTTTCGCAAAATGAACATGGAGTGTTTGATCTCTAACTCTTTGACCATTCAGGAGATCTGTAGGCTTTTGTGCCTCATCCAGGTATTTGCATTTACATTAGCAAAACCCTGCTTTGTTCATGTGTCCTGATTTCCAGGGAGCATCATATTGGTAATCTTCCCATACTTGAACAAGTAGAATAAATCTTCCTTCCACACAAAGTCAATGTTGCGGATGAAAAGAGTGGAGCATGTTCATTTGGCTTCCTCCTGGTGTTTTTCTCTATCGTTGAGACTGTTCTCTGAGAACTTTCACTGCTAACATCATTGCTGGTATCTAGCTCCATCGTTATGCTCAACTCACTGTAAGAGAGGCAGCATAGATGAAGGTGAAGTGGTGTCTTTCTGTGGTTAACTAGGTGGGAGAGAGGGATATCATTTAATGGGTGAGTTTTTTCAT
The DNA here is from genome assembly GCA_021015155.1 of Magnolia officinalis. NCBI lineage: Eukaryota > Viridiplantae > Streptophyta > Magnoliopsida > Magnoliales > Magnoliaceae > Magnolia > Magnolia officinalis. The sequence continues at coordinate 85,894,202 of JAJHSJ010000007.1, forward strand.
CATGGCCTGCTGATTTTGGCATGTAGCGAATAGAGAGTTCAGGTTGATGATTGGACTATCCCATGTGTCCAAAGCAACTAGTTGTATCATAGTTAATGCAATTAGTTGTATTAGATCATTTACCATATTTTGTCACTTTCTCCGTGTAGGACATCAAGTTATAGACTAAAGTAGTTTATGGGAGAGTGGATGGGTTGCTTTAGAGGTTATCCCATACGAAGATTGATTTCCACCCATATGGGTTACTAAGTGCCATATGGAACAAGTCTATTTGTAGCTGTTAAATTGAGAACAATTTTTCTTTAATTCTCTTTTAAGAGATTCAAAACACCCCTTTAGCTGTGTGGAGGACGAGGTAGTGTTTTATAGACCTTTGATCTCCTTTGGAGGTGGCAGAATTTTCCTTCAGTCTTCTCTTTAGTGAAGTGCCATGGCTATGGTGGGAATTTTCCTTTGATTTTGACTTTAGGAAAGCCCCCACATAGCGTAGTATTTCCTCCGTTTCAGCTTTAAGAAAGGCCCCGTGTGCTGCCAGTATTTCCTTTGATTTGCGCCTTAAGAAAAGCCCCCAAGTGCATGTGGGAACATCCTCTGTTAGAAACTGATAGAGCACACTCTAACAGAAATCAATTGGGCCGGCTGCCTGTTCCTGAAAATTTAGTCCGTGAGATCTTCACTGCAGATGGTGCCACTACAATGATTGGAACCATTCAATTGCTTGGATAGAGTTATGTAGAATGTTAATTATTGTCTAGAGCCTGTAGCATACAATTTTGTTGAGGTGCCCATTCATGTCCATGGAGGCTATGATTTGGTGGTCTGTACTATTGATCCGATGAACCCCACTTTGGACAAGGGATGCCCCAGCAGCTTCAGGCTTGGATGATCTGCTATTGGTGCCCTACAAATAGAGGGCCAAGAAAAATAAGGTAGCATGCATTCAATGGAAAAATGCATCAAAGATATATAGGATTTTCTGATATGGGAGATTTTTGGGGCGTCCCTCATCGATGGTTGGGTTGGTCAGATCAACGGTTGGATTTTGCAACCATGGGCCTACATTTACAGAAATAGACACCTCAAGATATTATTTGGATCACGACTTTGGGTTGTCATGTCTGCCTAACCGTTCCTCTCACTCATTATCATCCGCTCTTCCATCTTACTTTCATCTCATGCATGGTGTCTGTCTACTTTTAAGTTTTAATCTCTATGGGGATTTAAATATCTGCCCAACCTTCTGCTGCATCTCATGCATGGACAGTTAAGATGTTTTGTAGCTTACATTTTAGACGTGATCCAAAAATTATCTTCAAATTTGTCATTCATTTAGCAATTACATATATTCTACTGCCTCGTCTTTCCTTGTTTCTTTCTCTTTTTATTTATTTATTTATGAGTTTATTCCTAAAAAAAAAAATATTTACGACTTCTTCAACAATGATGATAAAGACCTCTTGAATATATAATACAGAACTACAACACTTCTAAAGCTAGTTTTGTTCTTCTTAATTTCCTGCCAAAATTGTTTCGTTTCTACATTGGTCTCAGCCATTCTTAGTTTAGCATGACTTTGTCTTCTAATTTTCACGTGGGTACTCCATTTTTCTTTTATTTTCTCATCCAGTCATGATGGAGTCTGGATTCCCTTTTCTGTAGTTTGCATGGATGATCACGATTCTTTTGCCCTCCAACTCTCACATGCTCCATATGTTGTATTAATGTGGCAAGTTTTACTCTCAACCTTTTCTATTTCCATAGTTAATGTCGGTTTTCGTTTTTTTTTTTTTTGGCAGTGGCTTGTTCAAAGGATACCTCTATTGTTGTTGTAGTGCTAGAAACTGGTGAAGTATACATTGTTACCAGCTTGTCAACCAGGGATGACACCCAGGTGATTTATGTTGATCCAACAACTGGAGCACTATGTTACAATGGAAAGCTGGGACATGACCTTTTCATTTCTGAAGAAGCTGCTTTGACCTATATCACAGATGGGTCAAGGTGGCTCTGCAAGAGCACAACTTATGCCAAGGCAATACTGGGTTATGCAGCTTTGGGGAACTTTGGATTACTTCTAGTTGCCACCAAACTTACTCCCTCCATTCCAAATTTGCCTGGTGGTGGGTGTGTACATACTGTGACTGAGAGTCAGTGGATCAAGATTCAACTTCAAAATCCTCAATCACTGGGTAAAGGGGAAATCAAGAATGTTCAAGAATTGGCTGAGCTCGACATTGATGGGAAGCACTATTTCTGTGAAACGAGGGATATTACTCGACCTTTTCCAAGCCATATGCCTTTGCAGAATCCGGATGATGAATTTGTTTGGAATGGTTGGTTTTCAGGTCCTTTCAAAGAAATTGGGCTGCCACAACATTGTGTTGTACTTCTCCAGGTCTTGATTCATACTTGGTATATGTGATACTTTATTTTAAGTTCGGATGTTTGTTCATCCATTTGTCTCTAAACATTGCTGTATTTTAATCTTTTCCTTCCTGACATCTGTTTGTGCTAGTCTTTTTACTAAACACCGGTTTTAGAGATTATCTGGTATATTTGATACTCTTATTTGATATATATTTTATCTTGATTAGATTCTAGCTTACCTAGTTATCCCTAAACATTGCATTATTTTAATTTTTGCTTTCATAACACCTGTGCGCTGGTTTGTTCAAGTCTTTTAGAGAACACAGAATCTAGAACTTAAGATGTATAATGAGAATGATTATTAGAATTGTCTATAAATTAACGAGTCTGGCATCAACCTGCCTTCCATAAAATCAGTTTTACAATTGGTGCCTTCGCTTTTATCCTTGTGGAAGTACATTATATGATTGAAATTAGAATTCACTCCCAGTGTATTACAGCTCATGCTTTATTTAGTATGCCCATTAATCATGTTGGTACTAACATTTTCATGTGTTCACTATATTGATATTTTATTTATAGGGGTTTGCAGAGTGTCGAGGCTTTGGATGCTCAGGTCAGCAAGAGGGGATAGTTGCACTTACAGCTCGTCGTAGCAGATTGCACCCTGGTACTCGTTACCTGGCCAGAGGGCTGAATGCATGTTTTAGCACAGGTAATGTCTGTCTATCAGTATCTGTTGGAAGCTCACTGTACCCTTTGAATAGTTGTTAAGCTTCCTCATATATTGGAAAATCATATTAAAATAATTTGTTCTAGTGCTCAGCTGAACTTACAAACTCAGTATTTGGTCTGTGTGTTTTTGTCTTTTAGTTAAACTTTTCTTTTTTCTGCATGTGCATATTCTCTTGGTAGCTGCTTTCAGCCTTCATATTACTGTTCCACAATGTGCCTTTTCAGGCAGTGATATTAGCAGGAGTCTATATTAATCACTAGGATTAGTTATTCCTTCTTGTAATTTAAGTATCGACACTTCATCTTTACTGCAAAAGACATGTTTCATGCTGCTTCATGTTTGTATCTACTATTTCAACGACATATAAGGGAGCAACTTAGACCTTTCCAGCTGCATATTAAAACTAGTTGTTCAAAATTCTGAGAGGGGACATAGAACTGGTTAACTTCATCAATTATTAGTGTGTTGTTAGTTCATTAATGTGATCAACTAATCCTCCTGTAATGGACATGGATCCTTGTCTTTTGGAAGGTTACCCCCATTTGATGGGCTTGTAGTCTTGGTGAATCAAAGCACTGGATCATAGAGGAATGTGGTCTGGGTGTTAATCCAATTTATAATGAACTGATGAAGTAGGACTGGGAGAGATCCACCTTAAAATTCGTGAATAAAGTTTTCTTTTTAATATCATCTTATAGTGGATGAAAAGACAGATTTTGCTAGTAATTTTTTCCTTCGATTTACTTAAACAGGGATGAATGCTTGATCATAATTGACGAGCATTCAGATAAAGAGATGGTAACAGTTGTCTTAGCCTTTCTGATGGGCTTGATCTGCGCTGCGATCTGTCGCGAATGGCACTCTAACTAGGAGAGATGGTGGTGGGGAAGCCGCTTCTATGGTATCTCATCATTCGTCAAGTTTTGCTGCCAGAGATGTAAACAGAGATCTCTGCACTCCTATATTGAATCAATTATCCTTGTAAGATAGAGTTACAGGCTGAAGTCTTCGATAAATTGAGATAGTTATCCAAACATCACTGTTGCTGCGTTGCAATAGAGACATTCGTTCATTATGTTCATATGTTAGAAGAGGATGGGTTGGTTTTCTGCCATATAGTTGTGGAAGCAAGTCTAGTCCAATTGTCACTCTTTGGCACTTGAAACTTCCCCAAACACTTCTTCCATGTCCTTTATCTTTTACAACTGCATCAAAGTATGTCAATGCCTCATCTGGTGTTCATTGATTCTGATTTGGCATGAGTATGACAATGGCGATTCTAAGCCTCAATTTGTTTGAGTCCTTTTTAATTTTCTGTAAAAAATCATCTTTGTATTCAGTAATCAGCCCTTTGGCCATTTGAAGATCTCCACTATAAAGGTAGGAATGTAGAATTGGTAATTGCTTGCTTCAAGAAGAAAGGGGTTTTGAAGATTTTCACTACTTTGGTAGAGATGATTAGAAGTAGACAAAGGAATGTTAGTATGCAGAGCGTGCTGCATAAAACTTTGTGGTACCCTCTTCACATTGCATGTGGCGATCAGAATTGTTGATCTGGTGGGCTGTCACTTGGATAGGCCATATCCCAAAAATCAAGGGGAGTGAACCGTCTTAGCTATCTCATACTGGATTGTCAGAGTTGTTCACTTACAATGATTTTTGCTATAGCTCATCAACAACAGTCCTGATCACAACATGTTTGCCACATGTTCCTTGAGGAGGGAAATGCGTAGATCTTTCATTCAGTGGTTGCTGCGTGCTATCATTCCTCAATTAGATAATAGAGAACTGGTCTTCTCCTTCATGCGGAAGCATTAGAATTTTCAAGGGATCAAAATAAGAATAAAAGTTTGCATGGTCATTTGTGACACTTTTTGCCCACTGGTGGAGCACTCACACCAACATCGAAGAAGCGAAGAAGAAAGAGATGGGGACAAGTAAGAAGGGTTTAGAGAGAACCATTCGCTCACTAAACAAAAATTTGCTAGGAGAGCCATATTATAAGCCTAATATAACTTCCAGATTTGGGGATGGTTGCCATGTTGGATGCTGAACCTACGGCATTGTTTCGTGACCTCCTGGCCCTAGTAGACATTTTTGGGTCTGAGATTTGCCATCAAGATTTTCACATGGATGAAGGGAATTTTTGGTATTTCATTCATATATCATTAAAACCTAATTCCACCTCCAATGACGTGATGCCACATCATCCTCACATTCCTTCCATTGCTTAGAATGCCACCATGTATGAGATCTCCCAAATAAAGGTCTTGTCTTGTGTAGCCGTGAAGCTTTTCTATTTACAAGAAACCCTAATGTGAGACATCTTCCAGAGGGTTTGAGATGTGTCATCGCTTTTCCACGAACCCATCTTTTTTGGGTATTTTTGCCATTAATCCCATTCAGTTTGATCTAACTACATTCTAGAAATTTTTGTTAGCAGCTTTCCTTTTTGCTAGTTTGAGAAAATCAAAGCCTACTGACTAAACATGAAGACTGGCAAGATCATGCTCTATTCCTTTTAGTTCCTTTAAAAGAAATCTTCCATTTATTTCAAAAACTTTCCCAAAACTTCTATTTTCTTTTTGACATATTGAAACCATACCCTAGGGTGTATGCCTATGTTAAGCGGGATGGGGAACATCCCAATTGTATTGAGAAGGTATGAAATGCATCTCAAAATTGCGGCAATCTCTTAATAGAAAATTTCCTTCACCTCATTTTGATTCTTACGTATCCTCCTAACTGACCCACCATTGGTTTTAAAACCTGGAAACTTAACTCGACATAAATGACAATCGAGTTGACTCGCAGACTGGTAGAGTCTTGGGCATCAAGACTAATAATAGTTAACGGTCATCATCATTGTAGCCTTGTCCCAACTATTTTGGGTTGGCTATATGAATCCTACTTTGCCAATCGTTCTTATTAAAGGTCCTAACTTCAGCAAGTGACAAGCCTAACTAACCCTTCTCACCACTTGGGACCAAGTCCTTTTGATCTTCCTCTCATCATCTTTTCAGGCCCTTCAACCCTCATTTCACATCCCCATCCAGCCCTAGAAAGCCAAATTGATTGATTTGTTGACTGGAACCTGGTCGTTAGTGACCTTTATTGATGAATGGAACAAGGTCATAAGTTACCCATTATCTATGTGCTTGCCTTATTAATTGTGATTGGAAAGTTGGACATATTAATGGGTCATAGGGATTCTTTTATGGAATCTCTAAGGCAGGGTACAAAACAGCCTAGATGGGTTAATGGAGAGTATGCTCCATTATTCTTGAGTATCCAAAATTTCTATTGACCACCCAATGGGTTTGGGCTACCTAGTATTTGTTTATAATCAGCCTTTGTGATATGAACCAATGATGGGTAGGGATGGATTGATCTCCAACATTGGAAATCGAATTACCAATACCCTCCACACATTGGAGTACGGATGTTCTTTTGTTGATCGGGACATAGTTCTAGGCTTGATTGGATATCTACATGGGATGAATTGTATCGAGTCTGCTAATCAAAGAGTATCCATTATGCTTGGATTGGATCGACGAGTTGATCATGCACTAGCTTAGATTCATCCTCTGATGTTAGATTGCAGAGGGACTTTGGGACTATTGATGTTTTGGCTTCGATGCAACTTTTGATGCTACATTAGTAGCTCACATATAGTGTTATTTGGTTCACACATTTAAATTCAGTTGAGACCAATGTACATCAATGTGGAAACCACTTGTTGCCCGAGACTTTGATTAGTGGCTAGTTCTTTCCTTTTAGATTCTCCATCAAGCTCAAACTAGCTGGCTATGAATTTCAAGCACATGATTTTTTATTTTCATCGTAGTTTGTTTCTATCAAGCTTGATGGTGATCTAATGGTTAGATCTTTTGATTTACATTCTAGAGCTTTGCATCGGGTTTTGGATGCATAGATTGGATGCCATAGTAAGTGGAAGGACATCCAATTTGGATGTATGGATTATGTAGGAAGACAAACTCTTTGATGATGTGGGGAATGCCGATGTCCATAGGATGGCAGAGCACCAAAACATGTGTTTACATGATACCCTAGAGCTCCTATATATGGATCCTATTCCCAATGGGAATAGGATGTAAGCTAAAAACGTTGCCCAGAGAGGGAGATTGAATTTGCTGCATTTAGACACCAATCCTAATTTGGATTGGTCCATATTTCATGTGTGAAATGAATTACAAATAATAAACTCTAATTAATAAGTTAGGACCATATGAAGCATAACCAATTATTCATTCAAGTCAACACACTCGAGAGAAATGATGATTGATATCCATCCTTATAACTTTGCTTTAATCTTCCTAGAATGCTTTCCAGAGAAAAACCCAAACCACCTTTGTGGGATTTAGAGATGCTGAAAATTTCTTTTGGAATCTATAGATTTTCAATATAATCTTCTTTGATTCTTGCACTGTTGCATGTCACTAATGACGGTCGTCATGAAATTGATTTAGTGATACGAGAACACTAGTAGAAGAAAGTATATAGGGAAAATGGTCTTTCCGTAAACCCTATCTTTTAATAATGCAAAACTGTGAATAAGGAGGTGCCCTCCTTGAATAATCCCCACCCTTAATAGGCGGTAGAATGAAAAAAAAGGAAAAAAGAAGAAAAAAAACCTTTATCTTGGTATTCCTCCTCACATCTTTTCTCCATTCATAGCTGACCATTCTGAGATTGTTTTTGTGTATGTACTAAGAGATCCGTTCTTGTTAGGGTCCCTTTTTTCTTCTTAAATTGCTGCCCATCACTGCTGTCTTATTGTATTTCATGTCAGTAGTCGCATCAACATCCTTGTTATATCGTTCTTTTATAAGCTGACAGCCAGCTTTCGTAATGAAGATTCAAAAAGGAAAAGGGTCATGTAATATCTTACTCAATAATCTGACTGAATGAGGAAGAGCTCTTTATGTGGTCTCACTTTACCACCATCTTAAATGTGCAAAACTTTGATTGGTGGAAGCCAGTCCAGATCCTTATGATAAGGTGCTGCTCCTGCCTCCGCTTGCTACCCATTTATACTTGCTAGCATTTTGAAACAGATGCTTTCCCCTTCTTGTACCCAAATCTATAGCCACTTCGCTTCAGGATTTCTGCAACTATAGTCTATATTCGTGATGTGTATCTTTGCATTTATATACTCATGCTACATTTCTTTCCATTAGGGTTAATCACTTGTTAATTTAAACTCGTTGATATCTAGATTGCCGTGGTATGGATCCCTTTTCTGATTGACAAGTTAGGCTATTATCTTTATATTTTATAGTGTTCACTGCTGTCAGTGGACCTATGTTAGAAATGAATCAATTTTTTTTTTTTTTTTTTTCCTTCGGAACTTCTGATTAATAATTTGCATTATGACAGGAAACGAAGTGGAATGCGAGCAACTTGCATGGTCTCCTAGAAGGGAAGGCCAAAGTGTTCCTTTCAACACATACATTTGGCGACGAGGTACCATACCAATCTGGTGGGGTGCAGATTTAAAGCTCACTGCTGCGGAGGCAGAAATTTATGTAAAAGATCGAGATCCTTACAGAGGAAGTTTGCAATACTACCAGAGATTAAGTAGGAAATATGGTTCAAAGAAGTCAGATGCAACCATCAAGGCCAATCAGAAGAAAAATCCCTTGGTTCCTATTGTATGTGTCAATTTGCTTAGAAACGGTGAGGGGAAGTCTGAAGCCATTTTAGTTCAGCATTTTGAGGAATCCTTAAATTATATCAGATCAACTGGGAAGCTGCCATATACCCGAATACATTTGATAAATTATGACTGGCATGCAAGTGTAAAACTTAAAGGTGAGCAGCAAACAATTGAGGGGCTCTGGAAGCATCTCAAAGCACCCACATTAACTGTTGGCTTTTCTGAAGGGGATTATTTGCCTTCTGCACAGAGGCTTAAGGACTGCCAAGGTGCAGTCATCTGTAATGACGACGTTGAGGGAGCCTTTTGTTTAAGGTCACTTCAAAATGGGGTGATACGGTTCAACTGTGCTGATTCTTTGGATAGAACAAACGCGGCTAGTTATTTTGGGGCTCTCCAAGTTTTTGTAGAACAGTGTAGGAGGCTTGGGATTTCCCTTGATAGTGATTTTGCTTTTGGTTTTTCATCGATGAGTAAATATTCAGAGCAAGGTAATTATGGTGGATATGCTGCACCTCTGCCACCAGGGTGGGAGAAACGTTCTGATGCAGTAACAGGAAAGACATATTATATTGATCACAACACACGTACCACAACCTGGGAGCATCCATGCCCAGATAAACCATGGAAGAGATTTGATATGATGTTTGATGAGTTTAAGAGATCAACATTACTACCTCCTATATCTATACTCGCAGAGCTTTTCTTATTCGCTGGCGACATCCATGCAACACTCTATACTGGTTCTAAAGCTATGCACAGCCATATCCTCAACATATTTAGTGATGATGGTGGAAAGTATAAACAGTTCTCTGCTGCTCAAAATATGAAGATCACTCTGCAGAGAAGATATAAAAATGTGCTTGTTGATAGCTCCCGTCAGAAGCAGTTGGAGATGTTTCTAGGGATGAGGCTCTTCAAGCACCTCCCTTCAGTTCCAATTCATCCATTGAAAGTAAGTCTTATTGTGATTTTGTTGTTGTATGCATTCTGTTTTGTTTTCCTTGTTATGGACTACATCTAATATAATATTAAATTTGCAAAATGCTTCTTGCTGCAATAATTATCATTCATTGTACCAATAAAGATATTCTGAACTGCATTACATAGGTGATCTGACAGAACTTTCCAAAATTTGCGGGTCTCTCCATTTCGGCAATGAGTTCAATGAACTTCAGGTGACTTGATTTGAACAAGTTTATGGTTGCCTAAGAAACCTTGTGGGCAATAAGCCAGTGATGGACTGCATAAGTATTAATGCATGTTGATCTCTGTGTTCTTTTGAAATGAAGGAATGGTCTTGGTAGACCTGGATGACTTGTTCCTACTCCCCACCCTTATTTGGTGTAACACCCTGAAAATCAGGGGTTGAGCATAGACTCAACTCCTGAGTTCCAACGCATCACTTATGCAACATAGATAATGATGATTTAATGTTGTTCGTGTTAGTGCATTAAAGATGAATGGGATGCATATCACACTCCAGAGATCAATAAATTTACGCAAGCGGAAGACTGTGATTGATAAATATAACGTATAAGTTGTTGTAGATCTCCAGAGTGTGAAAATGTCACCAGGTTAACCATATACATGTATACTCCCAAAGTGATCAAAATGAATATACGAGTGTGTCCCAAAATACAGAATAACAGTGCAAGGGCATCTAGTCAGTGTCCCTGTAGCCCTGACGATCAGGACACGGCTCACATGAACCCGCCCGATAACTGCATGTAGGAGAATGCCTCCTCGTCATCCCCGAAGTCTGGCTCCGCCTCGTAGGCATCGCCATCACTTGCAGCTAAGACAGAGTCTGGTTGGTGTTTAAACACCGTCCCGGAACGTGGGAGTGAGTGATTAACTCAGTGGAACAATAAAGCAAAGGTTAACATATTATCAATTCAATGAAGCAGTAATGATAAAGCAGTACAACAAACATGTCCTAGATACTCTTGTTAATGCAAGAATAATATGCGATAATGATGCATGCCCTCGCCTACACTCCCTCAGCGTCTTCATCTCACGGCGCGCATGGCAAACTCCCAAAAGTGCTTTTCCTCGCCAAAGCACATGCAGTGCAATGCATGTTCATGTTAGCCAATACTTAATTAGATTGATTCATACAGCAGTGTTGGGAAGCCAAGGTACCTCCCTTGTATCATTTTCCCAAACAATGATCCATTCTAGGGTCGTCAGTCCTAATAAATCTCATACGATGTTGCGGTTCTAGGTCGCTACAGAGAGCTTGTCACCTGATCAGTGTAAGTCTAGTTTATACTTTAGTGGCTACGGAAAGGCTCGTCGCCTTAATGCAGTCTCAGAGTATGCTCGAGGTCACTACAAAGGGCTCGTCACCTTATCAATGTAGGCCGACAGCTCGAATATAGTGTCCCATACCACCGTATTCGGTTCACGAGTCTGTGTTGCTCACTGGACACTATGGGGAGGCTTGTCGTCCCAGCGTAGGCCGACAGCTCGACCACGGTGTCCCATACCACCATGCCCGGCTCATGAGTCTTAGCGAATCGAGGTACTAGGGTTAACGGGGCTTCTCACTGGTGAGTTTGGTACCTTAGATTCAAGCAGTAGCGTCCATACATCGGGTCAATCGGGTTATTTGACGAGCTCGACTGGTACGAGCGCATATCGAGTTAATCGACATGAAGTGCATAAGCACTCCGTGTGGCCTAACCACTGTCGACAACCAAAGTACGGCTCGGATTCATCGGACACGTCTTGTGCGGCGAAGCAAACTCAGCCACCAAAGCAGGACCAGTTATCGATTGCCTGGACTACGTAGTAGTCCCAAACGCATGTAAATATAACAGGATAACACATGTGGTAGGCATATCAAAGTTAAACAATTAATTCAAGTAACGTAACCAATTGAACATTTTATAAAATACAAGGTAAACATAATTTGCACAAATGCATTTCATGCTAAATCCCACAATTTAATCTAAGTTACATGAAAGGATATATACACATAGCTAAGGTAGTTGAGAATCTCACTTCAACACCTATATAACATACACCTTACTAAATATGTACTCATCCAGACATTTTCACAAACACTTAGACTACACACATCAACATACATAACGTATGTTGATCACAACATGTATTAGGGTAAATCCTTTTACTAAGGAGTTGTCACAAATACAACACGCATATATCCACGACGGATAATCATGGCAAGCAGGGATTCAAATTCCATACTCATTCAATCATTTTCACAAACACTTAAACTACACATTTCAACCTACACGGTACAACTCAGTTATAAGCTATATTAGGGCAAATCCTTTCATAAGGAGTTGTCACGTATTCAACAATCATATGTTCACGGTGAGTAATCACGGCAAGCATAAAACCAAATTCCCAACATATCCCGTCATTTCAACCTACACATGGAATAACTTATATTCAACATAGTTCATATATAACTGTAAAGCGAGGAAAACAACGTATCTAACATGTGAAACGGCAACCCAGTCGGTTATAAATCATTAACCGACATTGAAAGCCTTGAAAACCATAACCTATACGTTTATAGTCCGCACCTTTCATCGGTAAACTCGTAACGGATTCAGTTTGAACACTCCGCCTTCGTCTACGGCACAACGACAGCCTATAGTATGAAATAGGTTAGCTATTTCATCACATACTCTATTTGAATCCCTAAAACAGATTAGGGTTAGGATTTCTTACCCGAAAACGGAATCAGAATCACCGGAATAGCAATACGGTAGTGGTAGCTAAGCACGTGGAACGACGAGATTGGGTCCTGAGAACAATCTCTCACACACACACACACACTCTCTCTCTCTCTCTTTCCTTCTCTTTTCTCTCTCTTCTCTCTCTAGGATTTGCAAATTCGTATGTGAAGGGAGGAGAGAGAGGGTTTAAGGCGCTTATATAGGCTCAAACGTGAGCTCAATGGCCCCAGGGCCATGGTATACTTATATTATAGCCAAAACCCATCTGTTTCGGCTCAACGGAGCACTTCTGGAGGGCCCTTTTCTGCGTGCGGTCGGACTTAAGCTCCTTGACATTGGATCCAGGTCCAGTTAAGTTTTCGGTCCGATCGGATTTACAGATCGGCCGTGGCGGACCAGTTTCAGTTCAACGGTCACCGGTGCTCGATCAGGGCCACAAGTGTACTGACATGTGTTGGAAATTTTCCCTGATCCGAGGGTGTAATTGGGTTAGATTCTGACGGTCTGAATCCTTAGATTTGGCCCACAAGTAGGACGACTTAATTAACTTAAGTCTCAATTCATTTTCTAAAGGTATTCACGTTTCTCACACAATTCGCTCCGGGCTCAAGTTGTGCGTTTCTGGATACCCTTAGGACTTGATTTCCGAGATGGTTGTCAAGCCCAGCAAGGCGGTCATAATCGTTTAGTTTCGTGGTAATCGGACTTCCGACGCGCGGTCCAGGTCCGATACGGAGTTTCGGTGTGCTCCCGAGAGCAACTGGGATTAGAGATTGATCATAAGTTTTAAGGTAATGTAGCGGTAATGATTCTGCACGTTTTGGGTCTTGCAGATCATATTTAAAGTGATTAGTGCTAATTTCACAGGTACTCTAGTTTAGCACTAGCTAATTCTCGCCTAATTTCTAAAGGATTTGGTCCTGAGTGATTTCTGCCTGAGGTGAAACTCAGGTCTTTGTACGGATTTTTCCGAGACGTTACAATTGGAGTAGCCAATGGTTTCCTGAAATTGCAACCAGTTCAACCTTGATCTTCTGTGCCATCAATGCTCTCCAAAAATTTCATGGATCACATGTATAAATTTTTTATTGATCTACTCTTTTAAATTTAAAGCAGAGGGTATTAGTCTTATGTTTGTCCTGATTTATTGTGAAATGAAAGGAATGCGCTGGTAGACCTGGATGAGTTGTCTGTACCCTTATTTGGAGGCACCGACGCTTTCCTGAAATCGCTACCAGCTCAGTCTTTGACCTACTTGTGACCATCAGTGATCTTTCTGGAATTTTCATAGGTTGCATGTATAACAATATTTACTGGGTCTTTAAGATATATAAGCTCTGTTAGCCTATTTCTCTTCATTTATCACCAGTGCATTGGATTTCCTTTTTTTTTTTTTTTTCCCCCTCTTTTGTTTAGGTTTTAGGTTGTTTATGCTGTTGCATTCGCCCGTGAACTTCTTTCAGCTATTGCAAATCAGGAGGTGTGTAATGGACACACTTATAACAATTACATGGGCAAACATTTTTTTGGAAGGTGTTTGAGTGGCCAAATCAATGAGCCACTTTTGTGTTTGGCCACTTTTGTGTACCAGCTGATGATTGGGTTAGCCTATCTTTTGGGCCAAGGCCATTTTACTATGTCACATGGGCCCAACCTAATGAATGTGTCATCTCTCATACACATGTGCCATGTTGGCACAACTGGCACAGTTTACCTCATTGCTATTTTCTCATGTGAATACCACATGTAGGTTCCAATCTTTTCTCCCCTCAATCAAAACATAATATCATCAATCCATTGAATGACAATAAAATAATCCCTTAAACAGAGATCCTGTTTCACATAATGCCCTTCAATCCACCATTTTAATTTCCTAGGATAGAAATGACCCCTTAGGGATGCTCTTTTAAAAATAAAAAATAAAAAAATTATTTTCGAATTTTTCCTTGCTTTTGTTTCATTAGTCATGTCCTCATCTAGTTTCTTACTGTTATTATCTTCCTGTCTAGCTGCATTTTTTCAATTTGTTTTCCCAGAATATCTACAAGTAGATGTTCAACACGTGGTCTTTCCACTCATGTTGTAATGATATCTTCTGTGCTTAGGTTGCAACATTTATTTGAAGAATCATCATCATTTTAGCCTTGTCTGAACTATTTGGGGTTACCGTGTTAGCTTAAATTTCATGATTATTTTTCAAAAGTTTGACTGCTGACACATAGTTGACAGGAGGCCTCCCCCTTTACCTGGGTAGGAGGGTGGCTGGGCACTGCTACCAGGCAAAAATTTGTGCTGTTTGAAGAGTAATAGTATAACATAATTTGTGCATTGATTTATATTTAAAGTTCATTGGTATAGGTTTTCTTTTTAGATACATCTATTCGAAAATCAAACTAATGTTTTTTTTTTCTAAATTATTGTGCACAAATCTACACTATTCTTGTAATTGTTTGTTATCACAAAATTTTCATAATTTTGACCACATGTACGAACATTATCATCAAATTATCAAGAAACTGATTTGTGAAATTCCTGGCCACAAGCAAATAAGCATAATATTTGAAGGTAGAAGTGGTTTGCCTGTCATTGTTGTAGCGTGCACGTGGATTGCTGTTGTTCAAATTATTCTGATGCATTCTCGTAGTCATTCATTTCCTTATTGATAGAGTTCATGTATGAGAGATTCGGTCAAAAGCTTAGTTTCAAGAACCTTCCATGGTTCTACCTAGTTGCCCTCTTCAAATCGCATTTTGAAATTCACTTCCGCTCCAACTTTAAGTTGTTTGTACTGGCTAACTTAAATAGAGTGCCTTCCCTGATTGCCACCCAAATCTACTGGTGCCTCCCTCCGTTTGTGTGCAACACATCATCATCATCTAACCCTTATCCCAACTACCTAGGGCTGGCTATATGAATCCTGTTCTGCCTTCCACTATTAAGGGCCATATCCTTAGTGAACCATAGGTCATCATGTTTTTTTTTTTTTTTTTTTTTTTTTTTTTTACATCACCCCCCCACATCCATTTGGGCTTTCTCCTTGTCCTTCTAGAGCCTTTCAACTTGAACCAACTCACTCCTGACTGGGGCAATTCTTTGTCTCAATTGCACATGGCCGAACCATCTAAATCTACTTTCTCTCATCTTATTACCAATTGGTGCAACTCCTAATTTTCCTTGTATGCATTGATTCTGATACTATTCTTCCTCATCTTGCCACTCATCCAACTCATCATCCTCACTTTAGCTATGTTCATCCTATGAACATGTTGGTCTGTAACTGCTCAACATTCTGTCCCATACAGCATGGGCTTGCGCAAGTATAATAAAATTGCAAAAATAAAGCATTATGGAGAGGGCTTCTTATTTCTGTCATTTGTTACAATCCCATGTGTCATTAGATGGCTTCTTTTGTTGCATCATCAAATTTGGAAGCTCAAATATTGCATCATGCAAGGGCAACAGCTCGTTCATTTTTATTTATTTATTTATAAATCGTAATGGCTGTTATGGCCCTGTAACGTGTAATGTTACAAACTACCAACTATTACCGTTATGTAACTATTTTTGGATACCATACTGTTGCCATTCAACAAAGATGCCACTAATTTCACAGCTGCATGTACACACACTTAGAGGATACAACAAATGACAAAAATCTTCTGAGGAGGTTCTGCTGGCTGAGTCCTTTCAGGCCTTGTTCCCTCCATCACTATTGTGAAGGTTATGGATCATTATGAAATTATAGGGGAATCTATATTGCAGAGCATTTATCTTTGGGGAAACATTTCAGATGTTGAAATGGGGCTCTTTGGAAGACTGATGAGCATGCTTTTCCAGGTTCTCATTCATCCTTCAGTTGTAGACTGGAAAGTTTGTAGTTTTGTAAATGATTTTGTCAATGAAGTCTATGTTCCTGATTTTTACTTATTGCAAGGGAACCCCTTTGCCATGCCCGAAAGTTTGGGGTTGCCTAGGAACCACCTGGTGTGCGAGCTTTTTCATGAGTAGCTATGACATTTCATTAGATAATTTGAAGAAGAATTAGATGGCTCTACCCAACAGGGGTCTTATGTGTTGGAATGATGAAGAGACATGATCTAATAGTGTTGCTAGAGGCTAGAGCCATTTAGGGGTACTTCTTTCATCTATTCAGGGTGAGCTAGACTCGCAATGGGTCCCTTTTTGAGCTATGGTCTTGTGGCCCATTTCAATAAAGAGAGTTCTCTGGAGGGTGGTGTCATCCAATATCATGTGGGGGCTGTATAAGGAGAGAAATAGAAGAATTTTCAAGAAGAAAGCAGCTTCAATTGAGATAACTATGATTATTGCCAGGGGTCTCCAATACCCAGGTTCAAGGGGTGTTCTCATTTGATGATCACGCTGGACCGAAAAGGGGCACTCCAATTGCTGAGGTTATGGGTTTTATTTTTTGGTATTATATTGCTTTAGAGTGATTATTTCTCCTCTCTGCTAGGTTTTGTGTCCTCTTTGCATGGGGTCTTTCCATTGGTGTGGCTGGTACTTCATTTTTGACGAGAGGGTCACTTGCTATTGGTCCCTTGCTATTGGTCCCTTGATGTATATGTACTGCTGTCCTTTAATTTTCTTGAATAAAAATTATAGTCATTTTCAAGAAAAAGAATGCATAAAAAAATCTTCTCAAGCTTAATCTGTGGAACATCTGAATGTCATAAAAGAGTAATCTACCATTGACTAACTTTGTCGTAAATGACCAATTTAAAAAGGGAAATTGCATTTCATACTCTTCAACTCAAGCTAGTGTTTTGTACATCTTCTCCAGGTTCTCTAGTTTGATTATTTCTTGGCCTCTAGCATTTTAGACAACCTTTGCAATTCAATCTTTACTTTGAACATAAGGACTTCCCCTATGGCCAACATGATTCTCATAATAACTCTCATGAAATTATAACCGACTATTTCTCAAAAAAAAAAAGAAAAAAAAAAAAGAAAGGAAAAAAAAAGGAAAAAAAGACAAAAAAAAGAAAAAAGAACTACAATTGAATTTAGCTTTCGTAGCTCCTTCATGAATATCAATTTGGTTATTGGATTGTAGGACCTTAAATATTTATCTGTCATTGCATTTTAGTAAGCAGTGCCATCATTTTTACGTCATATTTTACACGCACTGCTGACACATACGACACATTTGATACTTTTGTAACAACTTTATGCAGAATATCTTGTTTTTTTCTTTAAAATTCAAAAACTCTCATCACCATAATCATTGTCATTTAAGCCTTGTCCCAACTAATTGAGGTAGGCTACATGAATCCTGTTCTGCCATTCCGCTCTATCAAGGGCCATAACTTCAGTTAGATCATAGGTCATCAGGCCTTTTCTTAGTAGCTCCACTCTTGTCCTTTTGGACCTTCTCCTTGCCTTTTTAGAGTCTTTAACTTGCACTCACTAACTACTTTTAACTAGCACATTTCTTAGTCTTTGTTGCACATGATCAAACCATCCAAGTATACTTTCCCTCATTACCTATTGGTGCTACTTCTAAATTCCCTTGAATGCATTCATTTCTAATTCTCCTTCCTCGGCTTGCCACTCATCCATCTCAACATCCTCATTTCAGCTACACATCCTATGAACATGTTGTTTCCATTGTTTGCAGTACTGATACTATTGGCCAATATTATTGATATCACACTCCTGGGATATGAAACAATAACGCCCTGAAAATCGGGGGTCGAGCAGCAACTCAACTCTCGAGTTCCAAAACATCACTTATGCAACATATATGCTTATGATTGAATGTTGTCCGTGTTAGTGCGTTAATCATGAGTGAGATTATACCAAAACAGTAATTCATACTCTAGATCAATTAATATAACGCAAGCGGAAGACTGAAAGATGTATATATAGACGTGTATGAACCAAGTTCACGACCGGTCTCAAGAGTATGAATACATCACTGAGTCACCATATACATGTAATAGTTCAAAAATCAAAATGTCAAAAATAGTTCAACTACACTGATAAGCCCTGTAGCCCCGTCGATCCGGACAACCTAAGCGAAACCGCAGGAGAACTGCATATATGAGAACTCGTCCTGATCGTCATAGTAATCAGGCTCCGCCTCGTAGGCTGCGCCATCATCTGAAATTACAACAGGGTCTGGTTGGTGTTTAAAACACCATCCCAGAATGTGGGAGTGAGTGATCAACTCAGTGGAGCTATAAAGCAAAGGTTAACAAGTTATCAATTCAGTCAAGCAGTAATGATAAAACAATACAATCAAACATCCCTAAATACTCTGATTAATGTAATGATGATATGAAATAATGATGCATGCCCTCGCCTGCACTCCCTCTGCGATCTTCGTCTAACAGTCACGCATGTCAGTCACTTCCTCAGTGTTCTGCTCAACGCCAAACGGCACATGCAATGCGGTGCATGAGCATGATTACCCAGTTCTTATTAGTCCTTTTCATACAGCAGGATTGGGAAACTAAGGTACCTCCCTTATATCATTTCGCAAACAATGATCCATTCTAGGGTCGTCAGTCCTAGTAAATCTCATACGATGTTGCGGTTCTAGGTCGCTGCAAAGGGCTCGTCACCTCGATGCAGTGTAAGCCTAGTTTATACTCTAGTTGCTACAGAAAGGCTCGTCGCCTCAACGTAGTCTCAGAGTATGCTCGAGGTCACTACAAAGGGCTCGTCACCTTATCAGTGTAGGCCGACAGCTCGAATACAGTGTCCCATACCACCGTATTCGGCTCAAGAGGCGGTGTTGCTCACTGGTCACTACGGGGAGGCTCGTCGCCCCAGCGTAGGTCGACAACTCAATCACGGTGTCCCATACCACCATGTCCGGCTCATGAGTCTTAGCGGATCGAGGTACCTTGGTTAACGGGGTTTTCACTGACGAGTTTGGTACCTTAGGTTCAAGCAGTAGTGTCCAAACATGGTTAACATACATCGGGCCAATCGGGTTGTTTGACGGGCTCGACTAGCACGAGCGCATATCGAGCTGATTGACATGAAGCGCATAAGCACTCCGTGTGGCCTAACCACCGTCGCCAATCGATCTACGACTCGGATTCATCAGGCGCGTCTCATGTGGCGGGACAAAGTCAGCCAATTGCCTGGACTATATAATAGCCCCAAACACATTCAATTACAACGATCTAGCATATGAGGTACTCAAAGCAGAAATGGAGCAATGATTCAAATCATACAATCAGTTGAGCATGTTATGAAGTACAACATAAACATGAGTCCACACTTATGCACTTCTAGGTAAAAGCAATGAATATGAAACAAGGCATGTGGAGGAAATCGTACACTTCATTAGAGTGGCTGAGAATCCCATCTCAACACCCATTTAAAGAACAGTTTACAAGTATTTATTCATACAGACATGTTTACAAACACGTAGCATACGCATTATATCATACATGGTATGTATTGGTTAACATATGTATTAGGGCAAGTCCTTTCGTCAAAGGATTGCCGCCTACACAACAATCGCATAGCCACGATAGTTAGTCATGGCGTACACTAACGCAAGGTTTATACCCATTTAGTCTTTTGCACAAACACTTAGGCTACGCATTGTAACATACACGACGTATGTTAATATAACATGTATTAGGCTAATCTGTTCGCCCAGAAGTTGATACACATGCATCTAGCATACATAGACAATAATTAATCATGGCAAGCACAAATTCGAATTTCATACGTATACGGTATTTTTTATAAATACGAAGAATACAGTATATTCAACATAGTTAACATATAACTAAAAAACGAAACGGACATCACTTTATGCATGTGAAATAGCATCCACGTCAGTAATATATCATTAACCGACATTGGAAGCCTTGAAAACCATAACCTATACGTTTATAGTCCGCACCTTACGCCGGTAAATGCGTAACGGATATGTTTTAAACACGTAGTCTTTGTCACCGGCAGAATGACAACCTATAGCATGAACTAGGTTAGCTATTTCATCATTTTAGCTATTTGAAACCCTAGAACGGATTAGGGTTAGGTTTTCTTACCCAAGAACGGGATCGGTATCGCCGGTAGAGCGATATGGGAGTGGTGGTAAGGCACGTGGAGGAGCAGGGATCGAATCCCAGGAGTGACTCCAACTTCTCTCTCACTTTCTCTCTCTTTACTCTCTTCTCTCTCCTAGGTTTTTTCCCAAATTCGTATGGAATGAATGAGAGAGGGTTTAAGGTCCTTATATAGGCCTAAAACTGATGGAAATGGCCCCAGGGCCAAGGTATACTTAGGTTATAGCCAAAGGAGGCTTGTTCCGATCCAACGGAGCACTTCTGGAGGCCCCCTTTCTATGTGCGGTCGGACTTAAGCTCCCTGACCATGGATCCAGGTCGAGTTAAGTTTTCAGTCCGATCGGATTTACAGATCGACCGCGGCGGGCTAGTTTCACTTCAACGGTCACCGACACTCGATCAGGGCCACAAGTACGTTGCCATGTATGGGAAATTTCTCTTGATCCGAGGGTGTATTTGGGTCAGATTCTGACGGTCTGAATCCTTATATTTGGCCCGCAAGCGACACGTCTCAAATTACTTAAATTTGGATTTCATTTCTAAATATATTCACGTTTCTCACACACTTCGCTCCGGGCTCAAGCGAATAGCTTCGGGACACTATCTGAACTTGATTTCCGAGGTGGTGGTCAAGTCCAGCAAGGCGATCTTAATTATATAATTTCGTAGAAATCGGACTTTCGACGTGCAGTCCAGGTCCGATACGAAATTTCGTGATGCTCCCGAGAGCAACTGGGTAATGAGATTTATCCTAGATTATAGGGTAATGTAGCGTCGATGATTCTGCAAGTTTTGGGTCTTGCAGTTCGTATTTAAAATGGTTCAAGCGAATTTCACAAGTAAACTAGTTTAGCACTAGCGAATACTCGCCTAATTTCTAAAGGATTTAGTCCTGTATAATTTCTGCCTGAGATGGTACCCGGGCCTTTGTAGTTTGTATAGAAGGTGATTCAAGCTACTCATACTTAATTAACTTACGTCCTAATCACGACAAAATTAGGTCCTAGGGCAGTTCTACGTCCAAGGACGTCCATTGCCATGTTAGGAAAAATCCGGGGTGTTACAGAAACATCATTGGAATATAGCTGGAAATGAAAAAAATCCTATGCATCGCTCGAAATATCGCACCATATGGCAATGTATCGGTGGCATTTTGTGCAATATTGCAACTTTTCCCTTTACAAAATTTCTTGGTATTGACGATACCCCTGGATATCAACAGATATTGTTGAGACATTCTAGGAACTGTAAAGGAACTAACCAAAACCCCTCAGAATTTGATTTTTCTTTAATTTTCTCTCTTCTAACCTGTTTGTGGGTGGATTTCGGTCCATTCTTTACTTAAATTTGGGAGAAAAACCTACATTTGAAATCAGAATCAAGATTTTCTTGCGTTAGGGGCCATTTCTCAAAAGGTGAGCTCCCCCTCCCTTTTTAAATCATATAAAATTAGTATGAAATCTTAAGAAATTCTTGATTCTTCATGTAAAAATCAAGGATTTCAACCTTCGATTTTGAGATTTGAGGGAAGGTGGTCTAATTTGAGGAAAATTGGGGAAAATACAATTTTCTCCAATTTCTCCCAAATTGCTTGTAATCTTACAGTCCAAACACGAAATGAAACATGTATGAGTCTTGATCTATTGATTTATGATGTTTTTGTGAAATTTCGGAAAAAAAGTATTTTTTGATTAAAAATTAATAAAAAATTATAGAAAATATATATTTTTGAAATTTCATTCTAGTAGTTGTCAATTGAGTCAAATTTCGAACTATTTAAGAGTGTTTGATGAAATGATCATCACATACACTCTAATTTCGAGAATTGAGCATAGGTTCGTTTTGGGAGAAATTGGGGATAATTCGAACTTTTCCAATTTCTCCCAATTTTGTTGCAATCTTACACTTCAAACATGTATGAGGCATGATCTACTAGTCCGTATAATATAATATATATATATATATATAATATATAATATATATATATATATATATATATATATATATATTATATATATCATATATATATATATATATATATATATATATATATAATCAGTCTTTCAAATAGCGCCCGTAGCGTAGCGTGGCTTAGCACTACGTAGCGTCCCAAATAGCGTAAATCCCCTGTAGCGTACGCTATAAGGTCGTAGCGTACGCTACAGCTACGTAGCGTGTAGCGTCCGTAGCGTAAGCTACAATGTATTTTTTTACCATTTTTTTCATGTTTTCTTTGTTTCTAATGTTGAGGAATGTGACACTTGTATTGTACTTAATACTTTTAACCTATAGGATTTTTATTTCTTTTCATAATTGTGACTTGTGGTTTCAATTAGACATTATTAATTAAAGTGGTTTGCTTAGAAAGTTGTTGATGTGTAATTTATTTGATTTGGCTTATATATGTAGATTGGCTTTTGATAAATGATAACTAATAACTTTTTTGAACATGCTTATAATTGATAAATGAATCATCTTTTAGACATTTTTATATTTTTTTTTTTTTTTTTTTTTTCTTCACTATTATTATATTGTCCTATTTTTAAATTTAAAAATAGAAGTATTGTGTAGCTTGCGCTACGCGCTACGTATTTACGCTACACGCTATAAGGGCTGGGCGCTACGCATCACGCTACCGCTATTTAAGACACTGATATATATCTATATATATATATATATATATATATATATATATATATCAAAATTAAATAATATTTTAAATTTAAATTAATAAAAAATTTAATTTTTTTTTTTTTGTTTTACAAAAATAGTTTCTACCAACGGTTAATTGGCTGCATTTTCTGAGCATTTAAAGGTGTTTGATGATTTTTTTTTCGAAATAAATAATTATATATTTATTTTTAAAAACAATTAATAAATGTGATAATTTAAAGGTGTTTGATGATTTCTTATTTTGCTTTTGAATGAATTGGTTATGTTTTCATAATTAGTGTTTTAAGTATCGACGATATCGGCCAATATATCCTACAAGATATCTTGTATACCACTTGTGTGATACGAAATGCACAAGTAGTGGGATATATCCCACATGTTCGATCCAGTGATCATTTTCGATTTTTGATAATTTTTTTCCTCTGTAAATCATGTTAAATCAGTGCCAAGTTGTTACAAATCCGTGATTTTTCATGCAAAATCATGGATTAGGAGCTTCGATTTTGAGTTTTGGAGGAGATGGGTTGAGTTGCGGAAAATTGAAAAAAATTCAAAAATTCCCAATTTATTACAAATCGGTTTCAATCTGTGTCCAAACATAAAAAATCAAAGATGTATATAACCTAATCTAGTGATTCTTCTTTTGCCCTTCATTCAGTCCCACAAAGCATGACTGGGCTTGTAGCTATTCTACAAAATTGAAAAACTCTAGACATTAAAAGGTTTGGAAACAGTAGGATAGTAAAACATTATTTAATGTGTATGGTAAAAATGATTTACTTAACAACTTAATCATGATATAAAATAAAGGCTACAAATAGTAATAACTTATGAACTTGAACTAGAGCTAGGTGGATGAAGTGGAGTTTGCCATTGGAGTGTTATGTGATCATTGCATTGCCAGTGAAACTCTAGGGAGATGTGTTGAGATGGACATAATCAAGAACGGGGTCGTAGAAAGTAGCATAAGAGTAGCCCAATAGGGGATAAAATGATGAAGGGCAGATTGAGATGGCTTTGTCATGTGCTACAAAAACTTGAGATGGCGCCGCAAGGAGGGTAACTTGATTAGGGTTTAACAGCCTGAAAGGAGGATGCAGGGAAGACTTATAGGGTTTGGATTCAGTGTGAATTTTGGGGTCCACCTAATTGTCCCCCTGAATTTCGTATCTGGTATTCTGATTCATGGTTCCTATTCACGGATACATATTATATAGGCTAATATTTAGAACCATGATTTTTTACTATATCCACATCACAGTACAGGCATATTTTATCATATTGCCTGTCGAATATATCGTGATTCATTCTTGATATGATATGATACATTGCAATATGTGTATTACTGTTATTAAATTGATGATCTTGTCAGACTTTTAGTCTCTGGCTGTCATTTTAGATATTGGTCTTGTATTGTCTAATGATTTATTGCTTATGCATACAGGTATTGTCACGCCCATCTGGATGCTTCTTGAAACCAATTGTGAGCATGTTTCCAAATGCAAATGGTGGAGCCAATCTTCTCAGTTTCAAGCGAAAAGATCTAATATGGGTACTCATCTAATTTGCACATGAAAGGAAAAAAACTCCCTATCAGAAATGGGCATGTTTTGTTGCAGAAAATCCTAGCTCACTGAGTTTTTCTTAAAATCCATTAACTTGCTTATTTTGGACTTCTATTTTATTTTAATTTTTTGATATGCGTTCACTTTCCACAGGTTTGCCCCCCAGCTGCAGATGTTGTTGAACTTTTTATTTATCTTGGCGAGCCTTGCCATGTTTGTCAGCTTCTTCTCACTATTTCACATGGTGCACAAGATTCATCCTTTCCAGCGACAGTTGATGTTAGGACAGGATGCAATTTAGATGGGCTTCAACTTGTCTTAGAGGTCTGTTTATTGCTTCCATTAATCTGTTGCTTTAACTTTACTAGGGAAACTCTATGCCTGCATTCTAGAATAAAAAGGGTGAGTGAAGGAATTTTAAAGACGACCACTGATTCATGTTCTTGTCTTGAGAGAGACATTCTCATGTCTTGATAGGTTAGTTCTTCTTTTGGATTGATATAGCCACACTTCTTTCTTCTAAAATCTTTGAGTTGGTATCACCTGCAATCACGACCCAGCCATGAGATTTTATGTATTACCGTGGCTTTTTTTTTTTTTTTTTCTCAATACGCGGAATCACATTTCTGAATTCAAAGAGATTGAACTAACTCTCTCTCTCTCTCTCTCTCTCTCTCTCTCTCTCTCTCTCTCTCTCTCTCCCCTGTGTGTGTGTGTGTGTGTCGACCAGATTCTCTATCAATGGACTATTCTTTATCATTTAAACAGTTTGCTTCGCTCTTGAGTTTTCATGAAATTACTTACATTTCTGTTATAACATATTTAAGTTCTGAAAATTATGGGCTGCCAATAGATGATTAAAGGAGATACAATAATGGGAGAATTTGGGTATGATCCATCCACTGCTGGGTTCCTTAATTGATCCGTATGGATCATGTAAACATTTAACTGTGCTTGCATTGTCCAGAGTATCGGTACTGTTGTATGTATTGATGACTGGGGATACGGAAACATGTATAGAATATCCCCGACACTTGAAAAAAATATCGCTGACTGACAAAAACATTGGGAAAAAGATAAGTGAACAGTGGTTATTGGTGCTTGTTTGATTGTAGCCAAAAGTAGGAGGTTGAAGATGGTGATGACATAACAAAGGATATCCTTGCATTAACTGCTGCAGAGTTCAGTAAGAGGGTATGTCATTGTGGATTAAAACAATCATGAATGATAACTGCAGTTTTCTTTATGGCAACCATGGTTGAAGATGGTGATGACATGACAAAGGATATCCTTGCATTAACTGCTGCAGAGTTCAGTAAGAGGGTATGTCATTGTGGATTAAAACAACCATGAATGATAAATGCAGTTTTCCTTATGGAATGAAGAGGCTGAATACGAGTTATGGTATTTATGGACTTCTTAAGTCTCTCCAGGAAGATTTTGGAAACCTTCTCAAGCTTATCTATAGGGATCATATAAATCTTTTTGGCATATCTAAAGGATATTCTATTTGGGTAGCTTCTAATTATAAATTACAAGAATACTCTCACAGTACTTAGCTATTACAGGAAACCCTCATGGAACACATAATCCTGAAATAAAAAAGAAGCATTGTATTGCTATTGCTCAACACCACCTCAAACTACGTACGGTTGAACATGAAACACCCATTTTGTTGCTTATCCAATGATGGCGATCTCTAGTTGGAAGCTAAGTACAGATATTGCCCAACTGCCATGAAGAAGGAGAAAACATGGTATGAATCAGCACAAGTGATGTTTGGTCTTAGCCGTGAATTAGGGTTACATGGTAAGGAGTAGCTCAGAGACTTATTAGAAGCGATGGAATGTAGGAGCTCGACAGAGATAAGAAAAGGGGTTAAAATTCTAGATGATGTAGACAGTGTGATAGCAAATTAGCAATACACATGCTTGCCAACAGGTTGGGTCCTAGAGTACCATACTGGGGCTGTTTATTTTGGTCTTGCCAAGTCTGAGTCTCACCTTTGAGGACCAGATTAAGTCCAGCTACATATCGGGTTTCTGGACCATGGCTTTGATTCAGGGTTGGGTCAGGTCCAAGTCGGGATTGGGTTAAATGTGGGCATTTACATGGTCGGGGCCACCCAATGTTTGGATTAGACAGCACACACACATGCCTTTCGACACATGCATGGTCTGTAAACGAGCTCTCTTACATGCATGTGGCATAGCAAACCATATTCCATTGATACATTAACTAATATGTATTTTAATCCATATAATCAGTGGTTACAGTATTGATAAGAGCAGCCAATTTTATTGGTATTGCTTCTCTGATACACTAAACAAGGGGAATTATAAAAGTCCTGTGTTGCATGATATATCGAAGATATTGCACAATATATCATAATGTATGGCCAAAAGTCCTTCACAAAATTCCCTTGGATTGTTGATACACGTTGATGATACTCAGGCAGAGATGGTCCCTATGAAAATTCTGAAAAAATTGGAAAAAAAACTAAAATAATGTTTTTTAGGGAAGAAAAAAAAACTGTGCACATGTAAAAGCTCCTCATCTTTTTTCTTCTCTCTCTCTCTCTCTCTCTCTCTCTCTCTCTCTCTCTCTCTCTCTGCTGCGTTTCAAATAAACTACATGTATCCTTTAAAAAAAGGGGGGGGGGGGGGGGGGGGGTTGTTTCATTAAAAAGGGGAGTTATATGATACTCAGGCAGCGTATGATGCTTAATATACACTGGCATTTAGAAATTCTACTTGTGGCATATATATTAACTCAAACTAAACTGATTAAGTTGTGGAACCTGCTGTCACTAAGTCCTAGTACCTAAATCAGATTGTTTGAACAATCCTAACCTTTGATTTGTGGACTCTTGTTTGTTGATCTAGAACCATTGGATATTTTCATTCTTAACCATTCAATAAATGTCCACCAATTTGATTGTTAGATGATGAAATGAGTATAATTTTTTGGGCTGTGATGCATCTAAAGTACAAAAGATAATATGCCACATAGGCACTCTTCAACTAATTTCTTAATGGCTGTGTGCCATCCATCACACCTGTTGAGAGTATAGAAGTTTTTTTTTTCTCATGATTCATATGATACTCAGGCTGCATATGACACTTGATACATAGGCACTCTGAAATTGTTCACATCGCATATGTTAACTCAAATAAAATCAACTAGAGTTGAAACCCACTTTCGCCAAATGACAATCCAAAGATCAGATTGGTTGAACAATCCTAACCTCTGATTCGTGGACACTTGTTTGTGGAGATAGGACTGTTGATATTTTTCATTTTTAACCATTCAATAAATGCCACTAATCCTATGGTTAGATAATGAAATAAGCTTATTTTTTGGTTGATGATACATCTAAACTGACCACCATAATTTGTACGGTTTAATTTGAAAATATGCCATGGGTGAAATTTCTAAGTGCCTGCATATTATTCATCACACTTTGCCAGAATATCAAAGTTTTGCTCTCTTTTCCCCTTTAGATTAAAATTCCATGTTAGTTTAGCAATGTATAAAAAATGGTGGAGAGCCTGGTCACTCTTTGATTGTATGCATGGTGTATTTATACGATATTCTAGACCATCCAAATTGTTGGCTCACCGGTCTTATAATCAGATAAATAATTAAGTGTCATTTTTGGTTTATTATACATCTAAATTGGGACCCATGATTTGGATGGTTTAATCCGAATTAGTTGTAGGATATTTGAATGAGTTGAACTCATCTTTGATATAAATGCATCACTTCTGTCAGATAACACATAGTTTAAGCCCCTATAAAAAGGAAACTTAAAAAACTAAAATAAAAATGTTATGAGTTCTAAGTGTGTAACCATGTGTCCTTTACCATTTCCTGAAGTTTCATTGAAAAATTCTATCATGTTCTCAATGTTTCCCTCACACTGTAATACATTCCCCGATACATGCCATATTTCCCTTGTGATACCGATACAGTTCCATATTCCTAGGGTGCGATACATGCATCAACATTGATACTACAAGCACTGTATGTGATATAATTAAATACTGCTAATAATTGGACCTTACCTGACCTGACCCAATTTTAACTAGGTCCAACACAGTGCACTCAACCCAAACCTGACTAGACCCAATGTTAAACTGGGTCCAAAATGCTGGACCCAAACACTAATCGATTTCTAAACATGTCCGAAAATTTGGACCGGGCCCACAAAAACGAGTCCATTAGGTACCCACGGGTCCGGGTGTCTGTTGATAGTAGAACACTGGCTTCACCACCATTCCTAGCTGACTCAGAGGGATGGAGCTCATAGTTTATGTGGGAAAAAGGGTGGAAAGGGTAGTCAATCAGGTGAAAAATGAAGATCATCTCTTGGCATGTCGAAGGGCTTGGTAATCCTGTTCATAGAATGGTGATAAAGGACATGCCTAGAAGAATACATGTTGATGTGATTTCACTCCAGGATTGAAGTTGGAGGCAGTGAACTCTGACATCATCAATGATTTATGAGATCATTAAGGAATTCTGCATTTTCCCAGCAAAGAGTTTGGTGGGTGACTGGGTGGTATCATAATAATGTGGGATGACAATCGGCTAAGGGTGGAAAATGACTGGCAAGGTAAATTTTCATTCTTCATGAAGTGCTCTATTGTGGCAGATAATTTCTGATGGGTCCTCACCTCAGTGTGGATCTTTGTCTCTTCCCATTTTGGGTTTATGTAAATAAGTTCTCTTTGTTGTGAATAAAAACTAAAAAGAATTAAAAAGGTTTTCTTATTCTCTCTAAGTAATCGTGTCCTTTTGTTTTTTAGTGCCATGAGTTCATGGTAGCATGTAATGGTTAAGCAAAATGGTCAATTGTTGACAAAGGAGAGAATCTCAAGGGAAGGCTGAAAGTGGCAGATTTGGGTAGCTCGCTGAGTGGGATTGAGAAATGCAGCATCAGTCACTATGTATTTGCAATTTTGATGGAACTTTTGGTAATTGAACCTGGAAGATAGTCTCATTCATGAAGATAGTTTCATTCATTTTTCAAGTGAAATTCATTGTGTCAAATGGCCGTAGCATGAAGCTAATAGCTTGTTAGTCATCCCCCACTCATATTTCATTTGATGAATCTCCTTCGACTTTTTTTTTTTTTCCCCTTTAAGGGACACTATATACACACTATAACTTGATTCTTGTTGAAATGTTCATTCTGCATCAACTGTGTAGTTCTTTTAGTCCTCATACTTTACTGAACATTTAAAAATGTAGCTACTTGGCTAATGCAGGGTGCTTCTATACCTCAATGTTCAAATGGGACAAACCTGGTCATACCTTTAACAGGCCCAATCAGTTCAGAGGATATGGCGGTTACTGGTGCAGGTGCTCGCCATCATTCTCAAGAAAAGCCTAATCTTTCCTTGTATGATTTTGAAGAATTGGAGGGAGAATTTAACTTTTTGACTCGTGTGGTTGCACTTACATTCTATCCTGCCATTCCTGGAACCCCTATTACTCTTGGTGAGGTACAAAGCTAATTTTGAAAAAAATATGTTATTTTAGTTCTACCTATTCTCTTAAAGTCATAGTTATTCTTTTATAGTTTGATTTTAAATTCTACTTGCCGTTTTTGGGCTTTTAGTGAGGTTTGACTCTAATGGAGACTCAAACCAAGCACTTTCTTGTTTTGTAGGTTTCATCATCATCTTCTAAGCCTTATCCCAGTTAGTTGGGGTCTGCTACACTTCATGTTGGCAGGTTTTGTCATCATCTAAGCCTTGTCCCAACTAATTGGGGTTGGCAACATGAATCCTTTTCTGCCATTCTGCTTTAATTATTTTGTAGGTTTCATGGTTTAAATATCTCATGCCTCTTATGTGCCATTTAGAAAAAAAAAAAAGTTTCACATGTTCCTTTTGGTAATATAGTTTGCAAAACCATTAAAAAAGAAGTAAAAAAGGTTTTTGATAAATAGTAATCTCGTGAAGACCGCCACAATCTTGAGTGATGATAGTGTCGCTTATTATTTTTGCTTTTGCATTCATTGTATTTTGGCTCAATTCTAATAAAGTTTGTCATCATTTTGAAAAAAAGATAAAAGGCCTTTTGCCATTGATAATATTGTATTTCTCGAAGGGATTTATTAGAGGAACATGCAAGAGAAAGTTGGGAGTTATAACAGGAAAGTCATGCAGAATACTCTCATCTCATGTTATCCTCCTCCATTCATATGTCTTTCCTTATTATTTCATATGCTATCAAAGCGGCCACCACCCCCCCACCCCCCCCCCCCCCCCCCCCCCCCCCCCCCCGGCGCTTCTATTCCTCTTTAGTCTAGATCTTCAAGTTCTTTCTACAACTTCGATTTTGACAGTCCACTGTTGGTTTCTATTTAACCCGATGAGATGGTGAAAGAGAGATAGGTTTTCTTCATCACCATCCCGCAGATGCAATCTTAATGCATCATTGGTTCATTTGGTAGAGTCTTCTCCTCTACCGGCCATTAAGGAGAATCCGCAGCATCTTAAGGCTGCAAATCCCACCAGAGAAGCCTCCATAAGCCTGTATTTGTACTGGAATTGAGTTATGGTAGGTTTTTTTGGCCCTGAATATAAGTCGGATCCCCTTCAGGACCGTTGGATTTCAATTCCGGTGTCAATTCTGGCACTGGATTTATGTCAGGGCCTCTTTAAAACCGCCGGAATCAGGCCACACAACCCTTGCCGTTGTCAAAAATCTCCTGTGGGCTTCCTATTGCTACTGGAGTTGCCGGATTTAAGTTGGAAGCCTCCCGATATTGTCGGAATCAAGCCATGCTGCTTCTACTGTCCCTGAAAATCCCTTATAGGCCTCCTATTGTTGCTGGATTTTTCGTGCACCATCTCCAGGACCACCTGCTGTCGTTGGAAATACCCTGTGGTCCTCCTGCTGCTGCTGGATCTATCGGATACTACCTCGAGGACCACTTACTGCTGTCGGATCTGATTGATACCACCTCCATGACCACCTGCTGCTGCTGGAACTGGAGTAAGTGGCCTCATCCATCACCAATCCTTCCTCCTGGACCACCATCTATCATGATATCTCTCCTTTGGAACATTTGTTGGTGGAAAATTTGACGTGTCATCCTCCAATAGGCACTAGATCTATCTCCAGGTCCCTCCGTCGATCCTCATTATCACCTTTCTCTAAATGTGAGATAATAAACACACCCAAATTTCTTCCGGACAAATGGACAACCCTAGTCTTGCAATTACTATGATAAAATTAGATGGTACAAATTATTGAGAGTGATCCCAGGCAGCTCAGATGTATATTGGAGCACGAAAGAGATTGCGGTACATTACAGGAACCAAGAAACAACCCAATTTTGACGATCCCACGTATGATGAATGGGAAAGTGAAAACTGGCTTGTCATGTCTTGGTTGTGGGCTCAATCTTTCAAAACCGCAAAGGATGTATGGGATGAATTTGTCAAAATGTACTCTCACTAAGAAGACAACCCGCCTTTATCAACTCCACACAGAGATAAACAATCTCGAACAGGGAGATGGAACCATACAAGAGTACTTTGCTAACTTGAACAAAAAAAGGGAAGATTTGGATAATTGTCAAGCAACTATTCTAGAACTGGAAGATCTGAAAAATCAAATACATCAACTCATAATTTTTAAGTCTCTCGCTAGTCTTCGTTCAAACTTTGAACCTCTACATATACAGTCTTGGGAGAGAATCTCTTCCTACTTCGAATCTGTATATAATTACATCGCATAGAGGCTAAGCGAAGAAATGTCTCCCATTCCATCCTTCTAGAATGGTCAACTTTGACTACTGACTCTAGAAATGCTAAGAGGCGAGGAATAAGATGAGGAAGCGTAGACAAAGATACACGCAGATGCACGCACTGTGGAAAGAGACGACATCTAAAGGAATATTGTTGGCTCCTTCATCCCCATCTTTGGCCAAAGGATGTCAAAACAAAGTAATATGCTAATGTTAGCACTATTGAACAGATCACTCATTGTGATCAAGACTTAAGGGACAAGACCATTAGGGCCTGTTTGGATTCGCGTATAAGGGTGTATAGTATTGTATTAACGATGGATTTTTACATTATACAATGATTGAATAGGAGTTGGCGTTCGTGGGTTACCATGCGCGCGAATACATCGACATCTCAAAATTTTCAAAAGGCGGTAGTGTAATTTTAGACGGCACTGCACCGTGCAGTGCAGTGTAGTCATTGTGATGAATTTTCGCCAGACATCGTAACTATCTCTTTGAACGTTTTCTATCTATGGAGAATGGAAATATCCTACACCAACATCGCCTTGTATCTTCTCCATTCCACTGCATGTGGGCGTTAACCTTCTCCGTTTCTTCTCCGAAGGTCTGAGGTTCGTTGTACAGTTGAATCTCTCCTCGAGCTCTTGGAAGGGACGGAGTAGAGATTCGGTGAGTCAAATCGGATGCCTACGATCACCTTTCAGATCGGGTGGGGCCCACTTTCCTACGATCACCTTTCGTAGGAAGTTCCTGCGTTGGTATGGGTGGGGCCCACTTTCATGTTTTTGAATGATCCGATTCTTCCATCGGTTCTGTGAGTTCATTTTAGGACATGTTGCCATTTTGGATGCCATCCATACCGTTAATAACGTCATTCCTATTGGGATGAACTGAAAATAATTCAATGTTATCATGAATCAAAACTTCCGTGGCCCCATCCCAATTTCAATTGTGGACGTCGAATTATCTTGGATTACACATACAAGGCTTTTGAGACGGTTCAATTTTGGCAACATGTACTAAATTCATTCACAAAATGGATGGACGGGTAGGATTATTCACAAACATGATATTGGGCCCCACCAGGGTTCCTATTTTGAGAACTTAAAAATAGCCACCGTCGTACAAGTGCTATCAATATTATACGTATATACAATACGCAACCCTAATACGTCGTATCCAAACATTGATCTGTACAAGAATTTGTATACTTGCTCGAACAATACTTCCTATCCAAACATTGATTCATGGCATGTTGATTTGGATGTATTCTGAAATTGATCGAACGTATACATGAACAGTAGTTGGATACAATACAATACACCCTTATACGCGAATCCAAATAGGCCCTTAGTGACTTGCAACAACGAGTTGTAACTAAGTCTCCATCTCTGCTACTAACTAGTTAGGGCAGTCAAGTACTTTTGCAATTGCGAATCACGTCTCTTAGACATCCTAGATCATTGATTCAGGGGCATCTGATCACATGACGGGTACGTCTGATGGATGCATTTCCCACTCCCCTATCTCTAGTAATATTAGATTGGCCGACGGTTCCCATTTTGAAGCCCTGGGAAAGAGAATTTTTGTTCTTCTGATTCATAGTCTATTTCTTCTGTAATTCACGTTCCTTCTTTTCCATCTGTAAGCTCTCTGACCAAACAACTCTATTGTTGTGTTATTTTTTATCCGTCCCATTGTGTTATTTAGGATTTGGCAACAACGAAGACTATTGGTGGTGGTCGTGAAGATCGAGAGCTCTATCTTCTTAATCGAGAATGACTCGGTTCTGCTCATGTTTTAGCTTTTGACATAGATAATAAAAATCAGGTTACCTTATAGCACACCCATCTAGGTCATTTGTCTCCTCAATCATTATGTCATTTGTTTCTTGGAAAGTTTAATAAAAGTGATAACTTATAATGTGAAATTTGTTAGTTATCCAAGCATTGTTCAACTACTGTTGTCTTGAGTAATACAAATACATTAAAACCATTTTAACTTATCCATTCAAAAGTATGGGGACCTGCCTTATAGTTTCTGTATTTGGCTTCAAATATTTCATTTATCTATGATTTCTCACGATATACATGGGTTTACCTTCTAAGAAGTCGCGATGAGGTCTCATTGATTGTAAAGATGTTTCATTAAATGGTTTCTACTCAATACAATACCAAGATTAAAATATTTGGATCTGACAGTGCCAGATAATATTTACAAAAATATTTTGTTGATCATGGTATAGAATTTCAAACCTTGTGGCCTTATACATCACAACAAAATGGAGTGGCTGAACGTAAAAACTGGTAATTGTTGGAGGTTGCCCTATCTTTACTAATTGACATTTCAGTAAAAAAAAAATCTATTGGAATGAAGCCATTCTTCTTGCCACCTATAAATCAATCGGACTTCGACTGATGTTCTGAAAGGCAATTATCCATTACAAATCTTGCAATCTCATGCATCTCTATTTAACCCACCTCCAAAAGTGTTTGGATGCACCTGCTTTGTCTACATTCTTAGACCATCTCACCCCAAGCTATGACCATGATAATAAAATTTGTGTGCTTGGGTTACTCAAACTCTTAGAACGGGTACAAATGTTATTGTGTAGTAAATCAAAAGGGATACATTTCTATGGATGTCACATTCTTGTAAGACGTACCTTATTTCGATTCACTAGGCAATACTCATATTCTTGCACCTTTCCACTTCCTATCATAGATTATTCCCATACTGAAGAGGTACAAAGCCCTAATCCAACAAAAGAACTACAAGTTTACTATCGGAGGAAGAGAATTCCTATTCTTCCCGAACACCACTACTTTTCAACATTGGAACTAGAACAAGCGAATCTCCTAATTGCCTTTCGCAAAGGAATTCAGTCTTATATTATATCATTCAAGTGGTAACTATGTTTCATATAAATATTTCTCCTTCTTGTAAGTCAAAATCTATCCCAATCAAGATTGCAGATGTCTTGGATGACCCTAAATGGAAAGCAACCATGATAAAAGAGATGTTTGCCTATGAAAAACATAGTTAGTCACCCTTCCACCTAGTAAACATATAGTTGGGTGCAGATGGGTATTCATTGTTAAATACAAGGCTGATGGATATGAAGCACAACTAGTGGCTAAGGGCTTCATATGGAGAACATTTCAATGAATTTTTTGCGCCGGTGGCAAAATTAAACTCCGTGTGCATCCTTTTGTCTATGCTTGTCAATTGTAATTGGTTTGTACATCAATTGGATGTAAAAAACGCATTTCTACATGGCGATCTTCATGAAGAAATGTATGTGATCCTTCCTCCTAGTTTTCGGCCTAAACTGGCAAAGTCTTTTGTTTTCAGAAAGCTTTGGCCTCAAGCAGTTGCCTCAGGCCTAGTTTGAAAAGCTTGGTAATACGATTTTCAACATTGGATTTGAAAAAGTGCCTTTGATCATTTTGTATTTGTAAAACATATGAATGGTAATATGACACTACTTGTTGTATATATTGATGACACCATATTAATTGGCCCGAGCACAATTGAGATAGATAATTTTAAGAAATTCTTCGCCTTGTCATTTGAAATGAAGGATTTAGGGCGGCTGAAGTACTTCTTGGAATTGAAGTGCCTCACTCAAAATGAGGAATCTTTTTATCCCAACGTATGTACATGATGGATCTTTTCTCTTAAGTTGGTTTACTTGGTGCTCATCCTCTTGACATACCTATTGAAGTAAATCATAAGTTACATGAGAGACAATCATCAGATGAAATCAATTTTATTGGTTCAAGATATGATTTGACATGGTTTGGCCCACTTGAGTTTTTAATCATCCTGGATTTTATCCTCCAAGGAAAACATGTGGGGGCAGACGTGATGAACAGAATGGATTTCATGCAGACACATGGTAGGCTTGTTTAGGTGGCCCAAATGATTGATTTGATGGGACCAATTTGGATAGAATTGAAATCTATCAAAGTTTAGACTTGTTTGAGCCACTAATGAAAGGGTTATGATTTTCCATTCACTTTTGGGCTATAGTTTGGGATCATGAACAATGGGTCTTTTTTGTACAAATCAGACACTGAGGAAGCAATGTGGATTTCATGGGCCCATGGGTGATTTAAGCTATTGATCTAATGGGCCAGTGGGTCTCACATGCAACATCCAATCTCCTCATAATTTTTGACTACACAGTTCACAATTTGTAATAAAAATTTTGGTTTGATCATGTGGTGGGCGTGGGCCACACACGTTCTTTCAATTTGGACACATTTTGAAAAAAAAAAACACCACTATTGATTTCTACTTTGTATGCCAACCGAACGCATAATTTAAAATTTCTAGGAATCTTAGCTAACGGATGAAAATCATCAACCACACATAGTTGTATCAAACCCTAGGACCAAATCATGCCCCAGACACATCCAATCCAAGATAGAGATTCTTCTACTACTAGCGAATGGGAAAAACATGCAAAAAAAAAAAACTAGCGTATAATCGAAGCTCTTACCAATTTTGATGGCCTGGATCATATGGCCCACGCATGCTGATATGCAATTGCACAAACCCTAGCCCAAGGCTTGTAGAAAATATAAGAAAATGTCCTAAAAGTTGCTGGATAATCTTTGTTATTGAGTTTTATATGAAAGGGAACAGAAGAAAAGCCCTAAAACTAATTTGGGCCTTAAATCAAAGCCTAACTATGGGTTGGATGCTATAAATTATAATCTCAACCCTACAATTTTATTTTAAAGGAAAAATACTAAACTACCCCTATCTACTTAACTGAGGCATAAGCAAACCAAAAAAATAAAAAATAAAATTCGTCCAAAAATAAAGTAAAAATCGTAACTTATAACGAAACTACCACAAGACACTTTTGTGGACTTGAAAGTGTACCATGGGTACCATAACACGTGTTCCATTGATGGGTCTATGGGTTTGGCCCGTTATGGAAGGTATTTGGACCCCCTTCCACTCTCTAATCCATGTCAAAACTTAGCGGCAAGTAAATCAACCCGATCCATCAGTATTATGTTGTTCATGTCCTCATCATCCTCCCCGGGTTGGAAAGGAGTTGACCTCGAGTCTGATCCACAATTTGCTTCCTTCTATGATGTAAGATCAGCAATATTGAACATATTAAAAGTGTTCACTCTAGGTGGTAGCTCAATGCGATTGGCGTTGTTATTAATAAGCTTTAAGATCTTGCGTGGGCTAATTTTTTTTCTGCTTCAACTTGTTGTAAGTGCCCGCCATGAATCTTTCTTTCCGCATGTGGACCCACACGAGATCTCCCTATTCGAAAATCACCTTCTGGTGTCATCTGTGCCGCAAACCTTGGGATAGAAGGCTGACATCCCCTGTGGTTGCAAGTTTTGCTAGGACCTTCCCTCTCATGGGTTTCAATACTGTTTTCTGATTATCTTTAATGAAGGTGTATGTATTTTTCCAACCATCGTGACTAGTCTACTGGTCCTAATGTCATGGTTGACCTAATAATATATGGCACATGTCCATCCCTAGACTATGTTGCACCTTACATTGTCATGATAGTTTTTACCAATCGTGAAAGAGACCAAACAATGGCGAGGAACCTTTACCTCACTACCTTGCTTAAACCAAGCAAGTTTATATGGAATTGGATGCCTTTCGGTTCTCAATTGGAGCTTTTCTAATATTTCCTCAGAGATGACATTTTCACAGTTGCCACCATTGACGATTGTCCCATAGACTTTGTCATTCACTGTGCAACTCGTGTAAAAGATATTAGTCTGCAACCAATCATCTTCCTTAGGCAACTTTGGTGCGAGAAGAGCCGTTTGGATCACCAATGTTTCTGGACCATCACCACACTTTCCCTTGTCTCCATCATTAGTATCATAATCCGCACTATGCGTTCCCGACTTCCTGTTATGGTCTCACCTTCATTGTCAACTGATTGTTCTTTCACAATTGCTTTGGAGCTACCGGCCAAATTGACTTGTTGCTACCTACATTCGGAGGAAATATGCCTAATTCCGTTGCATTTATAGCACTTGATATTTTTTTGACTTGTTAGTTGTTTGTATTGCTACCCCGTTGTTCGAAACTCGTGACCCATACGCTGGAGTGACATTCTTTGCTTGACTCAAATCCTCTACATACTTATTATTGCTACTCAAAACACTAGTGGATCGATTAGATGCTTCTATGCAACCATACCTGGCTTTGGTCCTCTTTTCAACTAAGGTGGCTTGCATGCATGCTTCTGCAACAGTAAACACTGGCTGAATCCGCAACAAATCCGCAACCGATCCATAACAAGTAACTGGCCGCTCTTCAGCATCCGATAAATTATTTCGGGCCACCACATGATGAAACTCTTCCGCCTACTCCTCTATAGTCTTGTCCTCTTTTTGAATATGTTGTAATTGTTGGAAAAGTGATTACTGATTACACATAGTCGATAGGTAGAAAATCCCCCTTCATGAGAAACTTCATCTTCTTCCATGCTTTCACCTTGGACTTTCCGCCTTTGTCGGGTGGCCTTAACTTCTTCCCACCACGTTGAAGCTCTACCTTTCAACTTCATGGTAATTATTTTCACATTTTTTGATTCGTCTACATCTTTGTAATCAAAGATCCTCTACACAACATCAATCCAATCTAGAAATCATCCCCGCGCATGCTACTATGATATTAAGGAACTTCTAGTTCTACCTTCACTTCCAACTCCCTACTTCGATCATACTAATTCCTCCTTAACGCTCGTCGCGGCTCAACAAACAGAGCTTAACGATGGAACGGGTTAATGTCACTCCCACTTGACTCATTGTCATCGTTTTCTTGAGTTGGTGGTTCATTCCTCGCTAATAGCGTAGCAAGTTGTTGGGAAATGGTCTGCATTGCCTCTCTAATATGGCCAATCTCTCTTTTATTGGATCCGTGTCTTCTTTGTCCATTCTTCGTGCACCACGGCCTCTAGCTCTACGTGGCATCATTGTAATAGAGGAAGCTGACACAAGAATGAAATAATGGCCAAGACAGAGGCTTTAATACCAAATGCGCTGTAGCTAATGGATGGAAATTAGCAACCAGACGTAGATGTTTCAAACTCTAGAACCAAATCATGCCCTAGACACCCAATCCAAGATAGAGATTCTTCTACTACCAACGAAAAGGAAAAATATGCAAAAACCAATGAATAGTTGAAGCTCTCATCAATTTTGATAACTTGGATCATACACCCTGTGCGTGCAAATATACAATTGCACAAATCCTAGCACAAGGCTTGTAGAAAAGATAAGAAAATGTCCCAAAAGCTGCTGGACAATTTTTTTATATGAAATGGAACAAATGAAAAGCTCTAGAACTAATTTGGGACTTAAAGTATAACTACGGGTTGGATATTATAATCTCAACCCTATAATTTTATTTTAAAGAAAAAAGAAATACTAAACTTCCCCTATCTACTTAAGTGAGGCAAAAGAAAAAAAAAAACCCCCCACTAAAATTCGTCCAAAAATAAAGTAAAATCGTAACTTAATAAAAATGCCACCAAAAGACACTTTTGTGGACCCAAAAGTGTACCATGGGTACCATAATGTGTGGTCCATTGATGGGTCTACAGGTTTGGCCCATTATGGAAGTATTTGGACCCCTTTCCACACTTTAATCCATGCCAAAACTCATCGGCAAGTAAATCAGCCTGATTCATCGATATTATGTCATCCACGTCCTCATCAGTATCACAATGCACTACTACAAACTACAAAGCTGATCCAAATAGAGATATAATACCTGGTGGTTTTAAAATGCCCGATAATTAAAATATCTAGGTCATTCAAAAACCTCCACTCCAAATGGCCCCTGATCGTTTTAAAACAATCTCCAAAATACTGGTAATATATACTATTTTTTCCAATAGTATTTTGATAATATACAAATATCCAAAATTCCTTCACTCATTAACTTTACCATTTATATTTCACTATTTAAATTTATATCTTTAGTTTTTTGTGAGATTTTCTGAAACATATCCTGAGATATTCCTTGGCAAG
Source organism: Magnolia officinalis (assembly GCA_021015155.1). Lineage (NCBI taxonomy): Eukaryota > Viridiplantae > Streptophyta > Magnoliopsida > Magnoliales > Magnoliaceae > Magnolia > Magnolia officinalis. The sequence continues at coordinate 85,934,806 of JAJHSJ010000007.1, forward strand.
ATTTTGCCCAGAAAAATATTTGTTGCTTCTTTTCCTGTAGTAGAAACTTCGATTCTTAAACAAGTTGACAAATGATTGGTCTGAATAAATAGTATCATAATGTGAAAGGAGCTGGACATCATCATCACAGTCTTGTCCCAACTATTTAGAGTGATATTACAAATATTCCGTATATTATCAAAAATAAAATGAGTTCGATTATTTCCTCTGGAAAATATTGGTGCCCATGGAGGGGATTAACTTTCTTTTCTTTTGATTATTTTTCTTCCCTATTGCATTTGTTAATTCCCACCCTTCACCTCACCCCACAAGAATTGCCCTGTGGAATCCTTCCTTTATTTTAAATGAATTAAGGATGTGTTCCCAGTCCATGGAATCTTTTATCAGCTTATTTTGAGGGAGGGTATACTTTGGGTAAGGAGTCCATTTGTATTCTTTGTTTATACTCTGGTCTTTATGGCCATCCTTGGTATGCATTCATTACTTGTTTCTGAAGTTTTAATTAATGACTGTTAACTACGTACCTACGAATCTTGTAACAGATGGAGGTGCTTGGTGTTTCTCTTCCTTGGAGGAGCATATTTACTAATCAAGGACTTGGTGCAAAATATATTGAGCTAGTCCAAAACCGTCAGAAAGAGACAAATCCATTTCTGTCTGGTTCTGATATCGATCCACATGAGGTTACATCTTTGCCTAATGAAAATAAGTTATCATCAGCTCAATCAAGTGGGCTTGTCAGCCATGGAGTAGACCTTCTCACTGGGGATATGTTATTTTCTCAGTCTATTAATGAACCGGAGATGCCGCAGGCAACAGAAAATGCTGGCTTTAGAGCAACGGGCTTGATTGATTTCTTTGGTGATTCTGTTATTGATCATCGGAATTCAGAAGCAGATTCCAAGTTGTCCACACAAGATGAGACACCTAAAGATGCCAATAGTGTCCAACATTACATAAATTGCTTTAGAAGCTTGTGCGGTCCAAATATGGTATATGCTTCTTAAATTGCTTAAATTTCTTAGATTATATCCTTGTGGGACCACGATGTTTTTTGTTTGTGTGTGTGTTAATTATACTTGTTCATAATATTTTTATGCACTTAATCTTTCACATATATATGGTTTTATGGTGTTGTCGAATTGCGATTCTTGGCATTTGGGATTAGTCACCTTTATTACCTATTCTGTTAAGTGCCTATTTGGGCTTATGATCGACATTTATCTGAATAGATTCCATTTCTTGTTCTTGGTGGTATACCCCTACATACAGTTTTCTACTTATTTACAAAGACCGTATTCAGAACTGAGGTGGGCCATACCATCTGAAATGATGGCAAATCATGCTTAAAACATCTAAAAGCACTTGGTGGGGTCCACCGGAGTCTTGGAATGGCCTGAAATTTTGTGTGATCCCTTATCCAAGTGGTACATGCAATGGATGGGCTGGATGTCTAAATCACATCTCACTAGGCCTTATATCAATCTGGAAGGTTTCAATGGGCGGGCACCCACTCTCAACTGTTGTCTATGGTGTGGCCCACCTAAGTTATGGATTGGCCTGATTTTTAGGCCCATGGCTCACCATAGAAGGCTGCATCTGATTGATGGTATGGATGTCCATCACACATCACCGTGGGGCCCACAGAGGTTGACCTCATAGCACCATTTCCCTATATATTCTAAATGGCACACGGGGCTACCTATCACTGATTTGAACCATTCATTCATTCATATAACTAGGAGCAAACCACAATGCAAGAATCACACCGATCGGATAGGAGCAAGCCACAATGCAAGAATCACACCGATTGGATGGCCCTAACCCATTGAATGGGGCTAGTTTGTTACAACCTTCTGTAGTTTTCGAGCCATAAATCATAGGGTTAGAATCATCAAATCACAGTGATACCTTAGGATCATAAGAAATACAAAGTGGGATATATCTACTAGACTTTTCAAGATGATGATTGGACCTATTTTGTTTCTCCGGTCAATCTTGATTGTCCATTTTCATGCTATTGATCGGAAGCTTAGGATCATCTGATTGGCATGATTTTTGAACCATAGCTTATTAATGAATGAATGGTTTAGATCGACAATAGGTCACCCCGTGGCCGCTTCCTCACCCTTAATCTCTTCATTCCAGCCTTGTCCATTGTTAAATAAGCTTTAATTTCTCTTGAGGACTCATCTTGTTGTCCCCATTACCGCTTCCCAATGTTGCCATACCATCCGCCACCACATTATTTGCCCTGTACGTGTGGGAAATCCTGTAATTGAGTTATATACTTTCCGTTACAACTTTTGAATCTGACTCTATCACCACATTTGGTTCTCTTCAACGGTGATGGGGACATCACACGCACACGTGCAAGCACGCTGCCCCCTACGCACGTACGTACGAAGAAGGAGGGCCCCACCGTCGATCTGGCTCGATGACGACGTCTAGGGAGGGCCTCCTAGTTAGAAGACGGAGTTTTGATTCAAAGAGTGGGCCCGATAATCAAGTAAAGCCTATCATGAGATCTCATGATCGGGGCCCACTACTCAGATTGATTTCATATTTTAGGTTTTGCTTATTAATGTTATTTAGAACATCATGGATGCTTTAGATTTCTTTGATTAGTTTTTATTTTGGTTTACTTCATCGCCAAGTAATAGGTTGCGCACATGGCGCGAGTTTTGGGGTATACGGTTTTCCTTATAAATAGGCACCCCTTGTAGTTCTTTTGATTCATTGAAGATTAATAAAAATTTTGCGTTTTCCTACTCTTTGAGTTGTGAAGCCTAATTGGGTGCGAAGCCCTCCCTTCTTCGAAGGGCTAACTACTGTGGTGCGAAGCGACATCTATCCCGATTCACCCCCACCTTCTTCCCTCCATATTTCTCTTCTCCTACAAGCATTCCATCTGCAAATTCATCAATAGTTGCAGCCGTTTTTCTCTCTACCGTAGATTTCCAGAATCTGGCCCTGCAAGAGGGCTGAAAATTCGGCGCAGCACCATGCACAAACCGTGCATCGGATCGAGCTGAGATTTGTGGGTTTTGGAGTTCGTCCCTGGCCGATCAGGGCTAATGTGACCTTTTTTTGAATAGTGGGCCCCACATACGTGCAGCCGTGATTACACGCACGTACGTCTGGGCCATTGTTGCTGTCTGCACACGGGAACTGTCTTCTGGTTCAAGTTTTCTTCTTATTTTACCCTCTCATACCAGTTTTTCATAAACCTTAACCCTAGATTGCATTATCCTTATATTATTTGCCCCTTTTTCTTACCCTAGGGTTCCTTGAATTGAAATTGGTGAATCCCTTGGATTAGGGACTGATTGCTGCGCATGTGTGGATGATTACTGCTTATCTTTGAGCATCGTTTGGTTTATAATTTTAATAGATCCAACCCTAACATGTGTAGGCCTGGACCCGCACAGATTCCCCTTAATTAAATGGTTTGGACTTTCATGTGGGATATGGAATTTGTGTAATTGTTTTTGAACTAATGTGATCTTAAGCCTGAAATCTCGCACATTATATTTAAATTTCATGTCCTGCATCAGGTTGGTACTCTTTGACTGAATAAAATGCTATCTCAAACAAGGAATAGAAGACCATCTGTGTTGTTGAGAATTAGCACATTTAGTGAATGTGTTTTAACCCTATATCGATATCCATCATCAAGATTGATGCATGAAAACATCATTTTTGTGAACATTGTAATGGGGTATGTACCGATGTTTTCTTAGTTGCCACCATTTCAAGGTTTTGGTATTGCACTATGTATCACACCCTTGGGTACAAAAATATTCAGAAAATATTGCGTGTATCGTGTAATGTATCATAGTCTGAGGGAAACATTGAGGAATATTTAGGAAAATGGTGGAATTTTTCAGTGAAACTTCATGGGATGTTAAAAAACACATGATTACACATAGAAATCAACATGACAAAAAACTATGCATAACAGTTTTTCATTGTTTAGGGGACAACTGTCCGCTGTTGGCCATAAGTGATGCACTTATATCCAAAATGAGTAACTATTATTCAAATTGTCATGCAATAAAAAGCAGTATAACACAAGCAATACAGGCAGAAACTAAAAAGAAACCAAAAATATATCTTGGTCTCAGATCCACATGGAGCTAACTAGCCATGGGAGTTCTCGTATGTTTTGCGAAACACAGTATTTAGCTTCAAGGACAACTGTTTTCCTTTGTCGAAAGGGGGGTAAATGTAATCAATAAGACCATTCTTAATCAACTGCATTGCCCCTTGTGATGTAGCAAAGTGAAGGATTGAACTTTTTCTCTTTTTCTTTTTTATGGGTGAGGTTGAGGGTAAAAAGTATACATACCAATTGTACATTCACCACTTCCACTTGATTGCCACAAATAGAGAAGAAAATATACAATAAGGACAACTGAATTAATTTGCATCAGGGTTTTAGTTTATTCAACCAGTAACAGAACTCTCCTATAGAATTAAGGATTGAACTCTGGCTCCTGGGTGGCATGGTGGCGGGAAATATTGCAGATATCGTGGGAAATATCATTAATATCATGCAATTCATTGTAATTTTTGTATTCCAGGGTGGTAACGTATCCCATACCTAGTGATACGGAGATGTTGGCTGATATATCATCCGATAGCGTGGCTACATAGAACATTTGTTGCAACCTATTGAAACATATCCTTTATTCTCATCTATGTTTCACTGAATTTCCCACGGTGGCTGACATTACTGCATTTTTTTTTTTTTTTTTTTAGTGTAATGCACATGTCAGAGGCTCGTATTTTGCTTGAATTTGGCCGTTCTGATTATGATTGAAGGAGCCTGTGAATGAATCTTTCCTTGTTTTCTTGGATTACATGTTAAGTATGTCATTTTTTCTTTCTGACTAAGTGATTTTCATATTATTACATGCGCAAGTTATTTTTGACACATGGCCAGTGCTTATAATCATTGCTAGGAGTCAGATAGTGACTGGAGCTAGAATTCATGTTTCGTTTTGTTGACTTTGTCATTTTTACTTAGTTACATGTGGTAGGCTATCAAAGTATGGCTGCAATGTGGCAAGTTCTGATGTTGAATAAAGCTAGGATACAGTAATTTTTTGATATCCGTTTGTATTTTTATTTTACATGTCAACTATATCACGTTTCTGTTGGTTCAGAATTTACAGGTCATTTTGAAGCACCTGGATCTTTTGAGTACGCAAACCTTTGATAATTTTGTACAATTAATACTTTGGAATTTGACCTCTAGGCATTCTGTATATGCTACTTTTCAGGAAAAGGAGATGGACTTTCTTGAAGCCATGAAACTTGAAGTTGAGCGATTTCGTTTGAATCTTTCTGCTGCTGAAAGAGATAGAGCTTTGTTATCAATTGGTACTGATCCTGCAACTGTGGATCCAAACGGACTACTTGATGATGCCTACATGGGAAGATTATCCAAAGTTGTAAACATTCTTGCATTGCTGGGACAGGCTGCATTTGAAGATAAGATGACTGCTTCCATCGGTCTTGAGACTGTAGATGATGACGTTATAGATTTCTGGAACATTGCTAGAATTGGAGAAACCTGCTCTGGTTCCATTTGTGAAGTTCGTGTGGAAATGCAGCCACCTGCTCGAGTACCTTCTGGGGTCCCTTCTGTAGGAGATTCACCATTGCTTCTGGTTTGTTCCAGTTGCAAAAGAAAGGTATGCAAAGTTTGTTGCGCCGGAAAGGGAGCTATTCTGCTTGCAGACTATAATTCAAAGGAGGTGGCAGGCTTTAATGGCTTCTTGACCCAGAGTGGGGGATCTAGCCATGGTGGTCAAAGGGAGGGAATGTCTGTTGATGTAGATGGTGTTATCTGTAAATTGTGCTGCAATGAAGTTATTCTTGATGCACTGTTTGTCGACTACATCAGGGTCTTGAGCAGCACACGAAGAAGAGCCCGTGCAGACAATGCAGCATATAAGGCTTTGGATCAGGTGATAGGATTTGCCTCGAGTAATTTTATTTCTGAAGTAGGCAGAAAGACTCAGCAAGGTGTTGAAGCCATCAAGAACTGGTTTGATAAATTACTTAATGGAATGGAATCACTTGCTGATTTTCCACATGCGAGCCTACTGCATTCGGTAAAGCTTGGAGTTTGATTTTTTCTTCTTTTCTTTTGTTGATGTATTGGATTAGTAGACAAGCTGTATATTTATGACATTTCCCTTTTACTGTATATGCATGTCTTCTGAATTTCTTGTGTTTTTATGATATAGATGTGTGCCTGGCTTTAGTGAATATTGGTCATATTCACTATTATCATTCAATGAATTAGGAGATGTTCTCTTGAAGTAAACTCGCCCACTTTGCATGAATAGCACTTAACCCTTTGTTTAAACTTAAATATTTTAAAACTGCATGATTGAGAAATAGACAAATGCATTATTGGAAAATAGACAAACTCATGATGGTCAAATACGGGGTCACCTTGGTGCTTGCACCAAAATGTAGAATTCTATATCAAAACAGTAAATATTTCTTATTTCCACTGTTCCATTTCTCATTAAATGGGGAATGAGCCTCCTTTTGTGAAACGGCAACACCATATTCACTTGTGCATTGCGCCCCCCCCCCCCCCCCCCCAAAAAAAAAAAAAAAAATAAATAAATATAAGTTCTGTCAGGGAACATCGTGCTTTGTTGGGTAATCGTGCCCTTGACCATCTTGAAACTTTTGTCCACAACAGGTGCTGTAGTGAAATTTCTGGGTTACATCAACTTTGAATTGACGCTATGATGTAGAATGATGCAGATCCAGCTATGTGACTGACATCTAATATAAACTCAAAGTTGTATAAAAGAAAATCACCAAGCTAAATGTGATGTACATGCAAACAACATGAGGCCCAAGAGATGACGGGTATGATCTAAGGCCAAATCACAGTCATCAGCCATTCGATCAAACAAAACGCTGGAAGAATAGGGCCCAAGGAAGATAAAGATCTTCCAATTAGCATAGGAACAATCCGGGCTCAATAAGTGAAATTTGGAATCCACACATGAGTTGGGTCCAATAATAATGGGAAGGAATGAGGTGGCCCTTAGGATTAGGTAAAAAAAATAAATTTCAAAAGAGGACAATGAAAGATAAATCTTTCCTTTTTGGATTTGAAGGTTCAAAGGAATCTACCACCTACAAACATCAAGCATGAAGTGAAAGAGGAAGGATCTTAGGGACGAAGGATCAAGTAGCTTCACACCCTCTAGGCTTCTATCCAAAGATCTAGCCTTCACAACAATGAAGGAAGATGAAAGGAAGAAAGGAACTCTATGAGGCCTTAGAAATTTCTCCAAATTCACAATTAGGGCTGGATGTCCCCTCTTGCTTTATTTTATAGCAAAATTTGGTTGAAATGACAATTTTACCCTTTAAGTAACAAAATCAAAAATACCCATTATATCCTAAAAAGTAAAAGTCTAATCTACCCTCCCAAAAGTCCAATCACAAATTAAAATGTCCACATCATCAAGTAACATAAAAGAACTAACTGACAAAATGGTCCAACATAATCCAACCATCGGATGGCCCCATGATGGGACACAAGACAATCCAATGGATGGACAATCATGTAGACCATGATCAATGGTGAGATGATCTCCAAATATGATCCATGCCATCCATGCTATTTTGATGCTCATCGATGACCATTGGCGATCACCACTAGTTGCCTAGCCAAAGTGAAAGTGCCGATGTAGCCTGTTGACACCTATGTCTCTGATATGTATGGAGTGGTGGTGTGATGTCCACATCACGCTACTATCCTACAAAAAATTCATATAAATCTGCAGTGAAATGTAGAAAGTTCATAGAACCTGGTACTCCTGTGGTGGAAGTCAAAATAGGCAATTCTAGATTTCGAAGGTGAAAATGGAAGAAACTGGCCACTCAAAAAATTTGGAAGAAATTTGAGAGTTTCGGAATTCTTCCACTTCACCCTTTAGGCCATGTTTGGATACTAGGGATTCCATGCCAAACAATGGAAAAGGAAAAGGGTTTTCCTTTGATGTGATATATTTTTTTTTGTTTGCATAGCAAAGTGAAGGATGGATTCCACAAAGCAGTCATTATGCTTTTCCATAATTTGGATCATTGGCACAAGAAACTCAGTGATTTTTGTGAGAAGAATATAATATTTCCACTTGCTATCCAAACAAAAACTGTAAAATTGGAATCCATGTTTCAATACTGCTTGTGGAAATCACCATTAGATAATTTTTTTCCTTTCTTTTTCTTGGAATCCATGTATCCAAACATGCCCTTAAGATCGCATTGTAAGTGTGGGAAAAATATAAAATAACTGACAAGAAAAAGACGTAATTCTAAAACAGTATAACTTTCGAGTTGTCGACTTTTGAACTCCCTTGGATGTCGTAACGTATCTCTGAAACACAACACTATCAATAGAGAATGTGTGCATAAGTATAGCTTTTTGTTACGTAAACTTCCATAATTTTGCGCAAGATGTTGCATATAAGCTTAGTGTTTAAGATTTCGTTTCTGTTATTTTCTATGAGTAACAATTTTACTCTCTTTTATTAAAAAAATTAATACAAAATAATTTTACTTTCTGATTTATTTTGTGGTGCTATACAGCAACAATTTGGAGATGAATCAGCTCAACAGATAGATTTGGCTATTTTATATTGATTTCTAACCGCATCACATGTTTTGCAGGTCGAAACAGCAGCTGGTTCTGCACCATTTTTGTCATTGCTCTCTCCATTCAACACTGGATCACAAAATTCTTACTGGAGAGCTCCCCCTAGGGTTTCTTCGGTTGAGTTTGCTATTGTTCTTGGCAGTCTCGCTGATGTCTCTGGCATTATCTTACTTGTTAGTCCATGCGGCTATTCATCATCTGATTGTCCCATTGTGAGCATCTTACCTTACTTCCATGCAGTATCCATTTTGTTGTTGAAATATATTCTTGCAAATATGGACCCTATCTCAGTTCACTTGCTGCAAATGCAGGGATGAGGAAGGTTTCCTTGCTTTATCTTCTTCTTCTTTTTTTCTTTCCCTTTTTTTTTTCCCTCCTTTACTACAACCATTTACTGTATGGGTGTAACTCCCTGGTAGCGTAAGCTACAGGGTATGTAGCGTTAGCAACAGTGCATGTAGCGTAGATAGTGTAAGCTACCTAAAATCTCATTTTTTAAAGTGTTTTTTTTTTTTTAAATGTTAGTTTAACACCTATTTTAAAATGGTGATGACTTATACCTATGACACGTGGCACTACATTAAACTAATTCGGACCATCCAAATTGTGGTCCATATCGTGGATAGAGCACTTAGATCAATCCGGACCATCCAAATTATGGTCTATATTAGTGTTTCAAATAGCGCCCGTAGTGTAGCGGTAGCATACGCAACGTAGCGTAGCATGGCTGTAGCGCTACGTGGCGTCCTATATAGCGTAAATCCCCTATAGCGTACACTACAAGGATCGTAGCGTATGCTACAACTACGTAGCGTGTAGCGTACATAGCGTAAGTTACAATGTATTTTTTTTACTATTTTTTTAAAATTACTTTTTCATGTTTTCTTTGTATCTAATGTTGATGAATATGACACTTGTATTGTACTGATACTTTTAACCTATGTGATTTTTATTTCTTTTCATAATTGTGACTTATGGTTTCAATTATACATTATTAATTAAAGTGGTTTGCTTAGAAAATTGTTGATGTGATAATTATTTAATTTGGCTTATATATGTGGATTGGCTTTTGATAAATGATAATTAATAAATCATTTGAACATGCTTATAATTGATAAAATGAATCATCTTTTAGACATTTTTATATTTTTCTTTTCCTTTTTTCCAATATTTATTTTATTTGTCCTATTTTTAAATTTAAAAATAGAAGTATCATGTAGCTTACGCTACATGCTATAGAGGGCTGAGCGCTATGCATCACGCTACCGCTATTTAAAACACTGGTCTATATCATGAATTTGTGATGTTTCAATAAATGAAAAAAAGAGGTCACACTTAGAGATGTCTAAAGGCAGAGAGAGAGAGAGAGAGAGAGGAGAGAGAGAGAGAAGAGAGAGAGAGAAGAGAGAGAGAGATAGAGAGAGAGAGAGAGAGGAGAGAGAGAGAGAGGAGAGAGAGAGAGAGAGAGAGAGAGAGAGAGAGAGAGAGAGAGAGAGAGAGAGAGAGATTTTGCATGGAAATAGGTGGTTGATGATCCAGATTCGTAGTTAAGAACTCATAGAAATTATGCATTTTGTAAAATTTATCATATTTTCTATTATTTTAATTAAAAATATTAAGGATTGTGTAGCTTATGCTACATGTTATAGGGGGCCAAATGCCACGCTATACGCTACACGCTATTTAAAACCCCGACGTAGACTTACGAAAATACCCTTGTAAAAATGACACTACTATTTCTTAACACAATGGGTATTGGATTTTGTGTATCGGTATTCTAGGTTGTGTTTCCCTTACACACATAATAATGATAATAAATAACAGGTGTTGAACTGTGTTATACTCGATATGTATGTGGGTAACATTTCTTCTAGGATTATCTGTTGTGCCAATTCAATGGAAACCTACTCTTTTCAATTGCTAACCTTAAAAAACATTTCAGCTATTCATCTTTGAGCAGTTTGTTCTTGTTTCACTTGTCTCACTTTTGGTGATAATGTTTGATAGATAACAAATTACATTGCTCTTTCTTTTCTTGACTGGACACTTACATTAGCTTTATCTTATATTTGGACATGGTATGCAGTATGCACTCGTAATTGGTTTTTATTACATGTCCTTGGCTTACAACCCTACGCTTCTATCTTCCACATGTATTCATATCCAACTGATACAAATGAATCCAAAATCTTTTCTTTTAGGTGAATTTTGTTGCTTGAGTTTTCTGAAAATTTACTTGTTTTATTTTATTTTTTATTTTTTGAACAATGATGATATATTAAAAAAAAAAAGGCTGAAGCCAAAGCATACAAATATACAAATACACAAAAGTACAACACCATCCCAGCAAAAGTCCCCTCAAACGCAAGAAGAGAAGATTGCAAAATCTAAGCTTCCACCCAATCCTTCAAATTTAAGAGTTGCCCTATTGAAGACTTGCACCGGGCCTCTCATTTTGTTGTTGAAGCAGCGCTGATTTTTTTTCCCACCATAAAGCCCAAAGGGTCGCTAGCAAACTTAATTGCCACACCCTTTTCCTTTCTTTTCCTGTCCCCCTACCATGCCATGCAATGAGAAATTCCTCCATTGTCTTCAGGAACACCCATAGAACCCCGACGAATTGGAGAAGAAGACCCCATACCTCCCTAGTAAATACACAATGAATGAGTAAGTGATCCACCGATTCTACATCTTTAAAGCACATCACGCAAACATTTGGGAGATACATGTTCCGCTTACAAAGATTGTCTATCGTTATGACTTTGTTCCTGCATACTAGCCAACCGAAAGTTGCTACCTTAAAAGGGGCACCGTATTGCCAAAGGGAAGTTGCTGCCGACACCTCAGAATTTTCGACCGACGCACTCATGAACCGATAGAATGATCTAACTGAGAAAGATCCTGTCTTGGACTTGAGACATTTCAAGGAATCCACTTCGGAGAGCATATGATAAAACTTTGATAACCACTCAAGCAATAGCACCAACTCTTTAAATTCCCCATCCAAAAGATTTCTTTTAAAAATTGGCATCCATATGACTTCCTCCCCTCTTATTGAAAAAAAATTACTCACCATCTCCCCCTCCTTAGCTATCCTTGCTAAATATGGAAATCTCTCACTCAACCTTACATCTCTCACCCACCTATCTTCCCAAAAACTAATTCTCTTACCATCCCCCAAATGAAATCCTATTGCCTCCCACACTCTCTTTCAATGACGCCACCAATTTCCACAAGTAAGAACATCGATACAAGGATGAAGCCTTCGTCCACCACCCCCCTTCCTCGACCTCGTATTTTTTCGCTATTACCTCCCTCCACCTAGCCTCACCCTCCAACCCAAACCTCCATACCCATTTCCGCAATAGAGCTAGGTTCATCTCTTCCAACTTTAAGATCTTCTCTCCTCCTTGAACTGTTGGTTTACAAACATCTTCCCATTTCATTAGATGGAACTTGTGCTTCTCCCCTGATCATTCTCATTAAAAAAATCCTTTCTTCGTCTCTCCAATGCCTTGAGAATGGATTTTGGGCACTTGAAAAGAGACATAAAATAGACTAGAATATATGATTTAATCATTACCATCCCCCATCCATAGATAAGAACCTCGACTGCTATTTTGAGATCTTTCTTTCACACCTTCCGATAACTCCGTCCCACATGTGCTTCGCCGGTCTCCCTATACATAATGGTAGCCCCAAGTACGTTGTTGGAAAAGAAACTTCCCTACACCCGAACACTTCCGCAAAAGCCCACACCTTTTGTTTGGGAATGCCTATCACTAAGATCTCACTTTTAGAAATATTGACTTTCAAACCGGAAACCACCTCAAAGCTTACTACAATCGAACATAGATTTTCTACAAAATAGTCCTCCGCCTTCCACAATAAGAGTGTGTCATCCACATACTGTATGAGAAATTTGAAAATTTGTATTATCCACCCCAATGCCTTTTACCGATCCCACCTGCACCCCTCTATCTAACATTTTACTAAGGGCCTCCATAATTGTGACGAAAAGGAATGGGGATAAAGGTTTGCCTTGATGCAGTCCACAGGAAGCCGCAAAAAGAGAGTAGAAAAAGAGAAGAAAATATGCTTGTTCATTAAGAAAAGAAGAAAAAGAGAGTAGAAAGAGAGGAAGAATAAAAGGACAGGAGTGCAAAAGAATTGGTGAAGCCCCTCCTTTCTCATTTTATTATATTAGGGCTTATAAAAGATAAGTAAAATTATATATATACCCTCATTCCTTATGTAATCTCATGACCGTGCCTATGCTAACTTAATCCACAATAAAAATTAAAAAACACATGGGCTATTAAATGGATCACTCCAAATCATCTTACCATCATCCACCAAGAAGGTGGGTCACCCACAATCATGACCATATCACGGTCTATCAAAACTTCTTATACGAACATTTTCATCCTCTTGAAATTTTACATACAAAACAAAATGCAAGCAAACCCACAAATTTTCTCTTTTGGAGGTTTACGTTTCGGAGTACCTGTCGTAGTGTTGTACTTCCCAGTTGCCACTACTGAGCATGCAGTCCTAAGACATGACCTGGGTTTGAGCTCCCCGAGCACAGTTTCTGAGTTCTAGTGAGGCAGTGGCCCCAGAATTCAACAAAAAAAAGAGTCTTATTTTTGGAAGCCAAATCATTTGTAATGAGCGTAAATTGATGCTGTGGTGATAAATGCCAAGACAATGTTTTTTTGGAATGACTGAGTTTGCATGCTAGCAAGTTAAGTTTTGGATCTTCTTGAACGTTTACTTATAAAACTGAAGTCTTCTAGAACTCTATAGATTTCCCTCTGCTTACCCCTTTGACAATCCATATTTCGTTTGGAGTTTGTATCTGTGTTGAACTGACATGACTACATGGGCACGTTGTCAATCATTATATCTCATGTTTTCGTTTCCTAGGGAGAGTAGATGGGACTCAGGATCCATTTGAGAGATTGGAATTATGATGTTAATGGGTCAGAAGGTGTATATGCACATACCTTTTCCAGAACAAGATAGGTTCCATAATCCTCCCTGCACTTGTTGTTTTGTTGGTACATTTGATTTCAGAAGCATGGAAATCATGTAGTCTTCTTTATTCAAAGATGACAAACTGTATTTAAATCTGATTTTCCTCATTGATACGGGTTCTCTTTTTGAGCTGTGTCAGTTGTGATATCAAGTTGTATCGTGCAATCTGTAATCATGGGATTGTTGCTCTAATTGGTTTCCCTTCTTTTAAATAAAAGTCGATATATCTCTGCATTCCATTTTATTCATGTTCTTTTTATTTTTCACCTCAGTTGGGTGTACCCAAATATTTCATCTGGGTGCCAATTGTCACAGCTTACTCATTGACAGACTGGTTACTGTTCTTCTCCACTCCACTTTCTGTTTTTCTTTCTTAATCTCACTCCACCTGTTTTGCTATTCTTTGATGATTGCATGCTTTTGCTAGTACAGGTGCAAGTGTGGGCCAGCAACAGGATCAGTAAGGAAGAGCGTACTTGCATAGGGAAATGGGATGTCCAATCCCTAGTTGCATCTTGCCCTGAACTTTGTGGACCAGAAAAGTCTGGTAGAGATAAAGATGTCCCGAGGCATGTGAAATTTCCCTTCCGGAATCCTGTCCAATGTCGGATCATATGGATAACATTAAGTCTACGGCGTCCTGGTTCAAGTTCTGTTAGCTTAGAGAAACAGTATAATCTTCTTTCTCTAGATGAGAATCCCTTCTCTGAACTTGGCCGTCGTGCTTCTTTCGGAGGGGCAGTTGAAAGTGAACCTTGCATTCATGCCAAAAGGCTTCTAGTTTATGGAATGCCTTGGAGAAAAGATTTTGGACCTGATACATCAATTCAAGGCTCTGACAAGATCAGTATGAGAGCATGGTTGGAGAGAGCTCCACAATTAAATCGATTCAAAGTACGCCTCTGATTCTTCTGACAATATGCTTTCATAATCTATTAGTTGTTTCAAAATTGTGAATCCTTCTCTTATCCTTGTTTCAGGTTCCAATTGAGGTTGAAAGGTTAATGGACAGTGACCGTGTCTTGGAACAGTATTTATCACCTGCTTCACCTGGGCTAGCCGGATTTCGTCTGGATGCTTTTAGTGTGATAAAACCTCGAATTACTCATTCGCTGCCTTCTTTGGATTCCAGTATCTGGGATGCTTCTTTGACATGTATAGAAGATAGAAACATCTTGCCTGCAGTTCTATTTATTCAAGTATCTGCACTCCAGGTACTAGAGTCAAAGCTAATTTCTTAACATTGATGATTATGTTAATATTGTGTGCAATCCTACATTGCTAAGTAGTCAGCCCTGGTTTCTAAAACTAGTGTTGTTAGTGAAGTGACTTGAAGTCTGTTTGTCAACAAGATTAATGTGCCTTATATTTGTCACTTAACATGGCCATGAAATATTGCGCTGTATGGTTTACATAATTTCGTAATCAGCTACAGCCTGGGATAGCATGTACATCACAGGATTGAATGTACAACCAACTAAATATACTTGATCTACTGGCAACATCAATTTGCTGTTATATTTGTAGTTTTTAGCCGAAGACTTTTTTATGAGACTGGTAATGATGATTCCTTCTTCCTGCCTCAATTACGCTTGTTTTGTATAAAACTTCAATTCCAGATGGATGATAATAAATGGTTTCTGCATTTCTGATGAACAAGTGCGTGAAGGTTCTGTCAGATTCGTATGGCAGTCATAGATGCTTTTGTTCATGTCTTTTGTTTACGTTCTTGCTCATTTCATTGAGGGGGAATGGAAACTGATAACTATTATCCTGTACACTACTTGTAGTATGGAACAAGTTGCCACAAGAACAACATTTAAGCTCGAGTGTCCACCCAGTGGTGGCTTCCATGCAGTAAATCTGCCTTATCCTTTTCTGTTTACCGTCGATGACTTGCAACTCACCCTCCTCAGATAATCTCATTGGACTTGCTTGAACTGTTTACGTACTAAAAACCAGGATATCATTCTTCGCTCTAACTCGCAAGTTTTTGTTGCATGTCTTTTCGATGCCATTAAGGTACAGAGGCTCTACCACTCTAGAGTCTGTTGTAAGAAAACATATATAGCAGAACCCTGACAATATTTCTAAAGCAACTTTAGTATGAATAATTATGGAGGCAAGGCTTTAGTGATGGCCAGGAGAGCCCTCATAATGACATGTTTGATAATCTTGATGCTTTGATTAAAAAACGATAGGCAAATTGATGAGGATGTTTCCAGTAGGGCTGGAGCTGGATGGATGGGGTAGAAATGTTTCCTGAGAGTGCTTTGTGATCGCCACATGCCAATGATAAGAAACTTTGTGACTAGTTGCGCTGTAGGAGTAGCTTGTTGGGAATTTCGATAATAACGTGGTGGATGAGTCTTGTAGAGATGTTAATGTTGAGGTGCTGCGTGTGTGGAAGGACTAGCAACTATATAGTTGAGAATGTGGGCATCTTGAGCAGCTTTAGAGTAGGCCTGATGTAGATAAAATGATGGAGAGAGAATTGAAATGGTTCAGTCATGCGCTACAAACGTTGGAGGTGGCCCTAGTAAGGTGGGTAGTCTCTAATTGGGGTAGAAGGGCTGCCGAGGGGGTGACTAGGCTCGAGGTGGTGAAAACGAATATGAAAGCTACAGGGTTGGGGCCTTAGGAATGATTGACAAAACATTATTCATAAAGTTGATCGCAAAGGTCGAAGTTTGGTGGGCTATCAGTTCCAAGTTTGGGCTGCAATGGATGATTCCAAGTTTGATTGAGGTGTAATGCACAAGCTGATGGAACAGTGGGGTCACATGGGGAGACAAATTTGGAAAGCATCAGCAAAAGCTGCCCTTTGGTGCATTTGGTTGGAAAGGAAGAGATGGATTTTTCCAAGGCAAATCTAGTTCTTTGGGGTCATAATCAGAAGAATTTTCAGTTTAGCTTTTTGTTAGACTTCAGCGGTGGATAGGGATTGCTGTATCATTAGGCAATCCTGTCATCAAACTGTGAAGCTGTGTTGGCTAGTGATGAGGGGGCCCAGAACAAATCTCAGTGCCCTCCCCCCCTCAGGTTCGTTCAAGTTGAACCTTGATGGAAGCTCCATTGGTAACCCTGAGTTCAGCGGGGACTGGTGGGATGCTATCTGATTGGAAGGGGCTGACCTTGCAAAAAATTTCTGGTCTGGCAGGTATTTATTACTCAAAAGTGCCTGAAGTAGCTGCTGTCTTGTAGGGGATGAGGATTGCAGCGTCGGACAATCTTCCCCCAAAATTGTTGAAGAGAATTCAAAGCTGGTTATTAATTGGTTGAGGTCCTATAGACAAAATAGTATGCCTTGGAGGTATGCGAAGGAGCTACGGGAGATCGTTGATAATGTGGAGTCTCTATCAGTCCAGTGTTCCCATGTGCTAAGAATCGCTAATGATCTAGTGGATGGCTTGGCAAAAGCTGGGGTCAGGGCTGCGGTGCTCTCTATTGAGGAATTTGACGTAGGAATATAGTCCATTCTTCCTCCTATAGGGCTGGAATGGTTTGTATTTTTCATTTGAACTATGTTGTTGTATAGTTCAGTGGGTGGTTTTTGGGCGTTTTTTCTCCTTTTACAATAAATTGATCTATTCATCGAAAAAAAAGAAGTTGATCCCAGATAGCTTGGACATGACAATAGTAGTGCTAGAAATGATGATGCTGTGCAAGGTATTCTGTATAAGTAGCAGTCACTACCATTACCAATACGGGAGCATAACGACTGTTACGACCCCCGTAACGGTTGATTTTTTTTTTTTTTCCCCAAAAAATTCTGAAAAAATATCTACAAAATTCAGAATATTGTAAATATTCTAAATATGTATTCATTTTTTTGAACATGTTTATTGTAGTGTAATTGTCCACTCTTTGGTGAGATTGTTGTATCGGATTGTGTGGTGAATTTATGAACATGGTTATATGTTTCTAACATTTACATATCACAATCAAGCATTGGAATCAATGTTGTCATATCACATATGCAATCGTGTGCGATCGCATATGCCTGTGCGCATATGCCATCGTACAATCGCATATATATATATTTCGAAAAATTTAAAAAAACGAAGAAGGGGAAAATAAGAAAAAAATGAAAAAAATATAAGAAAGTAGGGTGAACTTTCCTAAGTTAATAGATAAATAATTTTATATGTTTAAAATACACTTGAGTAAAATAAAACCAATTAAACAATGAATTAAACGTTAAGTCATCAACATTCGACAATATGGTTAACAAATATCAATCAATAGTCAATAGTCAACACAATTAGTAAGTAAGCAAATTGAAGAAGCTATTTATTTATTATTGATCTATTATAACAGAATAATACTAAATGGTAAATGCTACTATATACATTGATCTATTTGCCATTGTGTCATTTGATCACCACCACCATCGTCATCATCACCGTTATCATCTGAGTCATCTTCTTCTTCCACATACACTTCTTCTTCTTCTGTTTCTTCATCATCTGTATGTACTAATATTTCATCAACATCCAATGGTGGATCTTCATCATCTCCTTCTCCTATCTCCTCAATTTTTTCCACGGGTTAACTGCTACTATTTGCCCCCCTAACTTTTGCCTTCGTGTGGAAGTAAAAGTACATTCTCCAGGTGGTGATTTGTATGCGTTATCTTCAACTTGTGCTCATGTCAGGTCTTCTCTAGCAAATACCGGGTTATCTGTCTCTACGAGCCACTTGTTATCTCCATCCAACTCATCTAAGCAGATAGGGTCAAAGAAACCAGGCTTTTCTTTGCTATTCTAGAATTGTTGTCACAATGTAAAACACCAATCAACCACCCGATTATACTTCTCTAAAAGAATGCCTACCCTTATTTGGGCTGATGACAGTATTTGCAGCTTAAGATGGAAAAGTGCCTAGAGTAAACTTACCAATCATGTTGTTTACAATCATGTTTTAGCTTCTTTGATTGGTTAATCATCCATCATATAAGCATACGATTCACTCAAAAAGGATTTGTGTAACGCCCTGAAAATCGGGGGTCGAGCATAACTCAACTCCCGAGTTCCAAAACATCACTTATGCAACATAAATGAATATGATTGAATGTTGACTGTGTTAGTGCAATAAACATGAATGAGATTAATCCAAAACAGTAATTCATACTCCAGTTCAATTGTATAAAGGCAAGCGGAAGACTGAAATTGTATTTATCAGGTATGTAAAGAAACAAAACCATCTCGATTTCCAGAGTATGAACACTAACTGAGTAACCATATACATGTATTGTTTCTGAATCAAAAGGTCAAAATACAACTAGAAAAGTAGCCCTGCAATCCCCGCGATCCAGTCAACCTAGGCGAAGCCGTTTGAGTACTGCATAAACAAGAACTCGTCCTGGTCCTCGTCAAAATCTGGCTCAGCTTCCTGAACCGACGCGTCCTCTAAACCTGCGACAGAGTCTGGTTGGTGTGTATACAACACCGTCCCGTAACATGGGAGTGAGTAGCTAACTCAGTGGAACACTAAAGCATAGGTTAACATGTTATCAATTCAGTCAAGCAGTAATGATAAAACAATGCAATCAACAAATCCTAAGTACTCTTATTAATGCAAGTATGAAATGACATGATGTATGCCCTTGCCAAACCACCCTCAGCGACACCATCTCACGCTCGCGCATGCATTCATTCCTCAGTGCCCCACATCTACTTGGCACATGCAATGCTATGATGAGCATGATTCCGAGTTATTATTAGTCCATTTCAAATAGTAGGATTGGGAAACTAAGGTACCTTCCTTGTATCATTCCCAAACATGATCCATTCTAGGGTCGTCAATCCTAGATAATCTCATACGATAGTGTGGTTCTAGGTCCCTGCAAAGGCTGCTAAGGCTGTTACACGAAATCGTTGCACCACTCCCCCATCACCCTTTTAACGATTCATCACTATACTGATACAGGCCTAGTTCATACTTTGTCTACTACGGCAAAACTCATCGCCTCACCATAGATCTAGAGTATGCTCGCGGTCACTACAAAGGGCTGCTAGGGCTGTTGCTCGCATTCGTTGCTCCACTCCCCCATCACCTTATCAATGTAGGCCGACAGCTCGAATATAGTGTCCCATACCACCATAATCGGCTCACGAGTTTGGTTGCGTAATGGTCACTACGGGGAGGCACGCTGCCCCAGCGTAAGCCGACAGCTCGACCACGGTGTCCCATACCACTATGCCCGGCTCATGCGTCTTAGCGGATCGAGGTACCATGGTTAACGGGATTTCATTGGTAAGTTCGGTACCCTAGGTTCAAACAGAGGCGACCAAACATGGTGAACATACATAAGACAGATCGGGTTACTTGACGAGCTCGGCTAGCTCGAGCGCACGATCAATCAAACGACATGAAGCGCAAGCGCTTCGCGTGGCCTAACCACTGCCGCCAACCGATGCACGACTCGGGTTCGCCTAACACATCCTACGTGGTGAAACAATCTCAACCACGAATTCCCTTCCATTACCGACTGCCTGGACTAACTCATAGCCCCAATCCCAAGCAATTGAATCATGTAATCATATAAGACATCACACTATAATAGATTCCATAATATAAGAGTTTCAAGCACCTAAGCATGTTATGAAACAGAAATATAAAGTCAAGCATATTACCATACAAACATGATTTCATAACACACTCAATGCATAATTAAACCGAATTTACGAGGAAGCATACATGTAGGAAATTATTCACACCATTAAAGTGATCGAGATTTGTATCTCGATCCACATACAAGTGTGCTAGATGCTCACTAGCACATTCAACCATCTTTACAAACACATATTACATACATCATATTACATGATGTATGACACATCGTACATGTGTTAGACCAAATCCTTCCACTAGAGGGCTGCCTCGCCTACCGTGTACATGTACCCATGATGGATGATCATGGCATGCATGGACACAAGTTCCATGTACATTGGAACATTTTCACAAACACTTAGGCTACACACTTTACCACATATTCATGGATTTTGCCGTGGAGTGATTTAGGGCAAGTCTTTTCGCTAAGGAGTTGTTACACATGTACTAAGCATATATTTACGACAATTAAACATGTTAAGCACAATTTCAAATTCCAAACATTTCAAACATTTCAACATATGCATAGATTAGGGCAAATCCTATATAGTTCATGTAATCCCGTATAACGAAACAGACGATACTTTCTACATGTGTAATGGCATCCTTGTCATGAATAAATCATTCGCTGACATTGAAAGCCTTGAAAACTATAACCTATACACCTAAAGTCCTCACCTTTAAGCCGTTGGAGCGTAAGGAACCCGCTAGATTTGTCTAGCTTCCGTGTATCGCAACTAGGCAACCTAGGGAAGGAAATAGGTTAGCTATTTCATCACTTGGAACTCTCCCAACCTTAGATTAGTTTAGGGTTAGGGTTTTCTTACCTATAAGTGACGTCGGGAACGCCGGAAAAGCGCCTAGAATAGGGCGGTGTGACTTGTAGAATGGCAGGGAAAAAGGGCAGGGAAGATCTCCCACTTCTCTCTCACTTTCTCTCTCTTTTCTCTCTCTCCTTGCTAGGGTTTTCTCCCAAATTCGTATGGGCTGAATAGGGGAGGGTTTAAGGTCCTTATATAGGTTAGAACATAACCGAAATAGACCTTAAGTCAAGGTATACTTAGGTTATATCCAAAACGGGCCAGTTCCGTCTAAAAAGGGTACTTCTGGCGGTCCCTTTTCCGCGTGTTGTCGGACTTAAGCTCACAATCACCGGATATACGATCCCCTGAGTTTTCATTCCAGTCGGAAACCCAGATCGCAAACGGCGGACCAGTTTCAGTTCAACGGTCGGTGGACCTCGATCAACACTTCTGAGTACATGGATATGTCTGGGGAAATATTCCTGATCCGAGGGTGTAATATGACCTGATTCTGACGGTCTGGTTGTCCTATACTAACCCGCAAGCGAAAACATGCCAGATTTCTTTATTTTGTATTTAAATTATAATTAATTTCACATTTCTCACACTCCCCGCTCCGGGCTCATGCAAATAGCCCCAGAACACTTTCTGGATTTGATTTTCGAGATGGTTGTCAAGCCCAGCAAGGCGGTCCTAATTCCTTAACTTTGTATTATTCGGACTTCCGATGTGCAGTCTAGATCTGATACGGAGTTTCAAGGTGCTCCCGAGAGCAACCGGGTAATGGGTTTGATCCTAGCTTTCAGGATAACCTAGTGTCAATGATTCTACAAGTTTTGGGTCTTGCAGATCGTATTGAACGTGATCTGTGCGGATTTCGTAGTTAATCTAGTTTAACACTTGGTTAACTTTGCCTAATTTCTAAAGAATTTGATCCCAAGTGATTTCTGGTCGAGGTGGTACTCGGGTCTTCGTACGGAAAATTCCGAGTCGTTACAATTTGAGTGAATGCAAGCTTGGTAATTGACTCGATCATTGTTGTTTAGCCCCTTGAGCTTCAAATATCACCGAACAGCTCGTTTGTAATGTGAAACGTAACATCAATTTCAAGTAATGTGTATTTCTGGTAGTTTTTGCGTGTTGGGATAGAATGTTTATTTGGTTAGCATGAGAAGTAACACCTTCCTATGCATAATGATCTTTTTAATCTCCCATGTGTATATTAGCCCGGCCCATCTACACAGCAGCTCACTTGCCAACCAGGCACGTGTATGCAAGATCTGGGTTGTCCTTGTGGATGCCCTTGGCCCAAAAATCAGAACTGTCCACTCATCATGTGGGCCACGTTTTAGGAAACAAATGTTGGCTAATGAACTGCTAGCTGTCCATTTGTTTTGATATACACCGTGACCCACCTGATGAGGGGATCACTGGTTTTGGGCCAAGTTATCTACATGTAGGTGGGGCCATGATTTAAGTAGCAGTTTCCTTGTGTGACATGCCGTTGGATTGGAACCAGAACAACTCGCCCCACATTGGTCGGTTTCGGTCCCATTTCAATTTGGTGACTCATTTTATTTTGGACTGAAATCTGACTTGGATGATAGTGAGTCATATCAGATGATTTTTTAAAAACCACATCTGGGACCCACCTGATGGGGGTTATCATAGGCATCAGAATGGTACGTGTTGGATTGCAAATGGGCTGTGGTTACACACTCG
Source organism: Magnolia officinalis (assembly GCA_021015155.1). NCBI lineage: Eukaryota > Viridiplantae > Streptophyta > Magnoliopsida > Magnoliales > Magnoliaceae > Magnolia > Magnolia officinalis. Next base: position 85,957,690 of record JAJHSJ010000007.1, read on the forward strand.
CGCATGTAGGATTACACAACCTCCCTTCTTCCAAGGGGCCATTTGTAGGAGAGTAGTAGTTTGGGCTATGATAAACAATTCCTAACAAATCTGTCAACAAAATGCCTAAAAGATTATTCAAAAGCAACCAGTATTTCTTATGGCTCTTTTCCTATTCATTTGCTTGTGTGCTTGTTCTTCCACATCACAGAGAGATTTAGCTACTTCTGGGCATTTTCATTTCTCAATCACTTGTGCTTAAGAATTCGAAGTACAAAGGACCTATGTTTACCGTTTTTAACATAATATCCAGTTACACAATTATTTTGATGACATCTTATTGATGAAACTCTGGTGTTTAATTCATTACAGGAATCCAACAACGTGGTAACAGTTGGGGAGTATCGGTTGCCGGAAGTGCGAGCAGGAACACCTCTCTACTTTGATTTTCCGAGACCGATTCAGGCCCGTCGTGTCAGTTTCAAACTGCTTGGAGATTTGACTGCCTTTGCAGATGATCCAACGGAGCAGGATGACTCGGATTTCAGAACCGTCCACCTGGCAATGGGGCTGTCTCTGTCCAATAAAATCAAGTTGTATTACTATGCCGATCCCTATGAGCTTGGGAAATGGGCCAGCCTCTCCGCAGTGTGATATTTGTTGTTTGTATTGTATGCATGGAATGAACAAATGAAGGAAAGGGGTTTGCGCTTGGTGATCATTAATGTGTGTTAGGCTGTGAAAATGATGGATCTCATTCCTATTTTTTCAGTGTATCAAATGGTAATTCATCCATTTATGATTGTTACCAATGTTTTGTATTTACGGAAAGGAAGAGACTGGTCCCTTTCACCATTCAGTGTGAATTTGACATGCTAAGTGGTCCCTTCTCCGAAATTTGTGATGATGATGATGATGATGTCTTACATTCTAGTAATGTGCAGTGCATGTAAAGATCAGACTTTTAAAGTAGGTTATGAAATGGAAGTTCTTTGGCCTTCATTACGAATTTCTTGATTTCTAAATCGTTATTGCTTATTCAATACGTGTAGTTAATATCACAGAAGAAGCAACTAAAGAGTAAGAGATGAAAGAGAGCCTGAGGAGAGACATTTCAGTGGGTATGTTTATAGGTTGAGGGGGACTGAAACCTATTAGTTGAGGATGTTTGGGCTCAATCCCATTACCCTGTGTAGCTGATGGCGCTCCGAGCTTGACTCGTTTTGGACTAGGCAACACTTGACAAGTCATTTCGCCAAGTCTAAAAGTACCATGTTGTGTGTGACATTCAAACCCACAACGTCAACATGAGAAACCTTCTACCATCGGGCCATACAATTCATTCGTGTTCTTATATTAACATTGTTATCGTCATACTATATTAAATATCCATCATTGCTCAAATAATCTTATTAATTTAATTATTAAATATTGAGTCGAGTCGAGTCTTCAGGTCAGCCCGACCTGGCTGGACATCTGAGTTGAGTCAGTGTTTTTGGGTTTTTGAACTATGCCTTCCTTGACTACCTACCAAGGGAGGAATATGTAAACCCATCATTTTTACTTCTCCGGGAATTGATATCTATGAGACGTGCTCACACACGTCATAGGCCCAAAATTGGAACGGTCCATGTGATGCGGCACCCCATGAAATCCCTAGGGCCCAACTTCCACCCTGATCCAAAATTCTGGTGGGCAGTAGAAAAGAGAGGCAAACTGAGGGAGAAACTGTTTCCTTTTGCCATGGCCCACCAAAGTTTTGGATCAGGGTAAAAGTTGGGTCCTGTGGGTTTAATGGGGTGTTGCATCACTTGGACCGTTCAGATTTTGGGCTTATATCGCGTAAGATGATTTCTCAAAAAGTTCTTGAGAACTGGTGCACAGGTGAGCATTGGCCTGATATCTATACCCTTGCAGGTGGATGGATAAACCTTTTCTTTTGTAGCTTTGTGTAGCACAACTTTGCACTACAATATCATTGAAACTAGAAGGAGCATGGACTAAATAAGGGCATCATACAGTCTCTCTCACAAAATTTCGTTTACTCTTTTTTTTTTTTTTTTTTTATTTTTTTTATTTTTTTTATTTTTTTAACACATGCACATACACCCCACACACGCACGCCGTGGGATTTGACCACTGGTGGGTACTCGAACCCTTGACCCGGTGTTGAAACTCCTGGGAGTCTCTCACAAAATTTCATTGACTTGGTTGTGTTACAGTCACGCATATGTTGGTGGTGTGTCTTCCTTCTCTACATTTGTACTTTATTAACTTTTCCTCATTCCAAATTTACATGGTTTCAGGGCACGAAATCCATGTTCTCTTTGTAAGGTATCTCTCCTCCTCTTCACTCTTATTTATTTTTAAGGAGCTCTCATATTTTGTTCATTTTCCACAATCTTTACTTCTGAAATGCAAGTGTATATCACTGAAGCCTTTTGCCTATCTTTGCTTAAATTTTTCCTCTTCAAAAATCATTTTGTTCTCCTTGTCTAAAAGTCCTAAATCTGGAGATCTTTTATTTCTGTCCCATTCTACAAATTTATTCTTTTCTTCACCTAAACCTATTTGATTCTTTTCATGCTAAATCCTTTCTGAACTTCATTCCTCAAAATTCAACCGCCTTCTTCCTTCTGCCCCAAGTATTGTGTTCTGCTTATTATCCACCTGTTGGACCTCTTTTCTACTTATTATCCACCTGTTGTCTTCACCCAAGTATTATGTGTTCTTTGTCAGATATTGGACTGTTTTTCATATTTTCCAAATATAGAAGTTTTGAAGTAGTTTTGCATGCCAATGTTGAAACAAAAGAGGACATTTGAAGACAATGGTTCTCTTGTCCATGAGCGTCCTTGAAGATATTGAAACTTTTTTTTTTTTTTGTAATGTCGTAACATAGGAGAGCATTCAACAAAAGCTGGCCTCTTATCCATGAGCGTCTTGATATATTTCATGTCAAAATTGCAAGAAAAGGAGCACTCAGTGAGGAATTGATTTCATGTTTATAGGCCTGTTCAAAATCTCATGATTCATGATTTCTCACCCAACAGTTTCCAAAGGAAACCAAATCAAACCAAGTATTAGTTAAGAATAAAAGTATTCAACTACCCCTAACATGCATCAAAAAAGAAAAGAAAAGGAAACTAGTTTGGTTTGCAAATAGGAAATTCGCTGGAATGTGGTAGTAGTGTTTCAGCTTTTTTGCAAGGTTTCTAACAAAACAGTTTTCCCCATACACAGATAATAAATCATTTCCGCTTTCCACAGGTTCTTCAACCATTGGAACCACTAGAACAGGTCCATCCCCTCGTATTACCCTGCTTTCATGCTTTTCTCACACCCGAACGGCTGAACATGCCTATAAACAAGCTCGTTTGGGAGCTTGTAAATGGAGGTAAATGGAATTGGGAGTAAATGGCTTACTGCATTTGAAATCCAATATTCTTTTTAGATGGGAGTAAACGGGTTGAATAGGAATGCATCGGAAATTTTCAATATATTCATGAGAACATTTGTGACATTCAAAATTAGCTTTAATATCCTAAATTAGTATACATAGGTAGTATTTAATAAAATAATTATAATATGCCCATTGAAATATATAGTTTTACCACAAATAAGAAATTTCGAGCCTCGGGTGGGCCACAAATGTAAGGATCACAAACAAGCAACTTGCAATTGTTTTTTTTTTTTTCCCCATTTAGATGGCCAACCTTTGGATGGTTTGAACCATTCTATTGCTGTGATTATTGTGACGAAGCCAGTAATTGCATTGTTTGGGAGTATCATCATTATGCTATGTGTATGGCGGACGTGTGCATAGCAACACCATTGTTACTTGTGCGACTTTCGAACGAAGCTCAAAAAAGCATTTCACCCTGTTTATTTCCAAATCCTCTCTCATAGAAAGTATTTCATTAATAGGCCCATTTAGTCACATTTCATTTTATTTTCATACATTTACTCCTGTACAAACATACCTCAAATGCCATTTACTCCCATTTACTTCCATCCAAACAATACCTTAATTATTTTTTGCCTCATTTGTTCTATAGTTTATTTTCCTTTCTAAGAAGGTTGTTGCATTTGATTATCCTTTGCCAAGTGCATTTGGTTGTGTTTGCTAATCTTGAATTCTTAAACTAATGCTTGTCAAAGAAACAAACTTCTCTTAAAAATAATTGAATTGCCATTCATCAATGATACAATAAGCCCAAATGGCCTCACTCAGGTGGCCCAATTGGATACCAATATAATTAGTATAAGAAGTCCCATCCATGAAGGTAATTCATAACAAAGTTCTAAAACTCAGTGACTCAATTCAGACCTGGTCAAACTCATTGAGCTAGCTTGTGAACTCACTTCATGCGACTCATTGTGACTTGAACGGGTCAGGTGTAGATGTTTGAACTCATGACATCGAGTTCGTAAGCCAACACCAACTACCAACTTATCTCTCCTTATACTCCAAACTTGGATTTTCTTTATGACTGCACTAAACAAAGAGCCTTTTTAAGCCCACGCGTGTACATGACAGCTAATATATACGCCACCACATATGCCAGAGTGTCACACAGGTGCAATATCCTCACCATCCATCAAGAGGGTATCATTATTATATTCCCTGTCTGAAGAATCAGGTCGGTCAACAAGTCAGGTGGGCCACAAATAATTGAATAAATGTGGTGGCATGTGCATCAACTGACTTGTTTGCACCTAATGCATGGCAAATCTCCAACATAAATATTGGAGATTTTTTTCTTCCTTATATATATATATATATATATATAATATATATATAACAAATAACTACCAAAATAATGTATATTGGTAAATATTCACACTATTAATTTTTGAATGTTGCAAATACACATACATTCGGCTAATTTTTTACAACTATTGTTAACCTTTTGATATGTATTGAAAAATGATGAAAGTACCATCTTAAAACCTCTCTCTTTTCCCATGAAAAAAAAAAATTTAAAATTATTTTGTGGCATGCTTTATATGGAGGAAAATTAAAGGTGTTTATGTTCTTCACATGGAGGAGAATTTTATTATTTCTTTAATATGAGCATTTTCATCATTTTCTAATGGTTGCTGATGGAAGTTATGAAAAATTAGTAGAATGTAGGTATTTACAATAACAAAGAATTAACAATGTGATTATTTACAAACAATATATTTTAAGTGAATATTCGCAAGTCATTATTTTATTATTAATTTGACAATATTCAAAACCCCTTAAATATTATTTAATTATTAAATCTCAAAAGAGTCCAGTAAAGACTACCAAGTCTTCGAATCAATCCAACCTGGTAAGATTTCAAGGTTAATGAAGTTTCCAAGTTTTTAAACTATAATTTGTAGCAGTTTATATCTCTAGACATGTTTTGATAAAAGTTGATGGTACTTCCATATGTATTACTTAACATTGCGGTTCTACACATTCTTTAAAAAAATTTACAAGATTGGTATAATGAGGTGCACTCATATGGTGTTGTGGTGCTAACATCAATTGTGGATCCAATCCACCCGGCCCATTAGATGGGACCTTTGATGCTAGACCATGGGTACACAAATCAGTCCGAGTGTAAACTCAGGTGAGCTGCACCACAAGGAATGATTGGGAGGAGATGCCCAACCAATAAAACCTTTCACACTATTTGCAGAGGCCATTGTGAAAATTTTGTTGTTGTTGTTGTTATTGGTTTTTTTTTTTTTTTTTTCATACATACTTATGTCCACACATCACTTGAGTACTTTAACTTATGACTTCAGTGATAAAACGCATTACATCTACCACAGAGCCAAAACTAGATGGCATTCAATATGGTAATCAGCCACAATCCATTAAAATTAATAAAGCCATTTCAAAACCAATTTAAAGGTCCTGGGCATGATTTTGCATTGTTTCCCATGTTGTGACCCACCTAATTGTCTTGGATCATCTCGACCTTTGGTTTTTGCAGTGAGCATGAGGGGGCAGAATACGATTGATGGATGCATAATTTATGTGGGCCCCACAACAGACAGTACCAGCACAAGTTTGCTCGTACCAGTACCTTATGATCGCAGCTTAGTATAATAAAGACGGCACAAGAGAAAGCTCTAGAACGTATACGATTTGCCTGTAACCGGGGTTACTGGTCTCCCATGTAACCCAAAGCTCTGTTGGGCCATCACAATGTTTGTGTTATATCTACTCCATCCATCCGTTTCATCAGCTCATTCTGGGACATAAGATCAAACACGAAGGAGATCCAAAACTCAAGTGAGCCATACGAGGATTGAACGCCCACTGTAGAGATCTTAGTGGGGTCACAGAGGTTTTGGATCAGGGTTGGATGGCATCTAAATATCACGGTGGGCCCTACGAAGGTTTCAACCATGGACGACTCCATCCCCACTGTTTCATGCGGTACAGCCCACATCAGTTTTGGATTTCCCTCGTGTAATATGAGCTGACAACATAGATAGGGTGAGCAACACAAACATCACAGTGGGCCCTCCAGAGCTTTGGGTCAACAGGAGCCTTGTAACCTTAGGATACAGGCACGTGGAGAGAGAGAGAGAGAGAGAGAGAGAGAGAGAGAGAGAGAGAGAGAGAGAGAGAGAGAGAGAGAGAGAGAGAGAGAGAGAGAGAGAGAGGAGAGAGAGAGAGAGAGATTGACCGACTACAGTCAAAGCTCCTGATGTGTCTTTATAATGCTGGTGAAGCCTTGTCTTGGAGAAGTCCAAAGCAAATGTATACAAAACTATCTACCATGGAAGTTGAATACATTACTGGGCAAGATGTTTCATTTTGTTTCAACCATGGTGATTCCATTAAGAAGCTCTTAAAATTATTTTTGTGACAGTTACATCATTGTTTCGTTGATCCAATATGACTACTATAATTCTAATTCAAAGCACATTCAACTTCAATACCACCATGTTTGGAAAAAAGGTTCATGTAACTAAGGTGAAAGTCAGAAGATAATTCTTGGTTACTTGACCAGCTCTTCAGAAAAAAATATGAAAAGATGGGCATGCAAGAATTGCTACTGATCGTCAATGAGAGAGAGCAATGTATAAATAAACTTGATGGAGATGAATACAATCTAATTAAAAGTTAATTACAATCTTTCATATTCTAACTAGGATGATCCTAATCTATAATGAAATACTTACAAGTATGATACTGAATAGGTTAACATTACCAATGTATGTCTCTAAAATTCCCCTTCAAGTTGGATATTGATTATGTTAATCTTGTGTATGATTAACCAGTTGCACTTTGAGGAAGTGGCTTTGGTGAACACACTAGCCAACTATTCTCTATATTTGTTGCATGGAATGGCTATTTCTTTGGCAGAAATTCTCTCGAATTAGTGGCAATCAACTTCAAAGTGTTTAATCTTTTCATGGTACATGAGATTCATTGATATATGGATGGCTGGTCGACTATCTCATCGATCTAATTAATTTCCATAGGCTTATGGAATAAAGTTTCTAATTTTTCCACTTCTTTAACAACTTTAATTCACACGGAGTGAACACACTAGCCAACAATTGTTTGCTTTTTGTTCTTTCGGGTGATAATTTTTCACTAACAAAAAGCATAATATTGAAAAGTGGATAACTAATCATTAAGATTATTGGCCTGTAAAAGTTCTGCCATGGGACAATCAACTACAAATACTGATGGGGCAGTAGAGAGTGCTGTGGCATCTCATGATCAAATGCAATGATGAAGAAAAGAGATGAAATGAAAGGGAAAAAGAGGAGAAAGGCTTTACTTAATGCAAACCCTAGCCTCTCTCCTTATCTCATATTAAGTAAGCCTATATACAAAAAAGCATATGGGCTATAAGGACCAGACCCAAAGACCATGACTTATTACAACACCTGAGCATTATTTTCATCAGTCCCCCTCACATTGGAGTATATTCATCAATCATGCCTAGCTTGCCGCTGGTGAATGAACTTTGTACGCTCAGTAACAGCTTGGTGAAGATATCTGCCTACAAGGTCTTGGAAGGGATATGCTTCATCACAACTTCTCTAGAGGCAATCTTCTCCCAAATGAAGTGGCAATACACCTCTATTTATTTTGAACTCTCATGGAACATTTGATTTCTTGCCATATGGGATGCAGCTTGCTTATCATAAAAGAGCCATTGATCTACCAACAAAAATATGAAGTTCTTATACAATAGACTGGACTTACAAGAGTTCACTGATTGCATAGCCCATGGCCCTATATTCTACTTCTGCACTAGATCTGACAACGACTATTTGCTAATTACTTTTTCGTGTAACCAAGTTGCCTACAACAAATGTACACTAACTGAAAGTGGACTTCTTGTCTATCACTGAACCAACCCAATCTGAATTTGCATAAGATTCAATTTGGAGATGTCTATTAGAATCATAGAGAAGTCCTTATTGTGTAGCATTTTTTAAATATCATAGAATACATAAGATTGCATCCCAATGTTGGATCCGTGGTTTATGCATAAATCTACTCACCATGCCAACAATGAATGCTATTTTTTAACACACGCAATCACACTCACACACTGACACCAAAGTGGGTTTTCACCACAATGGGTACTCGAACCCATGACCTCATGTTGAAACATCGATCTATGAATCTACCACCAAGGCATGAGTAAGGACCCCAACAATAAATGATATATCAAGCCGCATAATAGTCATATAAATTAGCTTGCCAACAAGCCTGTTTTCTCTCTAGACTAAAAAAACAGCCCTTATTGTCCAACAATTTACTATTTTGGTCCATTGGAATATCATATGGCTTACACCTCATTTGTCAAGTTTTTACTACAGGTCCAAAGCATATTTTCTTTGGGATAGGTTAATCAAAATGGATGATTGGGTGATCCACTATCCCTCTACAGTTTCGTTTTACAAAAATCAAGTGATCCACCTAGAACCTAACTAAATTCCACCAAAGCTCAAACGAATTTCTCAAACCATGCCCGAAGAGGTTGCTTCAGCCCATAAATAGTCTTCAAGTACAATTTGCACGCATTTCCTTTGTCCTCCTAAACAACAAATTTAAGAGGTTGCTCCATATATACTTCTTCAATTAAGAATATATTCAGAGAAGTATTGTGACATCCAACTAGTATAGGACATGACTTGTAAGTTACATTAATAGAAATCAAAACTTACACTGAGTTTCTTCATAGTCCATCCAAACAGTTTTTTATTTAATTTTTTTATATATAAATTTTTAGGGCCCACTGTTATGTTTATTTTTATTTTTATTTTTTTATTTTTTACTTTTTTTAAGTAAAAGATCTACTTTTTTCATTAAAAGCAGCCTGTACAACACAGGGCATTCGGGTGCCCCAGGGACAAAAAACCCCGGGGCACCTATCATAACGGCGCACGCAGGCACCTAACAAAACAAAACGCAAAACTTTACGTCTTCACAATTTTTGATCTAACCATTCTTAACCCTACTTTATCCAGAAAGAGTAGACAGTTTGGGTGTACATTTTCATGACAAGTCTTGCTTTTAAACATTCAAATAAGCAATCAAGTTAGTACTTAATAGTGTATACCCAATGATATATAGCCAATTATTTGTTTTTAAGAGAAAAAGAGATAATAGACCTTCTTGTGCGGGTCCACTCCATAGGTAGGTCACCAGTCAGCTGAGAAAAACAATTTAAGTAGGTTAGACTTGGAAGATTACATTATAAAATTTTTTTATTTATAAGGGAGATGAGATATATATAATACTTACTGGGCAATTTCATTGTCTGATACCTAATAATAATATTCATTGAGAATATGCCCTCACTCTTTCTATAGAAGTCCAGTAAAGCTGAGATTTTGTCATGTTCTTATTTATCTGGAATCATCCATCAAATAAGCAATCAAGTTGGTACTTAATAGTGTATACCCAATGATATATAGCCAATTATTTTTTTTAAGAGGAAAAGAGATAACAGACCATATGCCAGTGATGTATAATAGCAAGTTTTTCAAGGATTGTCGTCACCTAGGATGAGCCAGTGCATCATGGTGTGACTTAGACCATCACTCAGGATAGGGCCAACATATAAGCATAGAAAGTAGGGCTAAAACAGTAGTAAGAGAAAAAATTAGAGATAGGTTATAAACTATAGGCAGTGTAGTTTTTCAATGAGTAACAGGAGGATTGATGTCAGATGGTGGTTGCATAGGTGCAGGATCCTCAGCCAAACGTGAAGATGGTAAGTGTCACCTTGGGAAACTGGAGTTGGAGTAGATGATATAGGAATAAATAATAATAATAATTAAAAAGATGATATAGGAATAGGTGTATCGAGAAGTTTAGAGGTAACATGATGAAGCTCAAAACCAAACCTTCACTTCATGAGAAGAGAGAAAATAAGAAATATCTTCAAAGAATGCAACATTGACACTTGTTTATACACAACCAATTTCATTATAAAAACATTTGCGCACTTGTTCTATGTGCAAGAATACTTGAGAAAAAGACACTAGGTAGCATGATTAATTATCAAGTTTGTTGGACTGTGGGTCATTTTTCTAGATAAACACCATGCATCCAATAACATAGGCTGGCAAAGAAAATTATAGAATACCATTAGATAACAATATAGAAAATGGTGTTTATGCATGAGGAAAGTACAATGGGTATTGGTTTATCCAATGGCATGCTATAAAAATAGCATCACTCCAAAACAATTTAAGGACATTCATGCGGGTTAGGAGACATCTCGCTATCTCTAGGAGGTGTCAGTTCTTTCGTCCGCAACTCCATTTTGTTGGGGTGTGTAGGTAGGTATATGAAGTCTAATGGGTAATGCTAATGGATGCAAGGTAAGCACTAAAATTGTTTGATATATATTCTAAAGTATTATCAAAACAGACATTTAATTTCAGAATTAATTTTTTTCAGAGTATGAAACAACTTAAACATATCAAATACCCCGTGCATTAGAAATACCCATGTCATGCAAGAGATGTTATCAATAAAGGAAACAAAATTCTGAAATTTATTCAAGCTAGGTACCTAAATGGAGCTCCATACATTAGAGAAGTAAAAACGCACGGAGAATGACTATGATTAACAGTTCTCAGTGAATAAGTTGATATATTGTGTCTTGCTAACTAACATGTTTCATAATTTATTGAAACTATATATACTTGACAACGAGGGGGCAGGTTTAAGGGATTCAAATAAGGGAAAACCTAACTTCATGTTGTCTTATGCATAAGATTTACACCAGCATCCCTTTGTTCAAAGTAGTTGAAACCACACAATTCATGCATCCTACTAATCGTTGCACTTGTCATGAGGTCATGAAAATATAGTGTAAAAGATAAAAAGGTAGTTAAGTAGTTCTATGTTTTGGTTAAGTGGCTAACGAACAGGAGACTAAGAGAATTTTTGTCCATAAAGTGTAAATGTCAATACTATATTGAAGTAGGTTTTTTTTTTTTTTTTCAAAATGTACATTTCGTTAATAATGAAGATCATGTACAAATGGATGGGAGACAGACAAAATAACCCTGAGACCCTGAGAGAAACTCTGCACATTCGGGAAGGCCAGATTGAGCGGCCCTCCTATCATATCAAGAAGCAAAGGAAAAACAAAAGGCCTATGACGTGCGCACCGCTCCAATCCCCGTCCTATCAAGGATGAGCTCCCCAAGAGAAAGAGACAGGAGATCAAAAGGCACCTGGAAAAGCTTGTTCTGCTAATTGAAGCTACCCCAGCGAGCAAGACTGTTGGCCACCCTGTTGGCCTCACGAGGGATGTACCTAATGGAGATGTTGCCCGCAGAACTAATGCAATCAAATTTGTTTTTCCAGTAAATCACATACCCGGGGGGGGGGGGGGGGGGGGGGGGGGGGGGGGTGCTAGCATTGGAGAAAATATTCGCCACAGATAGGGAGTCGCTCTCAACCTTAATAGTGGAGAACACCTGGTCTATGCAGATGGTGAGACCGTGGACAACAACTTTCATTTCCGTCTGGAAACTGGATCCGATTTGGAGAAAGCAAACTGAAATGTTCCTTTGTCATCCCTGCAAACTCCCCCACTGCCAGATGGCCCGGGGTTTCCCCTGGATGATCCATCAACGTTGACTTCATGGCGCCCCTGTTGGGTTTCTCCCATTTGACATAAGACACCGAAGCGCGGGAGCCGACTGGAGGAGCGAGCCGAAGATCCTCCACCAAATCCCTATCTTCTTGGTTCTTAGTTGGGGGGAGGGGAAAGGTGTTAGATATTTGAAAGAGCCAAGACCGGACCTTGTGAATAGCTTGGGATGGGTCGAATTGGGTCCCGTCAAAACGGAGGGCATTCCTTGCTGTCCAGATTTCCCAAAGAATCAGGGCTGGGGTGAACCCTCTGAGGACGCCTAACAGGGAGGATTCCTTGGCCATGACCCACCATTGGGAAGCTCTCAGCCCAGCCGATTGGTTTGGGAGGAGGGCTATCGAAAGAATGGAGGAGAAATAGCTCTATAGGGAAGCAGTCAGATCGCCAATCATAAAAAGATGGTCAAGGGATTCCTCATAGTGGAAGTCGTTGTTATAGCAGACATAAGAGGAGACCAAATGCACGCCCTTCTTTTTGACATTGGATTCCACAGGGACGGCATTGTTCAGGACTTTCCAACAGAAAACAACAACTTTAGGGGGAAGGTGGGAATGCCACGTCCACCTAGCCCAATTACTCTCCTGACCATGGAGGTGAGAGAGCTCCCACGCTGATCTGACAGAGAATTTACCCGACTTTTCTCTCGTCCAAACTGCTTGATCTTCGCCAGATTTTAGCGCAATCCCTTCAGCGATAACGTGAAGGCGCATCGAGTCTGGGAGCGGGTTGGGAAAAGGAGCAATAGGGCCGTGAGGGCCAATGAAATCCTTTATCCTTAGATCCTGAAGGTGCGAAGGGGTTATGCCTGGAAACCATCTTCTTAGGGGGCCCAGACCCGTCCAGTTCTCATTCCAAACATTGCTGTTACCGTCTCCCAGCAAAAGACGGGAGTTGTCTTCAACGAGGTGGAGAAGCTTCCTAATACCTTTCCATGCAGGAGAGTTAGCGTGGCGCTAACTAGAGGAGTCACGGGACTCATTGATCACATGTATTTGGATCTCATGAATTTAGCCCAAAGACTGTTCTTATGGGTGAAGAGGATGGTCTAGGCCTTCTTAAGTCTCAGGGCTGCCGAGATTTCTCTTAAGGGTTTGATGCCGAGCCCACCCTCCTTGGTTGGGGAAGTGATTCTTCTCCAACTAACCTAGTGGAACTTTTTTCTGCCTTGAAATAGTTCATTTAGTAAGAACATGAGATAAAAAAGAACCATAGGCAAGAGAGACAGGTGGGCAGGTAATGGAGGTGTTAACAGAAGAAAATAGAGACTTATTACATGTTATGTGGTTGATGGCCAAGTCAATCACCCAAGGTGATAAACCAAAGGATACAGCTATGACATTACTTGAGTTGGCTAGAAGGATTGAGGAGGAAGGAAGGAATCTATCACTATGTTCCTACTTATAGTTTCTTGAATTCTGTGCGAGATGACCACAAAATCTATCTATGCTCTCAACTTTGAATTCATGAGTAAGCAAATATAAGAAAAAATTTGTAGTGATCACTTAATCAGCAATTGGAAATTGTCCAGTAGTCAGCATCTATCACTGCCAGCAATCTGGTGGTCCCATGTAAAACCGACAAAAACAATTGTGGCAAAGGCCCTATGTAAAGTCAATCACAACATAACAGAATAAAACATAACAATGCTCCAGGCCACAGACCACTTTCCTTCTATTACAGGGGCTGGTAAGACACAATCTAGCATCTCAGTCTAGTAACCATGGGTCACCTTATGAAAAAAGCAAGGCCCACTGCAAACAATACACTTTCTCAAGTAGTGCATGCCTGGACAGTTAGGATATCCTTGATCAGTAACTCTTGGGTAGTCAATCAAACAGATCGAACGGTGGGCAGGGATTTGAACTGACTAGGGCCCAACACAAATCACATATCACAACTTGATATCTTATGTTAGAAGAGATGTCAGGCAGTAACTCATCTAGCCAACAACATAAGTCCAAAGGCAGTAACTCAAAGCAATTGGCACACTGAATCTGCAAAGATGCTAATGGGAAGCAAGGAGTAAGATCAGATGCAATGAACAAAAGGAAGAGACCCATGAATTGAAAGAGAATAAGAGGAGGAATGTGAGAAGAAAAGCATGAAGAGGAGAATCTTTGCTTAATACAAACCCTAGCCTCTCTCCTTATTTTATATTAAGTAAATTCGTGTACAGAACATGTATGGGCTATAAGTCCCAAGCCCATGGCCTAATATAACACCTGGGCATTCATTTCAACATAGCCCAATCTATTTTAGAATATGCCTCTACTTGTAAGTGCCCAAGATAAGAGTAAAGATGCCTCAATCAAGAGATCCTTTGATATATTTTATGATTTGCCTTGCTGCCTCATGAAGCAACATTTGGAGAGCATGCATAAAATGACCTATTACTCCAATAACATGAGCAATAGTCAGTCTAATAATAATTAGATTAAATCAATGTTCTAACCATATCTCTAATCACATTGAAGCTCTATAAGGAGATCTTGACCATGTGTATATGGTTGGATTTCAGAGTATGGTTCATGAGGCATATCTAAGAGGTTGGTGTTCAGAATGCCTTTTTCTTGGAGTAAATATAGGGAACACTTACATTCTGAAAGCATAATTCCTTGCATTGATCATGCAACTTCTATACTAAGAAAATATTTTAATATCAAAGCATTTATGTTGATATTCTTTTCAGTCGATGAGATGGTTTTATGAGCATTATGGGAGAAGATAAGGGGTTCTAGGGTTTTATGTGCTTGATCGTTGTTATGAGCATTGTGGAAGAACATGTGCAAATTGTGTAGAGGAAGATTATACATGCATGTAGAAAATTGACATGTAATGAATCAAGCAACAGTTAATTCATTAACGGTCCATCTTGCCCATTCACCTTCTCAAATAGCTCCTCTTTGGACTTTTGACAATGATGGCCTATAACAATGTTAGGAATGTGTAACTATAAGTAGAAATATTCAAGTCCTGAGAAGTGTAATATTAGTTGTAACCCTAGATGTAATTCAAGAGAATTGAATTGCACTTGATAATTCTCCACAATGAATGAAATCAGTTTTCCTTTAAAAAAGCATAAATAAAAAAATAAAATAAAAAAATTTGCACTTGATAACATCCTATCTAACACTACTGATTTGAACAACAATGTAAAGTGGATTGCTAAAGCTCTCACCTGATTTGGTCTAGTGTGGTCCACCCAAGATCATCCGTCCAAAACTAAGATGGGATTTCTTTGGAGACAAATGGACAGCAGTCTAGGTTCTTTGGTGCAGAGAAGATTGCATGAAAACGCATGCTTATATAGCTAAATACAGTAGATCCTAACCTTCTACCCCCAAGATCCAATGGTCCATGATTAAGACCTGACCCTAAATGGTCCCTAAAATGGGACCCACATCCATTGCGATCAAACTGCTCATCAGGCGGGCTTCATGTTAAGATGGCTTACAAAAAATAGGTTGATGTACTCATTAGTTGGGCTTCTTCTGTATAGAACACAAAACAAATGGAAAAAATGACAGAAATAGACCAACGGCCCACAGTCAATATACATGTAATGACCCCCCACATGAGACGAACTGACCTCTGATTGTTTACCAGGTCATCTTCACAGGTAGGCTATAAGATGAGCGGCTTGGATCTTGACCAAGCATGCTATATTTGCACATGCGAGATGTGAGTACGTTAGAAGTTGCTCCCCTAGAGTACTTGACATTTCCCAATGAATTAGCAAGAGGGCTTCCAGTGTGCTCACATCTGGAAGCGGACCAACGTGGAAACCTGACACGTGTGCACGGTATTCAAGCTTGTAGAATGTGGGGACCAGGGCTTAGACCATCTTGCCAATACCTCAGTTTGGCCAGCTACCAGTGAGGCCAAACATAGTAGACCTGGAAACAAGTTCTCCTAGACTGTCCACGATTTTTTATATGAGTATTCTACCTGATGGCATGGCCTCCCTAGTTTTTGGTCCCATGTTCTTGATAGACAGAGAGTCCATATTCAATACTGAGGCCCACCAGATGGACAGTCCATATTCAACAACAGTACATCCTATCTGATACATGAAGAGAGAGAGAGAGAGAGAGGAGAGAGAGAGAGAGAGAGAGAGAGAGAGAGAGAGAGAGAGAGAGAGTGTAAACAGGCACCAAAGGGTGTAAACCCAAACTAGGTGGACGACAGATAGAGAGTAAGCACGCATGGCTTCAAGGTGCACCCATGCAAGAAAAAACCATGTGTGCTTACTCTCTTCTGTCACCAAACGTACGGTCACACATGCACACACTTACACACCTTCATCTGAAACTATACACGTGTACCCACGTGAGTGACGGATAGAGAGAGAGCACGTATAGCTTCAAGCATGACACCCCATGCAAGAAAAACCATCTGTGCTCACTCTCTTCTGTCACCATACGTACGTGCACCCGTACCCGCGCGCACTCCCACACAAACATACCTACCTTTGCTTTCCTTTTATAGTAACAATCGCCCTGTAAAAACCCAACAAAACAGTCCTGCAACTTACCCAAACAGGTAAGGAGAAGATGGTTGTGTGATAGGAAGGAAGTGGGGGATGAGTCTTATATAGAATAATGGCCGTTGCATCTATCCGAGAGGAATAAATGGTCGTTGTGGTCCCATTGGTGGGCCTTTATTATAAATTAGTTTTGGGCTCCATGAGAAGGACCGGATCTTGTACACACCTGTTTTAAGCGGCATCGTAAAACACGCTATCTTTGTGCGGCCTACAATGATTTTTATTTGTATCTATTCCGTCAATTAGGTGAGAACCATTGTTTTAACCGTAGATTTAAAAAATCAGACTGGTAGGAAGATCTACTGAGCCACATTACTGGGAACAATATAAAGTTTCTCCTAAAACCTGTAAGTTCACACGGTGTGGCCCACATAATATCTAATCAGTCTAATTTTGATATTTTATGTTCATCCTGGTGAATTACATCTGATTAACAGGTATGATGAAAGATTCAAACCATGGTGACCCAACACGTGAACATGCGGTTGGTATCCGACAACCATGGTTACCTATGGTGTCGCCTACATTGGTTTTGAGTCTCGCTGAAAATTTTTAATCCCAACACTAAAATCGAGGATTGAAACTAATGGACAGATTGGATTTTGCATATACAATTTTTTGGGCCCCACAAACTAGGATGTTTCACGCGCTGCGTGAAGACAGGTGCTGTGGACGATTCCGGTCCGCTCATTTATTCCAACCTCCCCCACTCCTCCCATCGATGCGTCTTGTAATTCTAAATGGGAGTTCTTTGATACTCTGGCAGAGCCTGATACTTGAAACTCAGGCACTCGGAAGCTGTACACGCATCATATATCTCTCTCAGGATAAACCGTCCAAATCATGGGACCCGTTGTAGATAGGCAATTCATCCAAAATATAGATTGCTTTGACAGTCCTAATCTCTGATTAACGTACATTTCTTTTTCTAAAATTGCATTCCAGACTATTCTTCGTTTCGACCGTTCATTTAATGTCCATGAATAGCCTAGTTAGGTTAATAAATCAGTGTGATGTTTGGCTTGTACTCCTAGATATGGTGCCACAATTTGAACGGTTGGATTTGAATTAGTTGTAAGCCAAGTGTACAGTCTCATACTGCTTGCCTATCAAAGATCATACTCTTCCAGGGTGTCCCAGCTTATCTCACTTCCAAAACCCTCCCCAATGTCTGTCCCATGCGTCTCTCGACACCTTACAGTCAGTTTTCTCATTCCATGCACTCTTTTGCACCGTCCATTTCAACAGGGAAATGATCACAAGCACCATCTTCACAAACAGCCCCCTCTTTATCGGTGATTTACCATACGTACAAGATATCCAATCCATCCAAAGTGTGGGACCGATCATGAATATCTTCTCTATCAAAATTCAGAACGATCCACCCGTTAGGTGGGCCACACATATACACTATGTCAGACCCATAAGCTGCCTGTTGATTTTGTTGGAGGGGGCTTTTTCGCGTCCAGTTCTTTTCATGGTGTGGCCCACATTTGTACGGCTAGGATACCCCATGTGAGAAATCTGCATCAAATATGGTATGGCACTTGGAAGTTCACATGCAATGCTTGCATGCAAACCATTTCTATGGTATGTGGTATTCCGTCTCTCTCTCTCTCTCTCATCCCTTGGTGAGGAATATTACCTTGAAAATGGCCTTGATAGGTGGGCCACCATATCATGGAACCGTCCAATCGCAGTCGAACAGAGCCATGGTTATTTATGTTAAATGGAAGATTTATATAGAACAAAAGTAGCAAGAATATCTCTCCTTTTGCATTATTTTGAACTAGAAAACTCACCACAAACTCCTCCAAATGTCTCAGCCAGTTTGTATGTAGCTTCCTTTTGCCTCTGTCCTTAACCGTAGACCAGAAGATATGGTCCGTTGATATGAATTTTGAGACGTCAATCAAAGCTGTTGTCCCGTTATTACTGTTTAATGATGATTCTAACCTTTGACTTTTAGATCTGAATTCGATCTGTTGAAATTTTTGTTTCCATCGTTCCAAATTCATCTAAATATATTCATCCCATCAGTTTTTAAATATAATTTATATAAATATAGTCGAACTACATGGATGGTTTCGATCATCATATGGCTCAGCAAGGAGGCCCCAGTGGACGGTAACACACGTTCTATCATACGTCGCGATGGAGGAAAAACGAACTCCTTTCGCATGCCGCGGAATACCAGGGTGATAGTTTACCACCACGTTTTAAGTTGGAGTTCTCATCCACTGAGTATGTGGCAAACACTAAGCATAGTTATGACCGTTGGTTCAATATCTTGGCCCCATACTGATCAATTTCAGGCCATTGAACTCGATGGCTGGCCATTCAGGTCCACCATCCATTTGACAGTAATCATTCTACCGTCCACGTCATTCTACCCGTGTTTCTTTTGAGCAATGCTCTACCCGTGGAACATCAGTACAATTTGTATGGTCCAGATCGAAGTGGATACTTGCCACGTGTACTGACACCACACGTTAAAAGATGGTGGTGACTATACCATGGAGTTGCGTCCGTAACACAAGGAAAGAGAATCATGACGCAACAAAAGATTGTTGACTTCTGAGCCCTTTTTGAGGAGAAATTTCCTAATGGGCGACCCATTTATGGCCCACCAGCCATTTTAAGCCCACTTCTTTTTAAGCTTGGAAGAATACTCCCCGGTGTACTTGCGATTTTTCGAGGGAACAAGTTTTTCATTTCCACGCGTTTTACCGTCAATTCGTTCACTTCAGGGTCATTTATATGCATTCACGGTCATTTCCGACGATTCCGTTTAGATTCACGGTTATTTTCATGCACTTCACGGTTAATTCTTTTAACTTCACGGTCATTTCCACACATTTTACGGTCAATTCACTTTACTTTACAGTCATTTTCATGCATTTCATGGTCATTTTCGGCGATTCCGTTTAGATTCATGGTCATTTCCATGCACTTCACGGTCAATTGCCTTCACTTCATGGTCATTTCCATGCATTTCACGGTCAATTCGCTTCGCTTCGCAGTCATTTCCATGCATTTCACGATCGTTTCCGGCGATTCCGTTTATATTCATGGTCATTTCCATGCACTTCATGGTCAATTGCCTTCACTTCATGGTCATTAATTTCCACGCATTTCACGGTCAATTCGCTTCACTTCACAGTCATTTCCATGCATTTCACAGTCATTTTCGGCTATTCCGTTTAGATTCATGGTCATTTCCAAGACTTCACGGTCAATTGCCTTCACTTCACGGTCATTTCCACGCATTTCACGGTCAATTCGCTTCACTTCAGGGTCATTTCCATGCATTTCACGGTCATTTCCGGCGATTCCGTTTAGATTCACGGTCATTTCCATGCACTTCATGGTCAATTCCCTTTACTTCACGGTCATTTCCACGCATTTCACGGTCAATTCGCTTCACTTCACGGTTATTTCCATGCATTTCACGGTCATTTCTGGCGATTCCGTTTAGATTCACGGTCATTTCCATGCACTTCACGGTCAATTGCCTTCACTTTACGGTCATTTCTATGCATTTCATGGTCAATTCGCTTCACTTCACGGTCATTTCCATGCATTTCATGGTCATTTCCGGCAATTCCATTTAGATTCACGGTCATCTCCATGCACTTCACGGTCAATTGGCTTCACTTCATAGTCATTTCCATGCATTTCACTGTCAATTTGCTTAACTTCACGGTCATTTCCATGCATTTCACGGTCATTTCCAGCGATTTCGTTTAGATTCACAGTCATTTCCATGCACTTCACGGTCAATTCGATCCCTTCACTTCACGGTCATTTCCACGCATTTCACGGTCAATTCGCTTCACTTCAGAGTCATTTCCATGCATTTCACGGTCATTTCCGGCGATTCTGTTTAGATTCACGGTCATTTCCATGCACATCACGGTCAATTCCCTTCACTTCATGGTCATTTTCACGCATTTCACGGTCAATTCGCTTCACTTCACGATCTTTTCCATGCATTTCACGGTCATTTCCGGCGATTCCGTTTAGATTCAAGGTCATTTCCATGTACTTCACGGTCAATTGCCTTCACTTCATGGTCATTTTCACGCATTTCACGGTCAATTCGCTTCACTTCATGGTCATTTCCATTCTTTTCACGGTCATTTCTAGCGATTCCGTTTAGATTCATGGTCATTTCCATGCACTTCACGGTCAATTGGCTTAACTTCACGGTCATTTACACGTATTTCACGGTCAATTCGCTTCATTTCATGGTCATTTTTATGCAATTCACGGTCATTTTTGGCGATTTTGTTTAGATTCACGGTCATTTCCATGCACTTCATGGTCAATTGCCTTCACTTCACGGTCATTTCCACACATTTCACGGTCAATTCGCTTCAATTCATGGTCATTTCCATGCATTTCACGGTCATTTTCGGCGATTCTGTTTAGATTCACGTTGATTTCCATGCACTTCACGGTCAATTTCCTTTACTTCACGATCATTTCCATTCACTTCACGGTCATTTCCACGCATTTCATGATCAATTCGCTTAACTTCACGGTCATTTCCATTCATTTCACGTTCATTTCCGGTGATTCCGTTTAGATTCACGGTCATTTCCATGCACTTCACGGTCACCGGAAGCGACCGTGAAGTGAAGCAAATTGACCATGAAATGCATGGAATTGACCGTGAAGTGAAGCGAATTGACCGTTAAATGCAGCGAATTGATCGTGAAGTGAAGCGAATTGACTGTGTAAGTGAAGGGAATTGACTGTGATATGCATGGAATTGACCGTGAAATGAACTGATTGAAATTGACCACGAAGTCAATGAAATGGATTTTTGACCATCGACCTGATGGAATCTTGGAAAATAAGTAAGTTAGTTAGCTAAAGTAGCATCTCCTACCCCGAAATCCTATATGGTACGTCAAGTAACTCATTCTGGTTTAAAAGATATATTTATTAAATGAATAAAAAAGAAATGAATAAAAAGAGAGAAAAAATTTTTATATGCTTATATATACATATTTATATAAATATGTATTAGAGAAAAATGTAAGAGAGAAAAAGTTCTCCTTGAAAAAAAAAAGAAAAAAAACTGGTGAACCCACTTATCCGGTCAATCCCAACTTGTTGTCCACCCTCTTGTTATCGGCGGGTTATGGCTATGTTCACGGCTATGATTATAATCCATAGCTAAAGGAACCCAAGCTTTCACATATCAAAAAGCTGAAAAAACATGGGCATTTTCCACCGGAGAAATGGGGCCGTACTGTTAGGGCTTATTCTTGAGAGCTAAAAATAAGTGGGCATATTTATTAGAATGGGCCATAAATGTGTCGTACAGTAGGAAATTTCTCCTGTGATTCCGTGAGTTTTTGGGACCGGAACATGGTAGAGCAATCTCTCGACCGTAAACTTGGAAACACAACTTATCAATCATAGTCGTCCATCCTGTTTCAGCTATTGTGGTGGAATGTTTTTGGAAAAGAGAACAGATCAGATGTCTATAGTTATCTGATCAGGGGCTCTTGATTGTTGACGGTTGAAATTCATTAATAGGTGTGATTATTTAATGATATGCCATCCGTAAATTTACAACTAGATGGACAGCTCAGATTACTAGAAAATTCAGACACGTATACTCTAGAGAAACGGATCTACCATATTCCGGTTATTCTGTACGGTATCATCTGCCTTTTTAAGTTCCTTTTGGAGATTGGGTTTGATAACGGTGCACGTCCCTTCTCAAGTTCTATTGCATCTATGTCGCGATATTCTGTAAATGCCTAGAAATTTGGACGGTTTTGATTGTCCGAACATCTCGACGGCCCCACTAACCCAACTCTGGCTAAGATTGAGTGGTTCTGACCATATGATTCGTTGAAAGTTAGCTGTCGAAAATTTTCCATTCATATTCATTTATATATTTTGATGACTAGAATCGTCCTTTCTTCTTACGTTTGGTGTTGTAGCCCGTCCTGTATGGAACTTATAATATGGACGGTTCTGATCACCCTATTATCTATAGGTGTGGGCCCTAATGGGGCGATGTATGATAGCTCAGCCTAGAAATGGTGGTGACGAGAAATTTACGAATGTGGACCCCACCTTTTATCCAGCGGTTTTTCTGAAACAATACAAACTTAGAATACGCAACTGGACCTCCTCGTACGGACTCAACATTTCAGGACGAAATTACCCCTCCTTTTGACGGAAATGGATTCGGTACTCCCCCTGTCACGACTAATGGCGGACAGTCGGTGGTCTGTGGACCCCACCATGATGTATACTTTTCATCCATGCCGTCCATATATTTTTCCAGATCGTTTTATGTTATGAGACCAAAAATGAGGTATATCTAAATCTCAAGTGTACCACATTACAGGAAACAGTGTCGAGTGAGCGTCAACCATTAGAAACTCAGGTGGAGCCCACTGTGATGTTTGTGAGAAATCCTCCCTGTCTAAGTTTACTCATAGGGTCACAAAGACCTGGATGAAGAAGAAAAACAAATTTCATAATGATCCAAAACTTCTGTAACCCTGAAAGGGTTTCAATGGTAGACGTTCAATTTCCCACTGCCTTTTACAGTGTGGTCCACTTGATAGCTAGATTTGTCTTATTTTTCACCTCAAGCCTTAATTCGAGTTCGCCAAATAGATGAATGGTTTGGATATAACACATACCTCATAATGGGACCCACAAAAATCGGTGGGAATCACAACGGAGGAAAAAAAGGAAAAAAAAAAAAAAAAAAAAAACAAAGAAAAAAAAATGTATCCAGTGAGTTGGGGTCGACCGGGATAGGACCCGGTCGACCGGGTCAGAGTTGGGTCTATTGCTACGGATTATAACCGTAGCCATAGCTATAGTGCTATACACTTTTTTCTCTTTTTTATTTTATTTTTATTTTTATTTTTATTTTTTACATGGAGAACATTTTTCCCTTTACATTTTTCTATAATACATAATTATGTAAATATGTATATATAAGTATATAAAAATATTTTTCTATCTTTTAATTCATTTCTTTGTCTATTTATTTAACAAGCATATCTCCTAAACTAGAATGATTTACTTAACTTACCATATATGATTTTGGGGTAGGAGAAGCTAATTTAGCCAACCAACCTATTTATTTTCCAAGATTCCATCGGGTCGATGGTTAAAAATCTATTTCATTCAACTCGTGATCAATTTCAATCAACATCAATGGTTCGGGTTGGTGCTCAACCCTAACCTAACCCAAGGTTCCTATACTTAAACCTTGACCCGACCCAACCCAATCTTGGGTTGGGAATTCTCAACCCAAGCCCAACCCAAGACGGCTCGACGGGTTGATTGGGTTGGTCGGGTGTATATGTGCTAATATTTTCGTTATTACATTAGTTTATTATATTTCAATATAGGACTTATTTTTTGTATCTATGATTTTATTAATTATATACGTGATTATTCATTATAAAGAACTTCATTTTTTTTCTTTAAAAAACCAAGCTAAAATATAGGACTACTTTAAAAAGTCATGTAGCACAACACGCAATCTATTTGGGAGAGAGAAATCCAGCATATCTTGTTAGCGTGAGTCCTTGGAAATGACGTAGACAAATGAAACCCAACATCACTAGTGTACTTTCTACACAAACAATCCACACTCAATTATAATTTATAAGTAACTAATATATTGATCGGGTTCGGGTTGGGTTGGGTTGGGTCGGGCAACCTCAGACCTCAACCCAAGCCCAACCTAAGTTTTATCGGGTTGGTGTTTGTATAGCCCAAGCTTGAGATCGGACTCGATATATCCTACCCGAGCCTAACCCAATATCGGGTCGGTCGGGTTGAACCCGCCCAACTTTCAGTCGTACATGAAATTGAGCGAGACAAACATGAAAATGAGCCATTTTTCATTTTGCCCTGCCGATTTTCTAGTTTGCCCCGCCGTTTTTCATGCTTGCCCCGCCGATTTTCTAGTTTGCCCTGCCGTTTTTCATGCTTGCCCCGCCGATTTTCTAGTTTGCCCCACCGTTTTTCTTGCTTGCCCCGCCGATTTTCTAGTTTGCCCCGCCGTTTTTCATGCTTGCCCCGCCAATTTTCTAATTTGCCCCGCTGTTTTTCATGCTTTCCCCGCCGATTTTCTAGTTTTGCCCCGTCGTTTTTCTTGTTTGCCCCGCCGATTTTCTAGTTTGCCTCGCCGTTTTTCATGCTTGCCCCGCCGTTTTTCTTGCTTGCTCTGCCGATTTTCTGGTTTGCCCCGCTGTTTTTCATGCTTGTCCCGCCGATTTTCTAGTTTGCCCCGCCGTTTTCTAGTTTGCCTCGCCGATTTTCTAGGCGACGGGTATGGCTACGGTTATAATCCGTAGCTATAGATTCTTTTTTTCTTATTTATTTATTTATTATTATTTTTTTTTGCTGTTGTAATCCCACCGCCTTTTGTGGGTCCCATCATGAGGTCTGTGTTATATCCAAACCATCCATCGATTTGGCGAGCTCATATTAAGCTTGAGACGTAAAATAAGACAGATCTAACTATCAAGTGGTGGGCCCTACAAAATTTTTAATGGTGAAAATCAGTTTTCTTGCTGCTCTTTGTGGTGTGGTCCATTTGATCTGGATATGATTTTTTTTTTGGATAATGCTTCGAAATGATCTCTAAATATGGATGAACGTTGTGGATATAATAAATACATAGTTGTGGGGCCATGTAACTTTGATCTCTTTTGAGCCGTTCGTATAATAAATACATAGTTGTGGGGCCCACCATGATATATGCTTTTCATCCATGCCGTCCATATATTTTTTGGGATCATTTTATGGTATGAGACCAAAAATGAGGTATATCCAAATCTTAAGTGTACCACATTACAGGAAACAGTGTTGAATGAGCATCAACCATTAGAAATCCTCCCCCGTCTAAGTTGGGGCCCACTGTGATGTTTGTGAGAAATCCTCCCCGTATAAGTTCATTCATAGGGTCACAAAGACCTGGATGAAGAGGAAAAACAAATTACATAATGATCCAAAACTTCTGTAACCCCTAAAAGGGTTTCAATGGTAGACGTTCAATTTCCCACTGCCTTTTACAATGTGGTCCACTTGATAGCTAGATGTGTCTTATTTTTCACCTCAAGCCTTAATATGAGTTCGCCAAATAGATGGACGATTTAGATATAACACATACCTCACAATGGGACTCACAAAAATTAATGGGGATTACAAAAAAAAAAAAACAAAAACAAAGCCAGCGAGTTGGGGTTGACCGGGTTAGGACCCGGTCGACCGGGTCAGAAAAAAAAAACCGCAGCCAGCAAGTTGGGGTCGACCGGGTTGAGACTCGGTCGACCGGGTCAGAGCGTGGCTTATGGCTACGGATTATAACCGTAGCCATAGAGACTGCCAAATCCGTAGCTATAGGCCGGCTTTCTTAAAAACGAAGACAGCGAGTTGGGGTCGACCGGATTAGGACCCGGTCGACCGGGTTAGAGCTTGGCCTATCGCTACGGATTATAACCGTAGCCATAGCTATAGTGCTATGCACTTTTTTCTCTTTTTTATTTTTATTTTTATTATTTTTATTTTTTACATGGAGAACATTTTTTCCCTTACATTTTTCTATAATACATAATTATGTAAATATGTATATATAAGTATATAAAAATATTTTTCTATCTTTTAATTCATTTCTTTGTCTATTTATTTAATAAGCATATCTCCTAAACTAGAATGATTTACTTAACTTACCGTATATGATTTTGGGGTAGGAGAAACTAATTTAGCCAACCAACCTATTTATTTTTCAAGATTCTATCGGGTCGATGGTCAAAAATCTATTTCATTCAGTTCATGGTCAATTTCAATCAACATCGATGGTTCGGGTTGGTGCTCAACCCTAACTCAACCCAAGGTTCCTATACTTAAACCTTGACCCAACCCAACCCAATCTTGGGTTGGGAATTCTCAACCCAAGCCCAACCCCAAAGGGCTCGACGGGTTGATTGGGTTGGTCGGGTGTATACATGCTAATATTTTCGTTATTACATTAGTTTATTATATTTCAATATAGGACTTATTTTTTGTATCTATGATTTTATTAATTATATACGTGATTATTCATTATAAAGAACTTCATTTTTTTTTTCTTTAAAAAACCAAGCTAAAATATAGGACTACTCCTTTAAAAAGTCATGTATCATAGCACGCAATCTACTACTCCTTTAAAAAGTCATGTATCATAGCACGCAATATATTTGAGAGAGAGAAATCCAGCATATTTTGTTAGCTTGAGTCCTTAAAAATGACATGGACAAATGTATTAGGAAGTAGCGAGGCAAACTAAGAAAAGCAGCGAGGCAAACTAGGAAAAACAGCGAGGCAAACTAGGAAAAACAGCGAGGCAAACTAGAAATATCAACGGGACAAACTAGGAAAAACAGCGAGGCAAACTAGGAATATCAGCGGGGCAAACTAGGAAAAGCAGCGAGGCAAACTAGGAAAACAGCGAGGCAAACTAGGAAAAGCAGCGAGGCAAACTAGGAAAACAGCGAGGCAAACTAGGAATATCAGCGGGGCAAACTAGGAAAAGCAGCGAGGCAAACTAGGAAAAACAGCGAGGCAAACTAGAAATATCAGCGGGGCAAACTAGGAAAAGCAGCGAAGCAAACTAGGAAAAGCAGCGAGGCAAACTTGATCTATCAGCGGGGCAAACTAGGAAAAGCAGCGAGGCAAACTAGGAAAAGCAGCGGGCCAAACTAGGAAAAACAGCGAGGCAAACTAGGAAAAGCAGCGGGGCAAACTAGGAAAAACAGCGAGGCAAACTAGGAAAAGCAGTGAGGCAAACTAGGAAAACAGATTTTTGTTCAAACTCTCCCTCTTCAAGAGAATATTTTCTCCATAATGCGTGTTTGATTTTTCAATTTCATATGAAATGCAAAAGAGCCATCATTACCATTTCCAAGTGTTTGTTTAAACATAAATTATGGCTCGTATATTGTGGGTGAAACAAACAATGCAGCAAAATCATCATTACAGTCAAATGCGAGTGATGTGAGTCATGTGACCAATGTTGTCAAAATGATTATACAATCGCAAATCGTCAAGAAAGTGTTAAAGGGTTCTTTTTCCTTTATTTTTATTGTCTTTCAAGAAATTTTCCGTAAAAAACATACAGCGGGGCAAACTAGGAAAAATTTACCCACGATTAGTCACTCAAAACTACTAAACCGTGTAATATAAAGCACAGTGACTCTGCAGAATTTATAGATAAAAAGTCTCTACTACTAGGTGGACCTCCTTAATGTGTGTGTGGCACCCAACTCATCCAGAAGTGTTCCCCAACATGTGATTCCGGAGGTTTTTAGGTGGTTGTCCAATGATTCATATGGTGTATCCTACCTACCTAATGATTGGATTATGTTAATTTTTTATATGATATATTTTCATTATAAGATGTCTATTTTATATGCGTTTTATGCGTGGTGGGCCCATGCAACTAGTTATAGATTATTATCATCCACAATAGTTGAAGAGGAATTGATTCTATAACAAAAAAAAAGAAAAGAACATGACTAGTTTTTGTACAAAAGTAAAAGGGTATTCATGTAATTTACGTACAAAGTTATTTTTCAAGCCAAAACATATCTATATTTTACAAATATTTCTTCCATCCTCTAACTAGCCAAGGACTTTAATCACAACGGCCGATTACAGCAACCATAAACCCCTATCGGGGTCGACCGGGTCAAACCCGGTCTACCAGTTAAGTGTCCAGCGAGATGGGGTCGACCGGGTCAAACCCGGTCGACCCCGTCACTGTTTTACCTGTCACGTGGCCTACTTGAGCTTCTAATTTTGAAATGAATTTGGATACATCAAATCCATCAATAGAGAAAGGGCCACTTTTATCATCTAGTAGAGTAAGAAGATGAGTGAGGTTTGGAATAATACACTCTAAATGATGAACATCCTGATGAACATGAACTGGTTTCTGTGTTTCACTAGAACATCGTTCTACAAATGAGAATCAAAGGAGGCCCATGAAATGTAAAGTCGGATGTGCATGAACAACGATTTTTATATCCTTTTGGGACATGAAAACAACAAATCAATTTAAGAAACAAGGACATGCATTAACAAAATCAATGATGAGGAGAAAATGGTTCCTATGTGTATTGCGAATTGCAAGAATCTATAATTTTTTATTTTTCTCAAAGAAAGTGTCACGAATTGCAAGAATCTGAAATTTCCTAAAACTCAAGCCATAGTACGAGCTCTCCACATAGATGGACGGTTTGGATATAACACAAAATTCATAATGGGACCCACAAATATCGGTGGGGATTAGGATTAGAAAAAAAAAAAAACTAAACGCCGGAAAAAAAAAATTAGGAAGGGTCTATTGCTACGGAGTTGTAGTCTCAATTGCTACAGATTATAACCGTAGCTGTATATACATAACCGTAGCCATAGGTAACCCACTCCAGGGATCCAGTTTTTGTCCAGCGAGTTGGGGTCGACCGGGTCTAACCCGGTCGACCCCAACTCGCTGGACAGTAACCCGGTCGACCGGGTAACAACCCGGTCGACCCCATTTAGGTAGATTTCACGTAAATGGGGTCGACCGGGTACTTACCCGGTCGACCGGTTAACTCTCCAGCGAGTTGGGGTCGACCGGGTAGTACCCGGTCGACCCCGAATGTTTTCTATTATTTTTTCATTCAATCTCCACTGTTTTCTATCATGTGGTCCATTGAGCTTTAGATCTACATCATTTTTGGGTACATGATAGTGAATTGAAGGGGATTGACCGTGAAATGCATTGAATTGAAGGGAATTGTCTGTGAAATGAGTGGAATTTATCGTGACGCTCCAGGGATTGTCCGTGAATTGCAAACCCACATAGAAGTTTATCCGCTGCACTAATTGAGTTTGCGTTCACATTCACATTCACATTCACATTCATATCCATTCATCACATTCACATTCACATCCATCTAAACCAAAACTACGTAAATCCATCCAAACACACAATCTTCCTGATATACACCTGTTATATAATATATTTCATCACATTCACATTCACATTCACATCCATATAAACCCAAACTACGTAAATCCATCCAAACACAAACTACATCCATCCAAACACAAACAATCTTATTCACATTACATTCATACACGCATAATACATATAAAAGTTTAGATTTAGGTTAGGTTATAAGCTATAGGTTTAGGGAATTGAGAATAGGTTAAGGTTTAGGTTTATGAAATTGGGCTCGGGTTCGGGTTCGGGATCGGGTTCAGGTTTGAGTTTTCAAGTTTAGGTTTAGGTTTAGGTTTAGGAAATCGGGTTTAGGATTAGGGATTTGAGAATAAGTTAAGGTTTAGGTTTAAGAATTCATGATTGGGTTTAGGTTTGGGTTTTCAAGTTAAGGTTTAGATTTAGGTTTAGGTTAGGGAGTTTAGATTAGGATTAGGTTTAGGTTTAGAGATTTGAGAATAGGTTAACGTTTAGGTTTAGGAAATCAGGTTCGAGTTCGAGATCGGGTTCAGGTTTGGGTTTTCAAGTTTAGGTTTAGGTTTAGGTTAGGGAGTTGAGATTAGGATTAGGTGTAGGTGTAGGTGTAGGTTTAGGGATTTGAGAATATATTTAGGTCATAGGTTATAGACTAGAAAAAACAGCGAGGCAAACTAGGAAAAACAGCGAGGCAAACTAGGAAAAGCAGCGAGGCAAACTAGGAAAAACAGCGAGGTAAACTAGGAAAATGAGCGGGACAAACTAGGAAAACAGCGAGGCAAACCAAAAAAAGGAGCGAGGCAAACTAGGAAAAGCAGCGAAGTAAACTAGGAAAAGCAGCGAGGCAAACTAGGAAAAACAGCGAGGCAAACTAGGAAAAGGAGCGAGGCAAACTAAGAAAAGCAGCGAGGCAAACTAGGAAAAGGATCGAGGAGCCATCATTACCATTTCCAAGTGTTTGTTTAAACATAAATTGTGGCTCATAAATCGGGTTCGAGTTCGGGATCGGGTTTAGGTTTGAGTTTTCAAGTTTAGGTTTAGGTTTAGGTTAGGGAGTTGAGATTAGGATTAGGTGTAGGTGTAGATTTAGGGATTTGAGAATATATTTAGGTCATAGGTTATAGACTAGGAAAAACAGCGAGACAAACTAGGAAAAACAGCGAGGCAAACTAGGAAAAGGAGCGAGGCAAACTAGGAAAAAGTAGCGAGGCAAACTAGGAAAAGCAGCGAGGCAAACTAAAAAAAGGAGCGAGGCAAACTAGGAAAACCAGCGAGGCAAACTAGGAAAAACAGCGAGGCAACCTAGGAGAAACAGCGAGGCAAACTAGGAAAAGGAGCGAGGCAAACTAGGAAAAGTAGCGAGGCAAACTAGGAAAAGCAGCGAGGGAAACTAGGAAAAAGGAGCGAGGCAAACTAGGAAAAGCAGCGGGGCAAACTAGGAAAAACAGCGAGGCAAACTGAAATATCAGCGAGGCAAACTAGAAAAACAACGAGGCAAACTAGAAAAACAGCGGGGCAAACTATAAAATCAGCGAGGGATACATGAAAATGAGTGGGCCAACGACACGCATTGAGTTCCATGTGCATTGAACTTGATCGACGAGCATAGTGAGGCAAACAGAAAATATAGTGGGACAAAGTATAAAGTTCATTTCATCATCCACCAAAAATTATAAAGTATGCTATACATCATAACTTACAATTCCGACGAATACACGAAAATTTTTCTAACTATGCTATCCACCAAACTTACAAAGTATGCTATACATTTCCAACTTACAAAGTATGCTATACATCATAACTTACAATGTATATTCAACGATGTAGATAATACAATATATACAACATCTTTCCAAAATTCAGCCCATGCCCGACAGAATTTTCATTGCCTGCAGAGATGGATTTAAAAACATATCAAACATAAAATTAACAAGATAAAACATTGTCTATAAAATCAGACGGGCATGCTACAAATTCAGCGGAGCAAACTAGATTATCAACGGGGCATACTAGAAAGTTAGCAGGGCAAACTAGAAAATTAGCGAACCAAGCTAGAAAGTCAGCGGGGAAAAACATGAAAATGAGCGGGGCAAATTTGGCAATCAGCGGGGCAGACTTAACAAATAATTTCATGGCTTAAGCCAATTCCTATAAACGTATCCAATGTTCAAATGAAACACACCAAATCAAATTTAGAATTGAACTTCTAATGTTGATCATTTCATCTAGGCCACAGAAGTTTTGGATCAAGCTTATAATTGTTTATTCTATTGATCCATGTCAGTATGATCTTATGTCTAGGTTTGATAACAAACAAACATACATCACTGTTGGGCCCACTGATTGGCCCGCTGATTTCACGTTTGCCTCGCTAATTCTCATCAAGGTATACCAATTTCTACATCACAACATAGACATACCTTGCCACTTGCCCTTAATTATATTCAAAAGAAAATACCGTTGATTCTAAGGTACAGCTCAAGAAAGTTGTAATATGCATGATACACATGAGCCAAAGATATTGAAGGATCAATTAGCTTCAACCGGCTAATTGATCCTTCAATATCGAGATTATTGCATTGGGTCAGTTTGGGCAGTGGGATTAGAAGGGATTAGGTGGGGATGGGATTCATCTGCTCTTGTGCCAATTCCACTCCTTGTTTGGGAGGAATGGAAATGCTTGGAATTACATTAAATGGAATTGCATTGGGTCGTGTGCTAATTTCACTCAATGTTTGGAAAGTTGTGTAGGTCCCAACATGATGTGTGGGCTATATCCACACCGTCCACCCATTTATCGAGATTATTTTAGAGCATGGGCCAAAAAATCAGGTAAATCTAATGCTCAAGTGGACTCCACCATAGAAATCAATAGGGATTGAATACTTACCGTTGAAAACTTCTTTAGTGCTACATAAGTTTTGGATCTATCTGATTTTTAGGCCCATGCCATAAAATGAGGTTACGAAACAAATGAACGGTTTAAATATAACACATGTATGTTATTCTAAGTAATTTCAAATGATGGTGGGTATATTCATTCAATGTACCACCGTATTATCAACAAAGTAGGGCATTAATTTAATCCCATGGTAATAGGGGACAACCCTGCCATGGGTAATAATTATGTTTTTTGAATCCCATCCCCACCTAATCCCTTCTAATCCCACTGCCCAAACTGACCCTAAAATAAGCTCGCCGCTTAGACAACTAGCATTGAGCAATGCTCGCAAGGATAACTCAATGAGGTGTTCATGAGTCATATATGACTTTCCTCGTTATTACAAGGTTGCGTAGCTTAGTCAACGTAGCGCGTCACAAGGTTGCGTAGTTTTGTCAGCACAAAAGATAAGGAACACTTGCCTTTATTCGGCCAGCATAGGGACATGGCCGTATGATAGGGAGTCAAGGCATGTATCTGTTCAAGTTTGTAGCTTTTACAGTGTTGGACCTCACATCATGTTATATACAAGGAGACATAAACATACCTTGGCACATGCCCACAATTACATTCAAAGGAAATCAGCGGAGCAAACTACAAGATCAGCGGGCATGCGTGTATATATACGTCTGTGTGGGAAAACGGTTCTATATGGTCGAGCTCATGTGAACTACCAATGAGGTCGAGCTGTGTGGTCCCTATCATGAGGTATGTCAAACATCTACCCCATCAGTTAGATGCACCATTCCATGGTGGGCCTAGAGCAGAAAAATCAAGTTAATTCGTGACTTTTGTAGGCTACACCACGTACAAAACTTGAGAGGGGTTACCTTCCATTAAAACATTCATATTTGCCGTTTGGGCCCATCGAAATGTGTTTCACAAATCCAACCCATCCACAATGTGTGTCCCACTTGGATGAGGGGTCAGACAAGTTTTAGACACATCCAAATTTCAGGTGGGCCCCACCAAGTAATTTTATATGTTTTAGCCATGTCTTCACATGATTTTAGATGGTATGGCCCACCTGAGTTCCATATACGGCTGATTTTTCGGCTATCCCATAATTTAGAGGGGACCCATCAAGTTCACGGTGTTGATGTTCAACATACATCATGGTGGGGCCCACATAGCTCGACCTCATGGGGAGATCCCATGAGCTCGATCGTATATAACCTTTTCCTCTAGTTAAAAAATATAAAAGGAAGTACATACATTCCATGTGGGGGCAACTGAGTTTAAAATATACCTTTGCTGCGTGCTGTCTTCTCTGGACCGACTATTTTGAGAAGAAGACAAAATGCGATTGAGGGGGGCCCACAAAAAGGGTTTTTAGAGGTCTTTCTGCCGGAAAACAGTGAGGAAAGGGGGTGAAAGCAACGGCTGTGAAAGCAACGACTGTGAAAGCAACTGTGGAAAGGGAGGGGAAAAAGAAGCAGTGAAAATGGGAGAGAAAACGCCACAGCCGTGAAAGGAGGGGTATTTTCGTCCTGAAATGCTGCATCCGTACGAGGAGGTCCAGTTGCGTATTCTAAGTTTGTATTGTTTCAGAAAAACTGTTGGATAAAAGGTGGGGTCCACATTCGTAAATTTCTCGGTGGTGACTCCTAATCGCACACATGGCACTGTTTTGTGCAGAGCGGAAAGTCGGGCGGGCTGGGTTAATCAACCCTAACCTAAACCAAAGTTACTCTACCTCAACCCTAACCTGACTCAACCTAATCTTGGGTTGGGACTTGTCAACCTAACCTCAACCCTAACCGGATTCCGTGTATCTTGTCATCTTGAGTCATTGAAAATAATGTGGACTAATGAGCTCGATGGCACTGGAATTTTTCGTGCCTTCAACATAAACAATCCACACTCAATTATAATTTATAAATAACTTATATATAGACCGGATTGGGTTGGGTCAGGCAACCCGAGACCTCAACTCAAGCCCAATCCATATTTTATCAGGACGGTGCTCTATGGGCCCCAACATGACGTATGTGTTTCATCCACGCCGTCCATATATTTTTCTAGAAAATTTTATTATATAAGACCAAAAATGAGGTATATCCCAATCTCAAATGGACCACATTACAGGAAACAGTGTTGAATGAGTGTGGACCATTAAAAACCTTTTGGGGGCCATAAAAGTTTTGGATCAAGTTGATCTTTGGTTTTTCCCTTCATCTAGTCCTGTATGACCTAATCAACAGATTGTATGTCAAATAAACAGTACAGTGGGCCTTAAGATGGATTTTAATGGTGGATATCCAATCACCATTGTTTTCATGTGGTGTGGTACACTTGAGATTTATGTCCCGCTATTTTTTGGTATAAAACTGTAAAATAATCTGAAAAAATGGATGAAAGGAATAGATGAAACAGGTACATCATAGTGGGGCCCACCCGTACGTAGAAGAGGATTTTAATGGTGGATATCTAATCAATATTGTTTTCCTATGATGTGGTCCACCTTAGGTTTATATCCCTATCATTTTTTTTGATCAAGCCCTAAAATGATCGGTAAAAATGGATGAACATAATGCACATTAAATACACAGTGTTGATGTTCGACACACATCATGATGGGGCCCACAAAACTTATTAACATCAATTCTTATGTTCTCGCAAGGTCGATAAGTTGGGTCACAATTTTGACAACAATATTTAGCCCATTTTATATGTCTAGCCCATTCACTCTATTTTATTGATCAATACGCTCAATTTAACTAGTTACTCGCCCTAATCAGGCTAGCTACATATGAGAAAGATATTGGGCACACAAGATTGATCAACAATTTGAGTGAAATTTGATTTAAACATATGAAGTTATTTACTTTTCAATATGGACTAATTCGATTGTCCAAAACCGGTTAAATGTTCAATTAGTGGATGTGCCTAATAATTTATTAATTTTTTTTTACAAATAAATTTCAATTTCTATTTAAAAATAACATTTTTTTCAAAATGTATATTTTTTTACTCTTAATTTTTCTTTAAAAACTTTTAACAAAATATCATTTTTATTATAAAATATTTCAAAAAATAAATTAAAATACAAATTCTGAATTTTTATTTTAAAAATATCTAAAATTTTCACGAATTTTAATTTTTTTTCCCAAAAATTCCAAAATGCCGATTTTTTTTCTTCAAAAGCATCATGTTGTTTTCAACTTTTCAATTTTTTTAAAATTATATATATTTTTTCAAAATCTTAGTATTTTTATAAATAACTTTTTCTTTAAATTTCGAATTTTGAACATTTTCGATTATTTTTCAAAATCACAAAATTATTCAACTTATTTATTTTTCGTTTCAAAATATTTGTTTTTTTGATAAAGTATCGATTTTTTTAATATCATTTTATTTTGTTTTTCACTCAAATTTTATTTTGAGTGAAAATAAAATAAAATTTCACATTTTTTAAAATATGAAATTTTATTTTACTTTTCAAATTTCAAACTCTCATTTTCTTTTTTAAAATATTTTCATTTTCAACATTGTGAAAATTCTCACATTTTAAAAAATATTTTTAATTTTCTTTTTCAGGATATTATTTTTTTCTCAAAATCAAATGCTTTTTTTTTTTTTTTTTCAAAATTATCAACTTTATTCAAAATTCCTTTTTGTTCCCACAAAATAGATTTTTATTAAATAACGATTTTTATTTTTTCAAAATCTAATTTTTTTCTCAAACATTGTTAAAATTTTTTAACTTCTTAATATTCTTTTTCATGTGATATTACAAATCATTTAAATATTAATTTTAAATTAAAAAATAAAAATAAAAATTCCACTCATTTGATATAAAAACAGAATAAATTTTCTTTTTGCATTCAATCAATTGTTAAAAATAATCTTAGATATAAATATGTAAAATTAAACCACCGAAATTCTACTAAAAAACAACTATTAGACTAAAAAAAACTTAAATTTCCACCATATTCTTAAAAAATTGAAAAAAATTTATGTGAAGACAAAAGTCTTTTTATGACGGACTATTATCCGTCGCAAAAGCAACTAAAAAGCGCGCCATTTGGTGTTTTGGGTAGGAATTTACAAAATCAATCTTTGCGACGGATTTCGTTCGTCGCTTATTAACGACGGAGCAAAATCCGTTGTAAATCAGATTGACGTTCCGACTACGGTTTTTCGAGAAACACGGGATTAGCGACGGATTTTTTTCGTTAGCGACGGATTAAATCCATCGTCAAACCAAGAGATTTTCGTCCGTTGAAAAAATATGTCGCAAATTGGCCAATTTAGTGTAGTGAGGATGAGCAACTAGTGAATGACTCACGGATGCGGATCGCATACTAACCTCACCGGTATCAAAATTCCTACTTGGTGTTGGAAAAGCTATGTGGACCCACCATGATGTATGTATTTTATCGACACTGTCCATGCATTTTTCCTGCTAATTTAAGGGCATAAACCTGTGAACGCCACTCTTGGCTGCCCTCACAGAAAGGGGTACTAATGCACTATTTCCAAATGTGGGGTGTAAATTGATTTGGGCTGATTTACTTTTGCCTTCTTAGTTGTGCAATATTGAGAATATGATTTTGGACACATAAAATATGCTTGAAAATTTAAAGTCACGGTTAGCCAACAAATCATCGAATATATAGTAGGCTAGAAATCTTAGAGCCACTTTAGGGTTGGAGATTTGTAAAATTTCCTAGTTTAAGTAACTCCTCTAGGTTTGGGTAAGGGTTTTGGTGGTAGAAGAGGAATGGGTTAGGCATGTTGTTCTTCCTGTCTGAGGTGCAGTTTATGGGTTAGGCATGCTGTTCTTCCTGTATGAGGTGCTGTTTATGGGTTAGGCATGACGTTCTTCCTGTACGAGGTGCAATTTCTACTCCACGGAGTTTTTGACTTTTAGGGATTTATCAATGTTTCGACGTCATGTAACCAGTCATGCTTCACATAACCCCATGAAAGGGTTGGGCAAACAAAAATTAAAAAGGATCTTAACTCGATTTCATAGAGGCAAACAACCTCGTATAGGCACATATTATAACAGTAAAATGAAAGCTTAGTAAATAAGAATAAAATGCAAGCCCGACCTTACTTCGCGAGTTTAGGACCTGGGTAGGTGCGCAAATGCAATAAAGTAAAATAATAAAATGCGAGTTGATGGTATAGATAGGTTGAGAATGTGTGGAGTGAAAATGCAATGAGTTCGACTAAGATGTGAAAAAGAAAAGGAAAGATCAACATTTTTATTCAAAAGGAATAATTGGATATCTCTGATTCTAACCCTACTCATTTACCTTATTGACTTCTTTTAGTGGACTATATCCTAATTTTCTAGGTTGACTTCTAGATTTGAGTAGGGCCTCAACATTGATTAAAGGATCTCTGAGGTATTTGGAGGAGGCTCCATCCTTGTTCTTTTTATGTCTATCGGCTTGTCTATGATCCCTCCCCTCTTCAAAATGGTAGCTATGGTACTGGATGTACAAATTGAGACCATTGACTCATGGTACGTAGATGGTTTTCTCGTGATTTTAGCATCTAAGAAAGGGGAGTGGGATCTTAGTTAGGTAAAAAGTATGTCAGGTGTATCTAGGCCGACGATTTATTTCTCATGCTTTCTGTTGTGCTAAGGGGTTTAATCCTCTTCTAGGGGCTTACTTTCTGGCTAAATTTAGGTTTGCTTAGTTTGAGATCTCTTGATCAGGATCATTGGAGGCCTTCAGGTCCAGGCCTATTTTGCATTTTATTGTCCTCTCAACGCTCCTTGGGATGTTGAAGTTTAGTTTTATCAAGGAAACGGACTAACAAAGTTTCTGGAGGGAGCCGAGCATAGGCATGAATTGTGGTCGATTTGTAGATTGAGTTTGATAGTTATCTTTATGATATGCCAAGCATGCTACCTTCCTTTCTGATTGAATTTTTTATGGTTGATAGATCACCTAGAGATGATTTTATGGAGCATATCCAGAGTTTTGAAGAGTAGTTTGTCTCAACTTAGGTGGGGTGTCTATAAAACTCAGATTCAAATCTCACTTGAACCACACCATATGAAACAGTGGTAATTGAATGCTGTAATTATAAACTTCTTAAGGACGACCAAAGTTTTGGATTAAGATATTTATATTTTCACTTCATCAGTCTTTGTGACCTAATCAATAAGTTAGATGACAAATAAACATTAAACCACATCGTAAAAAGTTTTTAATGATGGGCATTCACTCACAGCTACTTTCCTGTGGTGTGGTCCACCTGCACGCTCTAGGAAGTTTTTAATGATGAGCGTTCAATCACCACTATTTTCCCGTGGTGTGGTCCACCTGAGATTTGTATCTGCTTCATTTTTGGATCATGTCCTAAAATGAGCTGGAAAAATGGATGGACAACTTTATAAAAACAAATACATCATGGTGGGACCCATATGTCTTGGAGAAGTACTCCAAAGCAAATGTATACAAAACTACCCACCATGGAAGTTGAATACATTACTGGGCAAGATGTTTCATTTTGATCCAACCATGGTGATTCCATTAAGAAGCTCTTTTTTTTTTTCAAAACAGGGGGGCGGAAGCCCCTTCAATTCATATAAAACGAGAACTTGACAAGATTTCGGGAGGGCCTGGACAAAAAGCTGCAGGCCTCTCCTATCACATCACCTCTAGAAATAGAAAAAATCCTCAACTACAATCTACCGGATGACCTTGCAACAAAACGAGGACGGGCCACCTAACGTAAACCACCTCTGAACATCAAAAGCACCTTGAGTAAACCAGCGGACACGGGATCTGGAGGGCTAAGTGACAATCTGAATCGAACCCAGGCCAACCTTGTCGAGAAAAACCAGACCCTTTGTTTGTCTGGGAAGGGAAGCCAAATGATCATGACAGTTATTCACCTGAGTCTCGCTCCCCACTTTCGCCAAACTATCAGTTGGTCCATTCCCTTCCCAGAGAATGGGGTGGAATGTGAATGTGCCAGCTAACCTCAAGTTGTTGATCCTATCTACCCAAGGCTTCCAGTTCCACCGGCATCTTGATTCTCCAACAAGAATGGCAACCACCAGCTGTGAATCCGATTCTACCATTATCTTGTTGATCCCTTTAAGAAGACATAACTCTAAACCGTCATATATTGCTCATAATTCTACACTATTGTTTGTACCAAACCCATAGCCTGCAGAGAAAGCGAAGATGAAGGACCCATCTTCCTTCCTACAAATTCCTCCTCCTAGGAAACCAGGATTTCCCCTAGTGGATCCGTCGACATTTAATTTCACCCATCCCAGAGTGGGGTGCCTCCATTTAACCTGAACAGAAGCTGACCTGTTATGCCTAGGCGCAGGGAAGGTTGGGATGACCCTATTTGCATATGATGATGAAACCTATTCTTGGAAATTTTGGATTGTCTAGGAGGCCCACCAATATATCCGAGTAATGGACTTTCGGGCGTCCATCGCTTTTTCTCTGAACGAAGCTTCATTTCTCGCTTTCCACAATTCCCAGAGAATCAGCAGAGGCAGAGAAGATCTGATGTTCTAGGAGGCAGCACTTGGTGTGGACGTACTTCTCCACTGACTGATTTTGGCGAGCACAGAGACATGAGGCAACGAAGAGACGCCACAAAGCCCCTTAAAATGTGCCTAGATTTGAACCGTTTGCTGACCAGTTAGAAATAGGTGGTTGATAAATTCCACGTCTGGAGCCGCATCATTGTCCCGAAGGCAGCAACGACATTTAAAGGGCAGGGTAATTCCTTTAGCTTGAACTCTACTATCCACAGGGATGGCGTCATGCAGCAAACGCCAGATGAAGATAGAAACTTTGGGCAGAATTTTGCCTAACCAGATCCAAACTCCCCACATTACATGTGGATGAGCTTCCCTGATAAGCTTTCAAGCCGATTTGAGAGTGAATTCCCCTGACGGGTCATGTGGCCAAACACACTCTGCCAGTTCTTCCGTGATGACAAAACCCCTGGAGAAGATTACATCAATAATCTCTTGAGGCAGAAATTCTAACATTCTGGATGGCGGAAGTGGGCCTGACTTCCCAAGA
The DNA here is from genome assembly GCA_021015155.1 of Magnolia officinalis. Lineage (NCBI taxonomy): Eukaryota > Viridiplantae > Streptophyta > Magnoliopsida > Magnoliales > Magnoliaceae > Magnolia > Magnolia officinalis. The sequence goes on from JAJHSJ010000007.1 coordinate 85,998,326, forward strand.
AAGTTTTTCAGCTGCAACTGCTACAGTTTTGGCAGGATTTGGCCTGAAACGTGGTGTTGTAGTTGCCCCAAACCTGTCCAATTATCTGTCCAAACATTTGATTCTCCGCGACCCACTGTCCAATGAGTGTTAACATGAATTGTATGAAGAAAACACCTGATTTTATGCCACATTGGGGAAGAGTTGTGGTGCACAGTCGATACCGTCAATCTTTGAATATCTCTGGAATGTTTGGACTGCATCAGGTTCACCCATATACTTCTATTTTTACCATTCTTCACATTTCGCACTAGTTTCATACGTAGGGCCTGCAACACCTCTTTCAGACATCGGATTCCTAGTCCTCCTTCCTCTTTAGGCTTGGTCACTTTTTGCCACGCTATCCAGTGGAGTTTCTTTTTTCCATCGGCCCATCCCCAAAAGAAATCAGCGAACTTGCTCTTTAGATTTTGAATTACCTGTGCTGGGATGTGCATAGCTGCCATGATATGGATCGGATAGGTACCGAGAACATGGCGAATCAGCGTCGCTCGACCCGCCTGAGTAATGTGCCTGGCTGCCCAACCATTGATTTTGTTACTGATCTTATCCTGAAGAGCTTGAAAATCAGTGGTTCTAATTCTCCCTCTAATCAGGGGAGCTCCCAAATAAGTCAATCTGCCCCTCGCTCGGCTAAAACCTAACACTGTCTCCGTGGTTCTGATTTTTGCCACTTTCCATTTTGCAGGACCAATAAAAACACTCTTACTGGAATTGATTTTTTAGCCTGTGGCTGCTTGGAAGAATCGTAGGAAATCTCTCATCGAGGTGAGCGAGGATTTACATGCGTTTAGGAAGACCAACATGTCATCCGCATACAAAAGATGTGAAAAGGAAGGGCTATCTTGAGGGAATTTGAAAGGGGTGCAGCGACCTTCTTCAAATAGAGACTTTAGATTGACTGAGAAAGCTTCCATGGCTATGATGAAAAGTGCCGAGGAGAGGGGGTCTCCTTGCTTGAGACCTCTCAAGGCTTTGAAGAAACTTGCCGCTTCACTGATGATGAGAATGAAAAACCAATTATCCGCCCAACAGGCTTCCAGGAGTTTCACACTCTTTTCGTTAAATCCGAGTTTTCGCAAGGACTGCTTGAGGTAAGACCAATTCACCCTATCATACGCCTTTTCGAGATCGATCTCGAGGATAAGATTTCCCCCCTGGTTTTCCTATTTAATTTTCTCATCGCTTCCTGTGCAAATGCAATATTTTCGGCAATGTATCTCCCTTGGACGAATGCGCCTTGTTCCTGCGAAATCAGTGTAGGCAAATGACAACTAAGACGGTTAGCATGGACTTTAGCAAGAATCTTATATAATACATTGCACAGGCTTATTGGCCTGAAATTTGAGAAGTTGGAAGCCAAGGACTTGGGAATCATGCAAATCAGGGTGGTTTTGAAGGCTTGAGGGATTGGCTCTCCTGAAAACAATGCTTTAGCAGATTTGTGAACATCGTCTCCAATGATATCCCAGTAACTATTGAAAAACGCTGCTGAGAAACCGTTCGGCCCTGCTGCTCCATCAATGGGGATAGACTTGAGAGCGAGTAAGACCTCCTCCTTTGAGGGTGGACTTTGGAAGGATTCATTGTCCTGTTGTTGGAGCTGCCTCGGGAGGTTACGAACAAAGTTTGCCGAGGGTGCTACTTCCTCCACCTGAAATAGGCCTTGAAAATAATCCACCGCCGCTAACTTGATATCTTCCAGGTTACCTATTGTTGTTCCATCCTCCGAGGTGATGGATTGAATGGCAGTTCTTCTTATCTTTTCAGTCGCCGACGCGTGGAAGAAAGCCGTGTTCTTATCTCCCTCCTCTAGCCAAGAGTTCCTAGCTTTTTGCTTCCAAAAAACCTCCTCCACTAATTCCGTTCGCTCTAACTTTTGCTTCAATTCCAGACTCTGATTGATGAGATCTACCAAGTTGTTGCCCTGAATCCTACTGTCAAGGATATCAAGATCCTCTTCTACCTTTTTGATTTGCTAGAAAATGTTCCCAAAGTGCTCTTTGTTCCAAACTTTCAGCAATTGTTTCGCCTTTTTCAGCTTGAGATAAATATTGGTGAATGGATTTGCAGCACAGTCTCCTGCCCAAGCCTTCGAAATGACCGACTGAAACGACTTATGAAGAGTCCACATTCTGAGGAAATGAAAAGGTTTCGGCTTGGACAACAATGGAGAAGAAAGAAGCAGCCGCAGCGGTGCATGATCAGATCTTTTTCTGGGGAGGTGCTCAACTTGGAAACGGGGAAAGGCGATGGCCCACAAGCTGTTCATTAGGACTCTGTCGAGTTTGGCCCAAACCTGGGCATTACCTACTCAATTATTGCACCAGGTGAAACGATTTCCAACAAAACCCGCATCTAGGAGGCCTGCAGTTTGGTTAGCGTCAACAAATTCGGACATGGACGAGGTGTCAGGGGGCCGAATACTCCTCCTTTCATCTCCTTAATTGAGTCACTGCATTAAAATCTCCAGCAATCGCCCACGCACCTTGAATGCTAGAACTGAGGGAGCGAAGATCATTCCATAGGCTTCTACTCTGAATCTTATTGCATCGCCCATAAACAACTGATAGGGTAATTGACTGAGAAAGAGGCGGTATGGTCGCTTCTACAGTGATCATTTGGTTGGAGACGTAAATGACAGAAATATTCAGCTAGTTCTCATAGAAAAACCAAAATTTACCTCCCAGATCAGAGTTAGATAGAGAGGAGTGGAACCCAATCTTCAATCCCGTTGCCACTCCTGTCGTCCCCTAGCATCGGTTCAATAATTGCCACTTTCTGAGGTTTGAACTTTTTCACTAGCTTCTTGAGCGCACAAGTTGTGGGAGCGTTCCCAACCCCGCGCGCATTCCAAATAATGACGTTATCCATCAGTTACACAACCTTCATTCCAAATAATGACGTTATCCATCAGTTACACAACCTGTGTTCACTGCCCGTCTCTTTTGCTTTCGGAGCTTGCTGTACCTTATACTGAAGAAATGACTATCTACTGTTTTCCTGGCCGAAGATTTACTGATTTGGTGCTGTGCTGCTAAAGGGAGCATCCTTGGAGAATGGTTCGGAGCTTGTTGCGGTTGCGTTTGCTCGGCCTAATCTGAATCTATATGTAGGGAAGGGTTTTTAGAACTCTCTTGGTAGAAATAAGGGGATAAATCAATTGAGATTTCCCCCATGTCATTAGACATCCTCGCGTTGATTTCCTTTCGCCTTCGTCTAAGCACTTGCAATGTAGTTCCCAGGTCATTTGTTAGAAAATCAAACTGACCACTAAACTCTCTTTGATGAAGATGCAGGGGAGGGGAGAAGCCCCTTCTGATCTGGCAAGAGGGTTGTGGGGACTCTCTCCGGATGATTGAGTGATGACACTCGACTCTTGTAGTTGATGGAGATAAGGGGTACCTGTCCTGTTCTGGTTGGAATTGGTCGTGGCTTGTAGCATGTCTATCTGCAGCGGTGGATCGCTATCAGGCATGACATGGATAATCGAAGGAGCAGGGGCTGAGGGTGGGGGTTGGTTTGAGGCGTTTTGGTCCAATTCCCCCAGATTAGAATATTGGGACATGTTGACATTTGCAGCTGCGACTATGGCCAGGGGTGGGATGATCTGTGGGGCTAGATCAGGGCAGGGAGAATAAGTACTGACTCTGTAGGCTCTACAGATGAATTGGACGGGCTGAGAAACTGGGACTGGCTGGGGTTGTGCATCAGTTGGGTTGGGAAATTCTAGAAGAGTGAGTGGACTAGGGGATCGAGGAGAGGATGTCAAGCGTAGGGTTGGCATTAGGAGAGACTTGGGTGTGAGGTTGAGGTTTGGGAGGTGAACCTACCAGGGTGGGGGGCAAGGAGGATCGAACAGGTATATAATCAATTGGGCTCAAGTCAGCCAGTTGAAAGGTGGATTGGTGGATCAGGTAGAGGGCTGGCGGGTTGGCTAGTGATGGTCAGAGGATCGAGTAGGGGTGAAGAACTTGGGAGTCGCATCGACATCAGTCCTCGCCAGCGGCGGTGGGAGATTGTGAGGTGGTCCAAACCACCTTCCAACTGGCTGAAGCTTAATGTCAATGGCTCCTCCCGCGGCAATCCGGGACCATCTGGGGGTGGGGGAATTCTCAGAAATGACCGTGGGGAGCTCAAGTTTTCTTTCTGCTCGCCCTACGGAGTTTGGTCAAACAACCTGGCTGAAATGAGAGCCATATACGATGGTCTTCTTTTGTCCCTTAACTCAGGATTCTATAACATTGAGATTGAATTTGACTCGCAAATTACGGTTGATATCCTTTCGGGTTCTACTGCCTTTGGTTGGAGAATCGGTTTCTGGGTCTCTAGGATCAAAGCCCTCATGAGCAGGGGAAGCTTCTCCATCAGGCTCATTAGGAGAGAAGGGAACGCAGTTGTAGATGGTCTGGCACGTATTGCCAGTACAAATGCAAATCAATTGTCTGAAGTCTACCTCATCTCTCAGCATCTTCCGGCCCAAATCAGAGGCCTTATCTTTATGGATAAAATGGGTCTTGGGTCCATTCGCTTTTCTTAGGTGATCCCCTAAAGGGTCCCTCCTGTATAGTTTAAGATAGGTAGGGCTGTGCTTTTTGTTGTTCTCGGCCTTGTCCGAATTTGTCCAGGTTGTAAATCTCAGTTTTATCTAATGCATCCGAGTCGCCCAGCGAGTTTGGGCTCCTTTTGAAAAAAAGAAAGAAAAAAGGGAGGGGGGGGGGGTGTGCTGATGATGGGAGTGAAAGGTTTGAAGAATCCAATCCTTAGTAGTACTGGGATGGGTGGGATTTTTAGGAGAGGGTTGAAAGAGGTAGGAGGAGAGCCTATGGTCTTCTAGGAATCAAAACTAGGTAAGTGGCCCCTTCCACGATCAGTTGTCTGGAGAGATGAAGATTGTGCTGACTGGATAGTTTAATCCTGATTCTGGTAAAACTTAGGAAAATTCCATGAACAGACATGAGATCAATTTCCTGAACCTCTCCATAGCTCTTGGCGAGGTCTGAGATCACATTCGGGTGCCAAGCATGTGGGGGGATGCCAATCAAACAAATCCAGGTTCCTTAGAGAAGACCTGTTGCTTCCGGAGCCCAGTGCCGAATGTTTAGCAGTTTCATCTGAATGTGCAGCTCTTGATCAGATGCGAACACTTCCAAATCCTCACGTGATTGGAATTTGATGAGGAACTGTTTAGGAGAGAGCCTAGTGTGAAAGTGCACCTGCTAGAGCCCTGGTTTGTCAAGTTACGTGAATGGTGGGTCAGACTATCTACAGATCTCGATAGGAAGAACAATTCAAGCGTCTGCCTCATCCGGATGTGTGGAAGCTCGCCATAGGTAAATCATAGCCTCACATCTCATGTCCCAAAACACCAGGTGATTAAAACCCTTAAACCAAGATAGACATCTTAGGATTTTTAAGGTGAGAAAACTTTTTACAAATAGGAAAATCTGTAAGTTTTTCTCGCCTTGTCGATTTTATCGATGCACCCTCGATATGATCGACCTGCACTGTCGATGTCCTCGATACCTTAACGATATATCGATGAGAGGACCAAAAATGTCCAGCAACTAAATATTCATCTAGACGGATTTATCGATGTATCGATATACCTATCGATATCATCGATAAAAGCACTAAATATGTTCAGCAACTTCACAACATATTTGGACAAATTATCGATGTATCGATACACCTATCGATATCATCGATATTCAAATCTCGAGTCCATTGGAGTGGCTCGATAAGATAGACAGGCAGATTTTTGGCGCCCCTGTTTTTTTAATGAAAATCTCAAAATCCTTCAATATATCAATGACCGTCCAATATGATCTGAATTCAAATATCGATAAGATCGGAGGTCCATCGATGATATCGATAGTGGGCGCTCATTTTTTACAGCAGATATTTCAGGTTGTTCTTAACAATGATCGGGGGCCCTTCGATAGAATCGATATTCAAATATCGATGATATCGACACCAGATCGATTGCATCGAACAAAGCCATAAATTATCTAGCAAGCTCAAGATAAATCAGCTGGATTTATCGATGCCTCGACTCTGATCTTGATATCATCGACATTCAAATTTCGATGATCTCGATGGTTCCCTGATTAATCTTGAAATCCTGAAATATTTCAAAGTTAAGTCTCTTTCATTTTTCAAGTGTCGATGGATCGAACTTGTCATCGATGGAATCGAAGTTCGAAATCCGATGACATCGACAATAGCTTCGATTCATCGACTAATTGGCAAGAAGTTTCAAAAGCGTATGACATTAATTGAGTCCGAGTCATTGAACAGACCATCGATGCTATCGAGAGTATACGCTCGATGATATCGAACCTGCTCGATGATATCGAAATTTGTCATAAATGTGATCGTTTTATATCCGTTGGAACTTTTTGCCTATATATAGAGGACTTGTCTTTTGTTGCTGTGAGAGAAAGAAGAGAGAGCTTTTTTGTGTTTCAACTCATATCTTATATCTAAAGCCCTTTCTCTCAAGGGAGTTCATCCTCCAATCCACCCTCATCATTGATATTCAATAGAGTGGATTGAGGAATGAACTTCCGCACTCAAGGATCCTCCAGCTACTACCTTAATGACAAATCATTATGCTGGGATACCTTGAATGCATAAGATTGGAGCTACTCTATCTTCATAATAGGAAAATCTTTAGAGAATAGGATTCCATCTTCACCTTGACCCAACCCTAAGCCCAGTCTCGGTATATCTTTTGTGTTGAGGATCAAGGGAGCAGAAGACTCTTCGTCAACAAGGAGGAGGAGATCTTTGACATTGTGTTTAAAGGGACTCATCAACTTATTTGTAAGTATCTAGAGTCCAGAGGACACTTGTGATCGTTCCTTTATAGGATTTGGTCTTAAGTGGTTCTCACCCTTTAAAGTCCTTAATGAGGTCTCCGACGGGAGTGTACGTGGTGGGTGCATTGTGTGGACCCTTGCTTTGTGGAGAGCATAAACATCAGGGTGCGTTGTGTGGACCCTTGCTCTATGGAGAGCATAAACATCTGGTTTGTTGTGAACCAGTAAAACTCTAGGTTTTAGGTGTACCTAGTAAAACCTTAGGGTTAGAGGTTAACCGTGTAGAAACCTCCAGTAGGGTCTTATGGAAGATCCTTGGCCAGTGTGCCTAAAAGTGGGTGCGTTGTGTTGACCCTTGCTCGTGAGAGCATAAACAGTCAGCCTCAGTGTAGGTTGTAAAGGTTGAAGGTGAACCTGATTTAAAACCTTAGGTTTTAAGTGAACCCTAGGAAACCTCCTTAGTGAAATCCGGTACACTCAAGGGTTGAGTGCGGCAGCCGGGAGTGGGGTAGACAAGTAGTCGAACCACTATAAAAATGACTGTGTCTGTGATTGATTCTTATGCTTGATCATTTGTGTGATTATGTTAACTGAATTCATATCTGCTCACACAGTCACATCCATCATAGACTATAACTGCTTCATGCTTATTATTTAAATAGTTCTGTGATTGGATCCTCTACTAGGCTTGGAAGACAGTTGAGTTACATTTGAGTAATCCTGAAAATTGCATACTTGTTAGGATTAGAGTGATAGGATTTTTAATAACTCGTAAAACTTTTAAAAAGTCCTATTCACCCCCTCTAGGACATATTGACATATTCCAACTTCAACTCAAGCGGTCTTCACCGCCATTTCATAGTGAAATCCACCTGGAAGCAGCCAATGGTGGATTTACGGAAGGCCTCTATTAAGTGGAGGATCAAAGTTTTATCGTCTTCTGCTGTCGTCGTAAGGGCGTTAGACAGCGATAGCTTGAGCCGGCACACCAGCCGATCATCTGCACTGATGTGGAAGTCCGGCAGGGATTGATGCTCTAAATATATAGTGAGTATGTGATGTTTTCTAAGGATGGGGGTTACTTTGGACTGATCGAGAGTAGGTTCTTACCTGTTTGGGGCCTGAAGGATCTGAAGTTTTGATTCGTTGAGAGTGACGATCCGGAGAGGGCCGATCATCTCGGAATGAGGGGTTTATGTTGTTTGATTGGGGGAGAGGGCGATGTTGGGCTTGCTTTGTTTCCTTGGTGTCGAGATGCTGCTTCATTTGGGACGACATACCTACATTGCCCTTCTCCCAGGTGACGTTTACCACTCTACCATCAATGCGACGATTATGTAAGCATTGAATTGCATTGTGCGCTTCCTGTATGTAGAGAAATCTGATGAAAGCAAAACCTCTTAAGATTATTAAGAAGCTCTTAAAATTATTTTTGTGAGTACAGTTACGTCATTGTTTTGTTGATCAAATATGACTACTATAAAAGTCAGAAGATAATCCTTGGTTACTTGACCAGCTCTTCAGAAAGAAAAAAATATGCAAAGGTGGGTATGCAAGAATTGCTACTGATTGTCAATGAGAGAGAGCAATGTATAAATAAACTTGATGGAGATGAATACAATCTAATTAAAACTTAATTACAATCTTTCATATATATTCTAACTAAGATGATCCTAATCTATAATGAAATAGTTGGGTCCAATAGCTTTTGGGATGCCAACTGGTCAGGCCTAGGTCCCCTCAGCAACTGTAACTCAGGTGTCATCCCTTCACAGCTTCAGGGGCTGCAGATCAATGATTTCATTGGTCCAGATGGGCCACTGCCCGACGTCACCTTCCCTAATTCCCTACTAGTTGCTGTTTGTCAGCATATTGCAACTGAAGGGATTTTGCTCAGTTCTGGCACATATTTATGGGTGTGGATAGCTTATAATTCTGGAGATTTTTCCATTAAATCTGCTTGGTAGATTACCCGCCAGCGGGGTCATCAGTCAGTTTGGGCCAAATGGGCCTGGAACTCCATTCTCCCGCCAAAGCTTAGGTCTTTCCTTTGGAAGGTCTTGAACGGTGCTGTGCTTGTAGACATAAACGTCAAAGGGAAAGGCGTGCTGTTAGCCTCCTCCTGCAATTGTTGCAGCCAGGTGGGCCGGCATGAGGAGTTGTCTGACCACCTTTTTTGTTTCAGGGGAGCTAGCTGCGGCAATTTGGGGCCACTTTGCGGTGATCCTTTCAATTGACATCCTCCCGGGGCAATCGGTTTGGGCTTGGGCAAATCAATGGTGGGCAGTCTCTTCTCCCTCCTCTCTCTTGGGGACCCTGAGGGGCCTCGCCCTGGCCTTGGTCCTCTGGGTCATCTGGATTGCTAGAAACGCCGGCAGATTTGAGGGTGTCCAGCCTTCCCACACCAGGGCCATTGACCTCGTTCGAAACTGGTTTTTTCGGCTCGCTAGTGAATTTCCTCTCCCTCCTTGCAAAAATCAGAGGGAAAGAGACGCCATTGCTGACCTCTGGCTCCCTCGCAGGGATGGGCCTCCTCGCGTTGTCTCTTTTGTGAAGTGGGCCCGCCCGGATCCGGGCCGTTTTAAGTTGAATGTTGATGCTTCCTCCTTCGGTAATCTAGGCCCCTTGAGTAGTGGAGGCATCTACCATGACCACATGGGAGAGTTCAAGTTCGGTTTTTCCAAGGGGTATGGCCATGGCTCTAGTTTCCAAGCGGAGGTGAAAGCGGTGGTGGATGGGCTTTCCCTTTGCTTCACCAAGGCTACACCTCCGTTGAAGTGGAAAGCGACTCTCGTGCGGTGGTCGATCTGCTCTCTAGAACGGCCAAAGCTCCTTGGTTCTCATTTTACTGGCTGAAGAAGTTTGAAGCCCTTAGAGCCATGGGATCCATCTCCATTACCTACGTCCCAAGAGAAGGGAATAGGGTGGCCGACAGCCTAGCCCGCTGGGCCAGTGCCAACCAGGCCCAAACCATCTTTGATTCCCCCTCCCAGCTCCCAAGGCTGTCCCGAGGTGAGCTTATCCTGGACAGATCGGGCCTAGGAGGGGTGCGGGTCTCCTAGCTTTCCTTTTGTTGCTCTTTACAATAGGTGGGCCATCCTTGGGTGTGGCCCTCCCGAATGTGCAGCCTTTTCGGTGGGCCTCAGGTCATTTTGTTTGCCTGAGTCCCCTTTTGTAAAGCCTTTGTTTTATCAATGAAATCTCGTTTCCAAAAAAAAAAAACAGAAAAAAAAAGGTTAACATTACCAATGTATGTCTCTAAAATTCCCCTTCAAGTTGGATATTGATTATGTTTTTTTTGTTTTTTTAAAATTTTTTTTTTAAATTTTTTTTAAATTTTAATTTTTTAAAAAACCCATTCGCGCACACACTCACGCCGTAGTGGGTTTTCACCACCTATGGATACTCGAACCCTTGACCGGGTGTTGAAACTCCAGAGAGTCTACCACCCGAGCAAGAGTAAGGATCCGATATTGATTATGTTAATCTTGCGTATGATTAACCAATTGCACTTGAGGAAGTGGCTTTGGTGAACACACTAGTCGACTATTGTCTATATTTGTTGCATAGAATGGCTATTTCTTTGGCAGAAATTCTATCAACTTCAAAGTGTTTAATCTTTTCACGGTACATGAGATTCATTGATGTATGATGGCTGGTCGACTGTCTCATCTAATTAATTTCCATAGGCTTATGGAATAAACTTTCTAATTTTTCCACTTCTTTAGCCACTTTAATTCACATGGAGTGAACACACTAGCCAACAATTGTTTGCTTTTTATTCTTTAGGGTGATAAATTTTCACTAACAAGAAGCATAATATTTAAAAGTGGATAACTAATCATTAAGATTATTAGCCTGTAAAAGTTCTGCCATGGGACAATCAACTACAGACGCTGATGGGGCAGTAGAGAATGCTGTGGTATCTCATGATCAAATGCAATGATGAAGAAAAGAGATGAAATGAAAGGGAAAAAGAAGCGAAAGGCTTTACTTAATTAATGCAAACCCTAGCCTCTCTCCTTATCTCATATTAAGTTAAGCTGTATACAAAAATGCATATCGGCTACAAGGACCAGACCCAAAGACCATGACTTATTACAACACCTGAGCATTATTTTCATCAGTCCCCCGCACATTGGAGTATATTCATCAATCATGCCCAGCTTACCGCTAATGAATGAACTTTTTACGCTCAGTAACAGCTTGGAGAAGATATCCGCCTACAAGGTCTTGGAAGGCATATGCTGCGTCACAACTTCTCTAGAGTCAATCTTCTCTCTAATGAAGTGGCAATACACCTCTATTTATTTTGAACCTCTCATGGAACACTTGATTTCTTGCCATATGGGATGCAGCTTGTTTATCATAAAAGAGTCATTGATCTACCAACAAACATATGAAGTTCTTATATAATAGACTGGACTTACAGGAGTTCATTGATTGCATAGCCCATGGTCCTATATTCTACTTCTGCACTAGATCTGACAACGACTATTTGCTAATTACTTTTTCGTGTAACCAAGTTGCCTACAACAAATGTACACTAACTGAAAGTGGACTCCGGTCTTTTTGTTTGCCTGAGCCCCTTTTGTATAGCCTTTTCCAATCAATGAAATCTCGTTTGTTAAAAAAAAAAACAAACTCTGAAAGTGGACTTCTTGTCACTGAACCAGCCCAATCTGAATTTGCATAAGATTCAATTTGGAGATGTCTATTAGAACATAGAGAAGTCCTTATTGTGTAGCATTTTTTAAATATCATAGAATACATAAGAATTTTTTTAAAGGAAACACAGGCGTATATATTCAAATCTGGAATGATGTATACGACACACCCACACTTCAGGCTTGACCGGGAAAAAAGGACCCGGACTGCAAGCCTATCATATAGAATAGAATACATAAGATTGCATCCCAATGTTGGATCCGTGGTTTATGCATAAATCTACTCACCATGCCAGCAATAAATGATATTTTTTAACACACACAATCACACTCACACACTCACACCAAAGTGGGTTTTCACCACAATGGGTACTCAACCCATGACCTCATGTTGAAACATCTATGAATCTACCACCAAGGCATGAGTAAGGACCCCAACAATAAATGATATATCGAGCCACATAATAGTCATATAAATTAGCTTGCAAACAAGCCTGTTTTCTCTCTAGACTAAAAAAACAGCCCTTAATTGTCCAACAATTGACTATTTTGGTCCGTTGGAATATCATATGGCTTACACCTCATTTGTCAAGTTTTTACTACAGGTCCAAAGCATATTTTCTTTGGGATAGGTAAATCAGAATGGATGATTGGGTGATCCACCATCCCTCTAGAGTTCTGTTTTACAAAAATCAAGTGATCCACCTAGAATCTAGCTAAATTCCACCAAAGCTCAGACGAATTTCTCAAACCATGCCCGGAGAGATTGCTTCAGCCCATAAATAGTCTACAACAAATTGCACACATTTCCTCCTCCTAAACAACAAATTTAGGAGGTTGCTCCATGCATACTTCTTCAATTAAGTCTATATTCAGAAAAGTATTTTGACATCCAACTAGTATAGGACACGACTTGTAAGCTACAATAGAAATCAAAACTCACACTGAGTTTCTTCATAGTCCATCCAAACAGTTTGGGTGTACATTTTCATGACAAGTCTTGCTTTTAAACATTCAAATAAGCAATCAAGTTGGTGCTTAATAGTGTATACCCAATGATATATAGCCAATTATTTGTTTTTAAGAGGAAAAGAGATAACAGACCATATGCCAGTGATGTATAATAGCAAGTTTTTCATGGATTGTCGTCACCTAGGATGAGCCAGTGCATCATGGAGTGACTTATGGACCACCACTCAGGATAGGGCCAACATATAAGCATAGAAAGTAGGGCTAAAACAGTAGTAAGAGAAAAAATTAGAGATAGGTTATAAACTATAGGCAGTGTAGTTTTTCAATGAGTAACAGGAGGATTGATGTCAGATGGTGGTTGCATAGGTGCAGGATCCTCAGCCAAAGGTGAGGATGGTAAGTGTCACCTTGGGAAACTGGAGTTGGAGTAGATGATATAGGAATAAATAATAATAATAATAAAAACATGCTATAGAACAGGTGTATCAAGAAGTTTAGGGATAGCATGATGAAGCTCAGAACAAAACCTTCACTTCACGAGAAGAGAGAAAATAAGAAATATCTTCAAAGAATGCAACATTGGCACTTGTTTATTCACAACCAATTTCATTATAAAAACATTTGCACCCGTTCTATGTGCAAGAATACTTGAGAAAGAGACACTTGGCATGCTATAAAAATAGCATCACTCCAAAACAATTTAAGGACATTCATGCGGGTTACCCTGCGGTAAGTACTTCAGCATGTAAGTGCCTTCTATTTCTAGATGTCTGTAAAGCTGTTTGGGCTCCACTTCTTCTTTATACCAGGACCCATTGAAAGCAATTGGCGTGAAGGTCAATGCAGAGGATGTATGTGAGATAATTTTGGAGGGTCTAAAAAATTTTTAAAAAAAAAAAAGAAAAAGGAAAAAGAAAAAAGGAGACATCTCACTATCTCTAGGAGGTGTCAGTTCTTTCGTCCGCAACTCCATTTTGTTGGAGTGTGTAGGTACTATATGAAGTCTAATGGGTAATGCTAATGGATGCAAGGTGAGCACTAAAATTGTTTGATATATATTCTAAAGCATTATCAGAACAAAAATATTTAATTTCAGAATTAATTTTTTTCAGAGTATGAAACAACTTAAATATATCAAATACCTTGTGCATTAGAAATACCCATGTCATGCGAGAGATGTTATCAATTAATAAAGGAAACAAAATTCTGAAATTTATTCAAGCTAGGTACCTAAATGGAGCTCCACACATTAGAGAAGTAAAAAACGGAGAATGACTACGATTAACAGTTCATGGTGAATAAGTAGATAAATTGTGTCTGGCTAACTAACATGTTTCATAATTTATTGAAACTATACTTGACAATGAGGGGGCAGGTTTAAGGGATTCAAATAAGGGAAAACCTAACTGCATGTTGTCTTAAGCACAAGATTTACACCAGCATCCCTTCGTTCAAAGTAGTTGAAACCACACAATTCATGCCTCCTACTAATCGCTGCCTTTGTCTTGAGGTCATGAAAATACAGTGTAAAAGATAAAAAGGTAGTTAAGTAGTTCTATGTTTTGGTTAAGTGGCTAACAGACAGGAGACTAAGAGAATTTTTGTCAATAAAGTATAAATGTCAATACTATATTGAAATAGTTCATTTAGCAAGAATATGAGATAAAAAAGAACCATAGGCAAGAGAGACAGGTGGGCAGGTAATGGAGGTGTTTACAGAAGAAAATAGAGACTTATTACATGTTATGTGGTTGATGGCCAGGTCAATCACCCAAGGTGATAAATCAAAGGATACAGCTAGCTATGACATTACTTGAGTTGGCTAGAAGGATTGAGGAAGGAAGGAATATGTCACTATGTTCCTACTTAGAGTTTCTTGAATTCGGTGCAAGATGACCACAAAATCTATCTATGCTCTCAACTTTGAATTCATGAGTAAGCAAATATATAAGAAAAAAATTGTAGTGATCACTTAATCAGCAAATGGAAATTGTCCAGTAGTCAGCATCTATCACAGCCAGCAATCTGGTGGTCCCATGTAAAAATGACAAAAACAATGGTGGCAAAGGCCCCATGTGTAGAGTCAATCACAACATAACAGACTAAAACATAACAATGCTCCAGGCCACAGAACATTTTCCTTCCATTACTGGGGCTGGTAAGACACAATCTAGCATCTCACCCAAGTCCCCATGGGTTACCTTAGCAGAAAAAAGCAAGGCCCACTGTACAATACACTTTCTCAAGTAGTGCACGTCTGGACAGTTAGGATATCCTTGATCAGTAACTGTTGGGTAGTCAATCAAACAGATCAAACGGTGGGCAGGGATTTGAACTGACTTGGGCCCAACACAAATCACATATCTCAACTTGATATCTTATGTTAGAAGAGATGTCAGGCAGTAACTCATTTGGCCAACAACACAAGTCCAAAGGCAGTAACTCAAAGCAAGGGGCACACTGATCAATCTGCAAAGATGCTAATGGGAAGCAAGGAGTAAGATCAGATGCAATGAGCAAAAGGAAGAGAACCATGAATTGAAAGAGAAGAAGAGGAGAAATGTGAGAAGAAAAGCATGAAGAGGAGAATCTTTGCTTAATACAAACCCTAGCCTCTCTCCTTATTTTATATTAAGTAATTAAATTCGTGTACAGAACATGTATGGGCTATAAGTCTCAAGCCCATGGCCAAATATAAACACCTGGGCATTCCTTTCAACATAGCCCAATCTATTTTAGAATATGCCTCTACTTGTAAGTGCCCAAGATAAGAGTAAAGATGCCTCAATCAAGAGATCCTTCGATATATTTTATGATTTGCCTTGCTGCCTCATGAAGCAACATTTGGAAAGCATGAATAAAATGACCTATTACTCCATTAACATGAGCAATAGTCAGTCTAATAATAATTAGATTAAATCAATGTTCTAACCATATCTCTAATCACATTGAGGATCTATAAGGAGATCTTGACCATGTGTATGGTTGGATTTCAGAGTATGGTTCACGAGGCATATCTATGAGGTTGGTGTTCAGAATGCCTTCTTCTTGGAGTAAATATAGGGAACACTTTCTGAAAGCATAAATCCTTGCTTTGATCATGCAACTTCTATGCTAAGAAAATATTTTAATATCAAAGCATTTATGTTGATATTCTTTTGAATTGATGAGATGGTTTTATGAGCATTATGGGAGAAGAGAAGGGGTTCTAGGGTTTTATGGGCTTGATAGTTTGTTATGAGCATTATGGAAGAACATGTGAAAATTCACTTGTAACGAATCAAGCGAAAGTTAATTCATTTACGGTCCATCATGCCCATTCACCTTCTCAAATAGCTCCTCTTTGGACTTTTGACAATGATGGCCTATAACAATGTTAGGAATGCGTAACTAAAAGTAGAAATATTCAAGTCCTAATGAGTGTATTAGTTGTAACCCTAGATGTGATTCAAGAGAATTGAATTGCACTTGACAGGTGTTTCTGTTTTTGCGTTTTGTTTGGTGCCTCCCGCTTCGTTTTTCTTTTCACATGATAGGTCTCCCTAGGTCCTTTTTTCCAGGGGAGGCCCGAAATCCGTCTTGTAATTTCCTGCTTCTTCAATGGACAGTTTCTCCCCAAAAAAAAAAAAAAAAAAAAAAAAGAAAGAAAAAAAAAATTGCACTTGATAAGATCCTATCTAACACTACTGATTTGAACAACAATGTAAAGAGGATTCTTAAAGCTCTCACCTGATTTGGTCTAGTGTGGTCCACCCAAGATCATCCGTCCAAAACTAAGTTGGGATTTCTTTGGAGACAAAAGGACAGCAGTCTAGGTTCTTTGGTGCAGAGAAGATTGCATGAAAACGTATGCTTTTTTTTTTTTCTTCTTCTTCTCAAACTTATTACCATGCCTATATAGCTAAATACAATAGATCCTAACCTTCTATCCCCAAGATCCAATGGTCCATATTTAAGACCTGACCCTAAATGGTCCCTAAAATGGGACCCACATCAATTGAGATCAAACTGCTCATCAGGTGGGCTTCATGTTTAGATGGCTTACCAAAAATAGGTTGATGTACTCATTAGCTGGGCTTCTTCTGTATAGAACACAAAACAAAAGGAAAATTTGACAGAAATAAACCAACGGCCCACAGTCAATATACATGTATTAACCCCACATGAGACGAATCGACCTCTTATTGCTTACCAGGTCATCTTCACAGGTAGGCCATATGATGAACGGCTTGGATCTTGACCAAGTATGCTATATTTACACGTGCGAGATGTGACTACCATAGAAGTTGCTCCCCTAGAGTACTTGACATTTCCCAATGAATTAGTAAGAGGGCTTCGAGCATGCTCACATCTGGAAGTGGACCAACGTGGAAACCTGACACGTGTGCACGGTATTCAAGCTTGTAGAATGTGGGGACCAGGGCTTAGACCATCTTGCCAATACCTCAGTTTGGCCAGCTACAAGTAAAGCCAAACATAGTAGACCTGGAAACAAATTCTTCTAGAGCATCCAGGATTTTTTATATGAGTGTTCTACCTGATGGCAGGCCTGGTTTTTGGTCCCATGTTCTTGATAGACATAGAGTCCATATTCAATACTGAGGCCCACCAGATAGACAATCCATATTCAACAACAGCACATCCTATCTGATACATGGAGAGAGAGAGAGAGAGAGAGAGAGAGAGAGAGAGCCACCAGATAAACGGTCCATATTCAACAAATCTCCTGGAGAAATAGCCAACAGGCACCAAAGGGTGTAAACCCTAACTAGGTGGACGACAGATAGAGAGTAAGCACGCAAAGCTTCAAGCATGCACCATGCAAGAAAAAACCATGTGTGCTCACTCTCTTCTGTCGCCAAACGTACGGTCACACATGCACACACATGTACACACCTTCATCTGAAACTATACACGTGTACCCACGTGAGTGACAGACAGAGAGAGAGCACGTATAGCTTCAAGCATGAAATCCCATGCAAGAAAAACCATCTGTGCTCACTCTCTTCTGTCACCATACGTACGTGCACCCGTACGCGCGCGCACACTCACCCAAACTTACTCACCTTTGCTTTCCTTTTATAGTAACCCTCGCCCTACAAAAACCCAAGAAAACAGTACCTGCAACTTACCCAAACAGGTAAGGAGAAGATGGTTGTGTGATAGGAAGGTAGTGGGGGATGAGTCTTATATAGAATAATGACCGTTGCATCTATGTCCGAGAGGAATAAATGGTGGCTGTGGTCCCATTGGTGGGCCTTTATTTTAAATTGGTTTTGGGCTCCATGAGAAGGACTGGATAGTGTACACATCTGTTTTAAGCGGCTGTGTAAATCACGCTAGCTTTGTGGGGCCTACCATGATTTATATTTGTATCTATTCCGTCCATCATCTAAGAACCATTATTTTAACCGTAGATTAAAAGAATAAGACCTGTGCGAAGATCTGGTGAGACACACTAATGGGAATAGTATAAAGTTTCTCCTAAAACCTGTAAGTTCAGACGCTGTGGCCCACATAATATCTAATCAGTCTAATTTTGGTATTTTATCTTCATCCTGATGAATTACATCTGATTAACGGGTATGATGAAAGATGAAAACCATGGTGACCCAACGCGTGAACATGGGTTGGTATCCGCAACCATGGTTACCTATGGTGTGGCCTACATGGGTTTTGAGTCTCGCTGAAATTTTTTAATCCCAACACTAAAATCGAGGATTGAAACTAATGGACGGAGTGGATTTTTCAGATACAACTTTGTGGGCCCCATAAACTAGCGTGTTTCACGCGCTGCGTGAAGACAGGTGCTGTAGACGATTCCGGTCCGCTCAATTATTCCAACCTCCCCCAAATTCCCCCCATCGATGTGGCTTGTAAGGACGCGGATTGCGTCCTACCCCAGCCCGGACGGTAATCCGTCCGGGCAGGGCTCTGTGGAGCCCACCGTGATGTAACTGTTTTATCCCGCCGTCCAACGATTTTTTCGGAAAATTTTAATACGTGAACAAAAAAATGAGGCAGGTCCAAGGCTTGAGTGGACCACACCAAAGGAACCTGCACTGATATGACACCCACCGTTGAAACCTTTCTAAGGGCCCACGTGATGTTTATTTTACCATAAAACCTATTCATAAGGTCACGTAGACGTGGATGAGTTAAAAAACAAATATCAGCTTGATTCGAAACTTCTCTGGCTCCCAAGAAGCTTTTAATGGTGGACGTTCAATCCCCACTTTGTGGTCCACTCAAGCCTTGGACTTGCCTCATTTTTTGGTTCACGTATTAAAATTTTCTGAAAAAATGGTTGGACGGCAGGATGAAACAGTTACATCACGGTTGGCTCCACAGAGCCCTGCCCGGACGGCTTACCGTCCGGGCGGGGGTAGGACGCAATCCGCGTCCGGCTTGTAATTCTAAATGGGAGTTCTTTGATACTCTGGCAGAGCCTGATACTTGAAACTCAGGCACTCGGTAGCTGTACACGCGTCATATATCTCTCTCAGGATAAACCGTCCAAATCATGGGACCCGTTGTAGATAGGCAATTCATCCAAAATATAGATTGCTTTAACAGTCCTAATCTCTGATTAATTTACATTTCTTTTTCTAAAATTGCATTCCAGACTATTCTTCGTTTCAACCGTTCATTTAATGTCCATGAATAGCCTAGTTAGGTTAATAAATCAGAGTGATGTTTGGCTTGTACACCTAGATATGGTGCCACAATTTGAACGGTTGGATTTGAATTAGTTGTAAGCCAAGAGTACAGTCTAATACTGCTTGCCTATCAAAGATCATACTCTTCCATGGTGTCCCAGCTTATCTCACTTCCAAAACCCTCCCCATTGTCTGTCCCATGCGTCTCTCGCCACCTTACAATCAGTTTTCTTTTTCCCTGCACTCTTTTGCACCGTCCATTTCAACAGGGCCGGGAAATGCTCACAAGCACCATCTTCACAAACAGCCCCCTCTTTATCGGTGACTTACCATACGTACAAGATATCCAATCCATTCAAAGTGTGGGACCGATCATGACTATCGTCTCTTTCAAAATTCAGAACGATCCACCCGTTAGGTGGGCCACACATATACACTATGTCAGACCCATAAGCTGCCGGTTGATTTTGTTGGAGCGGTCTTTTTCGCGTCCAATTCTTTTCATGGTGTGGCCGACATTTGTACGGCTAGGATACCCCATGTGAGAAATCTGCAGCAAAGATGGTATGGCACTTGGAAGTTCACATGCAATCCTTGCATGCAAACCATTTCTCTATTCAAGTATGGTATGTGGTATTCCATATCTCTTTCTCTCTCTTTCTCTCTCTCATCCCTTGGTGAGGAATATTACCTTGAAAATGGCCTTGGTAGGTGGGCCACCATATCATGGAACCGTCCAATCGCAGTCGAACAGAGCCATAGTTATTTATGTTAAATGGAAGATTTATATAGAGCAAAAGTAGCAAGAATATCTCTCCTTTTGCATTATTTTGAACTAGAAAACTCACCACAAACTCCTCCAAAAATCTCAGCCAGTTTGTATGTGGCTTCCTTTTGCCTCTGTCCTTAACCGGAGACCAGAAGATATGGTCCGTTGATATGAATTTTGAGATGTCCATCAAAGCTATTGTCCCGTTATTACTGTTTAATGATGATTCTAACCTTTGATTTTTAGATATGAATTTGATCTGTTGAAATTTTTGTTTCCATCGTTCCAAATTCATCTAAATACAGTCATCCAATCAGTTTTAAAATATGGCTTATATAAATATATTCGAACTACATGAATGGTTTCGATCATCATATCGCTCAGCAAGGAGGCCCCAGTGGACGGTAACACACGCTCTGTTATACGTCGCGATGGAGGAAAAACGAACTCCTTTCGCATGCGGCGCAATACTAGGGTGATAGTTTACCACCACGTTTTAAGTTGGAGTTCTCATCCACTGAGCGTGTGGCAAACACTAAGCATAGTTCTGACCGTTGGTTCAGTATCTTGGCCCCTATAATTCACACTGATCAATTTCAGGCCATTGAATTCGATGGCTGGCAATTCAGGTCCACCATCCATTTGACAGTAATCATTCTACCGTCCAAATCATTCTACCCGTGGAACATCAGTACAATTTGTATGGTCCAGATCGAAGTGGATACTTGCCACGTGCACTGACACCACACGTTAGAATATGGTGGTGACTATCCCATGGAGCGTCCGTAACACAAGGAAAGAGAATCATGACGCAACGAAAGATTGTTGACTTCTCAGCCCTTTTTAAGCGGGCGGTGATTCCGTAGAGTTGGTGGGACCGGAACATGGTAGAGCAATCTCTCGACTGTACACTTGGAAACACAACTTATCAATCATAGCCGTCCATCCTGTTTCGGCTATTGTGGTGGAATGCTTTTGGAAAAGAGAACAGATCAGATGTCTATAGCCATCTGATCAGGGGCTCTTGATTGTTGACGGTTGAAATTCATTAAGAGGTGTGATTATTTACTGATATGCCATCAGTAAATTTACAACTAGATGGACGGCTCAGATTACTAGAAAATTCAGACACGTATACTCTAGAGAAACGAATCTACCATATTCCGGTTCTTCTGTACGGTATCACCCGCCTTTTTAAGTTCCTTTTGGAGATTGGGTTGGATAACGGTGCACGCCCCTTCTCAACTTCTATTGCATCTATGTCGCAACAATATTCTGTAAATGCCTAGAAATTTGGACGGTTTTGAGTGGTTCTGACCATATGATTCGTTGAAAGTTAGCTGTCGAAAATTTTCCATTCAACGGTCCATATTCATTTATATGTTTTGATGACTAGAATGGTCCTTTCTTCTTACGTTTCGTGCTGTAGCCAGTCATGTATGGAACTCATAATATGGACGGCTCTGATCACCCTATTATCTATAGGTGTGGGCCCTAATGGGGCGATGTTTGATAGCTCAGCCGAGAAATGGCGGTGACTCCTAATCGTACGCATGGCACTGTCTTGTGCAGCGCGGAAAGTCGGGCGGGTTGGGTTAAACAACCCTAACCTTGTTGGATATTCGGTTGAATTAAATAGACTTTAAAATCGAGAACAAAAAAAAAAAGTTTTGAGAAAGAAGAACTTATTGTATTGAGTCGAGACGTGACTGAGTCACTCGGCTTGAAATCGAATTTGCTCCCCTTGGACAGCGTCCCAATTGCAACAGGTTTCCAGAGCAATCGACCTCCAGGATACAACGACTATGACCCGGTCCCAGCGGTGCACTCACTGTACACGGGATCGAACCACTTGCAGTTTAATCCGAAAGTGCTGAGTTGACTCAGCGATGAACTCAGTAATAAAATGCTTAAAAATTCGTATCAGAGAGAGTTTTATAAGATAGAGTATTTTCATATTTTGAAATTGGAATTGGAAATCCTTATATAGACTCCGAAGTAGTGCATAAACACCCTTTACAAAAGGTTAGGTCCGTTGGGTTTAAACCCAACAGATGCGACCAACCGGAATGGATGTATCTCTTTGGATTAAAATAAAAAGGCGCAAATGCGAGTACACTCTCGCAAATAAAGTCCCGCGAGTACCCATACACACACACTCACGCGAATACACTCACACCGCACACCCACCCGCACCTGCGCCCATGCCCATGCCCACGCCCACGCCCACGCCCAGCCCAGCCCAGCTCGTCCCGTCCCATCCCGTCCCGTCGCGCACGCGGACACGGACACGGACTCGGACTCGGACTCGGAATCGGACTCGGACTCGGCTCGGATCGGCTCAGCACGGCACGGCACGACACGACACGGCTCGGCTCCGCTCGGCTCGGCGCGCGCGCGTGCGTGTGTGGTCAATGGCATAGATTAGAGCTATTGGCATAGCCCCCCCACAGGACCAAATTCACATGCCCCCTGAAAGGGGCACAAGCCCTAGGCAAAAAGACTATCTTATATACAAGATAGTTTACTTTGTCAAATCCGATGTGAGATAAAACCCACAACACAAAAGTACCACAACTTTCAAATGTGGAGGGAAATCACCGAAAATTTGAAAATTCAAATTTTAATAATATTTTAAAACAAAATATAACAAACCTAAACCAAAGTTACTCTACTTCAACCTAGCCCAACTCAACCTAAGCTTGGGTTGGGACTTCTCAACCCAAGCCCGACTCGAGTAGGCTTGGTCAGGATGAAATACGCTAAAATTTTCGTTATTGTTGATGTCAGAATCTAGATCACCCTTCGCTCCTCGGATGGACGCTGATCCTGCACAAATGGTGAGGATAGGAGACCCTGGTTAGGCCGGGGGACCCTCCGATGCCTAAGTCAAGTCAAGGGAATCGGGATCTAGATTAAAAGGTAGAGGGAGAGTGCTAGATGTTGCGTACCTGTAGCAATGACGTCTTCGTGTATTTATACCTGACTGTATGATGATCCGCGTCCGCTAATCACGAAACGATTTCCTCAATCATGGAGATTTTAAGATCATGGAGATACTGTACGCAATCTAATGATCACGTAATACGATACGCGCATCATGCGTATCTGCGAGCGACATTACCGCCCACGTTCTCTTATGGCAGTTTCTAAGTTCAGCTCAAGGAATGTTCGCCTCCGCCTCGAAGTATGCAGTTGGTTAGGACAATCCAGTAGGTAGGTTTCCGACTGGCAGAAGATATGGGCCTTCATTGATCTTCGTCCATTCTAATGATCTGGGCCGAGCGGTCGGTTACTTCTCCGATCGGATTAACATGCCGCGGTGCCTCGGAATCATGAGGGGCTCGGATCTTCCCATAACAGAAGACCCCTACTCTTTGAAGTCTGCTAAGGGCTCGGAAAGTAATTATGTGGGAGGTCAAGTGTTTTGCCCGCTTTCAAGCACGCCAGATTTCATTTCGAAAGTTTCCCGCCTATCGGTTTATGCGCAACGGACGCGTGGTGACGGTTAAGATTTCGAATCTTCGTCCGCTTATGGGTTATCGCCACGTGTACCCGGGGTAGTGCCTTGGATGGAATTTTTCCTTATTCGGGTGTCGTTTCGCTTATATAAAACTCGTCGCTTGGTGTCAGGGGTGTACTACCCGACAGACTTCAGGCCAATGGGATGGGACCACGTCTGCTCCGGGGTTGGCTCATGACGATTCGACAGCGGTCATGATTATTGGTCATTAATGCGAAGATTCAGTGACGTTTATATAAACCCTCATTCGAAGATTTCGATCTATTTTTGTTGGCTTTATTTGAGCGAATACTGGAGGAGGCGATTTCCGGCGAGGGCGATTCCGGCTATTCAGGGTTTTTCGTTAGGCGATTTTCGGTGAACATCTGGTGAGTCTTCTTGTGCCTCTTCGCATTTCTTCCTTTCCTTTAGATGTCGTCTGACCTGGAGACCGTGCGGGACTACGGTGATGACCCCGAGTCAGAGAGTTTCGACAATGGGGGAGGGGCCTCTGAAGGTTCCTTTGAAGCTGTGCCTTTACATCCTCCGCCTCAAAAGTGGAAGACAACTGGTGCTCAGACTCGCGGAGCTGGTAGAAAGAAATCTGCCCGAACCCCCAGACCACAACGACGGAGGCCGCTGAGATGCCAGCGAGTGAGAGGGCCTCGGAGATAGTCCCTAGGGGCTCTGTACTGTGGGAGTCTCAAATAGAGTGGATCCGCATAAAGTTTCAAATCTCGGCCTACGTGCAGATCAGAGCTCCTGAGCCCCTCGAAACTGTCAGCGCACCTGCTGAGGGAGAAATTACTATTTTTCTTTGCGCACTGCAATGTGGGGTCCAACTTCCCTTACACCCCTTCATTCGGACTATGTTGGCCTACCTGGGCTTAGCTCTCGGACAATTGACCCCCAATGCTTGGAGGGTGCTCATTTCAGCCTTCATCATCTGGAGGTAAGTTGGGAATTCAGAGCTTACCCCAGCAGAGTTGATGAGCCTGTATCTGGTCAAGCACTACAGCAATGAACCATGATACTACTTCGCGACCCGAGGCAGCAAGGGATCGGGGCTGGTTATGAATCTTCTGTCCTCCAACAAAGATTGAAAGAATAAGTGGTTTTGGGCCGCGGGAGAATGGGAGGCGCTTATGGCTGAAGTCGGGACTCTGTCGATTCGGGTTCCGACTCGATTTACTAAACCAGGTCGGACCAATTAATTCCCTTCGTCTTTCTATTTTCCTTTATTACTTTAGCTGGACTGAAACCTTTATTCTTTTTTGTAAATTTTCCAAGGGGTACACCTATCCTTGACTCGGCTCAGAAGAACCGCGTTGCCAAGGCTAGAGCACGATTGGGAGAGCTTCACTCCTGGTCGGATCTGATCACCGCCAACAAGCTTCATTGGTCGTGGCTGTGCACATCTCAACCTCTTCCGACGTCTTTCAGTAAGTTCTCCTGCTCCTTCGGAAGAATTAGGCTTGCTTACGTTGCCACTGATATGTAGTTCGTTATGCAGGCATGGCCGAGGCGTCCGGTTCTCGGAAGAATAGGGTGGCCCTGACAGCGGAGGAGTTGTTGAGGCCCGTGACTCTGACGAAGACAACTGTTCGGAGAAGGCGAATAACTCCTCATGTGGAAGGTCCTTTGGGTCCTGGTGCTGCAGCTTTGACTCCAGTTACAACCGAGGCCGCGACTGCAACTACGATCGTGGCTATGACTGTGACTACAGCCGCGGCAGCGACCGCAACCCCTGGTTCGGTTGTGTTAGCCCCGATTGCTGCGCCCGCTGTGACTCAGGCTTCAGCATTCATTGCTCCCACCCCAGCGATCGCAACTTCCTTCCCACCCCACGTCGTTCCCTTCGTCGGTGGAATCCACCTATCAGCCCCTTGCATTGCGATCCCTTCCTCGTCTAAGCGGGAGGAGGCCGTTCGGATGGCTGACGCCATGATTACTCCTCCTGAGGTCGGGGACGATCTTAAGGTCGTGACCCAGGCCTCCACCGGCAGCCAGACTGGGGCCGCAGAGGAAGGAGGCTTGACGCACGTGGGGACAAGCAGGGCGAGGTATGAACCGGGCTTTCACATGTCCTGTTTAGCTCAGTGGGCGGCAAAACACGCCCCGGAAGAAGAGATCGCCGATCTCCTTTCTAAGCCAGACGACACTTTCTTGAGAGATTTGGCAACAGTTTTTTACAAGGTATTTTTCAGTCTTTATGTTATCTGCTCTGTTATCATGCGTCCTTCTTATTTCCTTGCTTTTGTTATTACTTAGTCTGTTCCAAGGATCCTCCTGGCCTGGGAGAGAGTGCGTGAGCGCCGCAAGATTGACGCTGAAGTGGAGGCATTCCGAGCTGAGGTGGGAGTCCTGTGGGACAACGCGACTCTCTTCCGATAGGAGCATGGCGAATTGCGTCGGCGAGTTGAGGATGGGAAGGCCAGGAAGCTTCATCTGCAGGAAGCTGTTACTGGCCTCGAAGCTAAGGAGCTGCAGTTGCAAGGGATGGTGGAGGATTTCAGAGCTCGCTGTGACGCTGTTGCCGCTGAGTTGACCCGGACTAGGGCTCATGCGGACTCACTGGCCCATGAAAACGCTCGACTAAGCAAGGCCTTGGAGCGGGTTAAGGCGGAGGAGGCGGAAGAACAGGCCCGGGCTATCGTTCAGGCGAGGGAAGCACAAAAGGCCGAGGACAAAGCTTCTTTTACTAAGGCGGTTGCTGATGTAACAGTTGCGGCGGTAGAAGCTTTCAAAACGTCCTAGGAGAGGGACGCTGAGATGGCCAAGTTCTATGGTCGCGGCTATGACGATTGCGTTGAGGTAGTCCTGGGTTTGTACCCGGACTTTAACCTTGACTCAATATTACTTGAAGAAGCTGAAGAGTCGTCTGAAGATGAAGTCCGCCCAGATTAAGCCCCAGATTCTCGAGCTCCTCCGCCCCCTGCATAGTTTAGATCTATCCTTCCCCCCTTTTTTTTGAACTGATTGAGATCCTTTTTCTTGGTTACTTTATGTCCTTCTAATGGAGGTCAGTAGATGATGATTTTTGACCCCCTGGGAGGGCGTATGAATGACGATATACTTTCTCTTTTTTATATGTCGATCCGTAGTTGATTTCTTGTTGAATGCTGACGGTAGATTACTTGATTGTCAAAATGGGAGGTTAACTTTGTTGGTGGCGCAGCCAGATCTGACCTTACCTAGAGCTGACCTTACCTTTCGGTGGGCTGGCGTTTCCCAACACCATCTTATTGTTGAGCTTTTTCGGCTCGTTTATTGGGTCCGGGCCCCTAGGGGGTCGGCTCATCCCACAATTGGTGAGACTCTTCCGTTTCATCCGTTAATTCGTAAGCCGACCCCTATGTTAAGGGAGTCGACTTGGCGCTTAGGCTTTTTCCCTAGTTTAGGGGATACCGTATAAAATTTGTGGGATAACGTGTTGACCCTTTTTCAAGGGATTAATCCGTTAAATCCGCCCCTGCATATGAGAGACAACTTTTCCTTAGTCGAGAATCCGTTCATGTAGATAAGAAGAGGCGAATTTTATTAAGAGCCTTTAAGGCTTGTTGCTCGAAGGCGTACATTTATTAAGAGCCTTAAAGGCCAGCCCGTTATGGATAATAAACTTTCAGATGCTCGGCATTCCAGGGATGGGGGAGCTGGCGACCTTCGAGGTCTTCTAGGTGGTAGGAACCTGGTTTGGTTGATCGAACGACCTGATAAGGCCCTTCCCAGTTTGGTCCGAGTGTACCAGCCCCCGGCTCGGCGGTATTCTGGAACACTCGACGAAGGACTAAATCCCCTAGTCGGAATCGCCTAGCCTTAACTTTCGAATTGTAGAACCGTGCCACTTGTTGATGCCAAGCAGCGATTCTGAGCTTCGAGGTATCTCTAGTTTCTTCGAGTAAATCCAAGTTTGCGGCAATCTGTTCAGAATTCTGTTTTTCCTGGAAGCTCCCGACTCAGGTCGTAGGAAGACCGATCTCCACTGGCACCATTGTCTCCGAGTCATAGGAGAGCGAGAACGGATTTTCTCCTGTTGAGGACTGAGCTGTGGTCCTATAGGCCCAAAGAACAAACGGAAGTTCTTCTGCCCACCCGCCTTTCGCTTTTTCCAGTTTTATCTTGAAATGATGTTTGATGACCTTATTAACTGCTTCTACTTGTCTGTTCAACTGGGGGTGTCGGGGAGAAGAGTATGCGTTCGTGATGCTGAGTCCTCGGCACATGTTTCAAAATTTGTCATTGTCAAACTGTCGGCCATTGTCTGATACGATGGTTCGCGAAATCCCGAACCGGCAGATGATATTTTTTCAGATGAAGTCGATCACTTTTTGCTCTGTAATTTGGGCGACCGGCTCGGCCTCGGCCCATTTGGTGAAGTAGTCCACGACGACAATGGCGAATTTGACTTGCCCTTTCCCCGTGGGTAGAGGGCCGATAATGTCGACTCCCCACTGAGCGAATGGCCAAGGACCGCTCATAGGGGTCATTTCCTCTGTCGGCTGCAAAAAATATGATGTCAGAATCTGGATCATCCTCCGCTCCTCAGATGGACCCTGATCTTGCACAAAATGTGAGGAAAGGAGACCCTGGCTAGGCCGGGGGACCCTCCGATGCCTAAGTCAGGTCAAGGGAATCGGGATCTAGATTAAAAGGTAGAGGGAGAGTGACAGATGTTGCATACCTATAGCAATGACGTCTTCGTGTATTTATACTTGACTGTATGATGATCCGGGTTCACTAATCACGGCACGATTCCCTCAATCAGGGAGATTTTATGATCATAGAGATATTGTATCCAATCCAAGGATCACGTAATACGATACGCGCATCATGCGTATCTGCGAGCGACATTACCGACCACGTTCCCTTATGCCAGTTTCTAAGTTCAGCTCAAGGAGTGTCTGCCTCTGCCTCGGAGTATGCAGTCGGCTCGGACCGTCCCGTAGGTAGGTTTCCGACTGGCAGAAGATATGGGCCTTCGTTGATCTTTGTCCGTTCTAATAATCTGGGCCGAGCAGTCGGTTACCTCTCCGATCGGATTAACATGCCGCGGTGCCTCGGAATCATGAGGGGCTCGGATCTTCCCATAACAGTTATTATATTTCATTACTTGTATTATTTTTTGTACTTTTGATTTTATTAATTATATAATAGTTATTTATAGTAAAAAAAAATTATTCTTTTCTAAATAAACAACCTATAATATAGGACTATTATTCGTTTAAAAGTCAGGTTGTATAGTATACAATCTATTTGGAAGAGAAATATGCATATCTTGTTAACTTGAGTCATTGAAAATAATGTGGATTGCATACTGACCTTGCCAGTATCAAAGTTCCAACTTGTTAGTGTTGGAAAAGCTATGTGGACCCACCATGATGTATGTATTTTATCCACACTGTCTATACATTTTTCCTGCTAATTTAAGGGCATAAACTTGTGAACGTGCTCTTGGTTGCCCTCATAGGTAGGGGTGCTAATGCACTATTTCCAAATGTGGGGTGTAAATTGATTTGGGCTGATTTACTTTTGCTTTCTTAGTTGTGCAATATTGAGAATATGATTTGGACACATAAAATATGCTTGAAAATTTAAAGTCCTGGTTAGCCAACAAATCATCGAATATATGGTAGGTTAGAAATCTTAGAGCCACTTTAGGGTCGGAGAATTGTAAAATTTCCTAGTTTAAGTAATTCCTCTCTAGGTTTGGGTAAGGGTTTTGGTGGCAGAAGAGGAATGGGTTAGGCATGCTATTCTTCTTGTATGAGGTGTGGTTTATGGGTTAGGTATGCTATTCTTCCTGTATGAAGTGCGGTTTATGGGTTAGGCATGCTGTTCTTCCTGTATGAGGTGCAGTTTATGGGTTGGGCATGCTGTTCTTCCTACATGAGGTGCGATTTCTACTCCACAGAGTTTTTGACTTCTAGGGATTTAACAATATATGTTTCGGCGTCATGTAACCAGTCATGCTTCACATAACCCCATGAAAGGGTTGGGCAAACAAAAATTTAAAAGGATCTTAACTCGATTTCATAGAGGTAAATGATCTCGAATAGGCACATATTATAGCGGTAAAATGAAAGCTTAGTAAATAAGAACAAAATGCAAGCCTGACCTTACTTCGCGAGTTTAGGGCCCGGGTAGGCGCGCAAATGCAATAAAGTAAATTAATAAAATGCGAGTTGATATTATAGATAGGTTGAGAATGTGTGGAGTGAAAATGCAATGAGTTTGACTAAGATGTGAGAAAGAAAAGGAAAGATCAACATTTTTATTCAAAGGAAATAATTGGATATCTCTAAGTCTAACCCTACTCATTTGCCTCATTGACTTCTTTTGGTGGACTATTTCCTAATTCTCTAGGTTGACTTCTAGATTTGAGTAGAGACTCATCATTGATCAAAGGATCTCTGAGGTATTTGGAGAAGAGGCTCCATCCTTGCACTTTTTATGTCGATCGACTTGTCTATGATCCCTCCCCTCTTCAAAATGGTAGCTATGGCACTGGATGTATAAATTGATATCACTGACTCATGGTATGTTGATGGTTTTACTCGTGATTTTAGCATCGAAGAAAGGGGAGCGAGATCTTAGTTAGGTAAAAAGTATGTCAGGTGTATGGCGGGCCGACGATTTATTTCTCATGCTTTCTGTTGTGCTAAGGGGTTTGATCCTCTTCTAGGGGCTTACTTTCTGGCTAAATTTAGGTTTGCTTAGTTTGAGATCTCTTGATTGGGATCGTTGGAGTCTTCAGGTCTAGGCCTATTTTGCATTTTATTGTCCTCTCAATGCTCCTTGGGATGTTGAAGTTTAGTTTTATCAAGGAAACGAACTAACAAAGTTTCTGGAGGGAGCCAAACATAGGCCTGAATTGTGGTTCCCCGGACTAGAGATTTGTAAATTGAGTTTGATAGTTATCTTAATTTATGATATGCCAAGCATCCTACCTTCCTTTCCGATTGATTTTTTTATGGTTGCTAGATCACCTAGAGATGATTTTATGGAGCATATTCAGAGTTTTGAAGAGTAGTTTGTCTCAACTTAGGTGGGGTGTCTATAAAACTCAAAAGTTATGAGATAGATTCAAATCTCAATTGGACCACACTATATGAAACAGTGGTAATTGAACACTGTCATTATAAACTTCTTGAGGACGACCAAAGTTTAATTTGGATTAAGATATTTATATTTTCACTTCATCAGTCTTTGTGACCTAATTAATAAGTTAGATGGCAAATAAACATTACACTACGTCATAAAAAGTTTTTAATGATGGGCATTCACTCACCACTACTTTCCTATGGTGTGGTCCACCATACTCTAGGAAGTTTTAATTTTAATTAATGATGGGCATTCAATCTTAAAATGAGCTGGAAAATGGATGGATAACTTTATAAAACACAAATACATGATGGTGGGGTCCATAGAGCACCGACCCATAGGTCAGAATGCAACCCGCGTCCATTACTCGAGCAATCCAGATTGGAAAATTCAATCATTGAACTAATTCCTATTTAACGTCTATCTTATTGTCTTTTTGTGGACCATTGATCCAAGGGTTATAATCGTTAAATCTTGAAGAACCATAGTCCACATGTATGGAATCATGCATGTCAGCAGATTGTACGGTGGATGATGAACAGGACCCTACAAATCATCTTTTTAAGGATATAGACGTCACGTATCATATAATTCCTCTTTAAAGGTAGATGTGATGGTGATGCACCCTCCTATGGGACACGAAGTGGAGAGAAAAGGGGGTTGAAAGTTCTACTTATAGGTACTTTCTTCGATCATCCCCGAATCCACCAAAAAAGACAGTTTTTGGGAGCTTATATCGGACGCCAATTTCCTACATCCATCATTGCAAAGAGCAATTGCAACCCAAAAGTTGTGTGGGCCCTACCATGAAGTGTTTGTGACATCTACTCCATCCTTTAAATGGGCCACACCACGTGGGGATGTGGAGATGGAGACGTCTATCATTTAAACCTTATTAGGTCAAACCCAAGTTATGAATCAGACTAATATTTTGATTTTTGATTTTTTACTTTCCCTTCATTTTGGTGGGAAAACACCTTAGCAATGGGTTTGATGGTCAATAAACATTATGATGGCCCAAGCAGGGTTTTTAATGGTGGATGTCCCGAATTCCCACCATTCCCTATGGTATGACCCGCTAGAGTTTTTTATAAACTCGATTCACCTTATTAATGGGATGTTGTTCTGCCATGAGTTGATGAAAATGATGGACGTAGTGGATGCACGTTATCGGAGGTTTCAATAAGCTTTTTGGTTTATGTTATCCTGGCTTTAGGTAAAGAGCATTTTCTTTAAGAATTTTTTTATACTATTCAAAGAGTAAAAATATCTTGTTCGGATAGTTTCTTGATCTAGGTTTAGCATATATATTATAAAAAATAGGATTTTTTACCACAAAATTCCCTAAGAACTAATATTTTATTGAATAATGCTTCCACGATTGAAAATCATAATGAAGTGCCTTTTAATGACTGAAATTATAAAAATGCTTTCATTCATTTATATATATATATATATATATATATATATATATATTATATATATATATATATATATATATAATATATATATATATATATATATATATATATATAGGCTATACTTGAATGTGAATGTTTTGAGTGGTGTATATTACTTTTTATGGATCATCCCACCACACTTGAATTTGAATGTTTTGAGCTGTGTATATTACTTATCATGGATCAACCCACCTTCTAATTGGATCCTCAATATTTTTGGATTGCCTAATAATCATTTGATGTGCACCTGTTGGACAAGTTGGATTTTAGGCTGATATCATGAGGGCCCAACAATCTTGGATTCACCTTTTTGTAAAGGGAAAAAGAAAGGGCAATAATATAATTTATCATTGGGAAAAGCAGTGCCAAGGAAAATATGAGCTCCGGGAGGCACTATTTGGTAAAATTCAAATCACAAAGGTATTTTAAAATAAAAGTTCCTTAGCCAGGTTGTGGAGCAGAACTCGGATTAGGAGGCTGTTTGTGGAGCTGAACAGCCTTCCTCGGGCAGTCAATGGTTTCTTGTTCCCTTGACTGAGTTGGACTTGGGAACTTGAGGTGGGGTTTTTAGTAGTAAAGGCTTTTGTGGGGTATATGATATGCTAGCAGGGCTGGAATTTTTAGGCTTTTGGTTGGCCTAAATCAATTTGTTTCCTATTGTATAATCCCCGTTCTGTGAATGATTTTTTTTTTTTTTTTTTTTGAAAAAAAAACACTCCTAAAAACTAAAAGAGATATCCATTCTCTTTGAAGCCTAGAAGGATTATCCTTTGTAATAGTAGGAGGAAACATGAAGCCATGATTTCTCTCATAAAATGTTCTCATAAAAATACTCACTTTCCGATTGTTTGTCAAAAATTTTTAAAAGGAATTTGTTGGAAATAATATTTTTCACTTTCTATCTTTGTCGAAAAATTATTAAATTGATTTTCCTTCCTCCACTTGACAAAGTCATTTTTCTACATTGGAAATAAATTAATATGTTTCTCAATGGTTAAACCTAAATGTGTCACCTTCCATCATCATTCACCTTACATGTGCTACATGTGCCACTATGCCAAATGAGCCATTGTCCATCTTCAATTATGCCCGACACGTCCCACTATGCACATGTGTCACCATCCATCTTCTCTTTCACCCACATGTGCAAAGCATCCCAGATATGCTGGTGTGCCACGTATGTGACACCATCCATCTTCTCGTATGCCTCACATGTGCTAATGTGCCACATGTACCACCATTCATTCTCTCTTGCACCCCCCATGTGCAAAGCATTCCACATGCACCACATATGCCATCACCTATCTTTAATTGCTCCAAATATGTCCCATGTATCAATGGTGCCATTGTTCACAAGTGCTGACATTTAGCTTCAAGTGCCCGGGTGTCCAACATGCCAATGCACATCTTGTGCCACATGTGCCATCATATGGCTTCAAGCACCTGAGATATAGCATGTGTGCCACGACTTCAAGCACCCACATATATCATATATGCACATGTGCTACTATCAATATTTAAGCATTTCACATATGCTAATTTGGCACATGCTAGTGACAACTAGAATTTTTTTCATAAGGATTATTGTTTTGACTAATAACAAATTTGAATTAGATCTTAAACTCAAAAAAAATGTTGTTATAAAACAAACAATGAAAATAATGTTTCATTTTTCACAATTTCATATGTGGGTAAAGTGGAGAGAAGCATTGGGATGGTTTTTTCAAAGGTTTTCTTAATGAATATTGAGAAGAGTTGACATATATATTTTTGTTTGTTCATGGTATATGAGCAATACTTATCTTGTATTTATATATTCTCCTTATTTTTCTAGTGGAATGATTTACTGCTGCTTCTCATGGATAATATGATGAACCATGTATATCTTGTGAGTACTCTTTTTCTTATTATTTCATTATTCAAATAGATTACTTTTTATTATCTTCCTATGATCAACTACCCACATGGTTTGATGTAGAGTGGGTTGCGGACACTTTCATGTCCAAGATGGACCAAAAAAGGCCCCATTAGAGGTGAAGGTGATTAGGACCATCAGAACCTTAAAACAGTCATATCTCACAAACCAGAATGAGTTTTTTGACATATCATATATGATTTTAATGTAGGAGAAGCTACTTTATCTAATCAAACTAGCTATGCCGGGTTGCCCACACCAGATTTGTGAGATTCCATCAGATCAATGGTCGAAAGCCTATTTTATTTCTGTTTTTACTATAACGAGTAAGTTTTAATTCGATCATAGCTTTTGGTCCTCTCAGTTTTAGGAGTTGTACCCACCATAAAATTGGCTTAGAAAAATTAGGAGAATACCTTGGTTAGGCCAAATTGGACACTATTTTTGGTTGAAAACCATTAAGTCTAGTAGGAATCATGACCATCTATAAATAGTAAGTTTACTATTTATAATAATTCACGTTTTTAGGGAGTTTGAGTCTGAACTCCATCCTAGGTTTGATTTCACTATTCAAAGGATTGTAATTTAATTAATTAATTTATTTATCATCAAACAATTTATTTCCAAATTATTTCTATTTTTATTCCTCATAAATTCAAGGAAGCTCTCCGAGGAGTCCAAAGAGCTTCGTGGATTTAGAGTACTTATCCCTGAGGAAGACGATGATCGACCTCATCCCGTCCTCCCCTATGTCATGGTTGAAGTGCATCAGCAAGTGGAAGCTTGGTCCATTCCCATAATGATGGTAAGCTCTTACTTTCTACTAGTGTAATAAATGGTATTGGAGCTTCATGATGGCGTGGACATCTAGATCTTGTTTGTTTTCTAGTTTAAAAGAACTAGTGCAAAAATGTTGATTATAGATTTGAGGTGGAGGTGTAAATAATGAGGATGGATGATTCAAGGAACAAGAGTTTGCTAGCTTTATTAAGGTGCATCTCTTTCTCTACTTATGTACCCAAATCTATAAGTACCCAAATCTTTAGTTATGGTTATTGTTATTTAAATAAGCAAAAACCGAAATCAAGATAAAAAATAGATGGAACCATGCTTTGAAACACGTGTCATATATGCTTTCCTTAAAACGTTATTCACCCCCTCTTGTTAGTACTATGAGATAGTTGTTGGTTTCTAGCGAGCAACTTTTAGGATATGACAAGCCTTAGTGGTTCTGTGTACAACAATCACGAAGAAACCACAATAGAAACTTGGTACATAATTTTCTATCATGGCTGAGACTGTTTTTTTTTTTTTTTTCAAAAAGTGTGTTCTTTTCCAAAAATCGAGCTATACAAAAAACTGGCTGAGACTATGTATGTGAAAAACAGATAACTCACTTATTGCTTACAGTGAGAGAAAATGAGAGAATAGATGTATTAAAATTTTGAAACCTTGATTTACAAGGACTTTTATAGAGAATGAGTGGTCGTGCGATTTCATAGAGAAGCATTTTTTAAAGATACGTTCAAGATCGCCCACAATGATCAAGTTATTTAAGAAGAGGCGTGATTTATCTCAAAAGGCAAAAGTTACCGTTTCTTATAATGGTTGGATTCTATTGACCGTTTGACACAAAGAAACATAGTAATTGTTGAGATCCGTTAGCAGATTTGTGATGTGGCCATTTCTAATTGGCCGATCTATGAGTGCCACTAGCGCCTCTACAGCTAACTTTATTCTCTCTCCATTCTCTAAGTAAGAATATTAGATAACTCAAAGATTATAAACCTATTTTTCTCTCTCTAGGTAATGTGGGACTAGACTTCATGCATTTTCGTTTTTCAAAATATTTGAATAAAACAAAATAAAAAGGTGCATGTTTAAGACTCTAACCATTTTTATTTTTTAATTTTACCAACTTAATTGAAAATAAATCTCAACAATTATTTCATATTATCTTTGCATGATGGGCCACACACACTGCCAAAAATGCTTTTACATGTGGGAGCTCGATTTGCCTTTTGGTTTGACGATGGTGACTACCTGATTCCCAGAAAATGATCTGTTCCAATCACCTGACAATCTCTTCATATGGTCCCGGCTAGAGTGACTGTTGAGCCTGCACCACTCTCCAAATGCACCTTTTACCTGCAGCATGGCAAGTGTAGTAGACATCTGCGAGTTCATCAGATGGGCCCACTGCGAAGAACAATCGTGCTGTTCTTGTTATCAAGCTGATGAAACGTTGGGCCTCCCACGAGGTTTTTAAACCATCCATTCTTTTTAGTACGTTGACCAGCCTGATTTCCTCTATCATCATCTTACATTGTGGGAGCTTACTGATGCACGGCTGAGATGTCCCGCACACTTTCCGTGCTAGCACATGCGTGGTGCATAAAAGTATGTGCAGGGAAAACGCGTGTTAGCAGTTAGCTGGTCCCCTCTTTGTAAAATGAGAACTGAAAGTGCTTGCACGATTCGCTCAAGGTTTTTTTTTTTTTTTTTTTTTAATAAAAAATAAAGAAAGAAAACGAAAAAGAAAAGTAGGCCCACCATGAGCGGGAAATCAGGCCAGTCCACTGTTCAGGTGGACCTCAGGATAGCTTATGTTCAGAGTGCTAGTGTGAGCAATTTGAAAAGTGGCCTTTTAAAAAAAAAAAAAATTATTATTATTATAATTTTTTAAAATCACGGTGCCTCGCACGGCCTTGATCTTTCACACGTGTGTGATGTAGATTGGGTCGTGGAAAATTTCATGGCCAAGATGGACCAGAAAAGGCCCGATTAGACATGAAAGTGATCCGGGCCATCATAACTTTAAAACAGGCATATCTCGCAAACCAGAATGAGTCATCCGACGTGCCATATATGATTTTGTGTAGGAGAAGTTACTTTAGCCACCCAACCCTACTATGCCGGGTTACTTATGCCAAATTTGTGAGATTCCATCAGATCGATGGTCAAAATCCATTTTATTTTATTTTATTTTTTTTGAAAAAAGCTGTGTATATATTGATTCAAATGAACAGTTTACAAAAAAAACAGCTATGGGCGGACTCAAGCACACAAAAAAAGGAGGCCCGACAGCCACATAAACTCTATACAAAAAAGAAAATGGTCTGCCTAAGCCAGAAGAGACAGAGGCTCAAGACTCCCGTAATGCCCCAATGCCTACTTTGTCGAGGAAACATAATCCCTTGATTTTTTGTGAGAGGGCTTGCGTACTTTCCGTCGAAAAATTTCCCTGGATGTCCGCCCCTGCTCGAGCAAGCCCATCTGCCGGTCCATTGATTTCGCGTGAAATGAGGGATATAACAAAATTCCCTTTTAGTTGAAGTTCCTTAATTCTCTGTAACCAATAACACCATTTCCAATCAACGGTAGCGTTCCCCTTGAGTGCCTCCACCACAAAAGAAGAATTGGACTCAATGATGACCTGATGAAGATTCCTCGAGATAGATTGAGAAATACCATCATGAAGCACCCGTAGTTCAACCCTGTTATTTGTGCCTTCGCCATATCCTGAAAAGAAGGCGAAAATTAGTTCGCCATTGGAGTTCCTGCAAATGCCCCCGCCCCAAGAGGGCCCTAGATTCCTGGATGTTGCACCATCAACATTGAGTTTAACCCAACCTACCGGAGGTCTGGCCCATTTAACAAATTGGTAAGACTTTGCAAGAGGGGGGTTGATGACGATGCTAAGCAGCTGTTTAACGTGGGGTGGTATAGTGAGGAACCATCAACAATTTTTCCAATTAGCCACTTAACGCGATATATCACCGTTCTACTGTTAGGCGAGATCCCTCTAAATTTGGCTGAATTTCTGGCTTTCCACAATTCCCATACAATCAGGCATGGGGTGATTCGGCGAAGGAGAGGTGGCTCATCACCTGGACAATTGGAGTGCCACCATAAGAAGAAACGGTTCCTAATTGATGGAGAAAGAAGGAGCGGAAGATGAAAGTAATCACTAAATTCCTTCCAAACTTTGGACACCAGGGCTCCTTTGATGAAGAGGTGATCCAACGACTCACATTGTGTACGGAAGTTCGGCTCGCCATCACAACAAACACACTTGGACGCAAGGGAGATTCCCCGAGTTGGACTCTATCATCGGTTGGAATGACCCCTTGGAGAATCCTCCAGAGGAAGATGGAGATTTTAAATGGGATGTTATGATCCCAGATGTGTTTGGCCCAAGCGACACTCTGCTCGGCTAATCTGTAAACAGCCCACCTCGATTTAATAAAATACTCGCCAGAACGGTTGTGCGGCCAGAGAAGATAATCGGCCTGATCTGATGTGCATATCCCCGCCTGAATTATGTGATCCATCACCCCAGTAGGGAGGTAATTGAAGACTGACGACTAGGGGTTGATCCTATCCTGTGAGACGACGTCGCTTACAGACATGTGGAGCATTCCATCAGGAATTGGTTGGACTACCCAGTCAACAAGCCGGCCAATACCTGTCCAATTTTCATGCCAGAGGTTGATCGCGCCACACCCCACTTTACCATTGAATGTGGCTGTCCAAAACAGGGGACAGGGAGAGGATATGCTTCCAGAAGGGAGAGGGGGAAGAGAAGGTGGAGTCAGATGTTACCTGTTGGAGGTGGCCATATCTGGAAGTGATGTAGCTCGCCCAAAGGCTACTGCTGCTGTTAACTTTAGTTGTCCATGCCATTTTCAGTCTAAGTGCGTCCATAACTTCTCTAAGCTTCCTTATGCCTAAACCACCTTCTTCTTTTGGCCTTGCTATTTTGCCCCATTTAATCCAATGATATTTGTTTTTTCCTTCATTCCAACCCCATAGGAAATTGGCAAAGCAGGACTCTATCCTTTGAAGGATCTAATAAGGAATGGAAGTTGCTGATATCGCACAGATTGGAATACTACACAAGACATGATTAATGAGGGTACACCTACCGGCTTGTGATAGAAATCTAGCCTTCCAGCCTTGGATCTTGTGCTCTATTTTTTCCACCAATGGACGGAAGGTGGCGATTTTGGCTTTGCCTTTGACAAGGGGAATCCCCAAATAAATGAATGGAGCCGAAGAGATAGGGATCCCAATGCGAAGATGAATGTTCCTAGTCCTGTTAACCGGTATTTTGAGAGAATGGTAAACACAACTTTTTGGGTAATTTATATGTTGACTGGATGTTGCTTGGTAGGCGGAGAGAAAATCAAACACCGCCTTGAGGGAGGAACTACCATCGTTGAAGAATAGCACTGTATATCAGCGTATAACAAATGAGTGATTTGTTTGCAACCTAGCTTGAGCTTGAAAGGACCACATTTTCAGCTGTGAATAAGGTCCGTGAAACCCCTACTTAGCACTGTTGGGGTTTTAACCTGCGGAATCACACAGATCTAGATCTAGGATAGTATTCCAATGGCACCAAGCAAACACAAGAGAACACGCAGATTTAACGTGGAAAATCCTTGTGGGAAAAAACCACGGCACAAAGCGACAGATCTCCACTATGAAAATAGAAATTATAAGAGAGAGGACTCAGCCGATTCAAACAACCTTGAATCTCACCCTTCCTACACCCTTTAATTTTCCTAGAACCCCGTTAGAAAGCTTAAGAAATATTCCCCATACCCTAGAAAATTCCTAGGAACACCTATTTATAGTTTAGGCAACTTCCCTTCCGCATCCCAGTTGTAAAAGGACACAGATTTCTACAATCCGCAAAATCGCGGAACGAATCTACATAAACTACGACTAGTCGAAGGGAAGCTACGACTAGTCGATCGAGCTACAACTGGTCGAAGGGCCCGGACATAAAAAAACAGGGCTCGCTGGACTTTAAGTCGAGCGGGCTACGACTAGTCGAGCCGCTCCCACGACCAGTCGAACCTGTCCCACGACCAGTCGTGCACGTTCAAATTTAGGACATATGCCAACAATCTCCATCATGTCTTCAATCTTGAACTGTGTAGCTTCTTGACCTCTTCTCTTATTTCTGTATCACATTATAGCTTCTTGTGCACACTACGTCTTTCTTTTATATCATCGCCAAGCCTAGAGAAGTTACACAGAACTTGAACTTCTCTGCAGGAACATTCTTGTTGATCATGTCAACCGGATTTAAATCCACATGCCCAAAAAGAAAGATGAAGTCTTCTTACCAGCTCACCGCTACCTAATTTTGCTTGCCGGGGTACTTGCTCACAACACTGATAGCCTGTAAAATAACTGGTCTAATCCAGACCATGGCATGTACTGCCAACCGTATTCGAACAAGGCTCATGAGATATCCTGCTTTTTCTCATCTGTTTTGGGACATGTCCTAAGAAAAACTTGAGGAGAGACGCATAGGGAACGCTCTCCAGCTTTACCTCGACCATCACATCCTTGATCAATACCTACCCAAGGTATTCCTCCTGAGATAACCAAAGCCTACTCCTCTTTCAGTCTCAACGTCGAGAACCATCTTTGCAGCCCCTCGATCCTTCATCCATGAAGGAATCAAACCACTGCCTAGGCAACAGGTCAAACCACGACCTCCTGCAAAGTCTTTTCTCAACCACTTTGACTTCGAACCGCTCTGGTTGCTTCATGTAGATCTTCTCTTCACTTTCCCTTACAGAAGTGCAGACTCCACTTCTATCCTTCCAGCTCAAGATCACATTGGCTAACTAGCGCCAATCACGGATCTAATAGACACCTGCTATATCGTCTGCGCGAATATCTCTGAGAAGTCGATCCCTTCTCTCTGAGCATAACCATTCGCTACCAACCTCGCCTTATATATATGCTGTGTCCTCCTAAAGATCCACCTGCATCCAACCACTTTTCGGCCTACTGGAAGCTCCACCCGCTCTCATATGTCAGTCTGGTACAACGAATCTATCATATCGCCCATAGTCACGTTACACTTCTCAGCACCAGGCTTACCTAGAGCCATCTGAATAGAAGATTAATCTCCTACAATATTAGAGTCATCCATGTGCCTTGCCGATATCCTGCAATTATACCATGTGATTCTTCTCACAGGTGGCTGCTCCACCTACTCTGTATCCCTGTCCACATGTCTCAGTCTTCCTACCCTGCCCGCTCATGTGGCCATGCCTAACATGCCACACACGTGCAGAGGTGGAATCCGCTATATCTACTGTAGCTCCACCATTTGAAGTGCTCTCGATCAACCTATACAAGTTACCGAGTCGTTGCGCTTTCATGATTACCCGTGCCCTCTTAAATACTTTAAGAGCACCATCAATACCTATGTACTTACATCATTTTACCTCAAGCACACCAAGAGAAATCAGATTCTGCTTCAAATCAGGAATGTGCCTGACATCAGTCAAGGTACTCTCCACCCCATCAAACATTTTAATGCACATCGAACCAACGGCCACAACATTACAGGCAATATCATTGCCCATAAATACCTATCCACCATCGCACTCCTTGTAGTTGGTGAACCAACTCCAATGGTGAGTCATGTGAAAAGATGCCCTTGTGTCTAACATTCACTTGTCCTTACGATCATTGTATGACCGCCTAATAGTAGACACAGACAAAACATTACCATCACATCTACTCGATCCATCTGACGTGGCAATATTGACCTCCCTGTACGAAGCCTCAAAATCTTCTCCCATTGATTTAGGATTTCCACAATCCTTCTTCACATGTCCTTCCTTTCCACAGTTCCAGCACTTTACCTTTCCTTTGTTATTGCCCTTGGATTTGGATCTAGAACTTGAAGAACCTGTACCTTGTCCAGAATTCCTACCCACTATAAATAGTGCATCAGAAGATGTACGTCCCCATGTCGTTGTTTAGCTGTCTCATAGCCTTCCCTTGAAGGGCTGAGATAACGGTGTCGATACTCAGGGTTTTATTCATGCTGCACATAGTGTCATTGAATGACTCATACAACGCCGGAAGGGAATTCAGCAACATACATGCTTGTTCTTCATCTTTCATTACTTCCTCCATATCCAGCAATTTACAAACTAATTTATTAAAGTTGTTGATGTGAGCCTCCAGATCTCCACCCTCTGCCATCTTGAAGTTATACCACTGCCGCTTCAAGTGCAGGCAATTTTCAGAGAATTTTTTCGCATAGACATCCTCTAACTTCACCCATAACTTAGCCATAGTTTTCTCCCTCATGACGTTGTAGAGAACCTCATCCGTGAGACATAAACGGATCGATGATAAAGCCTTCTTATCAAGAGTATTCCAATCACCATCAGTCATAATAGACTTTCGCTCCTCAAGAGCACCATCTTCGCCTTACTTGATTAAGGAACTCATCATCTTGATCTTCCATAACTCAAAATTATTTTTCTCTGAGTACTTGTTAATATCATACCTGGTGCTCACCATTATTACTAATCCCTCATATTCAGATTTGTGCCCCAACGATTGCTTTGATACCACTAGTTGGGGTTTAAACCTGCGGAATCACACAGATCTAGATCTAGGATAACATTCCAATGACACCAAGCAAATACAAGAGAACACGCAGATTTAACGTGGAAAACCCTTGCGAGAAAAAACCACGGCACAAAGCGACAGATCTTCACTATAAAAATAGAAATTACAAGAGAGAGGACTTACCCGATTCAAACAACCTTGAATCTCACCCTTCCTACACCCTTTAATTTCTCTAGAACCCCTTTAGAAAGCTTAAGAAATATTCCCCATACCCTAGAAAAGCCCTAGGAATACCTATTTATAGTTTAGGCAACTTCCCTTCCGCATCCTAGTTGCAAAAGGACACAGATTTCCGCAATCCGCAAAATCGCGGAACGAATCTACGTAAACTACGACTAATCGAAGGGGACCTACGACTGGTCGAAGGGCTCGGACATGAAAAACAGGGCTCGCTGGACTTTGAGTCGAGCGGACTACGACTAATCGAGCCGCTCCCACGACCGTTCGTGCACGTTCAAATTTAGGACATATGCCAACAAGCACCTCTGCCACTATGATGAAGAAACTGGGCGATAAAGGATACCCTTGGCATAACCCTCTCGATGATTTGAAGAAACCAACACCCGATCTATTAATGAGGACCGAAAACCAGTTGTTATTCCAGCATTTTTCCACCATGTGAATCCACCTTTGAGTGAAATCGAAGCGAGTCAGAACCTGCACGAGAAAATTCCATTCTAGGTGATCATACACATTTTTCATGTCCAATTTGAGGATGATATTCCTTCATCTAGTCTTCCGGTCGATATCTCGAAGAATCTCTTGACCCAAAGCTACACTTTCAGCTACGGAGCGGCCGCGGACGAAAGCACCTTGTTGCTAGGAAATAATATTTCGAAGAAGCATAGCCAATCTACCTGCAATAACCTTAGCAAATATTTTGTACATGCAGTTATAGAGGCTAATGGGGTGGAAATCTAAAAAAAGTTTAGGCGCCGTTTTCTTGGGGATCAGACAGATGAGGGAGGCAGAAAACGCATGCGGCGTATTACCACCTTGGAAAAAGTGGACTACTGCTCTATGGATGTCAAGACCCACGATATCCCAGCTATTGGAAAAAAAAAAAGCAGTAAAACCATCAGGCCCCGGTGCACTGTCGGTTGGGAGGGCCATCACAGCATGTTGGACCTCTTCCAAGGAAGGGTAGCTCATAAGTTGTTCATTATTCGCATTAGAAATAATTTGCGGGATATTATCGAGTATGTTTCCATCCAGCGTGGTAGGTTCAGATTTAAACAAGTTGGAAAAATACCTCACTGCTTCATCTTGAATGATCTTTGGGTCGGCTGACATGTCTCCTGAATCAAGCTGGATTTCTTCAATACCTGCCCTCCTTATCTTGTCTGTGGCTGTCATGTGAAAAATTTTGTGTTGCGGTCGCCTTCCTGAAGCCAATTGTTCAGGGATTTCTATTTCCAAAAGATTTCCTCAGCCAACTCAAGCTGCTCTAAACGTTTTCTAACCTGTAATAGCTCCTCTTAATTAACCTGATGGAGGTTCTGCGCCTATGCTTCCAACTGATTGAGAGCTTGTTCCGTACTTTTGAGCTATTGGAAAATGTTTCCAAACACATTTTTGTTCCACTCTTTTAGGTAATTCTTGGTTTTTCAATTTTTGAACATACGATTGACCATGGGCTGATCTGATAAATCATCCTTCCAAGTGTTTCTTATTACGTTTGAGTAATCATGGTGGAGGATCCACATACGTTGGAAACGAAAAGGTTTCGCTGAAGACTGCAACATTGGGAGAAAAGTTAAAAGGAGAGGGCAATGGTCGGAGCTAACTCTAGGAAGATGCTTGACATGGAATCTTGGAAAAGAATTAATCCAAGCTCCGTTACATAAAACTTTGTCCAAACGAGCCCATGCCCACGAGCTTCCAGCTTGGTTGTTGCACCAAGTTAATCTGTTGCTGCTAAAACCCGCATCTAACAAACCAGCAATATCCAAAGCATCAGCAAATTCAGTGTAGCTGCTAGTGTTCTAATTCTGCTCCCCTGCCT
Source organism: Magnolia officinalis (assembly GCA_021015155.1). Classification (NCBI taxonomy): domain Eukaryota; kingdom Viridiplantae; phylum Streptophyta; class Magnoliopsida; order Magnoliales; family Magnoliaceae; genus Magnolia; species Magnolia officinalis. Next base: position 86,042,702 of record JAJHSJ010000007.1, read on the forward strand.
TTCTGTTATGAAGAGTACGATGTTGAAATCTCCACCCACAGCCCATGGGCCCAACATGTTTCTCAATAGGGAGATGAGGTCCTCTCAGAGAGCCCTCCTTTGCACTTTGGAGCACTTGGCATACACAAAAGAAAGATGAAAGGATAAAGTAGAATTAAGAACCTGGATCTGGAAAGAGATCACCTGGTTGGAGCTCTGCACCATAGAAACGTCAAGGTTGCTGTTGTAGAAAAACCAGATTTTCCCTCCATTTGTGACATTTGAAGCAGAGAAATGGTAGCCCAATTTGAGTCCCACACTTACTCTTTTTTCTTCTCTGGACATGGGTTCCAGAATTGCCAAGCAGAGGTGTTTATGATGTCGTACAATTCTTGTCGTTGATCTGAGGGTAGTTGGGTTAGCTACCCCATGCGCATTCCAAATAATCGCACTATCCATCAGTAACATTTCCTGATTTGATCATCTTCCTCTTTAATCTTCTAAGCTTACCACCCCATTGTTTCTGGGTGAAACCTGTCCACTGTTTAATAATTTTTCTGATCACCACTCTTTTTTTCCCTTTTTTTGATGGGGATTTGGACTGAGGAGGGTCTGAGTGTTCCGCTATAATTGCTGCCTGACAATCTCCCTAGGACATTTGCTGATGTGGCTAGATCATTTCCTGTTCCTGTTGACTGGGATCTCCTTCACTGTCGCTGCATTCCTGGAAAGACGACCTGTTATGAGCTTTACCCTCCACCTGGGAAAGAGAGGTGTAAGGAGAGAAGTCCACTTCTACGTCAATGTGATGAATGTCTTCTCTCAAATCAATAATCCTAACAGGACTAGTAGGGTCAGTTCCTATGGCCTGACAATGTTGTCTGGAGGAGAGATGATGGCCGCCGCATTTATTTCGTATTCTTCCTTCAAACTCAAAGTCTTGAAACTGTATTGGAGAGTTGCCTTCCGATCTAGAGCACATATAATCTTTGTTATTTGTCTTTTTTTTGGCCTGTTTGAACAGATTGTCTATCTGTTCGTCATCTTGCTCTATCAGCTCCCATTGATTAATACAGAGAGAGGATCTCCCTTCAACCATTGTGTTTTAGAAGGAAAAGATGTAGCAGAGTCAAAGGCTTCCATGTTGGTTGACTAGATGTGACTGTATGGGCGGAGAGTGACGGTCGGCTGAAGATTTGACAAGTCACCAGCAGGGCTGGAATTTTTTATCGTGTCTACCCGACTCATGATTATGTGTTTCCTCAGCAGGGGATCTGCATTCTACATCTTTTTCTGTATCTTACCGCAATTGATCTGAAGGCCTTATGGGCTGGATAACAGGGGATCGACAATAATGAGGTAGACGAGACTGCCGATAGTTATTTGGCTGCCTACATCCAAAAGCAGAGGCAATAGGAGAGACTAGAGTAATAGGGTCTGGGACGAAATTATTGGTCTACAGATGGGCTGGGACCATTTGAACATCCTGTGATCCCATCCCCATAATATCATCTGAAACGCCATCTGGAGGGGGAGAAAGAGGTTTTTGAAAAGGTGGGACATCCGGGAAAACTGAACGGAGTAGAGGATTTATAGATGGTCCCTGAGAGGGATGTGGGGGTGCTGGGGCTGTTGGTGGGGCCGGGTCGTGTATTTAGGATCTGGGTGGGTGGAGAGGTGGAGTGGCTTGGGTTGGTAGGCTGGGAGGGTGTAATGTGGTAGGAGGGTGGATGGGGGGAAGCAGGGACTGTTGGTAGGGGCCGAGTGGTTAGGATCTAGGTGGGTGGAGAGGTGGAGTGACTCGGGTTGATGGTTTGGGAGGTTGGAATGGGATGGGAGGGTGAATGGGAGGAATCACTCGTGTTGGTGTGCTGCGAGGGTGGAAAGGGATGGGAGGGTGGAAGGGTAAGCATCACCGTTTGCACATTATCAGTGGCAGACGGGGGGCACATTATCAGTGGCAGACAGGGGGGGGGGGGGGGGGGATAGCTTTTCCTGGATGAAACTGTAACACCCTGGTTCCCGAAACCCGAGTACACTACTCATTTTTCGAGAACCCGTCTGTTAACCTTTAACTGTAACTCGAATTTCACGTACATTTTTTTTTTTTGTTTATTAGAGTTAGTAATATAGCGGAATAGAAACAATTCAAGTATAAGAGGGAGTCCAAATATACATAACCAAGGTTTCAAGTGGTTACCCGAAAACTTATACAAACTAATGTCTAATCCTTCACAAACATAACAATATGAATTAAATACATATAAAATCAGGAATGGAGAGTCGCAAGGTCATCTGGCTCCTCCCATTCCACATGAACACCAGGATACGCATCATCTGCGTCTCCTACACACTGAGTACGGTTCGATAGTGTCCATGGCTATCGCAATGAGGTATACCCATCAAGATTTATCGCATCATCAAGATAATTAAGCATAGTTATCAGATACAGTACATAACAAATATTTTACAATGATTTTCATGGAAATCAGGTGAGGTTCATCAGATACGCATTCATTAAATAAATCACACAAAATAATCTTGTTTAAATGTATGAATGCATGCACATGCTCACAGACCTGGGGCATGCTCACAGACCTGGGGATGCACATCCAGCTGGTAAAAAGTCGCCCAAGGAGAACTAGCCACCCGAAAAAATATCCAAGGGTACGCCCAAGGAGAACTAGCCATCCGGAAAATACCATAATAATATATAGATCGCCCAAGGAGAGTTAGTCACCCGAAAAAATACTTAAAGGTACGCCCAAGGAGAACTAACCACCCGAAAAAGACTAGAATAATATATAGATCACCTAAGGAGATTTAGTCGCCTGGAAAAGTACACAAAGGTACGCCCAAGGAAAACTAATCACCCAGAAAAGACCATAATAATATATAAATCGCCCAAAGAGAGTTAGTCGCTCGGAAAAATACTCAAAGGTACGCCCAAGGAGAAATAACCACCCGAAAAATACCATAATATATGCCATGAAAATGCATAATTAGCCCAACCATTATTATTCCAATTTCAAACACTCACTTTAAGAAAGCTTAAAGGTCGCTATGGGGGGTTGGTCACCCAACATAGGCCGATAGCTCAGGCATAGTGTCCCATTCCACCATCTCTGGCTCATGAGACTAACAAATATGATGTTTTAAGGGTAATCCCTTCAACTAGTGGCCAATTGTAGTCTAACAAGTGGAACTTACCATCACAAGGTGTATAAAATAATTCATTAAAGCCACATGGGTCAGTTATTCCATAAAAGCAGCAAGCGCCTCACCTAATGGTGCGATAAAAAGGATTACTCCTCAAAAGCCATGTAGGCACAAATGACATGCAAGGTGGTAAGTCCACGACCAAGAAATTTTATTTAATCTATTTAACAAGAAGGCCACTAGTTCAAGGACTTCCACAAACACCATAAAGTAACCGCAAGTGGCAAAACAAGTCAAGCACATTGTCAAAAGTAATTACACATGTAAAGAAGAATGTTCGAGATCTATCGCATGTTCACATTTGGATATAAATCTAACCATCAGTCATTATCAAGAACTACTCAATTAGAAACTAGCATTTATCAACAATTTCACTAAGCATTATTTTAGGCAAGAGATGAAATAAGCAAGTTACGCTAATTATCAAGATGTAAAAAAGCTTGAAGGGTGATCCTCACCTTAGAGAGTTGACTTGGCTTCCAATGTTGCTGAGTATTTGTGTACATGTTTAGGGTCAACCTCTCTAGCAAAGTTAGTACATAATACGTGATTAGCCCGTAATGACATTTATTTATATGAATAGGATGAAAATGGAGTTTATTGGTGTAGGTCTAGGGTTTCCAACCCAGGGTGTAAATTTGAGTTTTAATATCAAGATTTACAGACCAGATGAACCTAATCCGCCATACATGAGTCAGGAGTAACTTACTTCTACTAATTGTTTCGATCCCATCTAATCCACTCTGACCTTGAACAACTTCCAACTCGACCTGATATTCATCTGTTTGGGGGATAAGGCCTACAATAAGAGTATTTCTATTCTTGATTTCCTAAATAGAGGTTTTAAAATATAGAATTAAACCAAGATAGGATATATAACTTACTTGGACATGGACTAGCTTGGGTTAACTCGGTGAAAAATCGAGTTCCAACTAATCCAGCAACAACGTTGGAAACTTGGCGTCAACGCGGCTGACAAAGTCGACCCGGGAGGGGGTGCGCGACTGGAGGATTTGAATCGACAGCAACCCCTCATTCCTTTCTTCTTTCCTCTTCACTTTCTTTATTTCTTTCCTTCCTCTCTTTTTGCTTTTGTCTCTTCCTTCTTTCTACATTTCAGTCAGAAGTAGGAGACTCAGTCGAACTTGACCAGACTCCATGACTCGTCAGCGAGTCGACTCAGCGCCACACAAATGATGCGACAGGGACCCACACGCCCACTCTCTTCTTCTCCCTCACTTCTCCTTCTCCTTCCTTTTTCCCTTGCTAGGTTCCCAAACCAGCTCTGAACGCGCTGGATCATGGGACAACAAGCGGATGACTTTGCCCGATCCATTTTCGGCCTGAGTTGCGAGCACGACTCGGCCCGAACTTGGCTTGGTTCGAACAGTGCAACAGTGCGCCCATCTTCCCTTTCTCTCTTCATTTCTCCTTCTTTCCTTCCTGCTTCCTTTCTTCTTCTTCTTTTCTGGTTAAAAGCAGGTCTGACCCGTCCAGAACTCGCCCTGTCTCAACAGTGAGTTGAGCTAGAGCCGTAGGCAGCAGCTGCCCGCACCTCCTTCATACTCTCTCTTTCTTCTTCTTCCACCTGCTTCTTCCTCTTCTGTTCTGCTTCTCTATTGTTTTAGAGACTTGACAGAGCCCCTGGCTCGACCTGATTTCGCCCCGACTCGGGACGACTCGGTGCAGCTTCAATGAGGAAGAAGGGCTGTTGCTATTGGCGGATGGACGTCGGGTAGGTTTTTCTTCAAAAAGGAGGCTCTAAGTGGTGCGGACAAGCCTCTGAAAGCTTGCAGGAGCAAAAGAGTGGAGCTCCATTGCTGTTTTCATGGTGGGTTCGAGGGTGGAGGCTTGCGGCCAAGTTTTCTTCCGCAGTGGCAAAAATGGCAAGGAGGGGCGCTGTTGTCCGATTTATTCCCTCTCCTAGGGTTGCCCTAACAGATCTTAGGCCGTTGGTTGAAAAGGATGCACGGTCTAGATTCAACCTAGGGTTTCCTACTTGCGCACTCTCACTCCTTAAACAGATTCGTTTGTTTGGTCGTACAACTGACAATCCGCTCTTTTGAAATGGAGGGTTGGGATCCCCCTTATCAATGACTGAGATTAGAGAAAACTCTTTCACTCGGATTGCCAACGTGGAACTGAAAGGGATTCCCATTTTCAGAAACAACCTTATCCACACATTGTTTACACCGAGAATCATGTGCATAAACACATGTTTCAGCGCAACAGAATGAGTTAGGTTTTGTACTGAGTCGACTGCTCTACAAGATAGACGGTTCGGATCATTGATCCGATCACAAATGGTGGGCCCGATTTCAAATTCTCCGTTGGTGGGAAAACGGAGGAGAGAAATTCTCCTTTTTCTCATTTCTATCGGGTCAACACAGTTTGACCGTGTTGACAGCTTTGGTGCATGCGCATGCGGATGTGCACCTTGTGCACACGCACTTATAGTGGGACCCCCTAGATGTTTATGAATGAGATCCAGACCATTGATTAGTCTTGTCCGGTCCTACTAGGGTACTGGATGAAGCGTGGGGTAAATCAGGTGATTAGGTGGGCCATGATAGTGATTTTTTTTGGGTTTTATTTGTTTTTGGACATTTCAACGGTCCGATTGGTTTGTAGTCATTCCATAGTGATGTTATGATTTTCAATAATTGATTAAGGTATTTACATATTATTACTTTGCATCCTACTGATCTAAATTTAGCTAACATTGTGTTGGATCGTGTAAACGTATGTTGTGACCCGTCGAATGGTGGATCTGATCATCTGATTCCTGAATTGAAAGATTAACAGTTTGATTTTCTTTATTTAGGATGATCCATGGTGTTCGTTGTCAATTTTAGGCTGTCTTCCGGTTAGATTAATCCATCTTTGACTCATATGGGTTCTTAGATCTCTAAGAATTGCTAAACTTATAGTTTAACTATTGATTTAAGGATTCAATGATGGATTGGGAAATCGGTCATTATGGACTTGATTTAATTTATTTTTATTTAAAAAAAATAAAAAAATAAATAAAAAAATAATAATTAAAAAAACAACAACAACAACAACAACGTAGACAATCTTAATGGCTAAATTCAAGCTAAAATGTGGGTTTCGTGATGGTGTGATGGTTTATCTTTAAAATCAACTGTTAGAATTTGACTAGTGTACCTGGATGGTATAATAAATTAGGATTTCAGGGTAACACCCAAGTACTAAGAGTACAGGGTGTTACAGAAACGCCCTAGTCACCCACTCCTTAGTGGATTCTTGGAGCTGCCGGAGTTTAGGAGTGGGTCCATCCGAGTAGTCAGATGCTTCCAAAATCCCTTTGATAAGAAAGAGCCGATCAACTACTAGTAGATGCCGAGAGCTGTTTGTATCAGCTCCTGTTTTCAGAATCACCTGTACTCTGGCAAAAACCTGAAAAGAACCTGATCTTGTCATATTATCCATATCCACCACCTCACCGAAACTGCTTGCTAGTTCTCTAATGGCTGACGGGAACCAAGAGTCGGCCAGGATCCCGAACAATCGAATCCACCTACCTTTATCCAAAATAGTTGCCTCTGGATACCAAGTAACGACATCGGTCAGCTTCATTTTTTGGTGCAGGGTTGAATGTTTAGGAAAAGCCACCATATCTTGTCTGAATTGAAACTTGATGATGAATTTCAAAGGGGAGATATCCTGGATATGCCCATGCACCTGCAAATGTTGGAAAGGGGATTTCGGAAACAGTCGATAATGTGGGCGATGGAAACCGATTTAGTTTGAGCTGTACCTATGAGGGCCGACGATAAGACTGATTGCATCTTCTTTACTTCCTGAGTATTAGCAGTAACTGTAAAAGATCCCCGATGCTTCGACATTGATTCCTGCGGCTGAGTAGGGAGTTCTTGAATCCTGACAGTATCTGCAAAGGACCTTCCTCTCAAAGCTAGGGCAGGTACACCTCCAGATTCATCTCTTTGGTTTTAGATTAATTGTAACTCTTCATCCATTGGGCCTTAGGAACTGTGTCCAACATGAAAAGTGCTTAGAAAAATTAAGGGAGTAGCATGGTTAAGTCAAATAGGACACTTACTATTTTTGGCCGAAAACCATGTTGTCTAGCAGGAATCATGATCTCTATAAATAGTAAGTTTACTATTTATAGTAAGTCATGGTTTCTGGGAGTTTTAGTTGTAGCTTGATTCTGAAACTTTTCTCTAGGGTTCATAACATTATTTAAAGGGTTGTAAATTCGTTTTTGAGTATCAATCAATTTATTCCAAATTTTCTAGAATTATTTTTATTTTATTCTTTTCCTCGTAGATTCAAGGTATCTTTGTGAGAAGTTCAAAGAAGCTCCGTGGATTCGGAGTAGTTATCCCCATGAGGAAGACATGCTCAACCTCAACATGCCCTCTCCTATGTCAGTGTTCCATGTAATATATGAGATGGTGCTAGCACTAGGGCTGTAAACGGTCGTATACAGGTTGAATGTTACAATATCTGTATCCGATTTTCAATTTAGACCCGATATTGTTCAAGAAAATCGAATATAGTTTGCATACAAATATTATCTCAAGAAGTTGGATATAAAACAGATAATCGGGTAATCAAATATCCAATTTAAAATTAAAAAATAAATTAAATATTTAAAAGTAAAAGAAAAATACTTTAAAATAAAAACAATTTTTATATCATAATTAATTAACATTATACTACAAATTACCTAAGCTATTTAAATAAAAACTTACCAACTTCGGCAATGAACTTATCCCCATTATAAATGTCAATCAACACCTTAGTCTGAAATATATCATATATTGGTATTCAATATTTTAATTAAAATATTATAGTTAAGTAAATAATGAAAATGCAATTGGATAATCAGGCAAGACAATATGGATATGGTAATTAATATAATATAGTTATATGAAGTGCGGTACTTGGATAAAATTTTTGAAATTGGGTAAAACTCCCATATATATATATATATATATATATATATATATATATATATATATATATATATATATATATATATACACTTAATTGATTTTCTCGGGTATATCGGGTAGTTGGATAAATGAATATCCATTGACAAATCTAGCTACCAGTGTAATCTATGGTGGTACCGGACAGATGTGGGACCTACATGATGGATATATTCTGACGTTGGACCCATCAATCAGAAGCATCACCTCAAGTTACACCTATGTCTTAACAAAAAAAAAAAAGGGTAAATGAAAACTCAGGTGGAACACACCACAAGAGGCAAGTTGAGAGGAGATGCCCACCGTTGATTTCGTAGGAGGCCACCATATTGTGTACATGGAATCCAAGCCGTCTAGATCCTTCATCTACCATGAATGAAGTGTAGGTGGGATAAAAATCTGGCTGTTTTGCAACTCAAGTGGGCCTCGATGAAAATCGATGGTATGCTTTCCTTAGGCTGTGGCCCACCAGGTGTAACCTGAGGATTGCGTCTGATGGACGGGCCGGATGTGACAGATAGACCACGTGGGTCACACTTTTGGCTCCTACCACTACGAGCGAACCTCATGATAAAAAGGCTTTTTCTCCAACGCTAACGCTTCGAACATTCTTGTTTCCATTCCTCTAAGAAAAAGCGATCACACTTTATGAGAGTGGGCCTTTTTCTTTAAGTTTAAAAATAATAGTTATGGGAGTGGAGTGGACAATAATACCAAAGGCTTAGATTCCTTCCATCTTTCAAAAATGTCCAATTACTCTTTGTTTTCTAGAACTAGCTAGATTTGCATCAGCAATGATGAAATATCTTGTTCCATATATTCTTTGCATGGTGTGTGTGGTCATGGATTCTGTCTCCCTTTCCAAAAGGTTGACACATGGTTACTGTCAATTGGAACATATGGCCTAGAGATTGGACGCTTGGGTTTCCTTGATTGGCTAAGGTTTGGTTGGGAAAAAAAAAAAGAGAAATGTTTTAAGAATTTGGTGGGGTTGGCTCCACATTTCTGTTTGAAGTATGTTTCCTATTTTGTGGTCAAAATTGTTGGGCACATTCTGGACCGTTGAGTGGAAGTGTCTTGAAATTCGTGTGGTTAGAACGGGGGTTCATGAAAAGGAATTGAAATTGAGTGCTCATATGATCGACAATCCAACAACTGTTGGAAGAAAATTTTCATCCCTTAGATCTGATTGTGTAAATAGAAGTGGGATCAGCTTTGATTGGCGGATGAGATTTCTTCAATCGTGTTTGAGAGAAATGGACATGGATTGTGTGGTGGTGTGGTGGTGTGATAAAATCATGTGGGCCCCACTATAATATATTTATATTCAGATCCATTATGTGAAAAGGCCTCAATTCGACGGCTCATAACCATCGAATTTTGGAAAAATCATCAAGAAGGGCTGTCCAAAATTTCAACGTCGGAATTGAAATTCGACAATTCAAAACTGCCAACTAGTTTTTGTCAATCTGCTTGAGCAATCGAGTAGAGTTTTGGTAGTTGATAACCATTAAACAAGACTTCGATAAATTCAACGGTTCTAAGCAGTCGTTCTGAGCATATTATTCAACGGTTGGCAACCGCCATTTTGGGCTGATTGTTTAAACATTCGATGACGATCGAGGACCATTGAATTGTGTTTGAATATAGAAAAAAACAACTGAATTTTGAATCCTCAGAGCTATATCTATGCCCATATGCATGATAAACACATTTTATATTATTTAAAATCATCATAATCTACCATCCACATGATAAACACATTTTATATAATATAAAATTACTATAATTCAATATTTTTTTTATTTTTAAATAAAATATAATATAATATAATTAAAGTATATTCAAATTATGAAAGTTTATTTTTATTACATGGACATCTATAGATAGTACACAAACTCATACATTGTTGGATAATATAAATGATATAAAACTACCATTTTTAGTGTGATTTCAAGATGAAACAAACATCAAAATAAACTGTACCAGCTTCGAAATGACACTCCGAAACCGAAGACAGCTATAAAAGAGAAATCATATATGGTTAGTTTGATAATTCTATCCATATGATTTGTTGCTCATAAATAACAGAGTTATAACAAAACCACCCTATTCGAAGGGTTAGGATAATCCGATCAGCGTGATTCTTGCAAAAATAATTTGCTCCTGATGGTACTGTTGAATTAACTGGCCTTATTGATAATTGGGAATCACACATGTCATTCAAAAAGATTTTGAAATGTTACAAAAAAATCGGCTGACATATGATTCTAGTGGACCATACCAAAGAAACATTAGGAGAGAGAAGTCCACCTTTATTTTTGTAAGGCCCACTACAATATGATTATATGACATCCACTCCAATCATTAGAAGTCACACCACAACATAAGCCTAGGGCCTAAAAATCCTTCCAATCTGTGATTCAAGTGGGCCATGTTAAGAGAAACAGTTTGGAGGGTGAGCATCGCCCTGTATAATCTTTTCAATCATGTGGTCCACCTGAATCATGAAAGGGCTGTTTTTTGGGCCCAGGGCCTAGCATGGGGTGACGCACACCAGGAGGATGGGGTTGATTTCACATAAACACCAAGGTGAGGCGCACTCAAGCCAACAACCCCTTTTACTTCTTGCCCTTTAGCTGTTGGGCACAGCTCACAGTGATGTATGTGCCTTAAATCCATACCGTCCAACCATTTTGACAGCTCATTTTAGGGTATGATCCAAAAAATGAGTCAAACCCAAATCTTTGATAGACCTAGGGGTGTACACGAACCGAGCTAGTTCAGTTAGCTCGCTCGACTCGACTCAAAAAAGCTCGATTCGACTCGGTTCGAAGCTGAGTCGAGCTGATTTTTTGAGCTCAAAAATGAGTTCGAGCCAAGTTCAAGCAGGCCCCAGCTAGACTCGACTTGGATCGAACCAGTTCTGTGACTCGGTTACTTTGCCATTGATGTTGCTCACCAAGTATTTGATAAAATGACTCAACGAAGTGTGGCGGGTGGCAAGGAAGGTATGTACATGAAACAAATATCCCTTTTTTTCTTAGTTTTTCTTGGTTTTTATGTTACTTAGAAGGTGTTTGATAAAATACCTATAAAACCATTGCTTCTGTTTCACATACAGAGGGATTTTGAAGGTGCAGTCCAGGTGTTTGTGGGAATGCCTCAATGGCGAACTCGGCTCGATCTTGGCTTGAACTCGGCCCAAGCTACTGACCGAAACGAGCCGAGATGGCCAGTCAGGCTCGAGGACCGAGCCGAGCCGAGTTCGAGCCGAGGCCAGCTCGACTCGGTTCGACTCGATGAACACCCCTAGATAGACCATACCGTAGGAAACAATCATGATTAAATCCCCACCATTAAAAACTTCATGGATTCCACTGGAATGTTTATTTTCCATCCAACATGTTGATAAGGTCAAAAAGACGTAGATGAAGATACCACAAAAATATCATCTTAATCCAAAGCTTTTGTGGCCCACAAGAAGTTTTTAATGGTAATAACCACTGTTTCATGTACTATGGTCCATCTGAAACTTGTATCTACCTCATTTCTTTTGGATCATGCCTTATAATTAATGAGCTTTCAATATGGATGGTCGGCATGGATGTAATCACATACATCATGGTGGGCCCCACAGTCAGGGGTCCCACCAACCTCGGTCGATCTGGGGTCTCACCTAATCCTCTCTTATTTGTTATCATATTTATGGAAATTAATTAATCAGGGAAGAGCTGTAGGCTAAGATGGTTTAACCAGCTAGATCCAAGGATCAACAGAAGAGCTTTTAGTGAGGAAGAGGAAGATAAGCTTTTGGCAGCTCATAGGCTGTATGGGAACAAGTGGGCCATGATATCTAGGCTGTTCCCTGGTAGGACTGATAATGGAGTGAAGAACCATTGGGCATGTGATCATGGCCAGAAAGCAAAGGGAGCAATCAAGTGGTTATAGAAGGAGGAAACCTTCTTCTAGGGTGGCCCACCATCAGAGGGTAGAGATGAACAGCAACAATGCATGTAGTGAATCAACCATCACAAGCACTAAAGATGAGTCTGCATCAACATGCACTAATCTGTCCCTCAGTTCATCCACAGGCAGGATTTTTCATGGGGGCTTTGCCAGATTTAGTCCTCCCCGACAGCAACATTCCTTTGAATCTCTCTTAGGTTCTGATGAAAAGGTGGTAGCATTAATAAATGGATCTAATCACAAGTTTGATGAGTCTGAGAATGGTTTCTACAATGGTGGCCCACCTGTGATGATGGTGGGTGTGGATCAATTAGGCTATTCAGATTCTTCAAACTCTGAAGTTTCAGCAGCAGAATCAGTGGCTAACATCAGAAATAGGCCCCATGTGTATGGAGGAAGTGATCATGGAAGAGAGAAGATGAGCTTGCCTTTCATTGATTTCCTTGGAGTTGGGGCCACATAGAGATAGGGAGAGGTGTTTTCCATTGAAGTTTTCCTTGAGTCCTCATATGTACATGTATTCCAAAAAAAAAAAAAGAAGAAGAAATGACAAGTAGAAAAAGAAAGGACAAAATGGGGAAAAGGTTTTTGAAATTTTTGTTCATCTCAGCTAAAGCAACATGGGTTGCTTCTTCTTTTTTCTTCTTCTTCTTTTTCTTTTCTTTCTTTTGCCGAAATAATCCTAAAGTCTCTTTTGCTTGGCCTTAAAAAAAAAAAAAAAAATCATCTTTCCCTTAATTTATTATTATATTTATGGAAATTAATTAATTATCTTGCCCTTTATTTATTATTATATTTATTGTAATTAATTAATGAGAAATTTCCTACTGTACGACCCATTTATAGCCCACGAACTGTTTTAAGCCCACTTACATTTCGCTTCCAAGAATAGGCCCCAACTGTACGGACAACTTTCTCAGGTAAAAAATGCCCCTGCTTTTACCAGACACCTTCGAACGCTGCCAGCGGCATCTCCTTCTAAAATTAGATTTTTTCTTCTTTCCTCTCCCTAATCCTTCATCCTAGCCGAAGAATCCCATTTTTTAATTACTTTTCCCCCTCTGTGACTGTCCACCATAGCAGTAAAACCCTCCCTTTACTGCTTTCTTCTTTCCCCTTTTCTGACTGTCCACACTAAGAGTAAAAGCCCCATTTTCGATATGCCTTTATCTGGTCGAGAATACACACCCTATACACGTCAGTTTCGACTTTTGTGAACTCAAGATAGGACGAAAATGATCCCCCCGTCTAAGAAGCTTTGAACGACAGGTATATTCAAATCCCTGATTTCTTTCTGTGGACCCATTGTATATTATACTATATATGCGCACAGTCCACAATCCATTTTTTTAAAACACTGAATGGTATGGCGTGTCCTAGTAAATGAGCAAATTCAATGCTTAAATGACCCACATTGAGGGTTTTTGAAACAAAGAATGAAATGATATGTGAAACTAAACGAAGACTGAGTGAAAGAGACTGAGCATAGACTGAGTTAATAAACCGAGGACCCACTGAGTTATTGATAAGGACCGTGAACTGCGTTAAAATGACCGTAAACTGAGTTAAAATGACTATGAACTAAGCTAAAATGACAGTGAATTGAGCTAAAATGACCATGAACTGAGCTAAAATGACTGTGAACTGAGCTAAAATGACCGTGAACTAACTTAAAATGACCGTGAACTGACTTAAAATGACCGGGAAGTGAATCGAATTGACTGAGGACTAAGTGAAATTCGAGTCACAACTGCAAGAAACATATAACTCACTTCACGGTCAATTCCGATCAATTCTCTTCCACTTCACGGTCATTTCCATTCATTTCACGATCAATTCCCTTCATTTCACGGTCAATTTCATGCATTTCACGGTCAATTCCCTTCACTTCACGATCATTTCTATTCATTTCACAATTAATTCCCTTCACTTCATGGTTAATTCAATGCATTTCAAGGTCAATTCCGGCGATTCCCCTTCACTTCACGGTCAATTCCATGCATTTCATGGTCAATCCCCTTCACTTCACGGTCATTTCCATGCATTTCACGGACAATCCCCTTCACTTCACAGTCAATTCCACTCATTTCACGGACAATTCACTTCACTTCGCGGTCAATTTCATGCATTTCACAGTCAATTCCCTTCACTTCACGGTCATTTTCAGTCCTCAGTCAAATTCACTCACGGTCAATTTCACGACATTCTCGTGCTAAAATGCAACATATAACTTAGAAAATTAACCGATAACTAAGTGAAATTGGCCGCAGACTTGTTGACATGGAATTCGTCAAAATGACCGATAACTACTTAATATTGACATATAAGTCTTATAAGTCTTGTACTTTCATTTGGAATTCGCCAAAAACTGACCATCAACTCAGCAAACTCACACCATACTTTATGATTTGTCACCACAACAAGTTAACTCTCACATTATGCTTCATTAAATATTGAATGTTATCATTGATATAATTTCCAATTCATCCTTGCAGATGACAGACCCTTGCGTAAGGGATTTGGCAAGTCGGCCCCCACCTTATCATGCAGATGTTCTTTGACATGGTGGTTTGATAGCGTGAAGAGTGGTTTGGAGAATAATAACAATAGATTAAATATATTTAGTGTAACAGCCCACACCCACACTGTATGATATTATCCACTCTAGGCACAGCCCGCACGGTTTTGTTCTCGGGGTCGTCCCCAAAAGGCCTCATACAATATAGGGTGGCAACTTTATATATAACAACCACTACTTCAAACGACACTTCCGATGTGGGACAAAGTTTCACCTTCACTGTGTGCACAGTAGCTATAAGCCACACAGTAGCCTGCCAGCCATCTCGGGGCCCACCCACATGTGCGCTCGCCCACGTATGCCCGCCCACATGTGACCACATTGACGGGGTGTCACAATATCCCCCACCGAGGGCAGAGCCGTCTTCGACTTTGATACCAACTTCTGTCACGCCCCAGACTCAGTAACCGGACTCACAAGGAACTCGATGGCCAGTTCTGGCCGCAATAGCCTCCGTAGTACCCCATTCTCGGCTCCTGAGGCAGGTTCCGATCATGGGATCTTACAAGGAGGATTTTCATAACAGTATAATCATTACCAATATGAGCATACCCAATATCACAGCAAGTAAATCTGAGAATAACAAAGGCACACATCACAAAATCCACTAAAAATTTAAACTTTTACAAGCTTACATAAGGTCCAAAAGGACATACATAACATAATAGAAGAAAGAAAGGAAGTCTGCAACACTGGGTCCTCAAGCTCAGCTCTAGGCCAAACTCTACCACTATGATGTCTGCCTAGGATTTTCTGCACGCATCAATCGTGCATAAGCTTATATAAGCTTAGAGGGTGGTGAATGTGTGTGATAATAGTGCACAGAAGAATAATAGGAGATACGGGAAGGAAGCATGATCAAAGCCAACACCACCAGCCTTACCAGGGCTATCATGAACGCAAGAAGCTATACCAAGGCAGTACAATAATGCAGGAAGCATACCAAGGCTATAAATGCAATGAGTACTGGGCACCATGCCAAGGCACTGCAATATGAGGCTTACACAGCCAATGTAAATGCAATGCGAAGTAATGCTAATGCTCATATCCAATCCACATATCAAGTACATTTCCATCATAAGGAAATCACCGGGGTCTATTACACTGTTGGATGACTGCCGCTCTACAGACCCCGCACAGTCAAACGAGCGTAAGAGACCTCACTACTCTGCCTGCGGACAGCCAATCACCAACAAGGCCTGAAGGTAGCGGACCCATTCATGAGCTGGTCAGACTCAGCCTAGCAATGCCCCCTTACATCAGGTGAGTAAGGCCACACCCCTATCCAACCGACTACACGACAGTGGGAGTCGCGGCCTAACGGTATAAGGCCCTCGTGTGCTCATATATTTCACTCGGTCACGGCGTTGGAACAGATCCTTGGCACCATGAAAGTTTTGAGAATTTTACCCATGGGCATCCTATGCATCCGGTATGCTCAAGTAACATTTTCGGTGTCCAAAAATGGTCATCCACGATGTAACTGTGGAGGCTACAGCCCTGATGGAGCAAGGGCGATAATTGTCCATATGATATGCAATGCCAAATGCATGAATCACACAATCAACTATGCATCAATTCCGAGCATCCAACGTGCTCAAGAGGGAATACTACGTCCCTCGGAGAAAGTAACATGCAATGCCCAATGACACAATATGACCACACACACACAGTGTTAACCAAGCATACAATGATGTATCTGGGTCAAGTGGATGAATTTAATCACACTATATGGCGATATACAATGTATATTACATTCCTCATATCCAAGAAGGAACCAAGACTAGGTACTTAGACAACATCCTTAAGGAATTTAACTTCTAGTGGGGGCCCATTTACCTGGGGTAGCCCACGAGGCTAAGTATATAAGTTACGGGTCTAAGTAATATAGAATGAGCCTAGCAAGAGTCTAAGATGAGTATCCAATCACTCTTAAATACAACCGGGCTTAGAGGGATCCATAATGGGGACATTAAACCACCATTTTCCAAAAAGGCATATCAACCATGAACTATATAGATAGAAGGCCCAAGGCCTACATTTAAGATACAAATAAAGGTAACCACATACATATATTCCTCATAATATGCCATAAAAAGATATAATACCACTTTTAGCAACATGGGCCCCAAGAGGAAAATTAAGGCCCAAGGCTCAATTCTCAATGGCCATGGAATTCATGCATTAAGTTGGACTTGGTAGGCAGCCTGCGTACACAATATACGGCCCAAAAATAAGTTTAAGTTTGGATGATGAAATGAGCCCAACTACATCAGCCTAATAACTAGCAATTTAAGTGGGCAACCAAGGGCCCAATACAATTCTTATCTTAGCCCACAAGTCCATCAAAATGGTGGAAGTTGGTCCAATATATGGTTGGGCCAAGCTGGGACGTCCCAACCCACTCAGGGCCCATGGGATGCCCCAAAAATCTGATCTAAGATGGGGTCCTCATGTGATCAGTAAAGGTGACCCAAAAGAATGCACTGATTAAGCCCAAAGATTTCTGAGAAAGCACAAGCATGCAACACGTACACAAGTTCTCAATATGGTGGGTCATATGTCCAATAAAGTTTCAATCATAACAATGTACATTTGAGGCCCCTTGATAAACGTTCGGCCCACTCAGCTTCTTAGGCCTGCTAAAGCCCAGAAATTAGTCAAATAAGTGGGAATGATCACATGAAGGCCAACAATATTCACAAGGGGCCCCACTAGATGGAGGGCGTATATACATCAAGAAAAGATCAAGTGGGCCTGCTACTGGATTGTGAATCCAGCAGCAACCCAAGGCAGAGAGTGACTCCATGATCGGGCAATTTAAGGCTTGGATGGCTTGGACCAAACATGTGTTAAGGTAGGTTCCATATATATACACATTGAGCCTTAAACAAATGGCCTAGGGTCTATGGTGGGCCTTTAACCATCCATAGAAGAATCCATGGGCCTACCTTAAGACCACCCAGGAAGACATCCAACCTCAACTAGTTTCCAAGAGGTAGCCCGCCACTACTCGAGCATGAAATAAGGCCCAAGGCCTAAGCAATCCATGGCCTAGTGGGCCATAAACTAAGCTCAATACTTTGGTAGCATGGTGGGCCCTTAAGCAAGGTTTGGGCCCAACCATAAAGGTCATAAATCCATATATTGTGGTGGGCTTCATGGGCAGCCCAGTAATTCGTTTACATGGGCAGATTTCACATTTAACACAAGTGAGTTGGGCCTCACTTTTGGCCCAAGTACAGGGTCAGTTTAGTGGGCAGCCAAGGGCCCAACCTCTTGTGTATTATTGCCCCTAGGCCCATCACAATAGATAGGAGAGTATAGGCCCAAGATCAATGGGCCTATCCAAAAGAACCGAGTCCACAAGGCCTACTTGCTCACACAAACATGCATATAATATATCACATAATGGGCCCAAAAGAAATGGCCCAAATAAAAGTCATCCAATTCATACATTATGGTGGACTTGAAGGCAGCCCGTAAGCCCAAGAATACACATGGGCAAGGCCTATACTGACAGTGTGGGCCTTGCCACACCAGCCCAAAGATTTAGCAAGGCCCTCCACAATATACATTTATGTGGGCCTTGCAAGTCAGACCACAATTAAGCATTTTATGAGGGCACCAAGGCTAATAAATGCACATGATCAGCTTGTAGACAGCCCATTGAGCTCATGAATCAATAAGGTCAGCCCTTGCACAATCTTGGGCTCAAGGTATAGGTTTCCAGCCTATTGGGCCTATAAAGCTATCAAAAATTCTGGTTAAGGCTAGCCCACAAACCACCACAAAGGTGGGCCTCAAGGGGCACTAATTAAGCTCAAAATGTCTAAGGAAGGAGGGTAAAGAGTGTGTGCAATACTCCCTTAAATCTGGTAGGCCGCCATGGCTCCAAAAGATCAACTATGCACAAATTTGGGCCCCTTGCTGAAATTCCAGCCCACCCACTTCCTGGGCCTGCTGGAGTCCAGAAATTTATTTAATTTAAATGGGTTACTAACCCATGGTGAACCACACATATCATAGTGGGTCCCACCAGATAAGAAGGGGGATATACAACACTTACTTCAAGTGGGCCATGTCGTTAGAATGCAGGCCCAGCAGCCCAAGGTAGGGGCATCCCATGGTGGGTTGTCCTACGGGCCTGGATATTTGACCCAAAAATGATTCAAATTGCAGGTCACACCACGATCGGTACAGGGGCCTGATGACCCTGAAAATTTTCAGGGTGGTCCTTCCATAGGTAGTCCACAACTCCACAAAATTTCAGAATTTTTGGACACCTGTAAATATTTTAATTAATTTAAATAAAACGGTCTGTCCAGAAAATTGGACTGACCTGGACGTCCCAACGTGGTAGGCCAGTCCGGGCCTTTCCACAGTGTGCACAGGGGTCCATTAGACCTAAAATTTGGTAGGTATATCCTACCATGAGTGTAACACATCCCCACAAAATTTTAAGATTTTACGATACTCAAAAGTATTTTAATTAATTTAAATAATACAATCTATCTAGGGTGAAATATTGCTAGAATATAACTGTCCTGAATTTAGGTCATCAAATGGGTGGGTTCTGGGCCTCCAAAATTCCTGAAATTTGGACCCAAGGCCCCTCATCAAGCCTACAACAAGGTGGGACCTAGAAATATTCCCCACCTTCTGAGAAAATATTTTTTAAAATTTATTTTTATAGAACTATGCTGCTGGACCGCATAGCAGAAATTTATGGCAGCCCACTATATTGGCCCACCCTTTTGGATGCCCAAGTGGGGTCCATTGGCCCTAAAATTTTATAGTTAGGCCATACCATGGGTGGGACACCTCTCTACAAAATTTTAGAATTTTTGGGATAGTAAAAGTATTTTATTTAACTCCTATAATTTATGGACAGCAAGGTATTTCAAAACAAATTCTGCTGCGAAAACAATACTGCTGCCCCTGATTTGTGCACCCCATTAGAGTGGGCACAGGTCTGCCAAATTTTAAGAAAATGTAGGATCAACATCCCTACACAAGTATACAACAAGGTGGGGTCCACAAAGGTGGCCCACTACTTCAAAAATAAGCTGATATTTATGTTTTTACAGCAGCAGAATGGCAGGACAATCCAGAAAAATCTGGACCGTCCAACCTTCTTGGCCCACCCTTTTGGGTGATCAAACAAGGACGGATGAGGGTGAAATTTAGAGGACATCTAGGTGGGGTCCCCACCTTCAAGAGGCATATATCAAATGGGACCAAACACCTCACCAATCATCCCCAAAACTGAGCTCAAGACAGCTCAAAAATCTGTCCAGATAGCTTTTGGACAGCAACATAATACTGAATTAAAATAATTATAACCACTATAAAAAGAGGAAATCAATTCATTGAAATTGTGGTATAGACCACCCCAGTGGGCCCCACAAACATCCAGACCATTCTCATCAATAATTACCATTTGCATGTATTCTTTTTGGGTACATTTAGGGCCCCAACGTCTAAGAGTGAACTGTCAAGGACGTTCTCCCTCTTTGGACGGTCTGGATGGTCCCAGGCTGAAAGGTGGGCCACACACATCTTGATTTCAGAGATATAAATAAGGAAAATAAAATAATCCAGCCACAAGGGAAGGAGCTCCTTGCATGAACCATGCATGCACAAAGGATGGGCTATGAGCCACATCCATGAAGACATGGGGGCCACCACCATCATTTGATGGGCCCCACAAGCTTCAAAATGAAAGGAATAGAAAGAACATCCATGAAATCAAAGAAATCAGAAATTTCCATCTAAGGAACACCCACAAGTTCCTAAGGAAGATGAATGAGAATTTAGGAGCACCCACCTCCAATGGACAAGCTCCAACTCCAAATGCTAGCTTCTATGCTTCAAGGGAGACGTTTTAATTAATGGTGTAGATTGAGGGTAGGATTGAGGGGAAGATAGGAGGAAGAGTTGCTGGAAATGAGGAAAGGTGGACAAAAATGAGAGAATGAGAAGGAGAGAGAGAGAGAGAGAGAGAGAGAGAGAGAGAGGGGTATAGCAAAGAAATCATTTGTTTTCTTGGCTAGGGAAGAAAGTTGTAATCATAGCACATGGGGGGAGAACCCAAGGCTAATGATCGGTTTCTAGAGAAGGTAGCCTACTACCTAGGCTAGGGGTAGGTATGATAGGTGCTAGGGTAGGGTAGGTAGGTTGTATAGATAAGGGAGTTAGGTGGGACCCACTCTTGAAAAACATGCACATGGGTAAAGTGGGCCCCATAACATGGGTCCAAAAATGGTGCGGGCCACAACTTTTGATGGACACATCGGATTTATGCACGAGATGAGGCATTGGAACCGCGACGACGATGCGGTCGCAATGGCATAGGTCTCAGGTCAATCCGAGTCGGGTTTACATGACCGAACTCAAGGATGATGCAAACACTATCCGTTGGTCGCGGGTCACAAAAATTTGACTGGTAGGACCGCGAGACCAAGATGAACGAGATGCATACTCACACACACACATGCACACATGCAGACTTGGGTTGGGTCTCACAGAGTTCGAGTTCAAGTTCGAGTTTTCAAGTTATTGAATTTGAGTTCAAGTTGAGATTTCGAGATGAGATCAAGTTCGAGGTCGGGACTTTGAAGTATCGAATTAAAATTGTAATTATACATAACATTTAATAACATAAACGAAGTAAAGAAGAAAATAAAAAATAAAATAAAAACTTAAAACTAAAAATATTCTTATTACAACAACATTAAAAAAGTTTTTTTTACTGTCGTTATTTACTAATTACTACTGGAGAGGATATTCGTTTGCCGAGCTCGAGCTGATATCCAATTCTTCATATACGTACTCGTTCACCTCTCCTGAATCAGAAGGTAGAGAGAGATTTTTATCGTCCTCTTGTATAGTTTGAATTAGATTTTTTAAACTTTCTTTGTGAGAAAATTTATATGTAGTTCAAAACGCCCTTTAAAATGCACCAAGACTGGAGAGAAACTTGGATAGTTCGTTACTTTTCTTCTTTTTATTCATGCAGTTTGAACCTGCTTTGGCATCATTTTGTCTTGGAGGACATCGTTAATGTGTAGAAGCCCCATACTACGTTTTAAGGCTAGTTGGAATTGTTCATCTTCTAATTTTAATAATCTAGCTTCTTCTTTTACCTTTGAAAGTTTGGATGGGAGAGTAGACAATTTTTTATTCGAATTAATAAATGTCTGAAAAAGAAGTTGGATTTCCTTTGGGGTTTTAAGACACAATTTTGCATCTCCACCCTGACATAATAAGTAGGGCTGTTCACGAGTCAAGCTAGCTCGAAAAGCTCGCTCGACTCGGCTCGAGTCAGCTCGGATTGACTCGGCTTGAATGGCCGATTCGAGCTGAGCCAAGCTAATTATTTGAAGCTCGAGTTGAGTTCAAGCCAAGTTCGACCAGGGGGCATTTTAACTCGACTCGACTCAACTCGAAGGTCGAACTCGAGCTCGACTCGGCTCGATTAATAAATATATTAAATATTATATATATATATATATTATATTATATTATATTAATATAAGTTTTAAATTTAAACTTAAAAATAAAAAACAAACCTTAGAGTCTCTACTCGATCGCACGCACCCCATTCCCTTTCCCTTTCTTCTCTTTCTCTGCCCATTGCCAGCCGCACGCCCGCCCCGACCACCACCACCAGTTTTCATTTCAACTCCACAATAGTATGATTTCAATCTCTTGAGATCTACTTCATAGGCAAGAAACCCAAGAAATTCGAGATGGGTTCCTCTCAGATTTGTTAGAGCTTCAAGGAAATCCAATGATCTGATTGGCTAGAGCTCTTTACTTGGATTTGTGATATGTGTTCTGCTCTGGCTCGAACTCAAGCTCGACTCGGCTCAATTAATAAATATATTAAATATTATATATATATATATATATATATATATATATATATAATATAATATAGGTTTTAAGTTTAAACTTAAAAATAAAAAAATAAAAAACAAACCTTAGAGTCTTTACTCGACCGCACGCACCCCATTCCCTTTCTCTTTCTTCTCTTTCTCTGCCCATTGCTAGCCGCACGCTCGCCCCGACCACCACCACCAGTTTTCATTTCAGCTCCACAATAGTATGATTTCAATCTCTTGAGATCTACTTCTTAGGCGAGAAACCCAAGAAATTCGAGATGGGTTCTTCTCAGATATATTAAAGCTTCAAGGAAATCCAATGATCTGATTGGCTAGAGCTCTTTACTTGGATTTCTGATTTGTATTTTGCTCTGTTTCTTTTCTAGTACTTGGATTTCTACCGGTGGAAGAAGATCAAGAATAGATCGGTTCTTACAGGTTTCCTCATCCGATTCGAAGCTTTGTTTGGTTTTTCATCGGGTTTTGCTTTGGTTCTCTTAAGATTTTTGAATT
The DNA here is from genome assembly GCA_021015155.1 of Magnolia officinalis. Taxonomy (NCBI): domain Eukaryota; kingdom Viridiplantae; phylum Streptophyta; class Magnoliopsida; order Magnoliales; family Magnoliaceae; genus Magnolia; species Magnolia officinalis. The sequence goes on from JAJHSJ010000007.1 coordinate 86,065,831, forward strand.
TTTCATCAATGGAGGAGGATCAAGAACAGAATCCATTACTCTCTCACCCAACAAGCTCGAGCTCGACTCGAGGTAAACTCTACTCGACTCGAACCACTAACTCAACTCGAACTCGACTCGATAGCTTTGGCAAACAAGCCAAGCTTTAATGTTGAGCTCGAGGCCAAGCTCGAGCTCGAGCTCGAACTCGAGTACATCATGGACAAGCCAAGCCAAGTTTGGCCCACCTCAACTCGACTCGGCTCGATGCCCACCTCTAATAATAAGTATAACCTGAGCTAATTAGTTTTGTTAACAAACTTGGCCCCACACAAATAGCACAGAATCTTCAATTTTTCAGACTTTGAAGAGTGAACTAAGTAACCATAATCCTAAATGTCGATCGATGGTTCACTTGAAAACATATTTACAGTTTTTGTTAAAAAAATAGTATTTTAGAAATAATTAAGTATGAAAATATATGAAAAAAATGAAATATGAGATATAAAAGCAATAATGAAATATTACATATAAAAGCAATAATGAAATATGAATTATAATATAAACAAAATAATTATATAAAAATAAAATAAAAGTCATTGATGCGTTATACTTATAACATCTATCAACATAACATAAAATAAAAAGTATGCATTGCATCATTTTCATGTTTCAAAAAATTAACAATAAATGTTAACCTAACTCCATTCATGTTATTGTTGTTACATATACTACTTCTAGAGACTCATTCTCCTCCTCATGAATATCAAAACTATTACCTTCCTAACTCAGACGCAACTAATCTTGTATACAAATTAATGCTTCAAATATATCTGGTGCAAGGGAGTTTCAATTCTTGCTCACGACTTTACTTCCTGTGTTAAAAGCAAATTCTTTTGCCACCATTGAAATAAGAATTGATAATATGTCCCGTGCCATGGCCGATAGTGTCAGATATTTTTTTTCACTAACTCTCATTTTTCTCCACTCCAAAATATTAAAGTTTGAATCCTACCACCTTACGATTGACTTTTTGAGATACAAGTCTAATTTTGATTCTTCCGTTTCATTGTCTGTATTTTCTCGTGCTAAGAAACACATGTATTCATTGTCGAGCATTATTTCATATTTCCAGAATATATTAATATTGTATTTGATTCTCACGTCAACTATCCACATAAAGTGTGGATATTTGATGATGAAATAAATGCAAAAAAATATATCCAAAGAGAATTGGGGAGACGAACCGAAACAAGTATATGCATTTAAATTAAAATAAATGAAAACATTCTTATCTATTCAATATTAAACTATCCAAAAAGAAAAATTTTGAGAATTTCTATGCATCCAAAAACACGATGATTACATGTGTGACAACATAGAAATCCTCAATTGGGCAACTGATTATCCTATATTACAACTACAACAATAAGACATTAAAAAAATGCTACTGATTAAACAATAAGAAATTAACTATAACTATAACATTAATTAAATTAATAATAACAATAATTATAGCATTAATATTAATGTTAAATTAAATTAATTTAACATTAACAATAATAAGTTAACAACAAAGTAGCACTAACATTAATATTACTTTAATGTGAGGATTGGGGAACATTTAAAATCAAATAATTATAAATGATAACTAACAATAACATTAAGTTATATGATTACCAATCTAACATTAATTTAATATATTATAATATATTTATTATACTATATATATTATAACATTAATATTACTTTAATCTATCCATCTGATCCATCAATGATTCAACAAATCATCCATTCATTCCTACCTACCAAGTATCATCCATCCATCTATCCATCTCTCCCACCCATCTAAACATTCAACTAATCATCCATCCACCCCTCCCAATCCATCCATCCATCCAACCATCCAACCATCCAACCAATCATTCATACATCATTTTTATTTATGTGTAACATATAAATATAATAAAGGATTTGCTATTTCAAATTTTTTATTTATAATTAATTAATTATGCATATTGTAATATATAAATATAATATTAGTAGGGTTTATTAATTATTATTTTGGGTTTTTTATTTAATAATATAGAGTTTATTGTTTAGTGTTTTTATTAATTAAGCTTTTTTTATTTAATAAATAATATATAATATACTTTTTAATTATATAATATATAATATATGTTTATAATATATAAATAATATTTATAATTTTATAATTTATATAATGTAATAAATTCAAAAATTGAATTCAACTACATTACCGGTAGGGGCAAGGCGACTGAGCAGGGCAAGGGCCACCGGACGCTCGGATAACAAGGTCAGGGTGACTGGGGCAGGGCAATTGGGCAAGGTAGGGACCACCAGAGTGGCTGAGTGAGAGAGGGAGAGAGATAGAGAGAGAGAGAGAGAGAGGAGCTCGTGTAGCCAGCTGGGTTGAGTGAGATTTGCAAGAAAGGGGTAAAGTTATATTAGGTTAAAATTTTCTTTATATACCTTTTAACCTTGAACTGAGTTCGAGCTATACATCGAATCAAGTCGAGTCGAGATCGGGCTAACTCGAACTCGAAATCGACTCGAAAATTTTTCAAGCTCAAAAAACTAGCTCCACTCGGCTCAAACTCAGTTTGGAACCGAGTCGATTCGAGCTTTTTCGAACGAAGTCGAGCGAGTTGACCGGGCTAGCTCGATTCGTGTACAGCTCTAGCTGAAATTATTATTAAATTATTCTCAATTACATCGATTAAATGTATTTTGTTTTAGAATAAAGGGTAATGCGACGGATGTAATAAGAATTCAAATTAATGAAATAAAATGATGATGATTGTTCATTAATTTTTTCTTTGTTATTATTGAATGTGGATATTCTAATCTCCGATACTTATTTCTAATCAAAACATTCATATTTATAAACAATCATGTATTATATAAACTTGATCCAAATGCTCTCAAGTGTGTTTTCCTTAGGTACTTAGCCCCTCAAAAGGGATATCAATGCTATCATCTTGCTTCTCGGTGTCTTCTTGTTTCCATCGATGTTATATTTTATGAGTTTATTCCTTTCTTTTCTTCTCGCAATGCCTCTCTTCAGGAAGAGATTGCATGCTGGTGAAGAGAGAACTGAATTGTTGTTTCTTTGTGTTAATGTACCACCATATATTTTTTATTTAGTGATACTATTAGCTTACAGGATATAGACTCTAGTAGTCCTATTATCTTACAAGATATGACGGAAGCTAAAAGAGAAGCCAAAGGAGGACCAGCCACCTCTGAAAAGTCTCTACTTGAATGTAGATACTACTATTATTCTCATTATTACATCTTTTTTCTCCTACTCATGTTCGTATGGTTCATAGTTCTAATGATATCAATCTTCCTATTACTATTCAAAAAGGTAAACATTCTCGTACTCAACATCCCATGATAGATTTTATTTCTTATTGGTCTCTTTCACCATCTTACTATCCTTTCCTAGCTTCCATTTTCTCTGTTTCTCTTCCTATTAGTGTTTTGAATGCTTTGTCTAAACTACAATATGGAAAGATACTTTGTATGAGGAGATGAAAGATTTAGAGAAGAATGGAACTGGGAACTTGGTAAATCATCTTAGGAAAAGCACATCCAATGGGGTGTAAGTGGGTATACACTTTGAAATATAAATCAGATGAATCTATGGACAGAAATAAAGCCCGCCTAGTCAACAAAAGGTTACACGCAAACATATGGTATTGACTATTAAGAGACTTTTGCTTCGGGGGCAAAAATGAACTCTATATAAGTACTCATGTCTATGGTTGTAAACTTGATATGATCACTTTATCAATTGGATGTGAAGAATACCTTTCTTCACGGTGATTTAGAGGAAGAGGTATACATGAAGAAACATTCTAATTTTTTATATCCTAATACCCATGGAAACACTACCAAAAAATCGAGCAAAGGCTACGGACTTTAAAAGTTTTTTGCTACGAATTAAATCTATAGAAATTATACTACAGATTTAATCCATAGTTAATACCTAATTGATTTGTAGCTAAAACCTACCTCCTTACCAGAACCTTTTTAGGTATTGATGGTGCTTAAGGGGCTCCATGGGGCCCATTGGAATATATGTGTTTGATCTAAGCCGCGCATAAATTTTGATATATAATTTCAGTTGATGAGCTCAAAAATTATGTAGATTAAAGGTCTAAGTGGACCACACCATAAGAAATAATAAAAATTATATTTCTATTGTTAATATGTTGTGTGGTCTTCTTACAGCTTTGATCTAACTCATTTTTTGCATCAACCCTTAAAATAATACTTTAAAATTAATTGATGGAGTGGATAAATAAAAGACATCACGGTGGGCCCCACGGTCCTAAAACCCAAGTCTTAAAGGGTCGTCCGTCACGCACCCCTCCCAAAACGAAACCAAATTCGTCCGCCCTTTTCTCCCACGTGCAGCAGACCTCCTAAAACCCACATTTCCATTGCCCTCTCTCCATCTCCCTCTCGCACTCAGCCTCTCTCTTTCCCCCGCCCTCTCTCGATCTCCCGCTCTCCCTCACCCTCTCCCTGTCTCTTGGCCGCATTCCCCTCCCTCTGTTTCCCAACCTCTCTCTCTCTCTCTCTCTCTCTCTCTCTCTCTCTCTCTCTCGCTAGTGTTTTCAAAACCCCCTTTCGCCAGAAGAAGGAGAATAAGAAGGAGAAGAAGAAGAAGAACGGTTAGTCTCTCTCTCTGTTTCTGAAATCTGTTGCATTTGGATGCGCAATCCTTCAATCCCTATGAATGAAAACTGATTATGTTGCCTTCAATCCCTATGCATTCTTTCAATCCTTCAATCTGCATTCTCCTCTCTCTGTTTCTAAAATCTGTTGCGTTTGGATGCATTCTTTCAGCCAAAAGAGTTAGGCCATTGGTTGGCCCCATGATGACAAAAGCGGGACAACATTAGATGCCATTATTTGATCTGTGTAGGAACATAAGGTAAAATTGATTGAGGCTCATGTTCTTGTGCCATTACTTATCAAGTGGATGTCCAACACACATCACTGCTTGACCTAAAGGGAAGCTTCAATTGTAACGTGAGCACACATGTTACAAATTGGTTGATGGTATAGTCCTAGCCTTCATCATATCGAGTTCAACAGCTCTGAGATATAGCCCATGCAAGCAAGACAACATTTTTGCATTTAGGGCCATTGTTTCATGCGTGATAATTAACATAGTTCTTTCCTACATATTAAAGAATCAGTTGATTGCATATTGCTTAAAATATGAAATGAAATCAATTTCTTAAATGGACCCAATAAAAATTATTAGCTTGTACAAAAATTGGGTTTAAATGCAGATCTCATTAATTTCATTGAGAAGGAAAGACTGGGTTGCCAACCCCAATTAATTAGGATAAGGCTTAGATGACGATGAGGAAGGACTAGGTTGCTCCTATAGTTAATATCTAGCAAGTATCCAACTATGAGTTTCCTTCCTCCCTTCTTTAGAAGATTGGAGCTTTAAGATCATCATGCTCTATACATTACAATAAAGCAAACGATTATTCAAATACCTAAGCACACAATTCTAATGTTTGTAGAATAACATGTTTGCTCCCATTGGTAGAGACTATCCACACCCAATTTGCTTGAGATGCTACTAAATGTGGAATCCACTTGTGAAGTTGCTAAAGAACATGTGAATGACATATGTTGGAAAAGTCTATCCAGATGTGAGTCCAAGTGTTTATCTGTGCTCTATAGGTCACGACTTATTCATGTGTTGCAGTGGGCTAAGTCATAGGAAGTTGGCAATATGATCATACAACAAAAATAAGGAAATTCACATGTTGTGAGCCATCCCTTTTACTAAACTTTGCAGACTGGTATTCAGAATCAATCATGTATCAGATGCACCATCCATTGAAGTAAAGAGTTAGCATTTGATTTTTCATTATAGAAATAGGAGGCAAAAAGGAGAGAGCGATTAAGAGGAGAATAAGAATCGAAGAAGAGAAGTGTAGAGGAGAAAAGAGAAGGGAGAGAGAAGAGAAGGGATTAGAGCAACAATAGGTGTTTGTAGAGCTGTACACGAGTCGAGCCGAGCCGAGTATCGCCCTACTCGTACTCGGCTCGCAATGCCCGAGTCTTATTCGTACTCAGCTCTGCTCGGCCATCGAGCATGGATTCCCAGCTCGTGCTCTACTCACCCGAGTAGGAGCCGAGTACGAGCAGAAATCAAGTCGAGTCGAGACCGAGTTTTTTAGGCGAGTTCGAGTCTGAGTCTGAATTTGAGCATGGGTAGGGAGATGAGATGTCAAGTTAATTTGTGTGCATGGCTACTATCGTCTATCGTAATCATATTTCATCATACCCATTAATCATATGAAAATCAATAGGATGAAATGAAAATACAAAAATCAGCTGATAATTATTTTATATACGATTAAAATAATAATTAAAATAATAATTCTTACCTGATGGACGGACAGGGCATCGGACAGGGGTGGGATGAGCTGCGGACAGGGGGGTCGGACAGTCGTTGTGGCCATCGGACAGGGCAATGTGAGCGCATGAGAGAGAGAGGGAAGAAGAAGGGTAAGGGGAATGGCGACCGGGCAAGGCAGGGACCACTGGACGGTCACTGTGACCGTGCGGGTTAGGGTTTTTTAAGAGAGAGAGAGAGAGAGTTTTTTATGGGAAATGTCGAAACGACCGAACGAGAGAGAGAGAGAGAGAGAGAGAGAGAGAGAGAGAGACTAGCACCGGACAGGGGCACCGGGCAGGCCACAGGGACGAGCAGCAGGGAGTGAGAGAGAGAGAGAGAGAGAGAGAGAGAGAGAGAGAGGGAAGAAGAGGGACGAGCCAGACGGCACCAGACAAGGGAATGAGAGAGAGAGAGAGAGAGAGAGAGAGAGAGAGAGAGGGAATGAGTAGTTTTGAACAGGTGCTGGGAGGGAGGGAAGGAAAGGGAAGGGTATTTTTGTTTTAGGTGGGCGGGCTGAAAGCGTGAAAGCGACTGGGATTAGGGCTTTCATTTTAGGTATATGGCCTTGGTCGAGTATGAGTCGAGTACCAAGTCAAGCACACGAGTCGAGTACTACCCAACTCGTACTTTACTCGAAATCATAACAAGTAGAAAAAATCCACTCGTACTCGGCTCAAACACATGACGAGTCGAGTCGAGTCGAGTAATTATGAGTCGAGTCGAGCGAGTATCCGAGCTTACTCTGCTCGCGTACAGCTCTAAGTGTTTGTCCGACTGGACTAACAATCTCTTATTAATAGTAACAAAGAAACATTACACCACAAGACCACATAAATAGACACACACACACACACACACACACACACACACACACACACACACAAATATTTCTCTACACTCCCCTTCAAGCTGGACCATGAATGTATTCATGGCTAACGTGTGACACATGCTGAGCAGGCGATGACTTCTAATCACTTTAGTTAAGAAATCAACAAGTCGATCTTGTGCAGACTTTTGCAATTAATGATGTTCTAAAAATTAGATTGATTAAACAATCCTAACTTTATTTATAGAACTTGTCTGCTGAAATAAGACCACCAAATATTTTATATTTTTAACTGTCCAATAAGTATTTAACACACACACACACATATGCCGAGAGGATGACTCTGACCCCTAATTTGTAAAGCACTAAAATAATTCATTTTCCTCGATGATTGAAGTTGGCTCGGAGATACCAATAGTCATATATACCAAATAAGTACGAGTGTTTAGGAGTGTGTGGAGAGTATGAGTATGCATGAAAAAATAATAATCTTAAACATATTAAGTATTTTTAAAAAATATATATCTATGGGTGTGAATACTAATGTTTATTCAATAAAGATTTTATAAGTACTTGATATATTAAAATTGCATGCGAGACTTTTCATCTATGCAAGTGGTTTAAGATTTTACTTACAAATTACATTATTAATTTGTAGTAAAAATACAATGATTGCAAACTCCTTAATACATTGTATTTGATAGCACCTCCTTTATTTCCAACTTTGAGGAGGATGGTGCATGAGACTAATTTTCAACTTTAATTTTTGGTAAGGTGTAGGTTGAAAATGAACCCCTTGATTAATCGAGATCTGGCTGTAATGAATAGGGAGTGGATGACACTAAGTTTCCCAGACCCACGTTTTATTTCTGGAATAAGAAGTTTTTCAAAGTTTGCATAAGAAAACCTTTCGGGTAGAGAAACTGTTTCTTGTCCATGCACCACTTATAGATGTGCACATTTTTCAGTTTCTTATGATGATTTGAAAATACATCTAATTAAAAATGGATTCAACCAAAGCTATAGGGTTTGGAACATGCATGGGGAGCATGTATCACCTAAGCGTACTGTACGTGAATTAAGTTCCCAACAATACCATAGTGTCTCGAACTTAAATGAGGCTCACAACGCGATCATTTAAGAACTTGCTAGTAATAACCTAGATGAAGTTGTACAGGATGAGCCGAATGTGACCCCTATAGTCGAAGACGTCTTTGAAGAAAATGAAACTAATGAGTTTGAAGAAAATCTACGAGACGTAATGACTGAGCTATACCCTGGGACCCAAGATTTCACCGTGTTGACTTTCATTGTACAGCTTTTCAAATTAAAGGTGAATCATAAATGGAGTAAAGAAGCTTTACAGAGCTCCTTCAACTACTAAAGAAGGTGTTACCATCCGGTAACAAGGCCCCAACTAATACCTACCAAGTGAAGAAAATCATTACAAAGTTGGGTCTTGATTATGTGAAAATTCATGCTTGTCCAAATGACTGCATCTTATACTGGAGAGAGAACGAGATGGAAACCATTTGTCTAAATTGCAAAACTCCTAGGTACAAGACCAAAATGGATTATAAGATAAAAGAATCTCAAATATCTGCGAAGGTGTTAAGGTATTTTCTATTAACCCCAAGGCTACAAAGAATGTTTGGTGTGTCATGGTTGGCGAAAGAAATGTTTTGGCACTCAACCAAAAAATTTCAACATGAAAAGATGGAGCATCCGGCTGATTCTATTGCATGGAAGAATCTCGATGACAAGTATACAAATTTTTCAGCTGAGCCTTGTAATGTTCGATTGGGTCTGGTTACAGATGGCCAGTTTAACCCATTCCACACTTTTAGTACTTCGTATAGTTCATGGCCCGTTATGTATGTAACATACAACCTTCCACAAAACCTTTGCATGAAACCTCAGTTTACTATATTGACTTTGTTCATTGAGGGACCGTAACAACTGGGAAAGGATAATGACATTTATTTACAGCCATTAATTGATGAACTGCAAGAGTTATGGCGAGAAGGAGTCATGACGTTCGACACATACCATGAAAACAAATTTAACATGCGTGTCGTTCTGCTTTGGACAATCCATGACTGTCCAGCATATGGTAATGTTTCTGGTTATAGGACTAAGGGTAAGTATGGTTGTCCTATATGTCGTCCCAACACAAATTCTTTGTGACTCCAATATGGAAAGAAACATGTTTATATGGGCCACAGACGGTGGTTGTCAATGTCAAAACAGGCTAGGAAGGACACAAGTGTTGGCACGTTCAATAAGAAGGTAGAGATATGACGTCAACCGATCCGTCTGGATGAGATTGAGGTCAAAAGGTAAACCGCAAACTTGAATATGCAGTGAGGGATGACTGGAAAGAGTAATATAAGGGGTATTGATGGAGGCCAACAAGAGCTAGCGGATGATGTTGAATCACCGTGGTTCTTCAAGCGGTCTATATTATTTGATCTGGAGTATTGGAAAGATATTCACGTGTGTCACAACCTTGATGTTATGCATATTGAGAAAAAATATATTTGAAATCCTTGTTGCCTTGATGTTGAACACGCCTAGAAAAACCAAGGATGATGCTAATGCGCGCAGGGACTTAAAATAATTGGGAATTAAGAAGCGTCTATGGCGAAAAAAGAACAATGGCAATGTACGTGGTTCAGAAACAAGGTCTTTTCTGTCTAAGAAAAGAAGAGAAAAAGCTTTGCATCCAGACTTTGCATGAGATGCGTGTTCCGATTATTTTTAGTGTGAATTGAAAGACCATCATAAAGGAAGATTACGTCGATTTAAAGGGAATGAAGTCTCATTCTTATCATGTGTTGATGCAACATCTGCTCCCAATTCTCATCAAGCATGCATTCAGGGATAGGAAGGTCATTCATCCTATAATTACAAGCTTTTGCACCTTCTTTAATACTTTGTAAACCTTCAAACACTCCTTACTCTTGAGAGGGGCATGGCTAGGACGTTATGTCAGCTTGAGACTATATGCCCACCATCGATATTTGTCATTATAATGCATTTGTCACATTTGGCTTACGAGGCTCACATATGTGGTCTCGTATACTATCAATGGATGTAGCCATTTGAAAGGTACGTTGTGAGCTTAATAAGAATAAATCGGCTTAACATCTATAGTTGCATGTATATATAATGTATCACTAACTTTGTCAGGTTAATGATATACTATCATGAACCCGTATACTATCATGAACCAGCAGTTGAATTTATTTTCATGGTATGCGTCGAACATCGTGACCCCTTCTTGCCATAACTCTTGTTGTTCATCAATCAATGGCTGTAAATAAACGTCAATATCCTTTCATAAACTGAGGTTTCATGTAAAGCTTTGGTGGAAGGTTGTACGTGACACACATAACAGAACATGAACTATACGACGTACTGAAAGCACCGAATGGGTTAAACACATCTGTAGCCAGACCAAATCGAACATTGCTAGGCTCAGCTAAAAAATATGTATACTTGTCATCAAGATTCTTCCATGTAATAGAATCAACCGGATGCTCCATCTTTTCATTTTGAAATTTCCTAGTCGAGTGCCAAGACATTTCTTTCGCCAACCATGGCACACTGAACATTCTTTGTAGCCTTGGTGTTAATGGAAAATACCTTAACACCTTCGTAGGTATTTGAGATTATTTTCTCTCATAATCCATTTCAGTCTTGTACCTAGGAGTTTTACAATTTGGACCAATGGTTTTCATCTCGTTCTCTCTCCAGTATAAGATGCAGTCATTTGGACAAGCATAAATTTTCACATAATCAAGACCCAACTTTGTAATGATCTTCTTCGCTTGGTAGGTATTAGTTGGGGCCTTGTTACCGGATGGTAACACCTTCTTTAGTAGTTGAAAGAGCTCTGTAAAGCATTTTTCACTCCATCCATGATTCACCTTTAATTTGAAAAGCTGTACAATGAAGGTTAACATGGTGAACTCTTAGGACCCAAGGTATATCTCAGTCATTGTGTCTCGTAGATTTGCTTCAAACTCATTAGTTTTATTTTCTCCAAAGATACCTTTGACTACAGGGGTCACATTCGGCTCATCCTGTACAACTTCATCTAAGTTATTACCACCAAATTCTTGAACAATCACGTTGTGAACATCATTTAAGTTCGAGACATTATGGTATTGTTGGGAACTTGATTCATGTACGGTACATTTAGGTGATACATGCTCCCCATGCATGTTCCAAACCCTATAACTTCGGTCGAATCCATTTTTCATTAGATGTATTTCAAAATCATCATAAGAAACCGGAAAACGTACGCATCTGTAAGTGGCGCATGGACAAGGAACAGTTTCTCTACCAGGAAAGTTTTCTTGTGCAAACTTTGAAAAACTTCTTATTCCAAAAATAAAACGTTGGTCTGGGAAACTTAGTATCATCTACTTCCTATTCATTACAATCGGATCTTGATTAACCAAGGGGTCCATTTTTAACTTTCATCTTACCAAAAATTAAAGTTGGAAATTAGACTCATGCCCCATCATCCTCAAAGTTGAAAATGAAGGAAGTGCTATCAAATACAATGTATTAAGAGTTTGCAATCACTGTATTTTTACAACAAATTAATAAGGTAATTTATAAGTAAAATCTTAAACCACTTGCATAGATGAAAAGTCTCGCATGCAATTCTAATATATCAAGTACTTATAAAATTTTTATTGAATAAACATGATACATGATTGGTTATGAATACTAGTCTGCAAAGTTTCGTAAAAGGGATGGCTCACAACATGTGAATTTTCTTAGTATTGTTGTATGATCATATTGCCAGCTTCCTATAACTCACCCCACTACAACACATGAATAAGTCGTGACCTATAGAGCACAGATAAACACTTGGACTCACATCTGGATAGACTTTTCCAACATATGTCATTCACATGTTCTTTAGCAACTTCACAAGTGGATACCACATTTACTAGCATCTCCAGCAAATTGGGTGTGGGTGTGGGCAGTCTCTACTAATGGGAGCAGACACAAGTGGATACCACATTTACTAGCATCTCCAGCAAATTGGGTGTGGGTGTGGGCAGTCTCTACTAATGGGAGCAGACATGTTATTCTACAAACATTGGAATGGTGTGCTTAGGGATTTGAATAATCGTTTTCTTTATTCCAATGCATAGAGCATGATGATCCTAAAGTTCCAATCTTCCAAAGCAGGGAGGAAGGAAACTCGTAGTTGGATACTCGCTAGATATTAATTATATAGGAGCAATCCGGTCCTTCCTCATCGTCATCTAAGCCTTATCCCAATTAATTGGGGTTGGCAACCCAGTCTTTCCTTCTCAATGAAATTAATAAGATCTGCGTTTAAACCCAATTTTTGTACAAGTTAATAATTTTTATTGGGTCCATTCAAGAAATTGATTTCGTTTCATATTTTAAGCAATATACAATTAACTGATTCTTTAATATGTAAGAGATAACTATGTTAATTATCACGCATGAAACAATGGCCCTAAATGTAAAAATGTTGTCTTGCTTGCATGGGCTATATCTCAGAGCTGTTGAACTCGATATGATGATGGCCAGGACTATACCATCAAACAATTTGTAACATGTGTGCTCACATTACAGTTGAAGCTTCTCTTTAGGTCAAGCAGTGATGTGTATCAGACATCCACCTGATAAACAATGGCACAAGAACATGAACCTCAATATATTTTACCTTCTGTTCCTGCACAGATCAAATAATGGCATCTAATGTTGTCCCACTTTTGTCATCATGGGGTTAGCCAATGGCCTAAATCTTTTGGATGAAAGAATGCATCCAAACGCAACAAATTTCAGAAACAAAGAGAGGGGAATGTGGATTGAAGGATTGAAAGAATGCATAGGGATTGAAGGCAACACGATCAGTTTCCATTCATAGGGATTGAAGGATTGCGCATCCAAACGCAACAGATTTCAGAAATAGAGAGAGAGAGAGAGAGAGAGAGAGAGAGAGACTAATCGTTCTTCTTCTTCTCCTCCTCCTTACGGTGAAAGGGGGTTTTGAAAACCCTAGCGAGAGAGAGAGAGAGAGAGAGAGAGAGAGAGAGAGATTCGGAAACAGGGAGAGGGGAATGCGGCTAAGAGACAGGGAGAGGGTGAGGGAGAGCGGGAGATCGAGAGAGGGTGAGGGAAAGGGAGAAGCTGAGTACGAGAGAGAGATGGAGAGAGGACAATGGAAATATGGGTTTTGGGAGGTCTGCTGTGCGTGGGAGAAAATGGCAGACGGATTTGGTTTAATTTTGGGAGGGGCGCGTGACGGACGGCCCTTTAAGACTTGGGTTTTAAGATCGTGGGGCCCACCATGATGTATTTTATTTATCAACTCCGTCCATTAATTTTAAAGTATTATTTTAAAAGTTGATGCAAAAAATGAGTCAGATCGACGAAGCTGTAAGAAGGCCACGCAACATATTCAATTTCCATTAACTTATTCAGCCTTTCCGTTTTCATTTGTCCTTCAAATATGTAAACCAGCAAAGCTCACCTTTCTATGACTGTGACTAAGTTTGTTGGATGATACTTGTCTTTGAGCCTATATCAAGAACACATGAGAAGGGTTTTTGCTAAGGGAGAAAAAAATGTCTTGGGTTTGGTCCCACAGAGAAGGGGATAGGAGAGGACAAAGCAGGGCGTCGTCCAGAGATTGCCCTCCTCTACACTATGCAGATCCTTGCAAGGGTAGAACAGGGAGATCTCAGAACCGTCGGTTAGAGAGTCCACCAAAGCTTGCGAGCGGTAGAGGGGTTTTCAACCTCTTCGTTAGAAACCTCCCTTTCTCTTGCTCAAATGAGGATCTTTTCAAGATCTTCCAGCTGTATGGTAGAGTGGTTGACATTTTCATCCCTTTATTCCCAGGGACGATTCACCCTAGAGGCTTCGTATTTGTGCGTTTTCAGTACGAAGATGATGCCAGGGTAGCCATTGGAGTCCTCCATGGGAGAATAGTGACAGTTCAAGCATCAAAAAAGGATCTCCAACCTCACCGCCCCCGGCTGCCCGCCCACCATTTCGATTTTTCCAAGCCGCCCGCCTGCTCATCTAGTATTTCCAAGCCACCTGCCCTTCTGAAAATTCTGACCAGTAGCTCCAACACCTCAACCAGAGCACAACCCTGGGGGGAGGCCACGGGAACGCAGTCCATCCCGCTCCCCGTTCCCCCTTCACCTCCCAATGGCATACCCATTCAGGTGGACCCGGCATTAGTAGGGAGGAAGCTAGCAGAACTTGATTTGGGATTGATAGGGAGAGTCATCGACCCAGCTACATCCATCCTCGATCTAATGCAAACCATCAGGTCCTCCAGATTTCAAACTGCGGCAATCGATGTTACCAGGTTATCCAGCGATGCATTCCTCCTCATGTTCAAATCGAAGGCAGACCTTCGAGATTTCTCACAGGATAGTAGATTGCAGGAATCTTTGGGGTTCAGGGTGTTGGCCAAATGGACCCCAGAATTATCTATGAGGAGCACTGGATTCGATTTTTAGGCATCCCGTCCCATGCATGGGTGGAACAGGTCATTCGTGATCTTGGAAACAGATACGGTAAAGTCACTCAGATAGATTCCAACAGTAAATATGGCCTAAATTCCAACATCTTTCAGACTCATTACCGAAGAGAGAGGCACAGTCCGAGGCCTCCGGAGAGGACTAGGGATTGGGTTGAGAGGAGTTTCAAGTCAGGTCCGAGCCCGCGCCAGATTCACAATCGATCTGTTTGTCAAAATTTCCCTATGACAGGGACTAGTTTATCCTTTAAGGAACTAGCGGGAATAGGGATGCAGGGGACCCCTTCGACCCCCCATCTCGATATCACCCACGAGGGAGTATCCCCTGATATCAGGGCGTCTGATCCACTCCCTGAGGATCTATTTACTTCTGAGCTTATGAAACCCCATCAACCCCCGCCTTCCCCTCTTCCGCAAATCAACCCTGTGCAGCCTAACCAGGATCTGGCTCCTGGCCAACAGCTCCCGCGGGTCCCCCCAGTTACCTCCCCAATCCCCAGTCCAACATCCCCCATCGGAGGGACTAACCATCTCCCCTCCATGGAAGCTATCTAACATCAGGGCAGTATGGGTTTTAAAGACAGGGCCAAATCAGTTGGTTGCACTCCCAACACTCCCCTCTTTGACAATGAAGATGAGACAGCTAACCAATTTTGGGAATCAGCTTCATTCGTTCCTCAAACTGCAAAGGACTCCGGTAGAGTGGCTCCTTGTCAGGACAGGGACATAGTCCTGATGGTAGATTTTTCCCCCTTTGCGGCCACAACCCATAGGGAGGAAATTGGTACGCCTTCATCCCGTTCGAGTTACGACGTCCTGTGGGAAGAGGGTAGAGCAGAGCTCCATATTCAAGCTGGATCAGTAGTAGAACCAGAGGTTGAGGGAATCGGCATCTCTCCTGTAGCTCCTTCTGTTCAGTGTACCAATGTAGGCTCATCCAAAGCAGCAGTTCAATCCAAAGTTTGATTGGCTAGAGGAAAACGCAGGTCCAAAGCTCTCCCACCTCACTCCAAGGTAAACGCAGGTCCAAAGCTCTTCCATCTAGAACCCCTTGCCCTGTGGAATGGAGAGGAAGATTGAGGAGGTTACGGAGAAGGGTCATCTATTCTAGATGTATCTCTGATGGATAGCTGCCTCATGTGCAATGTTCGAGGCATAGGGAATTCTCCAACCATCAGAACGGCGAAGAGGATCATTGTCGAGCACAAACCAAGGATCGTTGCTATCTTTGAGACTATGCTTAGAGAGGAAAGAGAAGTGACGACAGGCTTGAAGTTGGGATTTCATTCCTCCCTCTATAACAGAGAGGCCGGCGGAAAAATCTGGGTATTCCTCCACTCCTCCGTTAACGCAGTAGTAGTCTCTTCCTCTAACCAAATGCTCTGTGTTACATGCTCTTTGCAGCCCTCATAGGATTTCGTGCTTCTTTCTTTTGTTTATGCAAAGTGTTCCAGGTTCCTTAGGCGCGATTTGTGGGAAGAGATGGCCACTATTAGCAGATCCCATTCTGGCCCTTGGGCAGTCTACGGTGACTTTAATGCAGCCTCTTTTGGAGCAGAGAGGTTAGGTAGTATATCACATTTTGGCGCAGGAGACAAGGATTTTGTGGCAGCTATCAACAATGCGGGGCTACTTGATGCCGGTTTCTCTGGTAACAGATTTACTTGGATTAATAACCAGGGAGGGAATGCGAGGATCTGGGCCCGGTTGGACAGAGTCCTCTGCAATAGCGACTGGTTCACTCGGTTTCCTTGTTTTCAGGTTGTTCATCTATCTCGAGCCAGCTCAGATCATGCTCCCATCCTGCTAAAATTCCCGTCCTTAGCTCAGCCATCAGCAAAACCTTTCCATTTTCAGAGGATGTGGTTCCTGCATGAGGGATTTCTTCAAACTGTCAAAGAGGCATGGATAGGTGATATTGTAGGTTCGCCCATGATAGGTGTCATGCTTAAGTTAAGAAAAGTGAAGCAGGTAATCAAGGTCTGGAATAGGGACATTTTCGGAAACATTTTCTCTAAGCGAAAGCAGGTTGAAACCTCCCTCGAACATTTGAAAAATTCTATGTAGTCAGTTTCAGTCTCCTCCTCCTCAGCAGATCTGTTGGAAGCCAAGAAAAACCTGGCTCATTGGGAGTTAGCTGAGGAGATTTTTTAGAAGCAAAAGGCCCGGAACAACTGGTTGACCGAAGGCGATCGTAACACTAAATTCTTCCACATGTCTGCTGTGGACCATGCTTGAAGAGCAGAGATCAAAATGATCAAGCCCGACGCCACAACTGTCCTCACTGATCCTGAATCTATCAAGGTCGATGCCATCCGTTTCTTCCCCAGCCAGCTCATGGGAGATGACTCTGCGGACGTGGACATAGTCAGCGATCTAAATCCCCCACGTGTTGTCCGAGAGTGACAATAAGGAGCTGATGCGTGATCCATCAGCGAAGGAGGTCAGACAGGCGGCCTTTTCGCTGCCTCCTAACGGCTCCCCAGGCCCAGATGGTTTCGGAGTTTCCTTTTTCACAAGTTGTTGGGAGATTGTGGTCATAGATATCCAAGCAGCTACTGTCCATCTCTTCAATGGTAGAGACCTTCCTAGAGCTTTCACCTCGTCTCTCATCTGTCTCATCCCTAAATCAGAAGCTCCATCATCCTTTAACCAATTCAGACCGATTAGCCTTTGCAACTGCATTTACAAGATCTTCTCGAAGGTTATCTCTTCGAGGCTGTCTGCCATCCTTCGCAAGCTCATCTCCTTAGAGCAAGGGGCCTTCATTCAAGGTCAGGCAATTGCAGAAAGCATAGCGCTGGCCCATGAGGTCTCCCAAGAGATAGACAGGAAGGTGCGGGGAGGTAACATTGCCATCAAGCTCGATATGGAGAAAGCTTATGACAGAGTCGACTGGAAATTTCTTAAAAGCATTCTCAGCCAGTTTGGTTTCGGCTCGAGATGGGTGGCGATGGTAGAGAAATGTTGGAATAATAGTTGGTTTTCAGTTCTGATCAATGGAGAGGCCAAGGGGTATTTTAAATCTTCGAGGGGTCTAAGACAGGGTGACCCGCTGTCCCCTAGCCTATTCATTCTAACTACGGAAGTCTTCAGCAGGGGAATTAAATCCATGTTCAGCTAGGGTCTTTGCCAGCCGTTCAAGCTCAAGAGGGGTTGCCCTCTTATCTCTCATTTATTATATGCAGATGATACTCTTTTAATCGTCAATGGAAGTGCTTCTTCCCTTGCAGCAATCAACGATTTCCTTACCTCCTATCAGCTCGCTTCAGGCCAAAAAATTAACCATTCCAAAAGTATCTTTTTCTGCTCCTCAAAGCTTCCCCACGGCAGGATCAGAGCGATCACTAACTCCCTAAATATCCCTAAGGCGTCGGCGGGGTCCCTTTATTTGGGAGTCCCACTCTTGAGGGGCAGACCATCTAAGGAAGATTTTAGACATCTGCTAGAGAAGATTACGAAAAAGGTGGACGTTGGAGAGCTAGAATTCTGTCTCAGGCAGGCCGCGCTACGCTCATCAAGCACGTCCTTGGTAGTATCCTGGTCCACACTATGGCGGCCACTCCAATGCCTACTCAGAGTCGACTAGAGATTGAAAAATGCTTCGCAAACTTTTTTTGGGGCTGGTTAAATGGTAAAGGGAAGTTGCATTGGGTCAGTTGGAAGAAAATTGCCTCCCCTATAGCTGAAGGGGGCCTGAGCATAAGAAAGCTTCAAAATATGTTGGCGGCAATGAGGCTTAAGATGACCTGGGCTCTTTCTTTCAGCAAGAGCACCAGTTTGTGGGCGACATTCATGAGGGCTAGATATGGGGAGCTCCAACCTGCTGGCTCGAGTTTGCCAAACAGCAATTATTCTCGATCCGTGTCCTCTCCTCTTTGGAAGAGTATCCAGGCGCTCTTTCCTTTCCTGGCTGACAACGTTCGCTAGTTAATTGGTAAAGGTGAGTGTAACCTGTGGGATGTTAACTAGACAGGGTTCGACCCTTTGTTGGAGGTTGCCACCAAGCATATCCCTGACCCCATGCGCACCATGACGGTCAGCGATTTTCTTGGTAGGCAAGGCCCCCTGCCTCCATCTTCCATCCTAGATTTCTTACCTCAGGAAGCTCTTCACCACATCTTCCAGAGTGGTTTTTGCATCTTAGAGGTCGATGACTCATGTTATTGGCCGTTTACTACGTCAGGCAAGTTTTCGGTTAAATCGACATGGGACAGATTCAGATCGACTGGCGTTAGGGCTGGCTGGCCGAAGTGGGTGTGGCACCGTCACATCCCTCCTAAATTGTAAGTTTTCATCTGGCGGCTCCTTGCTGGAGCTATCCCGGTTGATGGGAGGGTCCAGTCCAAGGGGGTAACGCTGGCCTCCCGGTGCGAGTGTTTCCCCTGCAGCGCCCATCATCCAGAGTTGGAAACGCTGGACCACCTCTTTATGTCATGCCACCTCACATCTATGGTATGGCATCATTTCAGCAGAATTTTTGGCATCAGTCTTGCCAGTCACGTTTCGCTGCGGGAACGTCTTGCATAATGGTGGGGAGCCTCGTCCAATGGAGTTGCGCTTTCCTAGGTGTGTGGATTAACCCCAATTTTTCTTCTTTGGAAAATCTGGAAGGAGCGCAACTCCTCCAGATTTGAAGGCAAAATATTATGCATCGGGGCTGTCATCACCCGCACAAACTAGTGGCTGGGCCGAACTTACAAAGGGGGACTACACGCGCATTCCAAGACTAATTCCTGGTTGGCTTGCCTACAGTTACTCAGGAATCTTCACATTCCGTTGGTCCTTCCGCCAACCAAGAGGGCTGAAATAGTGAAATGGGGTAGACCAAAAAGTGGCTGGGTCAAACTAAATGTGAATGGTTCGGCTTTACATAACCCTGGGATGTCTGGCGGAGGTGGCATCTGTTGGGGGCCTTGCACAAAACCTTAGGATCTAGCCTCCCAAAACAAACCAGAATTATGGAATAAGAAAATAATGAAATAAATCAAAGCATAAACCACACGACACCAAAGAATTTTATGTGGAAAACC
Organism: Magnolia officinalis; assembly: GCA_021015155.1. Lineage (NCBI taxonomy): Eukaryota > Viridiplantae > Streptophyta > Magnoliopsida > Magnoliales > Magnoliaceae > Magnolia > Magnolia officinalis. The sequence goes on from JAJHSJ010000007.1 coordinate 86,085,687, forward strand.
CTCAAAGAGGTTAAAAAACCACGGGACCTCGTCCAGATCTTTAACAATCCACTATTAAGTAGAATATTACAACCTTCTTAGATCACACAGGAGTGGATAAACAATAAGAGAAACAAAGAAAACAGATAGATCTCACCGATTACGAGGACGTGGAAGCGTTGAGATATAGTAAATCACCTCTACGAGCATAGCCTCCCTTCTACAAGCTTCCTCTCTCTCTCTCACCTTTGATGGCCCTAATCCCTCCTAGAAAACTTTTAGGAAACCTTAAAACACCCTAGAATAGAATACCATAATCCCATTTTGGAACCCCTTAAATAGAGAACCGGAGGAATTAGAGTCACATAAGGAAACTGCGCATAAGCAGAGGAATTAGAGTCCAATAAGGAAACTGCGCTACCTCTCCTCAGAACTAAGAAATCAACACCAACCACCATTGTCAGTGCGGATGCACTTCAATGATCTACCTGTCTCTCTCTCGACCATAGCATGAAACAATTTAAACACATCAAAGACCTCGTCCTTAGATTTCAAAGTATAAACTCAAACCCTCCTAGATGCATCATCTATAAAAGTGACAAAATACAATGCCCCACCTAAGGTTTTTGTCCTCATAGGACCACAAACATCATAATAAACCAAATCTAATGCATGCACTTTATTAACGTGAGAAGCAGTTTTAATAAATGAAACTTTATGTTGTTTCCCTGATAAATAATCAATACAGGTTTTAAGAGGTGTACCTGTCACGTCTGAAAGGAGCCGCTTCTTTGCTAGTACCTGAAGTCAATTTTCACTCATATGGCTTAGACGCCTGTGCCACATGTCAATAGCTGAATCTTTCGCTGCGTTCAATCCACCCTTACACACACTGACACTCGCCTTATAAAGGGTGCAACATTTCTTTCATCTAGCTGCGATCAACAAACCCTTGATGAGCTTCCACGCCCACCAGCAAACCGGCTTTCATAGCCATCACCATCCAACCTTCCCGTCGACATCACATTGAGGCGAAGGTCTGGGATATGCCTCACATCCCTAGAACCAATGTGCAACCCACATCGGTCTTCACACAAATATCACCGACCCCTCGATCTTCGATACGCCAGAATTTCTCATCTTCACGGTCCCAAAGTCACCTGACTTGTAGCTTGTGAAGAAGTCCCTACGTGGAGTCGCATGAAAAGAAGCTCCTGAGTCAATCACTTAGTCAGTGTCCTGACTCATACCCGTGAGACATATATCGTGATCTGCTGAAAGAATAACTACAACGTCGCCATCTGAAGCAATCTCAATGGAATATAATTCATCTTCCTTCTCCTTTCCTTTTCCTTTTTTGTCGTTCTTCTTACCACGACACTCATGCTTGTAGTTGCCCTTCTTACCACAATTTCAGCATTCAACATCCTTCCTGATACTCGACTTGACTCTTGATTTATCTCGGGCTTTCCCGCCCTTTCTGTTTTTTCCTCTCCCCCGTTCCTGTGTCACAAGGGCCTCTTGCTGAGTAGACATCTAAGACTTCCTCCTTGTCTCCTCATTGAAGAGACAACTAGTAACCTGTTCCATAGATATCTTTCCGTCTGGCGCGGAGTTACTTAGAGACACCACCAATGTCTCCCAATTGTCAGGCAACGAACTAAGCAATAGCAAAGCCTACAATTCATAATCCAGGACCATCTTCATAGCAGAGAGCTGGTTCAATATATTGTTAACCTCATTCATGTGCTCGGCCACAGAACCACCATCTTTGAACTTGAGATTCACAAGTCGCCTTATCAGAAAAATCTTATTACCGGCTGTCTTCTTCTCATACAGCCCTTCTAATTTCATCCATAGGCTAGCAGCTGAGGTCTCTGTAGACACATGGTGGAATACAAAATAGTCTAACCATTGTCTAATAAACCCCACCGCCTTTCGATCCATCTTCTTCCAATCATCATCAGACATATCCTTAGATTTTGCTGATATGCCTAAAATTGGAGAATATAGGTTCTTGCAATAAAGCAAGTCCTCTATCTTAGCCTTTCATATGGTCCAGTTAGAACCATTGAGGCTGATCATCCTTGATGAGTCACCTTCCATAATTCAAAACCGATCCTTCCCGTTCAATGAACTTAGCTATTATATCACTTTGTTGGGGGCCTTGCACAAAACCTTAGGATCTAGCCTCCCAAAACAAACCAGAATTATGGAATAATAAAGCAATGAAATAAATCAAAGCATAAACCACACGACACTAGAGAATTTTACTTGAAAAACCCTCGAAGAGGTAAAAAACCACGGGACCTCGTCCAGATCAACAATCCATTATGAAGTAGAACATTACAACCTTCTTCACTCACACAGGAGTGGATAAACAATAAGAGAAATAAAGAAAACTGAGAGATCTCACCGATTACGAGGACGTGGAAGCATTGAGATATGGTAGATCACTTCTACGAGCATAGCCTCCCTTCCACAAGCTTCCTCTCTCTCTCTTTCTCTCTCTCTCACCTTTGATGGCCCTAAGCCCTCCTAGAAAACCTTTAGGAAACCTTAGAATACCCTAAAATAGAATACCCTAATCCTATTTTAGAACCCCTTAAATAGAGAATCGGAGGAATTAGAGTCACATAAGGAAACTGCGCATAAGCGGAGGAATTAGAGTCCAATAAGAAAACTGCGCTACCTCTCCTCTGAACTGAGGAGGAAAACCCCATCAGCATCTGCAGGAGGGAAGACGGGAGCCTGATTTTTGCCTTCTTATCTGGTTATGGGATGGGTACCAACAACAACGCATAATTCTCGGCCGTCTATGAGGGTCTCTCTATGTGCGCTAGTAGGGGGTTTTGGAGGGTCATTGTAGAGTCAGATTCCATGTTGGTTGTGGATTCCCTCAACAGGGCTCCTCACGTGGGTTGGAAGTGGGTGCATTGGTCGGCCCGCATTTCTCACCTTAACCAGAGAGGTCTTTTTCGTTTCACCCATATTAAGAGAGATGGGAATGCCCCGGCTGACGGCCTTGCTCGTCATGGCAGCCATTTCCAGGGGAATCGGCAATTTTTTGAGATGCGGGATCTCCCTCAAGAGATCAGGGGAAAAGTGGTGTTAGATAGGGTTGGACTAGGGGCTATCCGGGTTAGGGTTCATGTATATATAGTCTATACGATAAGTTGCCCCGAGTTTCTATTTTTGTTGCACTAGGGGCAACCCGAAGAGCTTTCAGCCGTGTAAATTTTTGTTGGTTGATATGAATCTCAGGCTATAGCTTAGCCTGCCTTTTGAAAAAAAAAAAAACATATTAACAATATATATTTAATTTTTATTATTTCTTATGGTGTGGTCCACTTAGACCTTTAATCTACATAAATTTTGGGCTCATCCACTGAAATTATATATCAGAATTGATGGGCGGCTTAGATCAAACACATATATTCTAATGGGCCCCATGGAGTCCCTTAAGCACCATCATTATCTAATAAGGTTCTGGTGAGGAGGTAGGTTTTAACTACAGATCAATTAGGTTTTAGCTACAGATTATATCTATAGCATAATTGCTATAGATTTAATCCGTAACCAAAAACTTTCAAAGTCCGTAGCCTTTGTTCAATTTTTTGTAGTAATTACTCATCTATATTCACTTATGCAGTGAGTATTATTAGTTAGTTCATACATAATCCAATGACAACAAAAATGGAGGCAACTCATTATTGAGGGTCAAATATTGCATATTAGACCCCAGTTATTACCTGATTTTACGAACATGATATTGTTTAACGGCCTGTTTTAATCGTGTTTGTGTTGCAATGTGAATTTATGAGCATGAACTGAAAAAGGGTACTAAAAGCATAAATTTAATGCTCAGAAATCACCAAGGCAAGGGACGGACCCCAGGGGACTGAGATCAAAGAATTTACAAGCTAGAGATCCGAGAAAATCAAGCAATTCACGCTAAAGAGACCTGAAAATCGTCCAGAATGCAAGATCACAAGGTTCCCACCATTCGTTTGGCTCGAAACTTTATATCTAGCCTGAGGACCATAAATTAATTATACAAGTCAAATTTCAACCATTTGATCTTTGTGTAAGTGGCCCAACGGATAGATCAGCCCACAATTCACTAATCCGGGGCCCACCTGATATCTAAATATGCTTCAATTTTAGTTTTAACCCCTTAAAAGGGGTGACAAAATGAATGGACGGAGCAGATTTCAGATACACATCATAGTGGACCCCACATGTGCATTGCGTGTACATCACGTACACAGCACTGGACGTGCACCGGACCAAGGTCCGGACAACAGGTTGGACCTGATCCTTTTCGCGTAAAGGAACATCGGATGGACGTCGTCCACCGGTTGATGTCAGTGGGCCCCACCATCATCCATTTGGACGATCAGGACCGTCCATTGCATCCGGAGGGTGACCACGACCTTAGTCATGCTTTCCTTTTGGCCCCATGCACATGTACACATGTAGATTGATGGAAAACACAGGATGAATAGCGAGGTGAGTTGATACAGTGGGCTACACCAAAACTCGACCAAAACTAGGGGTGCACATGGGTCGGTTTGGTCCGGTTCTGGGGTGAAACCGGAACCAAACCATTCCTAACGGTTCTAGGATATTCGGAACCGGAACCGGACCGTTGGCACCCTAAAACCGAACCGGAACCGAACCATTAAAACCGGTTCGGTTCCGGATCGGTTCCACGGTTCTGGGCTTTTTATAATCCAACTCAATTACATGTTTAATTTTATTATCTAGCCCATGTCCATCCATGTTGTGGTCCATTTGATAAATGGTTTAGATATTGTATAAGGTGTGCAAAAATACATTTATGAAAATAATTAAATGGTGCATTATAAACCATAAATCATGAGTCAAATATGGAAACAATTAAAAGGGTTCTTGGTTCGGTTCCAAGTTCGGCTCTAGGTTCGGTTCCACGGTTCGGTTCTACGGATCGGATTCACGGTTTGGTTCTACGGAACGAATTCACAGTTCCGTTCGGTTCTACATACCCCCAAACCGAGAACCGAACCGATGTAACTGGTTCTTTGATTTTTGGAACCGGAATCGGAACTGGTGCACTCTAGAACCGGACCAAACCGGACCGTTTGGTCGGTTTCGGTCCGGTTCCACGGTTCTACCGGTTCAATGTGCACCCCTAACCAAAACCACCCATTCCCAACTGGTTTTTCGCCAGGAATCCAATGAACATGGTGGATTTCGCTGAAAACATCACCATGGGGCCCACCGAACGTTCCAACGCAAGTTTGTGCGTAAGAACGTGCGTCCGCACGTCCGGCCCTCCATGAGCCGTTGTGTGATCTTGATCACGGTCAGATCTGTGATCTGAATTGTCTAGGAGAGACAGAGGGGGGTCTTGACCCTCACCAAGGTGTCAGAATCAGAGTTTGGGATGATCAGCATCCTAAAACTCAGTTCAAACGCAGCTGCTTCCTGTTTCTGCACACTCTGCTGCGAAACAGAGTCAGTTCTCCATCGACCGACTTCACCAGCCGACCTAGCCTCCCAATAGCTATAAAAGGAGAAGGGGGAGAGAGAGAGACAGAGAGAGAGAGATCATCCAGGGACGTGTGAAGCAAAGGCAAGAGAGAGAGAGAGAGAGAGAGAGAGAGAGAGAGAGAGACCGTGGGACGGTCAGCCAAATAAGTTTTCCTTCTTCCCTTGTCTTGTTTTTTTTATGTTTATGAGTTTAGGTTAATCATGCTTATGGTTGGTTAAACCTCTTAGCTGGGGCTAAGAGGTGAAGTTTGTAGTGTAATGGGATTGATTCTATGGTTTTGATTCATGTTTAAATGAACTCTCTTTTATTATGGTTTGATTATAAGGAATGCTTTCAGTTTTTAATGGTCTGCTATGACTTAAATTACAATGGATCTGTGATAGCTTTGAGCTTATTCTTTTCATTATTATGATTATGAAGTTAGGAAGCCCTGTTGTTCACCATCGTCCCTTGGACATGGTTGGATGATGGAATCCTTCCTAAAATTCATGTATCCCTTAGATTGGATGTGGATTGGTTAAATTCTGTTGTTAATTACTGTCTCAGGGGCATGGCTTTGTGATGGAATCAAATCTAATTTTCATACCTCTCATCTCTTGAAAACTAGATCAAAGGAAGTTCAAATTTGATTTTTAAAGGTTATATCTTCCAACTGGATGAAGATGAGACTCTAAGTCCAGTTGAGTTCATGAATCAAGCGTAGATCTCCCTGATCTCTACAAGTGGATCCTTGGAATCCCTAGTTTCCCACCTTTGAATTTTATAAGTTTTAGTTAATTAGTTCACCATTATTCTCTTAATTTTCCCTGATTTAGTTTACATCTTCGCCTAGTTCTAGTTCGAGTTACTTTCAGATTACGTATAAGGTTCAGTCCCTGTGGATTCGACCTCGGTCTTACCGAGATTATTACTACATCACAACCCTATACTTGGGGTGTGAACACTCATCAGATTTTTAGATATCTGAAATCATGTCCTAAAAGAGGAATTTTGTTTGTTAGACATGTTCTCCTAAAGGTTGAAGTCTATATTGAAGCAAATTGGGCCGGTTCATTTATTGACAAACAATCCACATCTAGGTATTACTCCTTAGTTGAGGGGAACTTAGTCACCTGGAGGAGTAAGAAATGGTATATTTTGACAAAATCTAGTGCAAAAGTAGAATTCAGTTCCATGGTTCATGGTGTATGTGAGCTATTATGGCTTCGATCTCTGTTATCAAAGTTGGGGTACAACACTTTAGGACCAATGAGTATATATTGTGATAATAAGGCTACCATAAATATTTCTCTCAATCCTATTCAACATGATCGCACTAAGCACATCGAGGTGGACCAACACTTCATAAAAGAGAAGTTGCATGATGGACTAATTTGTACTCCTTATATTTCTACACAATTTCAATTGGCGGACATTCTTACTAAAGGAGATTGTAAAGCTAGATTACTTAAAACTTTTAAGCAAGTTAGGCATGATAGATATTTTTGCACCAACTTGAGGGGGGATTATTGAGCAATAAGGGTATTTTGGTTATATTTTGTTTTAATATGTGTATTTGTGTGCAAGGGTATTTATATCATTTTCGTATGATAAAATATTTCTAATAAAATAAGAGAGAGATGTGAGAGAGAATTCACATTTTCTCATTTTCCCATTCTCTTCATTTGCTTCTTCTTATTATCTTTTCATTCAAAAAATTTAATGTTTCTTTATTAAGGCACAATCTAGAATCTACTGCCTCGGAACAAAAGCATTTTAATTATTTGATAAGACACTTCCTAACAAGATCGACACAAGAACAAAAGCTAGTATAATTAATTGATATTGTGCATTTAAAAATAATAATTTAAAACTAGTTTGAGAACTGTTAGGGGCCTTGCACAAAACCTTAGGATCTAGCCTCCCGAAACAAACCAAAATTACGGAATAATAAAGCAATGAAATAAATCAAATCATAAACCACACACCACACAAGAGATTTTTACATGGAAAACCCTCAAAGAGGTAAAAACCACGGGACCTCGTCCAAATCAACAATCCACTATGAAGTAGAACGTTACAACCTTCTTCACTCACGCAGGAGTGGATAAACAATAAGAGAATAAAAGAAAAACGGAGAGATCTAACCGATTACGAGGACGTAGAAGCGCTGAGATATCAAGTGCACAATAGATCACCTCTACGAGCAGAACCTCCCTTCCACAAGTTTTCTCTCTCTCTTTCTCTCTTTCTCTCACACCTTTAATAGCCCTAAACCCTTTAGCAAATTCCTTGTAAAGCTTTAGGAAACCCTCTTGTATCTTTTCCATAACCTAGAAAACCCTAGGGACTTCCTATTTATAGTTTTAGGAAACTCCCTTCTGCATCCTTGTTGCAAAAGGACTCAAAAATCCGTAATCTGCACCAATTCACGGAACGAATCTGCGTAACCTCGACTGGTCAAGTGGATCCCTCGACCGGTCGAGCACATCCCACGATCGGTCGAGTACCTCGGAAATCCAAAACCTCAACTCACTGGACTTTGAGTCGAGCCCTGCTCGACTGGTCGTGCACCAGCCCTCGACCGGTCGAGCAAAGCTCATGACCAGTCGAGCACGGGAAAAAACCCCATCAAGAACAACCACTAGGTGGCCAGGGATCTTGATATGCATACTGATAAAAAAGAAGATTTGGGTGTAAACCTCTGATGTCATTTTTGAACAACACACAATAGAAGTATGTCATTAGGTTCCGAGCTGCTGAGGAATATCATAACTGCTATATATGATCATCACCTACACTATAAATTAACATTATCTACCATAGAAATAATCAAAATTGATCATACTGGTTCATCACCAACTCACACAAACAGTTCTCCACTTGTTTGCAGCTTCTGCTAACTTCCTCAACATCAAATCCATTGCTTTTGAATAAACTAGTCAGGAAATCTTCAGAAAAAATTAAAAAAACGCTGGAAACATTAGAAGAGAATTATCAAAATGTAGGCTAACCAAAGGAACATGATTACAATAACGGTCCATCATGTCTGTGGAAAACATGTGCAAATTGCATGGGCCGGGAAGATTATATATGCATCTAGAAAATACACGTGTATTGACTAGAGCGACAGTTAATCCATTAACAGTCCATCATGCCCATTCAGCTTCTCAAATAGCTCCGATGACGACGACCATCGGTTTAGGACCTATAACAATATTAGAAATGTGTAACAGGAAGTAGAAATGTTGAGTTCCCCTCTAACACTATTGATTTTTTACTTTTTTTAAAGAAATATGTATATTCATATGGATGGGAGCACAAAGACTTTACAGATCCAAATTCGGGCAGGGCCAACGGCAAAAGTTGTGGGCCCACCTATCATGTGAAGAAAAGAAAGACAGGAGAAAGGCTTAGGCCTCACGCAGGCTGCCTAATCCAATTCTATCTAAGAACAAAAGACCACAATATGGTAAGAGGGAGGTCCCCCAACGATCGGTAGATAAGGTCCACTTGGCCATCACTCCCCAATCAGGCCAGGCCATCAGCAGCTGTGTTGGGCTCCCCAACCTCCATAATGCGCATTAGTTACTCTAACACTATTGATTTGAACAAAATGTAAAGAGAACAGTAAAAAATCTTACCACATCAATAGGGAGTACGGATTATCGTTAGTCGTGGCCGAAAGCTGCTGTTAGTCATCCTCGTTGGTCTTGTGTGGTCCACCCGAGATCATCTGTCCAAAACTAAGATGGGATTTCTTTGCAGATCAATGGCCAACAATCTAGTTGTGCAGAGAAGATTGCGAAAAAAACGTATGTTTTTTCTTTTTCTCAAACTTATTCACATGTTTATATAGCTAAATACAGTAAATCCTAACCGTCTATTTCCGAGATCCAATGGTCCATATGACCCTAAATGGTCCCTAAAATGGGATCCACATCCATTGAGATCAAACTGCTCATCAGTTGGGCTTCGTGTTTGAATGGAAAAATGATAGAAATTGATCAACGGCCCACGTACATGTATTCAACCCCAGACGAGACGATCTGACCTCTGATATTTTACCATGTCATCATCACAGGTTGGCCATATGATGAGCGGCTTGGATCTTAAGCAACCATGCTATATTCGCACATGTGAGATTTGAGTACCTTAGAAGTTGCTCTCCTAGAGTACTTGACATTTCCCAATGAATTAGGAAGAGGGCTTCCCGCATTCCCACATATAGACGTGGGTCGACTTGGAAACCCGGCACGTGTGCACGGTATCTAAGTGGGGCCTACGGTTTAGATCATCTTGCCAATAACTCAGTTTAGACAGTCCATATTCAACAGGAAAGAGAGAGGCGTCCAAGATTTTGGACAGTCCATATTCAACAGGAACGAGAGAGAGAGAGTATTCAATGCTAAGGCCCACCAGATAGACGGTCCATATTGATCAAGCATACACTAGACAAGCAGACAAACAGGAACTAAAGGGTAAAACCTAACTAGGTGGGTGACAGATAGAGAGCCAGCACGCATATCTTCGAGCATGCACCCCATGCAAGAAAAAACCATGTGTGCTCGCTCTCTTCTGTCACCAAACATACGCGCACACGTGCATACACACACATACGCACCTTCACCTGAAACTACACACGTGTACCCACGTGAGTGACAGACAGAGAGAGAGCACGCATAGCTTCAAGCATAAAATCCCATGCAAGAAAAACCATCTGTGCTCACTCTCTTCTGTCACCAAACATTAGCGCACACGTGCATACACACATACGCACCTTCATCTAAAACTACACACGTGTACCCACGTGAGTGACAGAGAGAGAGAGAGCACGCATAGCTTCGAGCATGAAATCCCATGCAAGAAAAACCATCTGTGCTCACTCTCTTCTGTCACCGTACGTACGTGCACCCATGCGCGCGCGTACTCACCTTTGCATTCCTTTTATAATAAACATCACCCGGGAAAACCGCCGAGAAAACAGTCCTGCAACCTTACCCAAACAGGTAAGGAGAAGATGGATGTGATGGGAAGGTAGTGGTTGATGGGTCTTATATAGAAAAATGGCCGTTGCATCTATGTCCGAGTCGAATAAATTATAGTTGTGGTCCCATGCGATGGACCATATCGTGTACAACACCTTTTTTAGACGGCTGAGTAAAATACCCTTCTCTATGGCGACCACCGTTATTTATATTTGAATCCACTCCGTCCATCAGGTTAAAAACATTATTTTAATCGTACCTAAAAAAATCGGCCGCATAAAAAAACTCTGGTGGGATACACCAATTAGAACAATATAAAATTGCTCCTACAAGTTCGAACTGTGTGGCCCATATGATATCTATCAGATTAATTTTTATATTTTCACTTATTCATGATTACTTACATCTTATTAACGGGTATGATGAAAGATACAAACCATGGTGACCCAACATGCGAACATGCGGTTGGTATCCAATAACCATGGTTCTCTATGGTGTGGTCTACATGGATTTTGGGTCTCGTTGAACTTTTAGTCCTAAAGCTAAAATGGAGTATAGAAACTAATGGACGGAGTGGATTTTACAGATACAACTTGGTGGGCACCACAAGCTAGGGTGTTTAACGCGCTGCGTTAAGACAGGTACTGTAGACGATTTCGGTCCGCTCATTTATTCCAACCTCACCCAATTTCCTCCTACCGATGCGTCTTGTTATTCTAAATGGGAGTTATTTTATACTCTGGCAGATTGTGAGGCTTGAAACTCAGGCACTTAGAAGCCGTACACGCGTCATATTTCTCACTCAAGATAAACCGTCCAAATCATGGGAGTCGTTGCAGATAGTTAATTCATCCAAAATTTAGATTGCTTTAACTGTCCTAATCTCTGATTAATAGATTTTTATTTTCTAAAATTGTATTCCAGGCTATTTTTCATATCAACCGTTCATTTGGTGTCCATGAATCGGGTAGTTCGATTGATGAAACAGCATGACATTTAGCTTGCAATCCTTCTAGAGATTATCCCACAATTTGTACGGTTGGATTATAGTTAATTGTATGGTATTGTACAATCTCATACTGCCTGCCTATCAAAGATCATACTCTTCCAATGTGTCCCAGCTTTTCTCACTTCTTAAACCCCCATATCCCAATGTACGACCCATGCTTATCTCGCTACCTACCAATCGGTTTTCTTTTCCCATGCACTCTTTTGCACCGAATATTTCAATAGGGAAATGATCACATGCACCACCTTCACATACAGCCTCCTCGTTCCTCGGTGACTCACCACACGTGCAAGATATCCAATCTATCCAAAGTGTGGGCCCCACCATTAATATAGCCTCACACTAAAATCAGGACAATCCACCCGTTGGTTGAGCCACACGTATACACTAAGTCAGACCGATAAGCTGCCCGTTGATTCTGTTGGAGTGGGCTTTTTCGCGCCCATTCCTCTTCATAGTGTGGCCCGCCTTTGTACGGCTAGGATGCCTCGTGTGAGAAATCTGCAGCAAAGATGGTATGGCACGTACGTGAAGTTCACATACAGTGCTTGCATGGAAACCATTACTCTATTCAGTATGGTATGCGGTATACCATCTCTCTCTCTCTCTCATCCCTTGGTGAGGAATATTTCCTTGAAATAGAGGTGGGCCACCATATCATGGAACCGTCCAATCACAGATAACAGAGCCGTATTTATTTATTCTAAATGGAAGATTTATATAGAGCAAAAGTAGTTAGAATATCTCTCCTTTTACATTATTTTAAACTAGAAAACTCACCACAAACTCCTCTAAATATCTCAACCATCCTCCTTGTATATGACTTCCTTTTGCCTTTGTTCCTCCACGGGGGGACCACATGAGATGGTCCGTTGATTAAAATTTATGATCCTAACCTTTGATTTTTAGAGTTGAATTTAAGCCGTTGAAATTTTTTTACCATCGTTCTAAATTCATCTAAATACAATCGTTCGGTCAGAATTTTTCTTAACGGTAGCTTATATGCATATATTTGAATTACACTGATGGTTTCGATCATCAGATCTCTCAGTAAATAGGCCCCAGTGGATGGAAACACACGCTGGAATCTATGTCGCGATGGAGGCAAAACGAACTCCTGTTACTAGTGTGATAGTTTACCACCACGTTTTAAGTAGGACTTTTCATACACTGAACGAGGAAAACACCAACCATAATGACCGTTGGATCCGTATCTTGGCCGCTAGAATTCACACTGATCATTCGGGTCCATCATCCATTTGACAATAATCATTCTGTTGTCCACGTACGTCATTTACCAGTGTTTCTTTCGAGCTATGCTGTACCCATGAGACGCACTCCAATTTGTATGGTCCAGATCGAAGTAGATGCTTGCCACGTGTACTAACACTACACGTTAAAAGATGGTGGTGGCTATCAGTCTATCACCATGGTGTTGCGTACGTATCACAAGGAAAGAGAATTGTGAGGCAACAAAAGAAGTAGTTGACTTGTTAGCCCTTTTAAGTGGGTGGTGATTCCGTAGAGTTAGTGGCGCCGGAACATGGTAGAGCAATCTCTCAACCGTACACTTGGCATCAAACTTGTCAATCATAGCCGTCCATCCTGTGTCAGCTATTGTGGTGGAATGCTTTTCGGAAAAGAGATCAGATCAGATGTCTATAGCCATCTAATCAGGGGCGCTTGATTATATTGACGGTTGAAATTCAATAATGTGTGATTATTTACTGATATGCCATCCATAAATTCACAACTAGATGGACGGCCCAGATTACTAGAAAACTCAGACACATTCTAGAGAAATGGATCAGTTTGGGCAGTGGGATTAGAAGGGATTAGGTGGGATGGGATTCATCTGGTCCAGTGTCAATTCCACAGTTTTCCATGTTTGGGAAGAATGAAAAAGCTAGGAATTACATTAAAGGGAATTGCATTGGGAAGTTGTGTAGATCCATCATGATGTGTGGGCTATATCCACACCGTCCACCCATTTATCGAGATTATTTTAGAGCATGAACTAAAAAAATCAGGTAAATCTAAAGTTCAAGTAGAACCCATCATAGAAAGCAATGGGGATTGAATACTTACCATTGAAGCAATGGGGATTGAATACTTACCATTGAAAACTTCTTTGGGGCTACATAAGTTTTGGATCTACCTCATTTTTAGGCTCATGTATAAAATGAGGTTATAAAACAAATGAAACAGTTTAGATATAACACGTGTGTTATTCTCAGTAATTTCACATGATGGTGGGTATATCTATTCAATGTACCACCGTATTATCAACAAAGCATGGCATTAATTTTATCTCATGAAAACAGGGGACAATCCCTGCAATGAATAATAATTATGTTTTTTGAATCTCATCCCAACTAATCCCTTCTAATCCCACCGCCCAAACTGACCCTAAGTTTCTCTCGGAGATGGGTGTGATAACGGTGCTCGTCCAGTTGGATTGCATCTATGTCGCATTATTCTGTAATGCCTAGAAATTTGGACGGTTTTGATCATCCGAACATCTCAAAAGGCCCCACTGGTCGAAATCCGGCTAAGATTGAGTGGTTCTAACCATTTGATTCGTTGAATGTTAGTTGTTGAAAATTTTCTATTCAACGGTCCATATTCAGATATAGGTTTTGATGGCTAGAATGGTCCTTCATCTTAGATTTGGTGTTGCAGCCCGTCCTGCATGGAACTCATAATATGAACGGTTCTAATCACCCTCTATCTCTAGGTGTGGGCCCTAATGGGGCGATGTATGATAGCTCAGCCTAGAAATGGTGGTGACTCCTAACCGTACACATGGCACTGTTGTATGGCAATCTAGACCATCGAAACTGGCCCAATTTTGGACGGAGCACAACGTATAATTACATGGAAAAGATGATCGTAACCATCTGATGGGCATGAGTTGGATGGTCAGGATTGCTTGATCATCGTGATCTTGGAGATATGCCAGTAAGTGAGTGTCACATGTTAGGATGACCGACTAGCGTGAGTCATACGGACGCGGATTGTATGGTGACCCTGCCAGCAGCGAGATCCCTACTGGTCGGTGCTGGAAAAGTTCTGTGAGCCCCACCATGATGCATGTGCTTTATCCACGCCGTCTATCCATTTTTCCAGCTCATTTTATCATTAAGAAAAGAATGAGGCCGATCCAAATATCAGGTGGACCACACCACAGGAAACCGTGGTGATTAAACCGTCGCCATTAAAAAACTAAAAACTTCATGGGGCCACAAAAGTTTTGGATCCTTAATATTAATATTTGTTTTTTCCCTTCATCCAGGTCTATGTAGTTTTTAATGTTGGACATTCAATCACCACTGTTTTATGTGGTGGGTCCCACCTCAGATTTTAATCTGCTTCATTTTTGGGCTCATCGCCTGATATGAAAAAATGGATGGACGGCATGGATAAAACATATACATCATGGTGAGTTGCAACTGGCAGTGTCATCATGCAATCCGTAAAATTCAATCATTGAACTAATTTCCATTTAAATATGTAACGTCTATTTTATTGTCTTTTTTGGGCCATTGATCCAAGGGTTATAATCGTTAAATCTTGAAGGGTTTTTGGAAAACTCCATTTAGTGTGCATCTCAACAGATCGTTGGTTTGGACTGAAGAACCATAGTCCCAAATGAATGGAATCATAGATTGTACGGTGGATGATGAACAGGACCCTACAAATCATCTTTTTAAGGATACAGACGTCACGCGCGTATCTTATAATTCCTCTTTATAGGTAGATGTGATGGTGATGCACGCTTCTACCGTCTTCGATCATCCCGAATCCACCGAAAAAGACATTTTTTGGGAGCTTATATCCGACGCGAATTTCGAATTTCCCGCGTAAAATATTGCATGCAGCCATTGCAATAAAAAAATCTGCGGCTCACACCATGAGGTGTTTGTGACATCACTCCATCCATCAAGTAGGCCACACCACATCGATATGTCGGGGTGGAAAACCTTATCAGGGCCAACCGAAAGTTTTGGATCGGACTCATATTTGATTTTTAATTTCTTTTTTCCTTTGTCTTCGTGGACATGGATGGTGCATAAACATTATGATGGACCCTAGCAAGGGTTTTGATGGTGGGTGTCCCAATTCCCTCTGGTATCTGTTGTGTGATCCACTTGAGTTTTTTTAAAATAAATTCATAAGATGATGTCCTGACATGCATGCATGTTATAGTGGATTTCAATGAGCTTTTTGGTTGCACCGGCTAGTTTTGAAGGTAATAGTTTACCACCTTGGCTTTAGGTGATGGCATTTTGTTAAAGATAAAGACAAATTTACATTATTCAATGTTATATGATGAATATTTTTTTTAGAATAAACATATCTTTTTCCAGTGGTTTCTCGAACTCTTTAAGTTCATGAGCATGTTATAAAAATTGAAAGTGATATGTTCTTTTTTAAGTTTAAAAGGATTATTCCCTTTATTAGCAAGATGGAGAGGAAAAACAAAGACATTTTTGTCCCGGGAGGAAAGTTTTCTTTAGTGATATCTTCCTATGTGTTGGTGAAGTAGTGGGGATCAAGGGTAGGGATGCACATCGAATTGGTAGAACCGTGGAACCGGACCGGAACCGACCAGACGGTCCGATTTGGTCCGGTTCTAAAGTGCAGCGGTTTCGGTTCCAAAAATTAAAGAACCATTTAGTTCGGTTCGGTTCCGATTTAGGGGTATGTACAACCGAACCGAACCGTGATCCGAACCGTGGATCTGAACCGTGAATCTGAATTGTGGATCCGATCCGTGGAACCGAACTGTGGAACCGAACTGTGGAACCGAACCTGGAACCGTGAGTTTACAATATATTTTAGTTGTATATTTGACTCATGATTTATAGTTTACAATGCACCCTTTGCTTGTTTTCATAAATGTATTTTTTTTACACCATATACAATATCTAAATCATTCATCAAGTGGATCACAACACGAATGGACATGGGCTAAATTATAAAATAAAACATGCAATTGGGCCGGATTATAAAAAGCTCAGAACCGTGGAACCAATCCGGAACCGAACCGGTTTTCACGGTCCGGTTCCAGTTCGATTCTAGGGTGCTAACGGTCCGCTTCCGGTTCCAAAAATCTTGAAACCATAAGGAATGGTTCGGTTCCGGTTTCATCCCAAAACCGGACCGAACCGAACCATGTGCACCCCCAATCAAGAGGAGAATTTTCTCTAAGGATGGTTGTTGTTTGTTAAGCCTTTTGTTGTTGGAATTTGTGTAGAATGTTATTTCTCATTGTCTATTTTTGTTGGAAAATAAATAAGTTGAATTAGTAAAATATATTATTTCCTACTTTCAATATTTGCTAAAAAATAAGCAAAATAAAATTTCTACCTCCACCCTAAGAAAGTCATTTTATCACACGGTAGAAGAAAAATGTGTTTCACAAGGGTCTGACTCAAATATGTCACCATCTATCTTCATTTACGTCACATCTGTCATGTGATGTGCTCCTCGGTACCAAATGAGCCATTGTCCATCTTCAGTTGTGCTCAACATGTGCCATAATGCCATATGCATGTCACCATACATACAAAATGTTTCACATATGCTAATGGGCTGCACATGACATACATCATCCATCTTCTCTTGCACCCTACATGAACTAATGAGTCACATGTGTAACTATTTATTTGTTGCAGAAAAACGCCTGCATGTGATCAAAACGCAAAAGACAATGGTCAAATAAAAGCTAAAAGATCAAACCAAAATAAGAGACGAGGCACAAGAATTTAGGTGGTTTGTCAAAAGGTTTACTCCATGACAATAATACAGAGAGTAAGCTTCACTATAAATGAGAAAGACAAAAATATGAATACAACAAAAAGATAGCATATAGCAAAACCCAGAAAAACTAGTATTGTATATAAAGAATTTAGGTTGTCCCAGATCCTTCATCTGCCGTGAAGAATCAGGCCACAGCCGATGGACGGGCTGGATGTGACAAATAGACCACGTGGGCCACAGTTTTGGCCGGTACCACTATGACCGAACCTAATGATTAAAAAAAGGGATTTTCTCCCACACTAACCCATCGAACATTCTTCTTTCCTTTCCTCTAATAAAAAGCGATCACACTTTATGGAAGTGGGCCTTTTTCTTTAAGAAAAAAATAATAATAGTTATGGGAGTGGAATGGACAATAATACCAAGGGCTTGGATTCTTCCCACCTTTCAAAAGATGGCCAATTACTCTTTATTTTCTAGAATTAGATTTGCATCAGCAATGATGAAATACCATGTTCCATATATTCTTTGCATGGTGTGTTAGGTCATGGATTCTGTCTCCCTTTCTGAAAGGTTGACACGTGGTTCCTGTCCATTGGAACATATGGCCAAAGATTGGACGCTTGAGATTGCTTGATTGGCTAAGGTCTGATTGGGAAAAAAAAAAGGGAAATGATTTAAGAATTTAGTGGGGTTGGCATCACATTTCTGTTTAAAGTATATGTTTCCAATTTTGTGGTTAAAATCGTTGGGCACATTCTGGACCGTTGAGTGGAAATATCTTGAAATTCGTGTGGTTAGAACGGCGGATCATGAATAGTAGGTGAAATTGAGAGCTCCTATGACCGGCAATCCAACCACCATGGGAAGTAATTTTCATCCATCGGATGCGATGATGTAAATAGGAATTAAGGGATGCAGATTGCATGCTGACACTGCTTGCTACTGGACGGTGCCCTGTGGGCCCCACCATGATGTATGTATTTATCCACACCATCCATCCATTTTGGATCATTGTTTTAGGGCATGAACATAAAAATGAGGCAAATCCAAATCTCAGGTGGACCACACCACACAGGGAACAGTAGTGAGTGAACGCCCAACATCATGAAAATGAGATGACAAAATAGATGTACATGTGGATAAAACACATACATCATGAAAATGAGCTGGCGAAATGGATGGACAGTGTGGATAAAACACATACATCATGAAAATGAGCTGGCGAAATGGATGGACAGTGTGGATAAAACACATACATCATGGTGGGGCCCACAGCACCGTCCTAGTGTCCATATGCATTGTGCATCCCAAATTAACTGGACATTAGCCTTGATCCACGGTTGAGATTGCATGGAGTCGAGACTAACTCTCCATGTGTGTGTGTCACATCTGAAAACCTCTCTTTAGCTTTTGGATGAAATCATAATTAAGAGTACGAGAAATAACACATGCATGGGGAAGTGTAAGAGCTACAAAAGGGAGCTATACATCCAAATTTTAGATGCAATTGGTTGCATATGATAATCTCTCTCATCATCATCATTATCTTGAAACATCTATTTGATAGATCTCACAATGATTTGTTTGTGGTTCCAAAGTATCACTTTAGTTTGATGATTCTAACCATATAACTTATGGCTCGTAAATAAGACTTATGGCTCGTAAATAAGAGAGGATTGTAACAAATTGACCCATTCAAAATGTTAGGATCATGGAATGCTACTATTAAATGACATATGCGATGGTACTATATTGATTAAACCAGCCTTATTGATGATCGGACATCCCGCGTGTCATTCAAAAAGTTTAAGAATGTTATGAAAAATCAGGCTAACTTGTGTGATTAGGTGAGCATACCAAAGAATGTGGATGGGTCCGCCAGGGGAAACCCCGGGCTGGCAGGGGGCGGTGGGATTTGTAGAGGAGACTCTGCTGAGCTCATTTTCGCTTTTGGCTGGGGGCTACTGCCGGGCATCCAACATCCATGCTAAGATCAGAGCAATTCATGATGGGCTGCTCCTCTATCTCCAAAGGGGGTTCTCTAAGATCATTATAGAATCAGATTCCTTGCTTGTAATCAACCTTTACTCAGGGGCCAACAAGCCGTGGTGGAAATGGAAATACCGGCTGGACAGGATCAAAGCCCTCCAGCGTGGAGGGGGAATTCAGTTCCTTCACACCTTTAGAGAAGGGAATGGTCCGGCTGATAGGATGGCTAGAATGGGCAGCGGGTCCCAATCCACTTCCTTGTTTCTTTCGGTGTCTGAGTTGCCTCGGGAGGTTAGGGGCCTCATCTTTCTTGATAGGGTGGGTTTGGGCTCGGTTAGGGGATAGTCTCTCGTCGGGTGGGCCTTTTGTGTTCGCCCAGCTCTTTGGTTGGTTTCGTGTAGGTTTCTTTTTGCTCCTACCGATCCAGGGATGTATAGATATATTTTATAAAGCTCTTGTTGAAATGAAATGAAAGTAACAGTTTAAAAAAAAAGGTGAGCATACCAAAGAAAAGAGGAGAGAGACAGCCACCCTTATTTTTATGAGGTCCATCCATATTATTACATAAAATCCAATCCAACCATCACACCGAAACATTATCCTAAGGCCTAAAAATTAAGCCCATTTGTGATTCCAGTGGACCACGCCAAGGAAAATAATTTGGAGGGTGAGCATTATCTTATATAATATTTTCGATCTTATGGTCTACCTAAATCATGCCTAACATGGGATGACACACAGGAAGGACGGCCGGGTGGATTTCACATAAATAGCAATGTGGGGGCCACTAAGGCATGCGACCTTTACTTCTTGCCATTTATTTATTACCATTAATTAATCACCAATTTTAAAATGAGTAGACTTCGAAATGATTGGACTTGAGAGTTTCTCACTGCAAAAATAAGAGAAGGTACTTAGCCTCATTCCATGCTAAATAAGATGTGATTCCTTCCTTCCCCTCACTTTCCCATGCATAAAAGGAAAATAATAATAATAATAATAATAATAATAATAATTTAATAAGAGAAAAGGTGTGGCGAGGAAAGATCCAACTATTGATCATTAAAAATAATAATAATAATAATAATAATAATAATCTTGGATCGCGTGCCTTGTGGGCCCACCAATGAGTTGACCATCATGATTTTTGGACGTGGCATGTTCGTGGCGGACCAAACCTGAGCTCATGGTCAGGTTTGGTCCACTAATCAAATAGATTATGAGAAAAATGAACGATTAGAAAACAAGTTCATGGTCCACTTAATAAGTCCACTACCCTGATTGATTTTCATTATATTGGCATGTCGCAGGGGGCACTACCTAATGAATAAACGGCCCAGATCGCGCACAGTTGTATATTTTGGGAAGGAAGAGATGTAGTACTTGGCTTTTGCTTTACAGTCTTTGGTAAAACTCAAGTCTGGGGGAATAGGATTGGGTACTGAGTTACTCAGTACGCTTTTATCGTACTGAGTAAACACAGTTGGGCCTACTATGAATGTATGTGAGTTATCCACGCCGTCCGTCCATCCGTTTTTCCAGATCATTTTAGTGGTTGATTCTAAAATAGAAGTATTGCTAAAGCTTAAGTGGACCACACTAAAGGAAACAATGCAAATAATGACTTCCACTGTTGAAACCTTGCTAGGGCCCACGGTGATGTTTATTTGTCATCCAACCTGTTCATAAGATTACACGGACATGGATGAAGGGAAAACATAAATATCAGCTTGATCCAAAACTTCTGTGGGCCCCAAGAAATTTTCAACGGTAGAATTTCAATTCACACTATTTCCAGTGGTGAGGTCTGCTTGAGATTTGGATATATCTCATTTTTGGGATCAGAACATATAATTATCTGTTAAAATGGATGGACGGAGTAGATAAAATGTGTAAATCACGGTAGACCCCACAGAGTTTACTCAGTACGCTTACCGTACTGAGTTACTCAGTAGGCAATCCACTTCCGTTATTGGGGGCTTTGTAAATGGGAAGTTATATGATACTCAGGCAAGTGACCACTTGATACGCAGGCTCTCAGAAATTGTAAAGATGGAATGCATTAACCCAAGTTAAGCCAGCTAAATTGTTGTCGCCAAGTTACGGCCCGGCCCAAGTTCGGATTGGTTGAGCACATCCTAATCTCTGATTTGTGGCACCTGTTTGTTAAGATAGGACCATTGGATATTTTTCAATGTCAACCGTCCAAATGTACACTTAGCTACAATTATTTACTCTGATTTTTGCACTTTGGTTCAATGTGACATTCTCTTATATTTTAAAATTTTCACAAAATATTACGCTGCATTTGGTTGCACCAAATATCATGATATGTCATGATCTAGTCTAATTTGTTGCAAAATGTCAAGAAATTTCATGATATTTAAAGCAACCAAACACTCCCTAAATCAAATGATATTATCCTAGATTTTCAAAATCTCGACAATTTTTGTTCGCAATTTCATCGTGAAATTATTAAGACTTAAATAGAGTGTTGCATTAATAAGAGTAAAAAAATAAAATAAAAAAATAAAATAAAAAAATTTAAAAATTTTAAAAAAAACAAGGAATTAGTTAAGATTGCTAACCAAAAAGTTTCTTAAAACGACTACTTCCAATATCATGGGCTAATATTTCATGAGCAGAGAAAATGAGAAAGATGTTGCTCATAAAATTCAAGTTGGGTAAGAGAAATGGAAATGTGCCTCCAAAGTTTCATGTAATTTTCATGTCTCACTCAAATTAAAATAGGATAGCTATAAAACTAGCTAGGGCTAAAATATTGGACAGTTAAAGAACAACACATTTAAAGAATGACTGTAATTGAAATGAGAATGTTGAGATAGATGCGTGGCAAAATAAAGAAAGATTGAATTGGTAATAAATGCATTTAAAGGAACTAATGCATAGTGTGAGTCTTACTCATGCCTTAGTGGTAGACTAACAAGAGTTACAGCTCGAGGTCATGGATTCAAGTACCCATTGTGGTGAAAATCCACTATGGTATGAGTGGGTGTGTGGAGTGCAAGCATGTGTAATAATAATAATAATAATAATAATGTATAGTGACAATAGGATAAGAACCCAAAAATGAGGCAAAATTAAGGCTCGGAGTGGGAATTGAATGCCCGCTATTAAAAACGCACAAGTCCCATACACTGTAGTGGACCCCATAGAGCCCCTGCCTAGATGGATTATGGGGAGTGGGCAGGACACAATCCGCTTTCCTAACTGAAGGTTTAGCCCTTAGTATAGCAAAACGGAGGAACATGATTCATGTAGCCGAAACAAATTAATTGAGATAACACTTGGATGATGATTATGACGACCACCATGATGATGCTTTTATCTTGAAAATTTGCAATTTAACCCAAAAAAAAAAAAAAAAAAAACAGTTAAAATAATTCATTTCCATACTTAAAATTACATTTTTTTTTATTAATTTACTAAAAAAAACTTATTAAATTTTTATTTACAACAAGGTTTTCATAAAAAATAAATAAATAATAATTAAGGCCATTCACGGGCTGGATCAGGCTTCAAGTCACCCAAGCCCATCTTGAAATCTTATAGGCTAACCCAAACCCGAGGCATATCCAAAAGAATTTCTAGAGCATTGCCCGTGCCTAAGACCAAATTATAATTTATATGCCCATGACTAACCCGACCTGACCCACTTATATTGGATCATTCATGCATGCCAAACATGTAGAAACAACATTGAGGTATTCATTACAAAAAAATTATTATTATTATTATTATTTATTAATTAATTAATTAAGTAATTAATTAATTAATTTTAAAATTGAGAAAGAGAGAGAGAGAGAGAGAGGGAGAGAAAACCTGTGGGGCCCACAAAGTAAAAAGGACATAGGTAGGGCTTGCAAGTTAAAAAGACTCGATATCATGGTAGTGTGACATTTGTAAATAGATAAGGCCAAACATCTAATAAAAAAATGTGTTAAATACTAAAATAGGAACTTAAGATTGCTGCAAATTGAGCTCAAACAATCCTATCTCCTTTTAATCACCTTGTGGGTGCAATTTAGGTGAAATTAAAAGGGCTTTTATGTCTAGGACCAAGCTCATCCCATGAGCCTCGGGCCAAGCCAAGCCAATCCATAGACAGCCATTGCTCAAATTCTGATATATATATATATATATATATATATATATATATATATATATATATATATATATATATATATATATATATATATATATATTTTAAAGCTCCTCTGAAATTCCCAATATAATAAATTGCTGAGAACATGACTGTTGGTGTTGCAGTTTCAACACAATAGGCTTAGGCCCTGTTTGATAGATGCCTGGAAATGATTTCATCTTATTTTAATTAAACTCTGTAATAGAGATATCTAATGCATAATTACTGTTAACTGAAATAAGATGAACTCGTTTTTAGGCTGTCTACCAAACAATGTATTTGGAATTTGGCAAATTGCCCATCTCTTGGAATCTGAAATTAGATGAGCAAAAGGCCATTAAGATTATAACATATTTGTATAAACAGAACAGTGATTGAATCCAATTACAGTAAATAAATCTTTACCGTTCCTCCAATGCATCGCTTCTTAGTTCAAGGGCTGTGATTCCAAAAGCTCCCAAAAATGTTCTTTTTACATCACAAGATAAAGGACTTTAATAAAATCAATAACATCGCCATTCCTGCAAGTGGAGACTGACAATGTAACTCGCAGTATGTCTGTCACATCTGTGGACCTGGGCCACACATCAAGTAGGGGCACTGAGAAATTGCGCTGATCCAAAATTAAGATCTCACTCAGCATGTAGCCCATTTATGACAAATATAGACCATTGGTCATCTTTTCTTCACCATCCTTTTATTACACACTTGTGCCCACTTGGTGTGATCGGCCTAAGCTTTATGCTAAATCAAGCAAAATAGCTGAACCCACCTGATGAATGGCCTGGATACCCCACGCATGCTGTAAATCGCCTTCTCAAGGTCCAGTGAGAATTGCCTTGGTTGAACTGAATTTGGCATCCTCTGCATGAAAATACATGATATTTACAGCATTATTTTGTTGGGAATACATCTCCTCAAACCCAGAACCAAACCATGATCTAATGATGCTGCTGTGTGTTTCCTCATTGAGACTGCCTGTAAGTGAATAAGACGGTGTTCCCATGAGCCACCTATCCACGAGCTTGAACCCAGATTGGGACGCAGTTGAGAGTATCGACGCCTCATCAACACGACGGATGATGTGACACAGAATAAGAGCCGGTCTCAATTTCCCACCACCTCCTTTGGAGATAAGCGCTCTTGCAGTTTCGAACAATGGGGAGATTGCTTCAGGCACATAGGTAACGTCCGTGCCAATAATGACTTCAAACCCATCCTGATTCAATCCCTTGATGGCCTCCACATCAACTTCGTTCCCCCATTCCAGTGTCTTTGTAAGCAGTTTGTCTAGGAGAAAGGGCTCTAGGTTCAAGGTGACATTCTGTCTCAGAAGGTCAAGCGCTCTCGCATCTCCATCAGTAGCGACCACAAGATCTGCAGATCTAACAGCCACCATTGAGCAGATACCCGCACAGCCACAGCCCAATTCCAGTACCCTTTTCCCTGCAACTATGGATGGGTTCTCCACTAATACTGCAGACATCAGGCGAGCTGACTCCCACAGCATCAAGCCCGTTGATTTGCAAGTGTGTTGGAATTCTCTGGAGAGGCCTTTTATCCTGAACCTGCATTCTCTCAAGTTGATCTCGATGATCTGTGACAGATTTCAAGGATACACAAACAGATCGTGAATCTCATGAGAACATCACATTGCAAACCACGGAAAGGAGGAAAACAGTGAAAATATAATATAAGGGCGTGTTTGGGTAGACAGAATCCATATAAAGATGGAAATTGTTTTCCACTGACAGGAGGCAATTGTCTAATGAATTTGAAGATTTCACTCACTATCCAAACAGGCACCCCATTTTTGGAATCCTATTCCTACAGTGAGCATGAAAATCATCATTGGGTAATCATTATGTCATCCACGGAATTCGCTTTTCGAAATATGCCCTAAAGAGAGAAAAAAAAAAGTGAGCCTAAGATTTCCAACAATTCAGCCTTCAACATGACACCAACAACCTAACCTTTTCCAAACTTAAATCAAAGACCCAAACCTAGTCCAAAACACCTTGATGTGAGCCTACGATTTCCAAATATTATAGCACAAAAAGATTGTACCATATGCGGACTGAAGATGATAGGCCTACTAGGATTCTCCACTGCATCATTGAAGAGGAAAGAGAGCATTATCCTACTAGGACTCTCCACCGTACCATTGAAGATGAAAGTATGAGAGCAGTATCTGACCAGAAACAACTAGAGATACCAAAGGACCAGTTTGTTAGCCATTTATAATGGCAAAGGAATGCAATGAAGAAATGCATGCTTTCAAATCAACCCTCTTCTACATCCATGCCCAAATTTCTCCCAAGCATATAGTCTATGAACCCCAATCCACAGGATCGTGTGTTACATTTTGTATCAGTTTTGCACATTACTCATATAATGCTGCCCCAACACACCAAATGCCTTGATTCATCATATGCACACTCATTCACCATAGCATTGAGAGCTATCCTGGTTAAAACACCAATCATGATGGTTTATTTGCTACCCCACATGCTTTGGGTTCCAGTAGGATATAGACATGAATTTAATGAACAAAAGATTTTCGACCTCGGTTCTTCTAAACGATGCTTACTCATTTGGACAAGCGACCCCATGGTAAGGCTTTCTATTTCAATTGAAAGCTGTAAAAATGTTTGATCTAATCTATACGTTTCTCTGTTTATAGAGTATCATATGTGACAGGTTTTGGTCCTTGATTCTGTAAAAATGACCTATGGTTTAACTAATGATATGTGCCTTGATAGACTGGAACATTGGAACATGCATGTAGACGACCCAATTAGTTGGGATGAGGCTTTGATGATGATCATGATTATGTACATAGAAAAGAACATAAATTCCAATAGTTAAGTTGAAATTGAGCAGTGAAACCCCACAAATAGCAGATGGAAAGCTCAACTTAGACCACAAGATATTTCTCCCCTTTGGCATTAAGAAATGTAACAACAAAAAAGTTATATAAGCAAAATGTATGACAGTATTTGGTCAATCTATACAACCTCCAAAAGACATGACATTCGCAACCATATCATATAATCTGTTCATTCTTTGGTTCTAGTTAAAATAATAAACCAGTGAAAATCGTCAAAGCTAGAGATATAACCATTCTACTATAGATTCATAGAGTCTAATTTCATACGAGTATTAGAAACAAAGTGCTAAAAGCATGAAAAAGAAAATATGAGCAACTTCAAGCCTTACCTCATCAATAGATTGCGAAAGACCAAACATTTCAACAGCAATACTTTCAGACATGTCAATTTCAATACCATTTCCAGGTTTCCTCACAGTATTAGCACTGTTAAGCTTAGTGTCATTAATTTCTTGACCCACTTTGTTATCAGGTTTTTGAATGGGAGACGAATCTAGACCATCTAAGGAGCGGAATACAGCTTGAATCCAACGCCTGAAATTGAATATGATGCTTAGAAGTGCAAAAGGCATGAATTAAGCTCAAAAACTATAATAAAGTATCTCATGTAAACAACTAAATTCTTATGGAAACCGAACATAAAAGTTCATGTACAAAGCTATTTTCACCAACCAATGCAACATGGACACAAACAGACATGGATGCAAAGTGTCGGACATGGTGGCTTTTAAAGTCAGATACCCCCAACAAGTCTCTTCAATTATTTTAAATAATAAACATTACATATCAATGTTATTGCAATTATTTAAATGAAAAACTGCCCGAAATCAATAACGATAGTAATTGTAAACAATGGAGACTACATTGTATAGTGCTTTATGTATTCCACTAGCAATAACCAATATATATACAACAGATGTGCATATCTACAAAGATGTGCATAAATCTTTCACAATCTACCTAAATTCCAATCTAAGATATGTATACAATTGTCATAGACGTGTGAATGTACTATATACGCTAACCACCCCCAAACTCAAGGTGGTACGAGAGAACAACTTAAGTTTGAAGGCATGAACATTTTATTCAAAATCTAGAAGGAAAAAAAAAAAGGTCACAGAGATGACTTCTTGAATGTTCAAAATCTTATATAAGGGCATCATTTTGTAGATGCAACGTGGCATGTACCAAAGTGTTCCGTATCCGTTACGATACGCTCGTAAAGGCCGATGCGTTACGCCCGTAAAGGCCAATACGTAGAGGTAACAGCGATGACCGTTACATGAAACGGGGGTGAAACAGGGTGGCTGGTTTTTTGGGACCGTATCGGTCATTACGGGGCATAACGGCTTTTACTCCCATAACGGTAGAAAAATAATCACTTTTTTTCTATTTAAATCCATTTTATCCTCATTTTTTCACTTTTCTCATTCCAAAAACTCTTCTAAATCATTTTATACGCGTAGATTGAAGTGACTTGAGCGAATAGAAGCTCCAAGGGCATTTTTTTCAAAATTTTGAAAAAGTAGTATTTATGCTTTTTTTATGATTTCTAGTTCTAATGCTTGATTGTGATGTGTAAACATTAGCGAATGATTATGTTCACAAATTCACTAGACAACTCGATACATCACTCTCACCAAAGAGTGGACCATTACACTACCATAAACATGTTCAAAATAAATAAATAAATAAAATGAATATATATTTGGAATATTTACATTATTCCGAATTTTCTAGATATTTTTTCAGATTTTTTCGAGCAAAAGAAAATTTCCAACCGTTATGGGGGTCGTAACAGTCACTATGGGCCGATACCTGTATCGGAAATGGTGGTGACCGTTACGACCATCGTTACCAATATGGAATATCTTGGTGTGCTAATTTAATTAAAAACATAAGTGTAAGTTTAGGAGAAAAAGTTTGTGAAAACCCTAATCTAAACCCTTATACATGTTGTGGAGGTGTGTAATTTCAATCATATTATTTCATTTCTTCTATCTTCCTATAATCCACACCATCCTACATCGTATACTACGCTCAAAGTATAATCACTAGCACATATATCAGCCTGCCCAAAACCATGCTTATCAGTGTGTATGGCCAATATATTAGAATAAACGGCCTTATCGTTGTGAATACTGATCGATTTGGTCATGGATCATCGACACGTGAAAAATGCATTGTACTTTAGTCGTGCATCAACTACACATAAAAAGTGCACCATATACTAGTTCTTCGGAAATACAAATACATTTTTATTCTTTATTTTTTTTAGAGACATACATTTTTTTTAACAATGATGACATATTATAAAAAGGCTAAAGCCAAAGCATACAAATATACAAATACAACAGCCCCCAACAAAAGCTCCCTCAAAATAATTAGAAGACAAGATTGAGAAATCTATGCTTCCACCCAATCCTTCACATTAAGAATTGCCCTATTGAAAACTTGCACCGGTCCGGTCATTTTGTTGTTGAAGCAGCACTAGTTTCTTTACCACCATAAAGCCTATAGGATCGCTAATAAACTTAGTCACCACACCCTTTTCCTTTCTTTCCCTATCCCCCCGCCATGCCTAACAATGAGAAATTCCTCAATTGTCTTCGGGAACACCCATAAAAGCCCAAAAAATTGGAGAAGAAGACCCCACACCACCCTGGCAAATATGCGGTGAATGAGTAAGTGATTCGCAAATTCCGCATCTTTGAAGCACATCAAGCAAACATTTGGGAGATACAGGTTCTGCTTACAAAGATTATCTATGGTTAGCACTTTGTTCCTGCCTACTAGCCAACCAAAAGCCACCATCTTCAAAGGAGCACCGTAATGCCAAATGAAAGTCGTTGCCGCCATCTCAGAATTTTCATCAAATGCACTCAAGAACTGATAGAATGACCTCACTGAGAAAGATCATGTGTTGGACTTGAACCATCTCAAGGAATCCGTTTTTGATAAAAGTGGAGAAAACTTTGATAACATTTCAAGCAATTGAACCAACTCTTCAAATTCCCCATCCGAAAGATTCCTTCTAAAAATAGGCATACATGTGACCTCCTCCCCTCTTATTGAATAACAATTACTCACCACCTCCCCCTCTTCCCTATCTAGGCTTGCTAAAGATGGGAATCTCTCACCCAACCTCACATCTCCCACCCACCTATCATCCCAAAATATAATTCTCTTACAATCCCCAAATGAAAGCCATCCTTCACGGTTGACCTATTCACTAAGAACAACACAAGGATGCGTTCAAGGACGCCCACCTATGCCACATAAGCTACCTATCATACAAGCAAAAAGAACAAAAATAAAAAAACCAACAAACCCCAAAAAAACAAAAAAAACAATACAAATAACACAAACAACAAAAACACCCAACAAGAAAAAAGAACAACAACAAAACAAACCCCAACACCCCCCCCCCCCCCCCCCACCCCCCCCCCCCCCCCCCCCCCCCCCCCCCCGGGTAGTTCTCCCTCCGACCCAAGCCTCCATACCCATTTCCCCAAAAGACCTAGATTCATCTTTTCTAAGTTTAAGATCCCCGCTCCTCCTTGAACCATTGGTTTACAAACTTCATCCCTTTTCATTAAGATGGAACTTGTGCTTCTCCCCCAACCCTTCTCATAAAAAAATCCCTTATTTGTCTCTCCAATGCATTTAGAGTGGATTTTGGGCATTTGAAGAGAGACATAAAATAGACTGGAAGATTCAACATCAATGATTTAATCATTACCATCCTTCCACCCATGGATAAGTACCTCGATTGCTATTTTGAGATCTTTCTTTCACATCTTTCAATAACTCCATCCCGCATGTGCTTCACCAATCTCCCTATACATAACAGTAGTCCCAAGAACGTTGTTAGAAAAGAAGCTTCCCTGCACCCAAAAACGTCCGCAAAAGCCCGCACTCTTTCTTTGGAAATGCCAGCCCCTAAGATCTCACTTTTGAAAATATTAACTTTCAAACCAGAAACCACCTCAAAACTTACTATACTCGAGCAGAGATATTCCACAAAAAAGCATCTGCCTTACACAATAAGAGTGTATCCTCCGCATACTATATGTGAGAAATCTGAAAATTCGTATTATCCACTCCAAAGCCTTTGACCAATCCCACCTGAACCCTTTTGTGTAACATTTTACTGAGGGCCTTCATAATTGTAACGAAAAGGAAAGAAGATAAAGGATCACCTTCACGCAACCAATGGGAAGCAGCAAAAAAAACTTTTGACGAACCGTTCGCCAATATGGAGAATTTTTCCGAACTGACACAAGCCCGAATCCAAAATTGCTATTTTCGGCCACATCCTAATCTACCCAACATATAATCTAGGAATGCCCAATCCACATGGCCATAAGCTTTTTCCACATTAAGCTCACAAACCATACCTTCCTCCCCTCTCCTATAGTAAGAATCAACACTTTCATTGGCCATGAGAGAGCAATCGACGATTTGTCTTCCATCCACAAAGACCCCTTGCGATTCTAAAATATCATTGCCCAACACTTTCATAAATCTTAAAGCCAACACATTTGCTAGAATCTTATATGGACCCCTCAACAAACTGATAGGACGAAAGTCTTTCAAACATTTTGTTCCTTCCTTTTTGGGAATCAATACTATAAAAGTAGCTCCTAATTGTGTTGCAATTAAGCCCTTCTCAAAAAATCCTTTCATGAAACTGATGATATCACCTTTCACACATTCCCAAATTTCTGATAGAATACTATCGGGAAACCATCTAGGTCAGGAGCTTTATCACTACCCAAATCTACCATTGCTTGCTTGATTTCATCTTCAAAAAACAAATGTTCCAAAGATTCCACCTCTTTAGGCGAAATTGCTTCAAAATGCAAGTTGTCAAGCGTTGGCCTAGTTCCCCCGTCCTTAGACAATAGGTCTTTATAGAAATAGACTACAAGGTCGCAATTTTTTTACTCCCCTCGATCCTTTGTCCATCCACCACTAACGAAGAGATCTTATTTATGTGCGCTCTCTCACTAGCCATCGCATGAACAAACTTGGCATTCTTATCTGCCGCTTTCAACCAGGTTGCCCTAGACCTTTTTCGCCATTTGATCTCCTCCCCCCCTCAACCTAGCATTGTATTTTGCTCTGAACACTTCCCTCCAAGCCTTTTCATCCTCTGATAGATCCTCTTCCTCTTCCTTGGAATTTAACCTTTGAATTTGCAAAAGGATTTCATCCTTTTCCTTCTCTCGGCCAAAAGGAACCTCTTTTTTCCACTCTCCCATCTTCTATTTTAACCGCTTTAATTTTTGGATGAGAGAAACACTGGCACCCCCTACCAGTGGAAAAGACGCCCACCACTCCACAATCTTTGACCCAAAACCTTCAATTTCTAACCATACTAATTCAAATCGGAAAGGTCGTGGCCCCAATCCTCCTCGTCCACTTCCAAAAGAACTGGACAATGATCCGAAAAAGGTTTAGGAAAGCCCATTTGACTGATTAGCAGATATTTCCCTGCCCATTCTGGGAATATAAGGAACATGTCCAACCTACTCATAATTGGTGGCGCTTGGCCATTCAACCATGTGAACATAGCACCTACTAACGGAAGGTCCATCATCCCATTTTTGAAAATCCAATCGAAAAAATACAAATACATATTGACTGCTAGTTTTTCAAAAATGCTGACAAATTTGGCCGATATGGTATGTATCAGCCAATATTTTGAACCAAGATAATCTAGATGAATGAATAAAAGATAAACGTAAATGATGAAATAAGCAAGTATAATTTTTTTTTTCCAGAGATAGCTTCTATAATTAATTGGTTGTGCATTGTAAAAAAAAAGTTAAAACTAGTTTGAGAAGAACCACTAGGTGGTCAGGGATCTTGATGTGTATACTGATAAAAGAAGATTTGGGTATATAAACAATCAATCGTAAAGGAGAGCCGACACCTATGATGTCATTTTTGAACAACACAAAATAGAAGTATGTCATTAGGTTTCGAGCGGCGGAGGGATGTCGTAATTGCTGTATATGATCATCACCCATACCATGAATTAACATTATCCGCCTAAAAATAATCAAAATTGATCATACCGATTCATCACTAACTCACGCGAGCGGTTCTCGACTTGTTTGCAGCAGACGCCAACTTCCTCAACATCAAATCCATTGCTTTTGAATAAACTAGTCAGGAAATCTTCAGAAAAATAAAAAGCACGCTGGAAACATAGAAGAGAATTATCAAAATTTAGGCTAACCAAAGAAAATGATTACAATAAAATAATCACAAAAAGGTCTCAAGTCCAACCGGTTGGACTATAAGTCTTGGTCCACCCAGATAACTTCCATTCTATTAAGTGCATGAGACATCCAACCCATCCAATAGGTTGGCCTTATCATGAGGGTCATCTTGGGGAAAAAAAAAAAACCAGCTGCATCTACTTATCGAGAGGACCAAACTTGTATTCTAATCAATGGGTAGAAATTGTTTTCTATGGTGCAGCCCACCTGATGAGTGGACAGGGATGATTCTTGCACCAGGTGATCTTTATAATGGGACCAACCCATTGGAAGGGTTGGATGCCGCATGCACTTAAATAGGTTGGAAGTTACCCACTAGGTGGACCATAACTTGTGGTCCAACCAGTTAGACTTGAGACCTCAATAATCACCAAGCAATGAGAACTCACAGTACCATCGCCCCGGACATAAAAATTGTCACTTATCTTTTGATCCTTGCAAGTGAGTCTTTCCTATAATTTTGATAACATGACAAATAAGATAATTAGCCAAAAAGAGGGAGGATAATTGCCGAAAATAAAGGCCAAGTGTATAGAACTCCTCAAGTCAAGAAAAGAGAATAACCTAACTACATAAAGCAACAACTTCATGCAGTGCTTGTGAATATTTGGCAGTACAAATGAAGCATTACCAGCAAGGTATTAAAAAATAGCTACGTTCAAGGTTGTAATGGCCATTATGTAACGATAATGGTGCTACCTGTTACACAATACAGGGCTGTAATGCCCGATTTGAAAGAAATGGCCCGTAATAGGCCAATATGGAGCTGATAAACTTTTTTCCCTGCAAATAAAAAATTGATCAGTACAGGTCGGTAACAGCCGGTACAGTGTCCATAATGGCTGTTACAGCCCATATCATTACATCATACAGCCAGTCGTTACGCTGGCCATTTCCATTACCAAATACCTAGAGCACTAGCTTCCACATAAAAATACGGATTTTGTGAAGGCTTCTTATTACTATTCAATTGCATATGAACAAAAAATGTGCAGGGTATATTAACAGGGGGTGTAGTGATCACAAAGGACAAGAACAATCATGGATCTGTTGAACATTATTAGAACAAATGATGATTGTTTCAATAAGTTTCAACCATAACTAACTTGCATAAATCCAACACAAAACAGGAAACTATCTAAGAAAAGGATAAAAGAAAAACACCGTGTTAACACTCAAAACCCTGCATCTACTGAACACATTTGTATGCCCTCTACTCTCTGTCAAACAACCATTTACTCTAAAAGCTTAAGCTGTCAAAGTGTGGTGTATCAATGTATATCAAGGGACTTTATCACTCCAACACCCCCCCCCCCCCCCCCCCCCATGCGAGGTGGGAACTCCGCACGGGAACATACCAACAAGGGTGGAGGGACACTCACACCATAAATAGGCCGGGCTTGATTTCCCCGTCCCTGGGCAGGACCTGATTTTCCTGACCCCCCGTGGGAGAATAATATATTAGCAAGGCATATTTGCTGCTCTCGAGATTCGAACATAGGACCTTCCGCTTTGATACCATGTCAAACAACCATTTACTCTAAAAGCTTTAGCTGTCAAAGTATGTTTTATCAATGTATATCAAGGGACTTTATCACTCCAACACTCAACAAATTAGATCATTCTGTCTGCTGCCCAAAGTTTCGGATATGCACGTAAAGAACCATCACTATTATAACGGAATAGCTTGTTAGAAAAATCATATACTACCAAGTCATTTAGAATACACCAATCAAATTACAGTGTATAGTCGACCCCATGGGCCCGTTTGGACATAGAATCCAAAGTTCTTGGAATTGGTTGGAGTCCCAAGCTGTTGTTTCCAAGGACTAAAAAATATGGGACATAGATGGCAAGAAATTCTAAGCAGGATGATTTGGTCTGTTTCTATCAACTCTTCCATGACATAGTAAACATGCAACAAGGTGAAATGTCAGTTGAAGAATATTTTGCTGCAATGAGAAAGACACTAGAGGAATAAGACCACTGTCAGCTCATCGACTTAATTCCTGATGATATTAAGAAAAACGGAACAGCAGATCTTCAAATTCTCGGCTGGATTTCATCCTGATTTTGAGCTTCAAAGGGTGCAAGTCCTAAAAAGCATGCCCATAAATTCACTAGAATCAGCCTATAACTAATTAGGAACTATAGATGCTGAGTTATTGCATTGTTTCTCAAGAATTAGTCCATTAAAATCATATTTACTGATTAAATATTTTTGTCCAGCAGCACAGTTTGGGCCCTTATATAATGGAAACCTATTGTGTATAGTTCTTTTTGTAATATTTTGAGTCTTAGGTGCGATATCATGTGTCTTTTAACATCTCCTGAAGTTTCACTGAAAATCCACCTTTACCCTAACGTTTTCCCCAACTTTTAACTCAGACAGCAATACATTCCTGGGTATCTGCAATATAATTGACAATATCGATACATGTTTTCGTATCCCAGGGGACTGATACATGTAAGGATAAAGATATTTTGAACACTGACTGGCAGTATTCAACAAATTCCACAATAGAGCTATTATTAACAGGGATGTGGATTCATCTCTTCTCACTGTCATTCCCAAGGAAGATATAGAGGAGGTCCGGGACTTCAGACCTATCAGCCTGATTGGAAGTTCATATAAAATCTTAGCTAAGTTTCTTGATCCGAGAATATGCAAGGTGTTAGGTTATGTGACATCCCTGTCCCAAAGGGCTTTCGTTGCAGATAGGAACTTTGTGGATGGGCCTTTATAGCCCATGAGATGGCAAGCGAGTTTGGGTGCAAGGGTTTTCTTCCAAGGGCCTGTTTGTTTCACCAATTAAAATGGTAATGTAAAGGAAAAGTGCAATAATTACAAATTCCTTTACCTATTCTGCTGACATCTCAATTTGACCACTGATTCCCATGTTTGGTTTATCGGCAGTAAAATCATTATGATGGCATTTTTCCATTACTTTAAAATCAAATCATCACATCCATCCACTGATGTCCTGTTTGGATTCGAGATTTTCACACTGATGCCATAAAAAAGTGCAATGATTACAAATTCATTTACTTGTCTCCCAAAAACATCTGCATTTGACTGATAATTCCCATGTTTGGTTTGGTGGTAATAAAAATCGTAATGATGACATTTTTCCTTTACATTACCATGGTAATTAGTGAAACAAACAGGCCCTAAAAGTATAAATGGATAAGGCATATGGTTGTGTAAACTGGTATTTCCGTGACAACTTGATGGCAAATGGATTTCAGTGATAGGTGGAGAAGATGGATCCATTCCTGTACTATATTAGGAGAGAAGCCAGCAAGGGGTCATACCAATCAGGTTGTTCATGAGAGAAGCACTAGGTACAAATTCTGGACCTTTTTTTTATATATATAGTTAAACATGCCACATGCAATTTCTGAGTTTTGTGTATCATCCGTGACCCATCGCACTCTGCCAAACTATAGAAGTTTTCTCTTATTAAAATAGGAATATTCGATCCTCTGACAGAGGATGTTTGCCAGGCCCAAATATTTATATAAGAGAACTCATCTATACAACATCCTACGGAACAATGTTGCACATATGTGTCTGCTCGAAGACACCAATTAGATGGGCCACACCTTGTAGGTGCATATGCCCAAAATCAAGACAGTCCACTCATCATACAGGCTGCAATCATTTCTTCCTTTTTTTTTATCTATTCTATGGTTTCTTAAACTGTAGATCAATTAATTTGTACACAGGCTTGATTTTTGGTTAATCAAATCTGCGTGTTGGGACCCATCTGATCAACATATTTGATCTTGCATATGCATACCACTTTGGCACATATGGTGCATGTAGATGGGCTCACCTGTACACACATCTAACCTTAGGAAAGCTCTTAACAAAGTATGGTGAATGATACACAAGAACGTGATACTTTTGCACATAGGGTCTCGCACTCTTTCATTATGACAAGAAAAGTTAGCATAGGAGAGGAGGGAGTCAGGGACAAAAGAATAGGAAGAAGTAGAAAAGGTGTTACGTTTTTCCCTCTCAGTGCTAAGAATGCACACGTTGTAGCCACACGTGCCATATGGCACACATGTGCAAGATCCAAGCCATCATGGTGGTTGCACTGTTTAGATATTTTGGCCAGAAAATCAGGTCATTTCACTTTGTATTTTCTATGTTTATACTCCCACAGGTGCATCAAGCAGCGAAAGAGAGGTCAGAGGAAGGAGGAAGCGGATGAGGAACATTTTTTTTCTTTTTTCTCTTTTTGGCAATCTATTATTTTTGTGTAATGACTAAGCAACTCACCCAGTATCAAATAAGTCATGCCGGTTTCGATGAGTCGCACCAATTTCTGAATTGGAGGAGTTACACTTCGAAACTGATGTCTAAATCCTTTGACGGGAGTAAAAATTGCTCAAGAATAAGATGGTGGAACTTAACAGGGAAGGGCGTGTATTTAAGAAGAAACTGATAGATAAGGCTGGTAATGGGCCACGCCTGGTCAGTGGACAGAGATTGGCAAGAGATGGAGAGGCATCTTTCAAAGGTTGTTGAATGAAGTTGACGAAAGGGAATCAGAAGTAGGACGGATCTCAAACCTTGAGGAGTTGAGTGCGTATGTGTGTTATGAAGGGACAGTCTGGTCAATGAGTGGAAGTCTTGAATATCAACTAAAAATTTTAGGGATGTTGCTAACGTCCCCACTAAGGTGGGAATGTTATCATTCCCCATCTCTCCCTCTAGACAAATCTGAGCAAATATATTATTATAGTTAGTGAATTTATCATATATATCCCCCCAGAGAAAATATACTATTATAGCTAACTAACAAGCACATTTAAAATCCTAATATAGACCAACCTGAGCAAGGTCGCCAACTGCATAATCTCGGAGCAGCACATGACCATTGGGCTGGAAGAAGTCAGAATAACTGTATCAGAATTCAGCACAATATATGCAGACAGCAGGCCAAAACATTTCACAGAAGCCATCACAAGCATATCTTACCTTAAGAACATTTCTGATATTCTGCAATACTGCAGGCATCTTTTCTGGGGATATTGCAGACAGCACAAAAATCTAGACAACAAGTCAGCTGGTTAACTAGATGGCATCATCCCAACCAAAAAATAAAAATAAAAATGGATTTCTAAACTCAGTAATTAAAATGCTTGGTATTAATAACCCAGAGAGAGAGAGAGAAGGAAAAAGAAAAAGAAAAAGAAAAAGAAAAAGAAAAACGACATTGTATGAAGAAGAAAGTTATTACCATGGTCACAATGTCAACTGAAGATGGTGAAATCTTCTGGCTAAGGTCATCCACTGTGAGATCACAAACGAATACATTCATTTGATCTGCTTTGAAATCTTTGTGTGCCTGCAATAATCAAAGTAAATCCAAACTTTGCATTTACATCCTCCTCTAAGCTCAAAATGAATGAAAGATACTTGCTGAATTTATGCAACAAGGAAATAGCATTTTATGTGTTTCGGTCAATACTGATATGAATTTGAAATGATGGGACTGCTGCTACATCTGAATGCACTTGGGGACATGAAGAAGTCTGAAGATATTCATCTAGGCATGCATATGGGCTTTTAAGAAAAACTCAATATCAAGCAAAGGTTTCTAACTCTTCTTTTGTTAACCTTTTTGACTGGTACATCGTCATCACCCACCCACTTAAATGGGGTTGGGTTTTCGTAGTGTTACATGATGCATATAATTTTCTGGTAGATATGCACTTGGATTGTCTTTTCAAAACCATTACTAAGATTGTTAGCCGTTGCATCTTTCTTCCTTTTACTTCAGCGTGATTGCTATTTCCATTGCATTTATTTATACAATTATATATATTTGGGGCATGCTCTAGTGGTACTGGTACCACTGTAAGTTTACTGTGGAACCAGACAGAAGTGGGACCCACGTGATGTATCCAGGACATCTATCCCGTCCAGTGATTTAAATATTGGTATCAATGAACATGTCAAACCTTTGGGATACAGCAACATATCATTATCACATGGGAAATATCGCATGTACTGGGGAATATATAACTGTCAGACAGAAACATTGAGAAATGATGGAATTTTTCAATAAAAATTTAGGATATTTAAAAGAGAGATCGTTACACGCTTAAGAACTCAAAAAATCACAAAAAATTAAAAAAAAATATATCCACAACAAGTTTCCTTTGTGTACGGTCCTAAACTATGCATTGTCTGACAGAAGTGATGCAATTATATCCGAAATGAGTTCATATAATTCATAAATCAAACAACATGAGTATAAAAACATATTCTCCCAAAAAATGATTGGGAGAAAATGGATTGTTGTGGGGTTTTTTGCGATTTTTTTTTTTTATTCCAAAAGGGGAATGTATTGCAATGTATAGCATGTATCAACAAGATGGGGAATTTTATGAAGGGATTTGGCAAAATATCGCACATATTGAAACATTGCAATATTTTGTGCGATATGGGGGAATTTAATAACTCCCCCTGCATATTGTGTCAGCCATATGCAATATCAATAGCATTGGCTGATACCATCGATATCTAAATCATTAAACTTGTCCATCATGCATGACCTCAATTTAACCCAAGTACCCAAACATCTGCCCTATCCAAAACTCATGTGGGCACACCAAAAGGAACAAGTTAAGGGTGAACGCCTACTGTTGATTTGGATAAAGGGTCCACTATGTAGTTTATATGCAATCTAGGCCATTCAAATCCTTCATTAGGAAAGATGAAGGGTCGAGCCAAACATTAGGTTGTTTTGCAATTCATTGGACCCTAGTGCAAATCAAAGGTGGTCGTTCCCTCCCATTTTGCTCCTTATTCTGTAGCCCAACTGAGTGTTGGATCAGGCTGATCTTTTATACCTAGAGGTAACATGAGTTCACGCATCAGATGTATGGGCTGTTGTCCTGCATAAATCATGTGGGCCCCACATTTTCCCAGTACCACCATAAGCTTGCAATGGTACAGGTACCACTAGAGTGCACCTCTATATACTTTAGATTTCATTTCTCGTCTTTTTAATACTTCACACGGGATTAAGTATAGAAGTTTTAACCATATGGAGTTTTAAAGGATGGTTGCCAATTTTGTGCTGTAAAAAGTGTTCAACACCTAGGTTTTTCAAATCCTTCACTTCTTTTAAGTATATATTACATGAACTACTACTTGAATGAAATAGAATACATTAAATACCATTCAATTGTAAGCAACCTATGGTAGCGGCACTTAACTTGGTTTGGCTATGTTTCACATGGTACAAACTGCCTACCAGGTATTCCAAGAGCTCCATTAAAAAGTTATATATGCACACAACCAGTCGCTCCTCTTTTAGTAAACAAATTGGCAATTTTGCTAACCTCTCTCAAAACAAACTTTACATTTTGCAATATGGAGTCCATATTACCCACGGACAAGAAAAGAATGAGGGCCCGTTTGGATGTACCCTCCCAAGGGGCATTTGAGGCACAAACCCAGTTTTGAGCCAAACCAGGGTTTTTCGCATGCATTTGGATGCATTCTGCAAACCCCTATTTCACCATCCCACTCGACAAGATTGGTGCTAAAATGCTGACTTGAGGAAAGCCAATGTCGAGTCAACCAAAAATAGCAAGCTTGAAACCATACAACCCTTCTTGTGCAAGTGCATCAAACAGCCCTAAATCAATCCTTTTTTGTCCCTCACCATACCTTCCTCTCATTACTCTCACATTGTTCCTTGCAACAAATCTCCCATTGTTCCTCGTCCCTCCTCCCTCCCTTCCCACATCATGTGCCGTAGACAAGCAGAGAAGAGAACCAGAAAAGATGTTGAAACACAGTTTGCCTTTGCCCCTTTATCCAACAAATAAGCATCATCTCTTGATCCACCATCTGCTATAGTACTTTTCATACATATCAAAACAAGTGAATTTCTAAGATGTGGT
Source organism: Magnolia officinalis (assembly GCA_021015155.1). Taxonomy (NCBI): domain Eukaryota; kingdom Viridiplantae; phylum Streptophyta; class Magnoliopsida; order Magnoliales; family Magnoliaceae; genus Magnolia; species Magnolia officinalis. The sequence continues at coordinate 86,126,219 of JAJHSJ010000007.1, forward strand.
CTAAATTTATATCTCAACTAGCATAACCAATATCGCTGGAATAGCATATATGCTATAATTAAAATTGGTTTACAAATATTCCCATCTAAAGAGTTTTGTACTTTCATTGACAGTCCCAAGCCCAGGATAAAGGAGGGTTGCGCAGGTTGGTGGCCACCATGGAACTTTTGCCACAATTTCTACCATGGATCCTGACATGGCGAAACAGAATTCGTATAGTTGACCCCAATTAGTTGAGATAAGGCTTAGATGATGATGATGATGAAATATTCCCATCAATGTTGCAATGGGATAGGAAGAGAAAGAAGCACCTTAACCAAGTCAATAGCACGTGGTGAGAAGTCGCATGCATGAACAAAAATGTCTGGATAAGATGCAACCAAAGGAAAGATGGTATTTCCAGCTCCACAGCCAATCTGTTCATTGGAAACAATAGTTAAAGATAAAATTTTATAGTTGGAGAGCAGTTTAACATCAAGCAGGCAGAAAAAGTATTCATATATGCCTTAAAGAAGTCCCACATCATGAAAGATACCTAGACAAAAGGCAAGGATGATGGAAGATCAAACAATTTTGAAACCACTACTGGTCCGTATAAACAAGACTAGCTGATAAAATAAAAGAAATGACTATGGAGGATTTTGATCTTGACTGAAATAGAACTAGCGACAAGTTCTAGTGAGTTCCATTATCTTCAACCATATTTAAGAAAAGAAATGATCCTCGCTATGGACATGACAAACAATGTTAACAAGGAGACAATTACAATAAAAAGAGAAGAATATCTCTCTATTGTTGAAATGGGCTTTTTGCCACTCGGTAATCATATTTATCTCTTACCTTCCAAAGAAAAATCTCTTGCAGTATTGCTAAAGGAAAATAATAATAATAATAATAATAATAATAATAATAATAATAATAATAATAATAACAGTATTTAAAGAGGAAGAAGCAAGAGCTGGAAGGTAGAAAAGACAACCTAGTTATCAAATTTCATTTCAAGTATCCATGCAATGGGTTCTAAATGTCACTCAGCTCGTGGATGTAAAATGAAGCACTTGAGTACCAAAATTCTACCACATGATGAGATCAACATCATCAGTTAGTCAACGACTTCATCTCTTAACTTCCATAAAATTAATAATATTGGATATGCTTACTTATTGCAGAATTTGAAAGCGATAAATCCACAGCAAGTATTAAATATAATGCTGATGGAAAAGCTGATGCAAAATTAAGCATTTCATACAACAGCGTACGATTATCAATTAAAGATGCCACAATTTATGTCGTCATTCTCTTTGTTTTCTATCTGGCTACCATCTGGTTTATCTCTGGCCACCATTTGGTCTTGTCTTATGTAGCAAGTTTTGCTCTCTACATTGAAGCATAGGAATTGTTTCTCTAGTGAATGAATAGATTGAATACAAAGGTGTGGTATTTATAGGCTTCTCAAGTCTATCTAAGAATATTCTAGAAATCTCATCAAGCTAACATAGAGAAATCCTAGAGATCCTGTTAATCTTATCTGAAAGATCTACATAAATTGCATGAATACCCTCATAGCAGATAGAAATTACAAGTATACCCTAATAGAAATTACATCACTATTTATTATGATTCGTCAAACCCCCAAAAAATAGGATTCAAGGATTCAACATTATATCATTCTAAGAAAAAACAAAACATTCATGAATGAAAATAACTAGATTTCCTGTAGCGCCTACTAAAATTCATTGTTAAAAAATTGCTTCTATGAATATGGAGTTAAATAATTACTGGGTTATTTCTCATATACAATTGTGCCAGAATAATTGAGGTATATGCACCACATGTATCGTATCTGGGTGACACATCTGATCCTTTATAGTCTATGCAAATATCATGCAGTCCCCCTTTTTAAAAGATTGAGATTAAGAGACAGAAGACATTTTTTTTTTTTTCCTTTTGCAATTTAGGTTTTTTTTTTAAACTTTTGAAAATAAATAAAAAACAATTAGAAGAAAGGAAGAAAAAATTTAATAGTTTAAATATTTGATTACTAAAACAGAGAGAAACAAAAGATCCATATTGTTCTTACCTTTTGAACAAGTTGTTTTACTTTTTTAAGAGCACTTCTATAGAAAGTTATTTCATGTTTTAAATTCGATGTAAAGATCTCTTTTTATCTTTGCTAAAGAGAAAGAATCCTATTACGAACTGTTTGGTGGGAGAATTCTTTGTGCTTGTATATCTAAAAAACTAAATTCGGCTATGAGAAGACATTTGGCATGTCAGATTCATGCATCAAAATCATATTCTTCCAACACCTGTCATTCTCCTACTTGGAGAATCTGTGTAACATGGAAGCTAAGGTACTCATAGGTGAGATAATAGTACACGAATGATAGATGAAACTTCTATTAAGAAATAACAATAAAATTACAACAAAGGGGGAGAATATCCAATTAATAATCCTCATCAATCCGTCCACTATATAATTCCCTTCTCTAGGGGTATAAATGAAAGACACTGAGATATCATTTGGCAGCATGGATTTAAAATCCTCTGGAATCCAGTGGATTTTAAAACCTGTGGAATTCGAGAGGATTTTGCAAATGAGCTTTGAGGTAGAAATGCAAAAGGGGCTCTTTGAGGAATTTTGGAGGAATCAAAATCCTTGCTACCAAACATCCCAAAAAACTGACATCCCCACAAATCCCTCATAATCCACGCCGCCAAACAACCAATAAGAGAACCCCAAATCAGGATTTTGAAACCAGTGGAATCGAGAGGATTTTGCAAATCAGCTTTGAGGTGGGAATGCAAAAAGGGGTCTTTGAAGGGAATTTGGAGGAATCAAAATCCTTGCTACCACACACACACACATGCGGGCACAAAATAAAAAATAATTTAAAAAAAATAATAAAAATAAAAATAAAAAAAATTGAGATCTACACAAATCCCTCAAAACCCATGTTGCCAAATGACCGGCGCGATTTATGACATCAGAATCACCACTACTCATCTCACTAGTATCCATGGATATCCTTCCGTGAAGGGGTCCCAATTTATGACATTAGAGGAATCACCCTCAATGGACCGGAGCATGCATCCGAAAAGGTTCTTTCCTTCCCGCCCATAGAGCATGCACTTCTACCTCAATGGAATCCATTACTTCAATAAGGCCAGCAAAAGTGCATTGAATCCCACTTCCGAAAGAAATTTAAAAAATAGAAAAAACACCCATCATCCATAATAATCCCCCAATCATTCATAGACCAGAGTTTCTCCAAGCTACCATCAAAATTAAGCTTCCATATACCACTAAGTGGAGGAGCTCAAACCACGCAATGAGCTTCAATGACCTCCAACCAACCTCTTTTTAGGCTATCATGAGTATCCATGTACACTAGAGCCCAAGAAATGATCTCACTACTCATCCTTTTGCCACCTAGGCCATGCTTTCTGACTTGTTTCTGAAGGCCCTCATGTTTTGCTCTCACATATCGACCACAATGCTATTGGGAGAGAGGTGCCAAAGAGTTTTAACATTGGTCATTTTAAATTTGAAGTTCCATGCTTCATTAAAGTTTGTCCACTGTAGAGGGCACCATCCACTTCATCTCGAACATATTAAAAATGCACCATCAAACCCTCGAGTAAATGGGCAATCAGTTAAGAGATGACTTACACTCCCACCCCTACTTGTAGACACAAACAACAGCAATTCACAATTCTTTTCTACCTGTTCTAAGCCCATGCTAATGAATGAAGTCACCAATAAAACACCCAAGTTTCCACCTCGGTATATGAAGTGATGCAGGATAATTAACCATTTGCTCTAAAAGCTCAAACTGTTAGAGTATGGCGAATTAATCCATTTATCTCATAGCCCAGGCCCCACGTCTCATAGGTTAGGACCTCGGCCGAACCCCCTTCGTAGGCCCCAAAATCACATGGGCCCCCCACCCCGAGTGTATCCCCGCATCCCACAAGCTACCCTACTCAAGCCCGGTGTGAAATGCGCATTAATCACCCCCGGTGAGGAGTCTCGAACACGAGACCTCCCCCATGGTCCCCAAATCACATGAGTCACCCACCCCGAGTGTGCCCCTGCATCCCACAGGCGACCCCACTCGAGCCCGGTGTGAAAATGCCCCTGCATTAATCACCCCCAGTGAGGAGTCTCGAACACGAGACCTCCCGCTCTGATACCAATTTGATGCAAGACAATTAACCACTTGCTCTAAACGCTCGAAATGTTAGAGTATGGCGAATTAATCCATTTATCTCATAGCCCAGGCCCCACATCTCATGGGTTAGGACCTCGGCCAAACCCCCTTCGTGGGCCTCAAATCACATGGGCCGCACACCCCGAGTGTGTCCTCGCATCCCACAGGTTAACCCACTTGAGCCAAGTGTGAAATGCGCATTAATCACCCCCGGTGAGGAGTCTCGAACACGAGACCTCCCCCGCGGGCCCCTAATCACATGAGTCACCCGCCCCGAATGTGCCCCTACATCCCACAGGCGACCCCACTCGAGCCCGGTGTGAAAATGCCCCTACATTATGGACCAGCACAAGAATACAAATAGGAATTATTTTTTTTAATGGTACTCTATAGGAATGTTTATTTTACATTTTAAATGAATTTAAAAGATATATCTTATCTTTCTCTAGCACAAAAAATAAATAAATAAATCCTAGTAAGTGTTGGGTGAGAGGAATCTTTGTGTTCAAATGTCCAAACAGTTGGAGTCGGCTACGAGAAGAAATTTGGCAAGTCACATTCAAGTGTAAGTGTCATAGTCTTCGAACACTCCATGGTCCTACTTAGGAGAATGCATGGAACATGAAAACTACGGTACTCAAAAGTAAAATAAAACCACCCAATGAGGGAAAACTTTGAGTAGGAACTCTCAATTCTAAAAAGCCACACATCAAAATTTTCTAAAGTACACACCACGCGTCACCATATCAATGAATGAAGTCACCAACAAGATGAAAACCAAGGTATTCAATAATGGTAAGATGAACATATCGGCCAGCCTTATGGCCGTTACAATACGGACCGAAATGGTAACGACCCTGTTACGTTCAATTTTATTTTTTTTTAAATAGGATGAAAATGTATTAGCTCTTTATGGCCATTTTTCTCAAAATAGGTGTTACAGCCCCATATCGAATAACAACTCCAATTACGTAATCGTTATTTAATACCATGATGAAAACCAAAGTTTGTCCTCAAATGTAAAGGACAAGTACAATTTAGGAATTTGTGCAATTACATAGAAACCTAAACACGAGGAAAAAATCCAAACAAACAAAGTGAATACAAAGTGCTAAAGCAAGCAATTAGGAGGCCGCATAATGTGGAAGTGTAAACTATGCTTGGGGAAATTTTGATATACATAAGTATAAATAAAGAAAACAAGAAAATATAAATAAATAAATAACCCTCACCTCCAAAATGACCTTTTTTCCCTTTGCCTGAAAGGTGAACCAGAATGGTTGGATGAAGCAATTAGAACAAGAGAAGTGATAAAGAGGAATAATATCATTACAAGGCTGAGGACGTGTACTCAAGCCTTGAGTTTGTATAGCATCCTTAGGCATTTGAGTTTGTACAAGTGAGGCGATGATTTTGTTATCTAGTCGATTGATCCGATGGGCCACAACATTGATGGACTATGCGCCAAAGATTTTTTTTTCTATAGATGACTATGCTCCAAAAGATTCCTCAAGGGACCATCAGACCCTTCTACTAGGGTTAGGAGTAAGAAGAATTATAGGGTCTTGCTCATTAGCAAATGTGTAGTTTCTAACGATTGGATTTATGCATGTGGGTCCTATAATTCAATGATCCAAATCATCAAAACGATGGGCGTATGCATGGAAGCATGGATGAGGAGCCTAGAAATCTCCTGGAATTGAAATGCCATAACACTTCATTATTTTATCTTTTCTCCATTGAATATGGACTGTTGCTTCTTCTTCTTCTTCTTCTTCTTCTTTTCCTTTTTCTATTTCTCAACCATGTATTTGTAAGCCACAATATCAAAGGTTGGGATCTTTGAAATGGGAAGATCTCCAGGGCATCGCCGTTCATGGTGAGACCATCTTATCAATGATTGATAAAAAAAAGGCCCATCATATCAATAGTTTTGATCATCAAATCTTAAGCCCTACAAGCACGAAATCTATCTCATTGGTAAACTATGCATTTACTAGTTAGCAGGACCCTATAATTGCCCTAGTATAGAATGACATCAATGGTCCATTCCACCAAAGAGAAGGCCAAGGGCTATAGTATTTGTGGGCATGGTTTGTCCATTGTGGAGGACATCAGATCAATGGTTAGGATCACTGACAGATGGGGCCCACCTCTAGAAGGTCAAGACATAATGATACTGAACACATCCATCAGCCATGGATCATATAATTCCTCTTAGTCTAAAAAATAATTGAATTTGACTTACATCGAAATAGCAACCCCATTCCTTGTCCAAGTAGTGTCGATCCTTGAAGAACTGATGACGAAGAAAAAGTAAATGTTCAACTATCCATGAAGGCTACTAAAAATTAATGTTGGATGAAGTAGAACTTAAATAGGGAATCACTATTGCTATTTTCACCCACCATGTTCTCTTTTTCATTTTTATTTGCATACACCCATTTCCATTTTGAGAATCGAACTGGTACAAAAGTTTATGGTTTTGATTCCCAAAATGAAAGGAAACCAGGTGTGTGTAGATTGAAAAGGATGAGTGTATTTATGAATTCATTTTATATATTAAGGAATGTAAGTTAAACAAGATTTAAAAAACCATCATAGTACCCATCACAAGATTCACAAAGGCCATTATAGCAAGAAAGATCACTCTCCAATCTCCATTGTGTTATCTAGTAAAAACATCTACTAACTAATGGCTTTCATTTGAGAAACAATGGCATTATTTTGAAATTAGGGCCTCTATATGATGGAATAGGATGCGGATTGGGTACTGACCAGCCCATCCAGAGCTCAGCATGGGTAGGGGCTTTGAATGGCCACCATGATGTATGGGTCTTATACACACCATCCATCCATTTTGCCATATCATTTTAGGGTATAAGCCCGAAAATGAAGCAAATCCAAGGCTCAAGTGATATGGCACTTGAGCCTTGGATCTGCCTCATTTTTAGGCTTATACCCTAAAGTGATATGGCAAAATGGATGGACGGTGTGGATAAAAACCATACATCATGGTGGCCACTCAGAGCCTCTACCTGTGCAAAGCTTGGGACAGGCAGAGTAGTACCCCATCCACGTCCAATGGAATAATAGCCATGGCCATTATGCATGAAAGTCGCTTTTTAACCATAACTACATTGTTATGAACCACAACAACGTTTTTCAATAACAACAACCAAAAAAAAAAAAAAAACGTATTTTATTTACTTTGGGCCAGCCATTTTCCTTTTCTTTTATTCCATTTCATAACATCAGGGTCGTTTGGATACCTGTAAATGGGGCTAACTGTAAATGATTTACAGGTAAAAGGTTTACAGCCTGTGTTTGGATGCTGGAAAATGCCTGTAAATGATTTATAGGCTGTAAATCATTTACAGCTTTCAGCCACATTTGATTTACAGGCAAAATGCTGTGATTACATTTACAGCCTCTCCATTTACAGGACTTAAAACAATTTACAGGTTGTAAATGATTTACACCTGTAAATCATTTACCACTTAAACCATTTAAGTGCATCCAAACAACAAGCAAAATAGCGTCTTTTAAACCTCGGAGTCAAAGTTTAATTAAGCCTTCGTTAGTTCCAAACACCCATATCCAGCCTCCCAGTCTTCATGCTCTCGATTTATAAATGCCCAGTAAGGTAGCTGTGAGTGTAGAATCCATCTAATTGAAGAAGCTACAATATCGTTTGCTGTAAAGGGTCATTTGGATGCCTGTAAATGGGGCAAGTTGTAAATGATTTACAGGGAAATAATTTACACTCTGCATTTGGATGACCTCTGTAAATGATTTACAGCATTTACCCCCATTTCATTTACAAGCAAAAAGGTAGAATTTCATTTTCAGGCTCTCCATCTACAGCTTAACAGCTATATTTTCAAAGATTGGCTCTCCATTTACACGACTTGAACAATTAAGGGATCGTTTGGATGGTGGTAAATGGTTTACATTGTAAATGATTTACTAGTAAATCACTTAAAGGTTGTAAATGATTTACAGCTTGTCCGTTTGGCCTTAAGTTGTAAATGATTTAGTACTAAATCATTTACAGTGTTTAGATAGCCTGTAAATGGTAAATGAAATCTGCTTAATAGGCTTTCATTCGAAAAAAAAAATTGAGCGTTGCCATCTCCTCATTTACTAGTAAATGAAATCACAGCTTTTTGGCAGTCTGGTAAACCCAGAACTGCCGTTTGGAGAATGGCCATTTTGGCAGTTTGGTGGTCTGTCTGGGTAGAAAGAAATGACAGATGCTTCAATGACTCTTCGTCCTCTGTTTCCGCTGTCAGATCTAGAGCCAAGAGGTTGCTGGTTGAATGGGTGGTTAACGTCAAGGGTTTGGAAGGCTATGACCTTTGTTTTTTAGGTTTTTAATGTTGTTCTGCTATCTCAGCAGATTTCTGTTTTTTTCTCTTTTGCTTCCGTTTTGTTCTCTTTTTTCTGTTTTTTAATAATATTTCTCTGTTACTTCTAAATATAAAAATTTAAAAAAAAAAAAAAAAAAAAATTTAAAAAAAAAAAAAACAGCTTTTTATCAGTAAATGAGAAGGGGGCTTTGCTAGTAAATCATTTAGGGCCTGTTTGGATGCTTGTAAGTTGGGTTAGTGGGAAGTGACTTACAGGGAAGTTGCTTACAAGTGGTGTTTGGGGGAGGAAATTCACTTGTAAGTCACTTATAGGCAAAATTGCCAGGAAACTTCTAGGGGCTGGGGTTGAGAAGTCACTTCCCTGTAAGTGACTTACAGGCCAACGGTCTGATTTAAAAAAAGAGGGGAAGAGGGGGGAAACGCACCTCCATTACAGCAAAGCTCCTGCCATTGAAGCTCCAGTAACCCTCTGCAACTGGCTCCCTCTTCCTCTTCCTCTTCCTCTTCCTTTCCCTCTCCCTCTCTGCAATTAGCGTCATCATTCGCCTCTCTCTCTCTCTTCCTTTCTCTCCCTCTTTGCAGTTAGGGTTACGAGCTTTTTTTTCTTTTATTTGACGTGGGCCCCATTCGGTGAGGCCATGACAGCAGGGCCCACCTTAATGTATTTTTGGTATATCCACGCCATCTATCAATTTCGCCAGCTCATTTTAGGGCTTGGGCCCAAACAAGAAGTAGATCCAAATCTTAAGTAGGCCACACCATAGGAAACAATGGTGATTAAACATCGACCATTAAAAACTTCCTGGGGCCTACCATAATGTTTATTTGTTGTCCAACCTGTTGATGAGGTCACACATACCTAGATGTAGGGTTAACACAAATATAAGCTTGATCCAAAACTTTTATAGCCCACAAGATGTTTTATTGGTGGGCATTCAATCACTGCCATTTCTTGTGGTGTGGTCCACCTAAGATTTGGATCTACTTCATTTTTGGGCCCAAGCTCTAAAATGAGCTGGAAAAATTGATGCACGCCGTGGATCTAGAACTTGGCCTTCTTTCTTATAGCCACTGGTTTTCCGATCTATGGATGATATGTTTAGGAGCATAAAATCAAAGGGTTGTTAACAACCATATGCAATCAGCTATGGTCCCTTCAAATGGATGTTTGGAATTTTTTATGATACCTATTATTTCCATAAACAATCTTTGTTGTCCATTTTTTGGCAATTTTTGGCGATTGATTGGATGGTTACACAATTATTTAACTAGTGTAATTTTTGCTTGGTGGTTCATTAATTGTGGGTTGAACTTGATGGAAGGGTTCGGATCAATTGATTGGACTATCTATGTGTCCCTATGCAACCTTCTGTTGTTGAAGCAATTGATCTTGTCTCCTTTTATATGGCCCTATCTACGTGGGGCCGGCCTTGTCAATAGTCTAGATTAGGGAGCCATGAATTCTAGTTATAGCATTTGATTACGTAATCTAGATCTATCGTACAATGCTTCTCCTGTTCTTGTGGATTGTAGATAAGTTGTATTACATTGCCTTGTACTTTTTTTTGGTTTTGGCACATTTTAGCATTATCAAGATTTCTATATTATAGGCATTTTGAATTTCTAGGCTCATTTTTATGACCCACTTGATGATTGGTTTAGCCTAATAATCGGTTTAAATATTCATCTAGGAGATAGAGGATATTCTGGACCATCAGATAATATCCACGTCGGACGGCGGGTTTCAGAAGTTCTTGTTCAAGTGGAAGTCACACCCAGCCTTAGACAGTACGTGACTCGCTGAGGAGGAGCTTCAAAGACTTGATCCTTACATCTCGGAGCGGTCCAGAAGTTTTGTTTCGCCAGTGGCGAAACCTTCGCAACCGGGGAGAATTGATGGGGACATCACGCGCACACGCACGCCCCCTACGCACTTACGCAAGGAGGAGGGCCCCACCATCGATCTAGATCGATGACGACGTCCAGGGAGGGCCTCCTAGTTAGAGGACTGCGTTTTGGTTCATTGGAGTGGACCCGATAGTCATGTGAATCCCACCATGGGTTCTCATGATCGTGGCCCACTACTCGAATTAATCTAGTAATTTGGGTTTTGCTTGTTATTGTTATTAGGAGTATCATGGACGGTTTAGATTGCTTTGATTAGTTGTTCTTTTTTTATTACTTCGTCGCCAAGTAATAGGTTGCGCACATGACGCGAGTTTTGGGGTATAGGGTTTTATTATAAATAGGCACCCCTTGTAATCTTTTTTATTCATTGAAGATTAAAAAAATTTCTGCATTTTTCTACTCCTTTCTGAGTTACAAAAACTTAATTGGGTGCAAAGCCCTCCCTTCTTTGAAGGGCTAACTACCGTGGTGCGAAGCCACATCTATCCCGATTCACCCCCACCTTCTTCCATCCATATTTCTCTTCTCCTACAATCATCTACGCTTCAAATCTATCTTTTATTGCAGCCGGTTTTCTCTCTACAACAGATTTTCAAAATCTGGCCTTGCAGGAGGGCTGAAACTTCAACAGAACACCACGCACAAACCATGCATCGGATTGAGCTGATCTTTGGGGGTTTTGGAGTCCACCCCTGGCCGACCAGGTCCAAGCTGGCCCTTTTCTGAATAGTGGGCCCCATAGACGTGCAGCTGGGATCACATGCACGTGCGTCTGGGCCATTGCTGTTGTCCACACGTGCGATGCTTCTTTGGTTCGTCTCTTTCCTCTTTTCCACTCCTCTTTCACCAAAAATCCCTAAACCTAACCCTAAATTATTCATATCCCCAATTTTATGCCATTTCTTCAACCTTAAGATTCCCCGAATTGAAATTTCTGAATCCCTTGGATTGGGGGAATTATTTATGTGCATGTGTAGATGAATTTACCCTCCTTTGATTCTCGTTTGGTCTATAATTTTGATTGATCCAACCCTAGCATGTGTAGGCCTAGATCCACATAAGATTCCCCTTGATTAAGTGTTTGAACTTTTCTGTGGGATGTGGAATTTTGTGTAATTGTTTCTGAACTAGTGTGATCTAAAGCCTGAAAATCTTGCACATCATATTTGAATTTCATGTCCTGCATTAGATGGACTTAACAAAATGTCATAATTTGTGCCAAGATTTCTTCTATGATTATAACATTTTGGAATAATTTCCCACTCCAAGCTCTGCGTGGTGTGAAATAAACAGTTTTTTACCTGCAACTAACTTACAGGTTACCCAAACACAAAAACCAATTTATCTGTAAGTGACTTACAAGATAACCTGTAAGGGGGTGTTTGGCGCATGGCATTGGGAAGGATTAGGTGGGATGGGATTAAAAAACATAATTATTACACATAGCAGGGATTGTCCCCTGTTAACATGGGATAAGCTTAATTTCATGCTATGTTTGTAATACGGTGGTACATTGAAGGGATATACCCACCATCATTTGAAACTATTGAGAATAACACATGTTATATCCAAATTGTTTATCTATTTTGTAACCTCATTTTATGGCATGGGCCTAAAAATGAGGCAAATCCAAAACTTATGTGGCCCCAAAGAAGTTTTCAACGGTAGGTATTCAATTCCCGTTGCTTTCTATGATGGGGTCCACTTGAGTGAAATTGGCACGGGACCCAATGCAATTCCATCTAATCTAATTCCAAGCTTTTCGATTCTTCCCAAACAATGAGTGGAATTGGCACGGGGCCAAATGCAATTCCATCCCACCTAATCCCATCTAATACCATATGCCAAACGCCCCCTAAGGGCCTGTTTGGATGCCTGTAACTTTTTTAAGTTGTAAGAAAGTTACATGTAACTTACTTACAGCTGTAAGTAAGTTACAGGTTTGTAAGTAAGTTACAGGTAATCCTGTTTGGATATAAGTTGTAACTTACTTACAGGTAACTTACTTTTTGTGTTTGGATAACTTGTAACTTTATTACAGGTAATAAGTTGCATATTCACGCTAAGTAGAGCTTGAAATAGGGAATCGTTGAAAAATCAGATTTACACATAAAAAAGATTGGATAAAATTATTCCATTTTATCAAGCCCATGTAAATGAATAGTTTGGTTGATTCTTAGGCTAAACAAATCAACAGGTGGGCCATAAAAGTGGGCTCACATTTTCAAAATGCTTGTAATGTAGGAAAAAAAAAAAAAAAGTTGAGGTAAGATATCCAAGCAAAAATTTCCCACAGGAGTGACTCTTGTTGGCAAGGATCAGTTAAAGAGAAATCACAAGCATAGGAAGCTGCTTCTACCAAATTCTGCATTAGCAGTTAAAATCTCAAAGTGGGACATTATTAAAATTGACCAATATCAAGGGACTGTTTAAAACCAGATATCTTAACACTTCGATGTACCCTCGATTTCTCACCATTTGACAACAGGCAAGAATCCATATACAAATGGAACTTGGGACTATTTGAAAATGGATATGTTAACAATGCAGTGGGCACTCAGTTTCAAAACACCTGAGGACGTGCAGGAATCTCAATGCAAATAGAAATTGGGAGTGTTTAAAAAACCGTATGTTAAAATAGATTTGGGACCTACTCGGGACAAGTTGCACTGACCAACAAGCCCCACTTATACAAAATGAACAATGGAATGTGGGCCCCACTATGATGTATTTGTTTTATCCACACCATCTATCCATTATTCTAGATCATTTTAAGAAAACAACCCAAAAATAAGGTACATCAAAATCTCAAGTGGACCAAATCACTAGAAACAATGTTGATTGAATGCCCACCATTAAATACTTTTAGTAGGCCACTGATGTTTTGGATCAAACTGATATTTGTTTTGTTCCCTTCATCCAGGTCTTTCTGACCTAATCAACAGGTTGGATGTGAAACAAACATTACAGTGGCCCAAGGAGTTTAATGGTGGACTTTCAATCATTACTATTTTGTGTGGTGTGGTCCACCTAAGATTTAGATATGCCTCATTTTTGGAATAAAGCCCTAAAACAATCCAAAATAATGAATGGACGGCATGGATAAAACAAATACAGGATGGTGGACCCCACAGACCATCGGACATTACCCATGCCTCTAGCCAAACTGCCTCCGTCAACCCTGATGGAAAAAAAAAAAAGGAAAGAAAGAAAGGGGTTTTCTAACCCTACTGAAGTTGGATCGGAGAGGGAGAAGGAGACTGGGAGAGGGAGAATGAGAATGAGAGAGGGAAACGGAGGCCTTCACTCCATCTGAGAAGGTAGGTACGCTTCTTCAATGCAGGTGCGATTCTTCCCAACAATTTTCACTTCAAAATTTCTAAACGACCCCTAAAGTGTAGTTATCACGATATTTTCAAAATCTCGGCGATATTTGTTCCACTTCAAAAGTGTACTATTCCAGACCCCGAGACGGAGAATGGATGTTTGGAAATTATTATTTTTTTAAGGCATGGGTGTAGAAATATCAATGCCAGCTAAGAAATTACAGACCTTGTCCTGATGTCGCTTGTAGAAGATATCCCAATACTTTCTGGCGTCCCTCTCGTACTTGTCTGCAAGAAAAAGAGGAAGGTGAGATTGCCATTGAGAATACACATAGCGTTCGGTGTATGTTCTCTACCTCTCCAGAAAGGGGAGACTCCAGCGTTGGGAGGGGAGTATATACGGAGCTTCGGTATGGGATCGCTCTCTGCATCCACGGCTTCCGACTGCGATGCCATCACCTTCACCTCCAACCCCCAGCGACGCCGATCCTGCTAGGCCGCGATTCGCGCGAGAAGAGAGAGCATAAAAATGACTTGATTCGCGGGACACGTGCGTGACTGACTCACGTGTGAGCGTGCTTCTTCTTATGTTTGCACCTTGCACGTGCCCTGGCTCACGTGGGGGAAACGTGAGATTTATGATTCAAACGGTTTGATACGATGGCCTTCACCGTATCCCCATGCATTGACGTACACGTGCAGGACGCGGGACCTAAAACGAAGGACGCGGATTAGGTGCTGCCCCCGCCTGTTCAGAGCTCGGGACTGGCTGGGGCTGTAACGGGCCTCCTTTTATGTATGGCTTTCATCCACGCTATCCATCCCTTTTTCCATACCATTTCGGGTTACGAGCCTTAAAATAAGGAAGAGCCCAGAATAGGTGGGAACACCTGGGGGATTAAACGCCCACCATTGGAAATTTTATACCGACTATAAGAGTTTTGGATTAAGCTCGTATTAGTGTTTTACCTTCGTTCAGTATATATGAACTTATGAAGAAGTTAAATGGCAAATAAACAATATGGTGGGCCCTAAAAAGGTTTCAATGGTAGATGCTTTTAGCATGGTTATTGTTTCATGTGGTGTGGTCCACCTAGCCTTGGATTTACTTTATTTTTGGGCTAATAACATAAAATGATATATATAAAAATATATTTAGATGAACATTGTGGATAAAAACCATACATTGCGGTGACCAGCGCCACGTCTCATGAATCTATATGGCACTTTTCAATTTTGTTAAAGACAGTTCTAATTAAAAAAGGTTATGTGCATATGTTAATGTAAAACTCAAGGTAAAATGAGCAAAATTATCATTTCTAGCAGGAAAATCTTTACTTCTCATCGTATGCTTCACATTTACATACGCATATTGATGTAGAGCAGGTCACGAACAATTTCATGGCCAATATGGATTATAAAAGGCCTGGTCGACGACAGAATTGATCCAGGCCGTTAGACCTTAGATTGGACGTATCTCGCAATCCAGAATGAGTTATTGGGTGTAAAATATATGATTTTGGGGTAGAACGAGCTACTTTAGCCACCTAACCCCGCTACACCGGGTCGCGCAAGCTGGATTTGTGAAATACCCCAGGATCAACGGTCGTTTCCCTATTTCAATTTTGTTTTTACTATAAATAGTAAGTTTTAGTTTGATTATAATTCTTCATCCGTTAGATTTTAGGAGTTGCGCCCAACGCAAAAAAAAAAAAAAAAAAAAGGTTTAGAATAATTAGGAGAACAGCTTGGTGAAGTCAAATAGGACACTTACTATTTTTAGCCGAAAACCTTGCGCACTAGTAGCCATCATGACCGTCTATAAATAGTAAGTATACTATTTATAGTAAGTTGCGATTTATAAGAGTTTTAGTTATAGTTTGCTTCTGATTTCTCTCTATTGCTTGTATCTCTATTTAAAGGATTGTAAACTCATTATTTTCATTCATCAATCAAATTATGAATTTATTAGAATTTATTTATATTTTTCTTGCTTTCTTTCCTCGTGAATTCGAGAAGTCTCCGTGAGGAGTCCAGAGAAGCTCCATGGATTCGGAGTAGCTATCCTCGAGGAAGACGGTGATCGACCTCATCACGTTCATCCCTGTGTCACATTTGTTTTTTTTTTCCATTAATATTATGTCATTGTTAGACAAGGTGTTTCTAGCTCCCTTTAACTTGTTTCCCACATCCATTGACAATTAACCAATTATATGAATCTTATGTGGAAGGCCATTTAACCAATGTTATCATGGTAACTAATCATAAGAAGGGAGAACTTTAGGAAAATAAGATGCTTGTAGTCCTTCAACTAAGGATATTTTTGTGATTTCAAATATCATACACCCATATATACCCATTCTCCCATCATGTGTGCAGTGGAGGCTCGATTACCATATCAAGTGAGATTACATTTCACATTCTTAGGGCCCGAAGGTGGGACAAAGTTGTATCAATGTACTATAATGCATCTTTTTGGATCGGGCATTATGTGGATATAAAAGTTTCAAATCATTGCTTATATGATACTTAAACACTGATACAGATTGCATCTAACATGTGCTAACTCTTACACCTAACATTCACACATGGTGTTTTTTCATTAGCATTGAATGGTGTTTGTTGACATCTATTGTACACAACATGCATCCCTTGCACACCTCCTCACTTCATACTTCCTAATATAAGACTTCTAATAGGTGGATTTTACAGAAGCAGATTGGCTGGTGTACCTCACACCAGCTATATAGCTGCTGCACTGACGTCAGCAAGTTCTGTGGGTCTGATCATGAGGTATGTGTTATATTCAAACTGTCCATCCATTTGGCGAGCTCGTAGTAAGGCTTGAGATGAAAAATAAGACAGATCTAACTATCAAGTGGACCACACTGCAAAAAAAACAGTGGAGGATTGAACATCTACCATTGAAACCCTTTTTGGGGTCACAAAAGTTTTGGATCAATATGAAATTTGTTTTTCCTCTTTATTCAGGTCTTTGTGACCTTATGAACATATTCGATGGAAAATAAACGTTATGATGGACCCTGCTATGAATTGTTTAACGGTGAAAATCATTATCTCCGTTGCTATTTGTGGTGTGGTCCAGATGATCTTTGGATATGATTTATTTTTTGACTAATGCTCTAAAATGATCTCTAAAAGTAGATGAACGGTGTAGATATAATAAATACATCAATGTGGGGCCCATGTAACTTTGATCTCCTTTGAACCGTTCATGCAACTCCGAGCTTGAGGACCACTAGTGCTCGTCCTCACACGACACATACCTACAGCAGCTATATATCTGGTGTGAGGTACACCAGCCAATCTGCTTCTGGATTTTACATGATCAATGACTTAGATTGATTAAGCTTATTTTATCCATTAAATTATTTGAATTGAGCGTACCAATGAGCCCTTAGTAATTGTGATGAGAGTGAATGCATAAAAGGTGGTGTACTTGAACTCTAATATATATATATATATATATATATATATATATATATATATATATATATATATATATATATATATATATATATATATATATATATATATATATATATTCAAAGTACTTCAAATAAATACTTTAGAGTATTTTAGTGAAACAAAGTATTTTAGTGAAACATGGAGTTATGATGGGTTGAACCTCTTCCGCTCTCTTTTTTATAAATACGAGAATCAAGTGGAGTGGAAGATCAAGTTTCATCCGCATTTGTCTATAGCAACATACTCTGTATTCTATAAATATGAGAATTAAGTGGCGTGGAAGATCAAGTTTCATCCTTACCTATCTATATAAACAGGAATAGCTTGCAATTTTAAGTACATGAATCAATTGGATAGTGTCATCTTTTATTCCAGAAATTTATACCCCTTGCATTCATAATCATGCACCGGATAAGAAGGATTCAAAGAATTCAACAACAAGCATGGATTGAATCATCATACAATTCAGAGGCAGGGAAATGCCATGCCTCTAGAGGCAGGTAGTCTACTCCCACCAATCATGACCAATGATTTGATTCTATTGTGGATTATGATTCCTCAAAAGATTTTGCATACTAAAAGGTTCTACCCACCTATGGGACCCTTCTAGCTCAAGGTACTTACCATACGTTCTGTCTGAGGCTGCTGTATCACGTGTGTAGAATACATGAGTGCATCTAATGTTCATCCTCACGAACGAATGCACATTGCATGATGCCCCACATTAAGAAGAGTTCATGAGGTCGGAACTTTAGGTGGGCCCACCATAATGTTCCTGTCCTTCCATTTTGACAGCTCATAGAGGGCGCCCACGGACGCGGATTGCGTCCTACCCCCGCCCTAACGGTAATCCGTCCGGGCAGGGATCTGTGGGGCCCACCATGATGTAAGTGTTTTATCCATGCCATAAATCGCTTTTCTCAGATAATTTTAATTTATGATCCAAAAAATGAGGCAGGTCAAGGGCGTAATTGGACCACAAAGTGGGGATTTAACATTCACCATTAAAAACTTCTTGGGAGCGGGAGAAGTTTCTGATGAAGCTGATATTTGTGTTTTCACTTAATCCATGTATGCATGACCTTATTAAAGGTTGGATGGTAAAAAAAAAACATCACAGTGGTCCTTAGAAAGGTTTCAACGGTGAGTGTCATTATCACTACATCTTCCTTTGATGTGGTCCACTGGAGGTGTGGATGTGCTTCAATTTTTCCTTAATTCCTTAAAATGATCTTATAAAAGCGATGAACGACATGAATAAAATGACGTGAATGAAACGTGAATAAAGTGATGAATGATGTGAATAAAACACTTACATCACAATGGGCCCCAAAGATCCCTGCCCGGACGGATTACCGGCCAGCCGGGGGTAGGACGCAATCTATGTCGGGGCGCCCACAAAAGAGTGGGTGCGGATTGAGTACTACCCCACTAGCACTACCGTGGCTGAAGGGAAAACATAATTATCAGCTTGATCCAAAACTTGTGCAGACCTCAGGAGGTTTTCAATAGTAGGAGTTCAATCCCCACTGTTTCCTATGGTGTGGTCCACTTGAAGAATATATTTGCTTCATTTTTGTGTTAATCACCTAAAATTATTTTTTTAAAAGGATGGACGGGACCATGTAGATAAAACACATATATTACATTCTCAACTTGTCCACAAAATATTAAAAGTGGGCAGGAAAGAGACTAACGCTGAAACCTACCTGGATCCACGGTGACGTTTATATGCCATCCAAACATACCAAAAAGAGAAATTTACGATTGTGGACCCCACCTTTTATCCAGCGGTTTTTCTGAAACAATACAAACTTAGAATACGCAACTGGACCTCCTCGTACGGACGCAACATTTCAGGACGAAAATACCCCTCCTTTCACGGCTGTGGTTTTTCCTCTCCCATTTTCACTGCTTGCTTTTCCCCTCCCTTTCCACTGTTGCTTTCACAGCCGTTGCTTTCACCCCCTTTCCTCACTGTTTTCCGGCAGAAAGACCTCTAAAAACCCTTTTTGTGGGCCCCCCTCAATCGCATTTTGTCTTCTTCTCAAAATGGTCGGTTCAGAGAAGAAAGCACGCAGCAAAGGTATATTTTAAACTCAGTTGCCCCCGCATGGAATGTATGTAGTTCCTTTTATATTTTTTAACTAGAGGAAAAGGTTATATACGATCGAGCTCATGGGATCTCCCCATGAGGTCGAGCTGTGTGGGCCCCACCATGATGTATGTCGAACATCAACACCGTGAACTTGATGGGTCCCCTCTAAATTATGGGATAGCCAAAAAATCAGCCGTATACGGAACTCAGGTGGGCCATACCATCTAAAATCATGTGAAGACATGGCTAAAACATATAAAATTACTTGGTGGGGCCCACCTGAAATTTGGATGTGTCTAAAACTTGTCTGACCCCTCATCCAAGTGGGACACACATTGTGGATGGGCTGGATTTGTGAAACACATTTCGGTGGGCCCAAACGGCAAATATGAATGTTTTAATGGAAGGTAACCCCTCTCAAGTTTTGTACGTGGTGTAGCCTACAAAAGTCACGAATTAACTTGATTTTTCTGCTCTAGGCCCACCATGGAATGGTGCATCTAACTGATGGGGTAGATGTTTGACATACCTCATGATAGGGCCCACACAGCTCGACCTCATTGGTAGTTCTCATGAGCTCGACCATATAAAACCTTTTCCTACACAGACGTATATATACACGCATGCCCACTGATCTTGTAGTTTGCCCCGCTGATTTCCTTTGAATGTAATTGCGGGCATGTGCCAAGGTATGTTTATGTCTCCTTGTATATAACATGATGTAGGGTCCAACACTGTAAAAGCTACAAACTTGAACAGATACATGCCTTGACTCCCTGTCATACGGCCATGTGCCTATGCTGGCCGAATAAAGGCAAGTGTTCCTTATCTTTTGTGCTGACAAAGCTACGCAATCTTGTGACGCGCTACGTTGACTAAGCTACGCAACCTTGTAATAACGAGGAAAGTCATATATGACTCATGAACACCTCATTGAGTTATCCTTGCGAGCATTGCTCAATGCTAGTTGCCTAAGCGGCGAGCTTATTTTAGGGTCAGTTTGGGCAGTGGGATTAGAAGGGATTAGGTGGGGATGGGATTCAAAAAACATAATTATTACCCATGGCAGGGTTGTCCCCTATTACCATGGGATTAAATTAATGCCCTACTTTGTTGATAATACGGTGGTACATTGAATGAATATACCCACCATCATTTGAAATTACTTAGAATAACATACATGTGTTATATTTAAACCGTTCATTTGTTTCGTAACCTCATTTTATGGCATGGGCCTAAAAATCAGATAGATCCAAAACTTATGTAGCACCAAAGAAGTTTTCAACGGTAAGTATTCAATCCCTATTGATTTCTACGGTGGAGTCCACTTGAGCATTAGATTTACCCGATTTTTTGGCCCATGCTCTAAAATAATCTCGATAAATGGGTGGACGGTGTGGATATAGCCCACACATCATGTTGGGACCTACACAACTTTCCAAACATTGAGTGAAATTAGCACACGACCCAATGCAATTCCATTTAATGTAATTCCAAGCATTTCCATTCCTCCCAAACAAGGAGTGGAATTGGCACAAGAGCAGATGAATCCCATCCCCACCTAATCCCTTCTAATCCCACTGCCCAAACTGACCCTTAGCCGGTTGAAGCTAATTGATCCTTCAATATCTTTGGCTCATGTGTATCATGCATATTACAACTTTCTTGAGCTGTACCTTAGAATCAACGGTATTTTCCTTTGAATATAATTAAGGGCAAGTGGCAAGGTATGTCTATGTTGTGATGTAGAAATTGGTATACCTTGATGAGAATTAGCGGGGCAAACGTGAAATCAGCGGGCCAATCAGTGGGCCCAACAGTGATGTATGTTTGTTTGTTATCAAACCTAGACATAAGATCATACTGACATGGATCAATAGAATAAACAATTATAAGCTTGATCCAAAACTTCTGTGGCCTAGATGAAATGATCAACATTAGAAGTTCAATTCTAAATTTAATTTGGTGTGTTCCATTTGAACATTGGATACGTTTATAGGAATTGGCTCAAGCCATGAAATTATTTGTTAAGTCTGCCCCGCTGATTGCCTAGTTTGCCCCGCTCATTTTCATGTTTTTCCCCGCTGACTTTCTAGCTTGGTTCGCTAATTTCTAGTTTGCCCCGCTAACTTTCTAGTATGCCCCGTTGATAATTTAGTTTGCTCCGCTGAATTTGTAGCATGCCCGTCTGATTTTATAGACAATGTTTTATCTTGTTAATTTTATGTTTGATATGTTTTTAAATCCATCTCTACAGGCGATGAAAATTCTGTCGGGCATGGGCTGAATTTTGGAAAGATGTTGTATATATTGTATTATTTACATCGTTGAATATACATTGTAAGTTATGATGTATAGCATACTTTATAAGTTGGAAATGTATATCATACTTTGTAAGTTTGGTGGATAGGATAGTTAGAAAATTTTCCGTGTATTCGTCGGAATTGTAAGTTATGATGTATAGCATACTTTGTAATTTTTGGTGGATGATGAAATGAACTTTATACTTTGTCCCACTATATTTTCCGTTTGCCTCACTATGCTCGTCGATCAAGTTCAATACACATGGAACTCAATGCGCGTCATTGGCCCACTCATTTTCATGTATCCCTCGCTGATTTTATAGTTTGCCCTGCTGTTTTTCTAGTTTGCCTTGCTGTTTTTCTAGTTTGCCTCGCTGATATTTCAGTTTGCCTCGCTCCTTTTCCTAGTTTGCCTCGCTGCTTTTCCTAGTTTGCCTCGCTGCTTTTCCTAGTTTGCCTCGCTCCTTTTTCCTAGTTTCCCTCACTCCTTTTCCTAGTTTGCCTCGCTGCTTTTCCTAGTTTGCCTCGTTCCTTTTCCTAGTTTGCCTCGCTGTTTCTCCTAGTTTGCCTCGCTGTTTTTCTTAGTTTGCCTCGCTGGTTTTCCTAGTTTGCCTCGCTCCTTTTTTTAGTTTGCCTCGCTGCTTTTCCTAGTTTGCCTCGCTGCTTTTTCCTAGTTTGCCTCGCTCCTTTTCCTAGTTTGCCTCGCTGTTTTTTCCTAGTTTGCCTCGCTCCTTTTCCTAGTTTGCCTCGCTGTTTTTCCTAGTTTGCCTCGCTGTTTTTTCTAGTCTATAACCTATGACCTAAATATATTCTCAAATCCCTAAACCTACACCTACACCTAATCCTAATCTCAACTCCCTAACCTAAACCTCTAAACTTGAAAACCCAAACCTAAACCCGATCCCGAACTCGAACCCGATTTATGAGCCACAATTTATGTTTAAACAAACACTTGGAAATGGTAATGATGGCTCCTCGCTCCTTTTCCTAGTTTGCCTCGCTGCTTTTCCTAGTTTGCCTCGCTGCTTTTCCTAGTTTGCCTCGCTGCTTTTCCTAGTTTGTCTCGCTCCTTTTTTGGTTTGCCTCGCTGCTTTTCCTAGTTTGCCCCGCTCCTTTTCCTAGTTTACCTCGCTGTTTTTCCTAGTTTGCCTCGCTGCTTTTCCTAGTTTGCCTCGCTGCTTTTCCTAGTTTACCTCGCTCCTTTTCCTAGTTTGCCTCGCTGTTTTTCCTAGTTTGCCTCGCTGCTTTTCCTAGTTTGCCTCGCTGCTTTTTCTAGTTTGCCTCGCTGCTTTTCCTAGTTTTCCTTGCTCCTTTTCCTAGTTTGCCTCGCTATTTTTCCTAGTTTGCCTCGCTCCTTTTCCTAGTTTGCCTCGCTGTTTTTCCTAGTTTGCCTCGCTGCTTTTTCTAGTTTGCCTCGCTCCTTTTCCTAGTTTGCCTCGCTGTTTTTCCTAGTTTGCCTCACTGTTTTTTCTAGTCTATAACCTATGACCTAAATATATTCTCAAATCCCTAAACCTACACCTACACCTAATCCTAATCTCAACTCCCTAACCTAAACCTAAACCTAAACTTGAAAACCCAAACCTGAACCCGATCCCGAACTCGAACCCGATTTCCTAAACCTAAACGTTAACCTATTCTCAAATCTTTAAACCTAAACCTAATCCTAATCTAAACTCCCTAACCTAAACCTAAATCTAAACCTTAACTTGAAAACCCAAACCTAAACCCAATCCTGAATTCTTAAACCTAAACCTTAACCTATTCTCAAATCCCTAATCCTAAACCCGATTTCCTAAACCTAAACCTAAACCTAAACTTGAAAACTCAAACCTGAACCCGATCCCAAACCCAAACCCGAGCCCAATTTCCTAAACCTAAACCTTAACCTATTCTCAATTCCCTAAACCTATAGCTTATAACCTAACCTAAACCTAAACTTTTATATGTATTATGCGTGTATGAATGTAATGTGAATAAGATTGTTTGTGTTTGGATGGATGTAGTTTGTGTTTAGATGGATTTACGTAGTTTGGGTTTATATGGATGCGAATGTGAATGTGAATGTGATGAAATATATTGTATAACAGGTATATATCAGGAAGATTGTGTGTTTGGATGGATTTACATAGTTTTGGTTTAGATGGATGTGAATGTGAATGTGATGAATGGATATGAATGTGAATGTGAATGTGAATGTGAACGCAAACTCAATTAGTGCAGCGGATAAACTTCTATGTGGGTTTGCAATTCACGGACAATCCCTGGAGCGTCACGGTAAATTCCACTCATTTCACGGACAATTCCCTTCAATTCAATGCATTTCACGGTCAATCCCCTTCAATTCACTATCATGTACCCAAAAATGATGTAGATCTAAAGCTCAATGGACCACATGATAGAAAACAGTGGAGATTGAATGAAAAAACAATAGAAAACATTCGGGGTCGACCGGGTACTATCCGGTCGACCCCAACTCGTTGGAGAGTTAACCGGTCGACCGGGTAAGTACCCGGTCGACCCCATTTACGTGAAATCTACCTAAATGGGGTCGACCGGGTTGTTACCCGGTCGACCAGGTTACTGTCCAGCAACCGTAGCCATAGGTAACCCGCTCCAGGGATCCAGTTTTGTCCAGCGAGTTGGGGTCGACCGGGTTGGGCCCGGTCGACCCCAACTCGCTGGACAAAAACTGGATCCCTGGAGCGGGTTACCTATGGCTACGGTTATGTATATGCAGCTACGGTTATAATCTGTAGCAATTGAGACTACAACTCTGTAGCAATAGATCCTTCCTAGTTTTTTTTTTTTCCGGTGTTTAGGTTTTTTTTTTTCTAATCCTAATCCCGACCGATATTTGTGGGTCCCATTATGAATTTTGTGTTATATCCAAATTCATTTCAAAATTAGAAGCTCAAGTAGGCCATGTGACGGGTAAAACAGTAACGGGGTCGACCGGGTTTGACCCGGTTGACCCCATCTCGCTGGACACTTAACCGGTAGACCGGGTTTGACCCGGTCGACCCCGATAGGGGTTTATGGTTGCTGTAATCGGCCGTTGTGATTAAAGTCCTTGGCTAATGGCCGCTGTGATTAAACTCAAGTTCCTAAGGATGACAGCGGAACCCTCCCTTTTAAGCCATTTATATATATGGTGAAGGTAAACCCACTCATTAATTATTTCATTAATAACATGTCAACACAAGATCTAGTCATCATGATCAATATTCAATATCATTAACATTATCATTAGACAAGATCCATGTTAGGTTTTTTGGGCATGCAATACTAATACTATGGTCATTAACCTAGGGGATGATGGTTCTATCGTTCCGTCGATGGATCTTCCAATTTGGATTGATTTTCTTCCTTAGTTATTATAAGTTAGAGGATGGAAGAAATATTTGTAAAATATAGATATGTTTTGGCTTGAAAAATAACTTTGTACGTAAATTACATGAATACCCTTTTACTTTTGTACAAAAACTATTCATGTTCTTTTTTTTTTTGTTATAGAATCAATTCCTCTTCAACTATTGTGGATGATAATAATCTATAACTAGTTGCATGGGCCCACCACGCATAAAACGCATATAAAATAGACATCTTATAATGAAAATATATCATATAAAAAATTAACATAATCCAATCATTAAGTAGGATACACCATATGAATCATTGGACAACCACCTAAAAACCTCCGGAATCATATGTTGGGGAACACTTCTGGATGAGTTGGGTGCCACACACACATTAAGGAGGTCCACCTAGTAATAGAGACTTTTTATCTATAAATTCTGCAGAGTCACTGTGCTTTATATTACACGGTTTAGTAGTTTTGAGTGACTAATCGTGGGTAAATTTTTCCTAGTTTGCCCTGCTGTATGTTTTTTACGGGAAATTTCTTGAAAGACAATAAAAATAAAGGAAAAAGAACCCTTTAACACTTTCTTGACGATTTGCGATTGTATAATCATTTTGACAACATTGGTCACATGACTCACATCACTCGCATTTGACTGTAATGATGATTTTGCTGCATTGTTTGTTTCACCCACAATAGACGAGCCACAATTTATGTTTAAACAAACACTTGGAAATGGTAATGATGGCTCTTTTGCATTTCATATGAAATTGAAAAATCAAACACGCATTATGGAGAAAATATTCACTTGAAGAGGGAGAGTTTGAACAAAAATCTGTTTTCCTAGTTTGCCCCACTGCTTTTCCTAGTTTGCCTCGCTGCTTTTCCTAGTTTGCCCTGCTGTTTTTCCTAGTTTGCCTCGCTGTTTTTCCTAGTTTGGCCCGCTGCTTTTCCTAGTTTGCCTCGCTGCTTTTCCTAGTTTGCCCCGTTGCTTTTTCCTAGTTTGCCTCGCTGCTTTTCCTAGTTTGCCTCGCTGTTTTTCCTAGTTTGCCCCGCTGATATTTCTAGTTTGCCTCGCTGTTTTTCCTAGTTTGCTTCGCTGCTTTTCCTAGTTTGCCTCGCTGATATTCCTAGTTTGCCTCGCTGTTTTCCTAGTTTGCCTCGCTACTTTTCCTAGTTTGCCTCGCTGTTTTTCCTAGTTTGCCTCGCTGCTTTTCCTAGTTTGCCTCGCTACTTCCTAATACATTTGTCCATGTCATTTCCAAGGACTCAAGCTAACAAAATATGCTGGATTTCTCTCTCTCAAATATATTGCGTGCTATGATACATGACTTTTTAAAGGAGTAGTAGATTGCGTGCTATGATACATGACTTTTTAAAGGAGCAGTCCTATATTTTAGCTTGGTTTTTTAAAGAAAAAAAAATGAAGTTCTTTATAATGAATAATCACGTATATAATTAATAAGTCGTATATTGAAATATAATAACGAAAATATTAGCATGTATACACCCGACTAACCCAATCAACCCGTCGAGCCCTTTGGGGTTGGGCTTGGGTTGAGAATTCCCAACCCAAGATTGGGCTGGGTTGGGTCAAGGTTTAAGTATAGGAACCTTGGGTTGGGTTAGGGTTGAGCACCAACCCGAACCATCGATGTTGATTGAAATTGATCATGAACTGAATGAAATAGATTTTTGACCATCGACCCGATAGAATCTTGGAAAATAAATAGGTTGGTTGGCTAAATTAGTTTCTCCTACCCCAAAATCATATATGGTAAGTTAAGTAAATCATTCTAGTTTAAGAGATATGCTTATTAAATAAATAGACAAAGAAATGAATTAAAAGATAGAAAAATATTTTTATATACTTATATATACATATTTACATAATTATGTATTATAGAAAAATGTAAGGGGAAAAATGTTCTCCATGTAAAAAAAAAAAAATAAAAAAAAAAATAAAAAAGAGAAAAAAGTGCATAGCACTATAGCTATGGCTACGGTTATAATCCGTAGCGATAGGCCAAGCTCTGACCCGGTCGACTGGGTCCTAATCCGGTCGACCCCAACTCGCTGGCTTCGTTTTTAAGAAAGCCCGCCTATGGCTACGGATTTGGCGGTCTCTATGGCTACGGTTATAATCCGTAGCCATAGGACACGCTCTGACCCGGTCGACCAGGTCCCAACCCGGTCGACCCCAACTTGCTGACTGCGGTTTTTTTTCTCTGACCCGATCGACCGGGTCCTAACCCGGTCAACCCCAACTCGCTGGCTTTGTTTTTTTTTTTTTTTTTTTTTTGTAATCCCCATCAATTTTTGTGGGTCCCATTGTTAGGTATGTGTTATATCTAAACCGTCCATCTATTTGGCGAACTCATGTTAAGGCTTGAGGTGAAAAATAAGACACATCTAGCTATCAAGTGGACCACATTGTAAAAGGTAGTGGGAAATTGAACGTCTACCATTGAAACCCTTTTAGGGGTTACAGAAGTTTTGGATCATTATGTAATTTGTTTTTCCTCTTCATCCAGGTCTTTGTGACCCTATGAATGAACTTATACAGGGAGGATTTCTCACAAACATCACAGTGGGCCCCAACTTAGACGGGGGAAGATTTCTAATGGTTGACGTTCATTCAACACTGCTTCCTGTAATATGGTACACTTAAGATTTGGATAAACCTCATTTTTTGTCTCATACCATAAAATGATCCCGAAAAATATATGGATGGCATGGATGAAAAGCATACATCATGGTGGGCCCCACAACTATGTATTTATTATACGAACGGCTCAAAAGAGATCAAAGTTACATGGCCCCACAACTATGTATTTATTATATCCACAACGTTCATCCATATTTAGAGATCATTTTGGAGCATTATCCAAAAAAAAAAAATCATATCCAGATCAAATGGACCACACCACAAAGAGCAGCAGGAAAACTGATTTTCACCGTTAAAAATTTTGTAGGGCCCACCACTTGATAGTTAGATCTGTCTTATTTTACGTCTTAAGCTTAATATGAGCTCGCCAAATCGATGGATGGTTTGGATATAACACAGACCTCATGATGGGACCCACAAAAGGCGGTGGGATTACAACAGCAAAAAAAAAAAAAAATAATAAATAAATAAATAAGAAAAAAAGAATCTATAGCTACGGATTATAACCGTAGCCATATCCGTAGCCTAGAAAATCGGCGAGGCAAACTAGAAAACGGCGGGGCAAACTAGAAAATCGGCGGGACAAGCATGAAAAATGGCGGGGCAAACTAGAAAATCGGCAGAGCAAGCAAGAAAAACGGCGGGGCAAGCATGAAAAACGACGAGGCAAACTAGAAAATCGGCGGGGCAAACAAGAAAAACGGCGGGGCAAACTAGAAAATCGGCGGGGCGAGCATGAAAAATAGCGAGGCAAACTAGAAAATTGGCGGGGCAAGCATGAAAAACGGCGGGGCAAACTAGAAAATCGGCAGGGCAAGCAAGAAAAATGGCGGGGCAAACTAGAAAATCGGCGGGGCAAGCATGAAAAACGGCGGGGCAAACTAGAAAATTGGCGGGGCAAGCATGAAAAACGGCGGGGCAAACTAGAAAATCGGCGGGGCAAGCATGAAAAACGGTGGGGCAAACTAGAAAATCGGCGAGGCAAGCATGAAAAACGGCGGGGCAAACTAGAAAATCGGCAGAGCAAAATGAAAAATGGCTCATTTTCATGTTTGTCTCGCTCAATTTCATGTACGGCTGAAAGTTGGGCGGGTTCAACCCGACTGACCCGATATTGGGTTAGGCTCGGGTAGGATATATCGGGTCCGATCTCAAGCTTGGTCTATACAAACACCAACCCGATAAAACTTAGGTTGGGCTTGTGTTGAGGTCTGAGGTTGCCCGACCCAACCCAACCCAACCCAACCCAAACCCAAACCCGATCAATATATTAGTTACTTATAAATTATAATTGAGTGTGGATTGTTTGTGTAGAAAGTACACTAGTGATGTTGGGTTTCATTTGTCCACGTCATTTCCAAGGACTCACGCTAACAAGATATGCCGGATTTCTCTCCCAAATAGATTGTGTGTTGTGCTACATGACTTTTTAAAGAAGTAGTCCTATATTTTAGCTTGGTTTTTTAAAGAAAAAAAATGAAATTCTTTATAATGAATAATCACGTATATAATTAATAAAATCATAGATACAAAAAATAAGTCCTATATTGAAATATAATAAACTAATGTAATAACGAAAATATTAGCACATATACACCTGACCAACCCAATCAACCCGTTGAGCCCTCTTGGGTTGGGCTTGGGTTAAGAATTCCCAACCCAAGATTGGGTTGGGTCGGGTCAAGGTTTAAGTATAGGAACCTTGGGTTGGGTTAGGGTTGAGCACCAACCTGAACCATTGATGTTGATTGAAATTGATCACGAGTTGAATGAAATAGATTTTTGACCATCGACTCGATGGAATCTTGGAAAATAAATAGGTTGGTTGGCTAAATTAGTTTCTCCTACCCCAAAATCATAGATGGTAAGTTAAGTAAATCATTCTAGTTTAGGAGATATGCTTGTTAAATAAATAGACAAAGAAATGAATTAAAAGATTGAAAAATATTTTTATATACTTATATATACATATTTACATAATTATGTATTATAGAAAAATGTAAAGGGAAAAATGTTCTCCATGTAAAAAATAAAAATAAAAATAATAAAAATAAAAAAGAGAAAAAAGTGCATAGCACTATAGTTATGGCTACGGTTATAATCCGTAGCAATAGACCCAACTCTGACCCGGTCGACCGGGTCCTATCCCGGTCGACCCCAACTCGCTGGATACATTTTTTTTTCTTTGTTTTTTTTTTTTTTTTCCTTTTTTTCCTCTGTTGTGATTCCCACCGATTTTTGTGGGTCCCATTATGAGGTATGTGTTATATCCAAACCATTCATCTATTTGGCGAACTCGAATTAAGGCTTGAGGTGAAAAATAAGACAGATCTAGCTATCAAGTGGATCACACTGTAAAAGGCAGTGGGAAATTGAACGTCTACCATTGAAACCCTTTCAGGGTTACAGAAGTTTTGGATTATTACGAAATTTGTTTTTCCTCTTCATCCAGGTCTTTGTGACCCTATGAGTAAACTTAGACAGGGAGGATTTCTCACAAACATCACAGTGGGCTCCACCTGAGTTTCTAATGATTGACGCTCACTCAACACTGTTTCCTGTAATGTGGTACACTTGAGATTTAGATATACCTCATTTTTGGTCTCATAACATAAAATGATCTGGAAAAATATATGGACGGCATGGATGAAAAGTATACATCATGGTGGGGTCCATAGACCACCGACCGTCCACCATTAGCCGTGACAGGGGGAGTACCGAATCCATTTCCGTCAAAAGGAGGGGTAATTTCGTCCTGAAATTCCGACTCCGTACGAGGAGGTCCGGTTGCGTATTCTGAGCTTGTATTGTTTCAGAAAAACCGCTGGATAAAAGGTGGGCTCCACAGTCATAAATTTCTCTACCAAAAAAACAAAAGTATTAGCCTATTTAAAACTTTATAGCCCGCACTGCCTTTCGCATGAAGTTCCTGTGCTGGAAACTTAGGTGAGGCATACCGTGATGTTTGTGAGAAATCCATCCCATTCATCCGTTTTTTGAGATCATTTCAGGACTTGAGACCAAAATTTAGAAGGATCCATGACTCAAGTGGGCCGCATTAATGGAAAATGTATGCAGGGAAATTTGTGCCGTTGAAATGTTCCTGACTTCGACAGTGACGTTTATATGCCATCTATACCGTTTGTAACATCATTAATATTGGGATGAAATGAAAACACAAATATTATCCTGATTCAAAGCTTCTGTGGCCACACAAATATTTCAACTGCTGACATTCAATACTCACATTTTTGGCCCACCAGAGTATTTGATATGGTTAATTTTTGGCTTTCAATACTAAAATGAACTCACAAAATGGATGAATGGAGTGGATTTCTCAAAAACATCACCTCCGGCCCCTCCAAAGTTCCCAGCGCAGGAACTTCCTGCGAAAGGCTTTCGCAGGGAATCGCCGTCCATTTTTGGGCTAGTACATGAGATGGCAAAACGGATGGACCGGATGGATTTAGTACATGAGATGGCAAAACGGATGGACAGGATGGATTTCATGAATATTATAGTAAGCCCCGCATAGATTCCGACCGCAAACTTCCCGTTGTACCTGTAAATAGCTCATAAAGACGGAGGAAACCGAAAGAAAGAAAAAAGAGAGAAACCCTAGCAACAACTGACTGATATATCAACTGTAAACAAAGAAGAAGCAGAAGAAGAGGAGGAATGAGATGAACGGTTGGGCAATAGCTCTCTTTATTCTTCCTCACTTCTCTTTCATCTCCTTCATCTCATCAGCAAGCAAAAGAACTAAGAAGGAAAGAAGGAAGAAAATGAAGCCAGTAACAGGAAGAGTAGTTTCGTCAAAGACCATATCACTCTCAAAAGCCGCTCGAGTCCTTGCTCGATTCGTCTCCACCGACACAGGATCATTGTCGTCTTCCCAAGCCGTTTCCGCCTACTTGAAACGCGCTTCCTTTTCCTTCAACGAGCTACTTCAATTCCACGGGGACCTCAAATCCTCCCAATTCCCTTCCAAGAGCCGCACTGCCAAGAAATGGACCCCGGCCGAGACCGTCGATGCACGAGATGATGGGATTCTGGACTCTTTCGATGGAGGAAAGAAGGGGGATGAGAGAAAAGAAAGGAGTGGTGCAGATGTCGGTGTTGATGATGGGTCTGAGAGGAGTGAAAGAAAAAAGAGGGAAAACGTTGAGGCTGGAGATGGATTGGATAATGGTAATGAAGATTCTTCCAGGGCGAAGAGGAAGAGAAAAAAGAAGAGAGTGGATTATTAGTTGTTAGCGATGATGAATTCGATGACGCTGACTCTCTTTAAAGTGTTTAACAACTTCAATTATCTATCAAAAGAGCTTCTGGTTCTTGTATTGACAGAACAGGCTCTGTTTCAAAGGAATTTTTGTAACTTCAAAGAAATGGCATTCATACTTTCAGTGGCAATGGGAATTATAATATTTATTTTTGAATCAGTTTTTTTATGATGTTGGTGTTATAGTCTGTTCACAAGCATCAAATAGTTTTATTTCTTATCGTTGTTTCATTTCTATTCGGATCTGCTGAGAATGCAAAGTCCAACCTATTATTGTAATGTGTCTTATGTTTATTTTCTTGCAACTTTAGGGCTTGTTTGGATGCTTGTAAATTTTGTGAGTGATAAATGATTTGCAGGTGTGAATCATTTACAACCTGTCTTGTTTGGCTTTAAGTTGTAATATGTTTACATGTAAATAGTTGTCTGTGTTTCGATAGCCTGTAAATTGTTTAGAAGGATTTCATTTGCAGCTAAAAGTTAAAAATTTATGACCGTTGGGCTGTAAATGAAATCATAGCTTTTCAGAGGGATTTCATTGGCAGCTAAAAGCTGTAAATGATTTATGGCCTGTAAATCATTTATGAGCATTTTCAGCATCCAAACACTGCCTGTTAATCATTTACTTGTATTTCATTTCCAGTAGCCTAATTTACAGGCACCCAAACAACCCCTTACATTAATCTTTGTACTAATTGGGCCATCAATCTCTCTCCCTTGTAGTAGTATTAACAAAAGTATGAATATTTACTATTTACAAATTAGAACATAAGCATTCTGAGACCTTGGCCAGCCAAGTTCAATACTTCTTGTTCTTTGGAAGTGGCACTCTAAATTGAATATTTCTATATTTGATACAAAAGCGCCATTTAGATGCATCTCTAGATTGAAGTACTGTACATAGGCAGCAATAATGAAGAAAAGCTACTTTCAAGGGTTTTTTTTTTTTTTTTTTTTAAATTTTAATGATACTATTGTCAAGATTTTCCCCACAACATTAGTGAAGAAAGTTGCAGGATTCTTCTTCATTCTTGCTCTTCGCACTTTGAACTTGTGCTCTTGCTCCCTCCCAACTTTTTATATGTTTTGACATTTTGAAATAGTTGATCGCTTCTGTTCATGCTTCGAGAAACTATAGATAATGGAGGCCCCATTTTCTGTGGAGATTGCATGAGCTGCTATTTTCAATCTTAAGATGAGACAAGGCCAGATGCTTCTTGGAATACTTATTCTTTTAATCGAATGAGTTAGAAGCGCGAGGTTATAGTGAGTTCAAGAATTTTTTTCTGAGCAAGAGAACTGACCCGAATGTGGACTGTGACCTTTTTCCATCTCAGGTTGACATTTTTTGCAGATGCTAGAGCTATGATCCCATATCTACCAATTTGGCCGTTGCCGAGAAAGCTTGTGAGTTATAATCGAGTTGATTGTTCTTTTGTTGAGTGTTCTTTTATCTTCTGGAAGTCAGGAATGATGGCTTTACGGTAAGGGCCGGAAATGGATTTTTATGGCATATTTCATAGGTAAAAAAAAAAAAAAGTGGCTGTGTACTGCTTGCTGCTTCTCTGTTTTGATATTTGCTAATTTGGGAGCTTCTTTCTTATCCAAGTACAATTACAGGATTGGGGAGGATGCTCCAAATCTTAAATTGTGAAACTTGTACAACAGGCATCAATTACAATTCAGTGTGTTCATTTTAAAATCCTTTCCATTAGTATCACAATTTGGGCTATACACGTATTGGCATGATTCACTCTAAATTCCAATTAACTTGTGGGTCTAGAGTTCAAAACCATGATAGATCTACAATTCAAGTCTTGGGAAAGGGGGCTCCCTAATCTTTATCCTTATCCAAGTACCACACATCGATAGCCAAAATTTGAAGGATTGTACGTTGCTCTAGGGGCTTCTAATATAGTGGTACGAAAACTCCCATTTCACCCTTTCTCTCGTTTTCGCCATCGCCTTAAATTGGGAAGCCTATTCATTTGCCCCAACTAAACCCATCAATGTCTTCCAGGTAAGCAAGGGTTGTGATTATGATTTTTTCCTCATATGCTTGGGAAGCATCTGATATGATCGGTGTTGAGAAGCTGATCATGAAGTACCCAAAAATGACCATTTTCAATTTTGTAGATTGGTAATTAATAAGAGCGTGGAGATTGAGAAGGATGTTGCTCATATAATTAGAGCTGGGTGGGAAGTGGAGATGTGTCTTTGGAGCTTTACATGATTGTTGCAATCAATCAAACTGAAGGAGAAATTTTATAGGATAGCTATTAGACCAGCCATGCTTTGTGGGGTAGAATGTTAGGCGGTTGAGGAATATGTTCTTTGTATGTGAGTAGCTGAAATGAGGATACTGAGACCAATGGGTGGCAAGATGAGGAAGGATAGAATTAAATAAATGTATTCGATTGTTGTAACCAATCAAATTGAAGGGGAAATTTTATAGGATAGCTATTAGACCAGCCATGCTTTGTGGGGGTAGAATGTTAGGTGGTTGAGGAACATGTTCATTGCATGAGAATAGCTGAAATGAGGATACTGAGACCGATGAGTGACAAGACGAGGAAGGATAGCATCAAATAAATGTATTTGAGGGAACTTAGGAGTCACACAATTGTTTATAAGATGAGGGTAAGTAGTCTTAAATGGTCTGGCCATGTGCGACAGGGACTGAGAAATGCTTTAATTATAAAGAGTGAGTTGGCTTAAGTTGAAAGCTCAAAAAAGGAAATGTAAGGGGATGGCCCAGAAAGATATAGGGATGTACTAAGTAAAAAGTTGAAGACCTATGTTTTAATTGAGAATATGGTCCTTGATAGAGTGGAACAATAGGACAAGATTCTTTTAGCGGACCCCAATTAGTTGGGTAAAGCATAGTTGAAGACGACGACGACAATATGATTGATTTTATTGAGCCAATTCATATTCTCGTTGGTTTTTTGGTTTTTGGTCCGATTTTATTGTGATCTTCACGACCCTTTAGGAGTTGGACTTTGCATTGGTTATTGAGATCCTCTGGTGGAGTTGTGATGATTACTGAGTTCTAACCCAAGGCTTGATTCTTGCTAATCCATATGCTCATTCTCTCTCATATCAACAGACTTGGTCAGAAAAGAGGTTGCAGAAGGAATTCATCCCTACATTGCATAAAATGGCAACTTAGTGTTGTTTCCCAGGATGTGCTTATGAATCCCCAAGAGTTGAGGACCTTTTCTGCCTGGAGCAATCAGTTTCAAACTTTCAATATAGCTTTATTAGGAAAATGGTGGATGGTAATAGGCCCTTTCATATTTGTAGGTGAAGGATTGTGGACGCTTGCCCCTGTTTTTGGTACATTTTAGTAGTTATATCAGCATATGTATAGCAACCATATGTTCCTGATTCTGAGTGCCTTTTCTTTGAATTCATGTTGATCAATATATATATATAATTAATAATAATAATAATAAAGAACTGCTTTGCTGCCTAAAAAACTGGGCATGTGAGTGATCCCAACCAGTTCAAACTGGGTTTGACCATTGCAATCTTTGTAATCTAACATATAATTCAATTTATAAAGTGCCAGTTCAAACTGGTCAAACAGCCAGTGAAATTGTTTAACTAACACTCAATACCGTTACTGGTAAAAACTGGTTTGAACAGTTTTCTCAATCTTCACATCTTGACATGGTTGCTTACGGTCCAGCAGTACAAAACCCCTCATGGAAGGTCTCTTCTGAAGCTTGATTTGCTGAACTTACATTGATCAGCTACGATCAAGTGTCGTGGATGGTAATGCACGAGATGTGGTGAGCCCATACATGTGCCACGCACGATGCAAGATCCAAACCGTCTAATCTATCAAGTAGACCCCACCATCAAGATGGCTAGTCACAAAAATCGGGATTCATGCCATCTGAGCAACCTTCACAACACTTAAATGCCTTCTGTTTTCCCGGATCATTTTTGGGCTACTCTTTTTATTTGGTAAAGCTCTGTGGGCCCCACCATGATGTATGTGTTATGTCCACACCGTCCATCCATTTTTCCCGATCATTTAAGGGCATGAGCCCAAAAATGAGGCAAATAAACATCATGGTGGGTCTTAGGAAGGTTTCAATCATTGTTCCCATTGCATTGTGGTGTGGCCCACTTGAGCTTTGGATCTGCCTCATTTTTGGGCTCATGCTCTAAATGATCCGGTAAAATGAATGGATGGTGGACACCATGCTCTAAATGGATGGCTTTGGATCGACCTCATTTTTGGGCCCATGCTCTAAATGATCTGGCAAAATAGATTAACGCTGTGGATATAACACACACACCATGGTAGGGCCCACAACTTTGCCATGTCAACACAATACCTATCTGGTGCTGTGTTCTACACCTCAGAGTCTTGAGTCTTCATGATAGGCCCCAGCAAACAGGTGCTACAAAATATTGGTTAGAATTTTTATTTTATTTTATTATTATTTTTTTGTATCAATGATCTTGACCATCCATTTTGTAGGCTGTTAGAATAGTTGGATCACTGTGACTTTTGTATTCAACCAATTTCTACATCAATGATCTTGACCATCCATCTTATAGAGTTTAATCAGATGGTTAAATTAGTTCAATATGTGATTTTTCCAAGCAGCCCACAAATGCATGCTGGGCCTAATGATGGACAGTCCGGATCAAATTGGACCATTCATAGTGTTCTGATGCAAGTAGGAGCATTACACTCCACCTATTCTCGTTGTATAAATTAGAGCTGAGGAACTCATTCCCAATTACAGCTGAACGTTAGCAAACCCTAATAATCAATGCACATCCATAAAATTCTAGTGGATGAACCACAGCTCCGACTTGATATAGTATAGAGTTTGAATAGAACTAGCAATAAAGTCCATAGCTTTGAATAGCAGTTTCAGGAAAGGACTCTGGTGGAGACTGAAACAGGTATGCTTCATCCTGACCTGTTCTCTTTTGGTCAGGCAACTTGGTTTCACAGAGTCGCATCGGAGTACTTTCAACTATGACAAGGTTAACTACTACTCTCTTTTTAACTGCCATTATATGGTTCTATACCCTCCCGCTCATTTTTCATAATGCTAAAAAACTGCTTTGATTAATGAACAGCAAAGAGCTCAGACAACATTTCTTTCTTCACCTGTATAACATATCCATGTTCAGTGGGTCTAGTTTGCAGGGAGAACGTCAGCAGACATGTACGGCGACATGCATCCACGCACCTACAATGGTTTGATAGTTAGAATCAGGACTGAACATATATTGAACAATTTCAATCATAAAAGGAATGAAAAAGATGCAGAACCCAATCAAATTTTTATTGATTTTAAAACATCAACTCATGAATATTGGAAAATCAATATTAGTGAACACGATAGCAAAATAAGGTGTAGTTCACATTTGGCCATTATATTGCAGTATGTTTTGATTTTTTACTTTTATAGTTGAATAAATTTGTAGTCTTGACAGTGGAGAGATTGTGAAGGATGTTACCCATAGAATTCATGCGGGTGGAAGAAATGGAAATGTACCTCTGGAATTGTACCACTCAAACTGAAAGGGAAATCTTAATAGGATGGCTATAAGACCATCCTTTAGGAGATGATGAGAAATCTTTATATATGAGTTACTTTCTGTAGGCTATAAAGTGCTCCTTTGTCTATATATATATATACCTAACTAACTAAGATTTATTTTTATTTTTTGAACTGCAACAAAATTTAGTAAAACAGAAGAGCTAAGGCTACCAAAGGAGATGATGAGAAATCATCTCAAGCATTACAAAATAAAGAGAACAAAGAAAGGGAGCAGAGGAAAATGAAGATTAGTGACCTCCATAGACAAAGGCATTAAAAAGAGACCCTTCTAAATCTTTGGCTTACAAAAGGCCCATGTCACAACTAACCAGGAATTTCCCTCAGTGAATCAATCAAAATTTCCTTTGGATTTCAAAAATTCTGTAATTCCTTTGTTTCCATCAGCACCACACGACGACTAATGGGAGAAGATGCCAAATGATTGATCCTCTAGCTTTGAATGGACTTCTCCCAGCCCACTAACAGATTTGCAATGGAATCAGAAACGATGCAAGATATTCCAAAATACAAAAGAAGTAGCTCCATACTCACACTAACCACGGAGTAGTGAATGAAGAGATGACCTATTGATCCTCTAGCTGACTTACACGTAGTGAGGATTTCTGTTTTTCATTACACGTAGTGATGACTTTAAAATAAAAAATAAAAAAAATTCTTTGTTTTGTTTTGTTTTTCACCCCTCTTTTCCTTTTTATTTCTTTATAGAGAGGGATTATTTTAAAGGCATTTCCGAACAAATCTAGATCAAATTTGAAGATCGAAACTTGTTTTTTTTTTTTTTTTTTTTTTTTTTTTTTTTTTTTTTTTTGCATCAAATCGAAGAATTGAACCTCCCGGGTCCGGTTTTTCAAAAATCGTAGAAAAGGTAAAAAAATACTTTTTTTTTTTTTTGTTGCTTTTTCGATCTGGAATCACATCGAAACAACAATATAAATTATTTCGATTAAATATTGGTGGATTTGATTTGGATTTGAGGTGTTTTCTTTTTTTTTTTTTTTAAAAAAATTATTTATTTATTTATTTATGTAGTTATTTTCTGAAAATTTTAGGAAAAACATTTTTAAGTACTTTTTTTTTTTTTACTGATTTTTATTGTCATGCTTGAGGAATATTAGAAGACTGGATCTATGGATTTGTTGAAGATTTGGAGGTTTATTTATTTATTTATTTATGTAGGTATTTTCTGAAAATTTTATAAACAAATTTAAATTAGTTTTTCTTTTTTTTTTTCCAATTCTTGTTATGACCTTGAGGAGTATTAGAGGACCATGGATCTGCTGATTTATTAAAGATTTGGGGCCTTTTCTTTTTTCTTTTATTTATTTATTTATTTATTTACACAGGTATTTTTTAAAAATTTCAGAAAGATTTTTAAATTAGTTTTTATTTTATTTTTCTGATTCTTGAAGAATATTAGAATATGGATCTACTGATTTGTTGAAGATTTGAGGTTTTTTTTTTTTTTTTTTTTTTTTATTTTTTTTTTATAATTTCTTTTTTATTATTTACACATGTTTTTTCTAAAATTTCATAAAAAAGTTTTTAAGTCATTATTTTATTTTATTTTTATTTATTTATTATTATTTTTTTAATTTTATAAATTCTTGTTATGATGCATGAGGAGTATTAGAAGACTATGGATCTAATTATTTCACACATGCTTTGATTTTAAAAAATATTTTCTACATTTTTTTCTAGTTTCAAGTTAATTTTTTGAGTAGCCCTAGGGAAAAAGAAGTGGAGGATTATCCTTATGGCGGCCCATTTGGCAGTTTGGGCAGAAAGAAACAACCATTGTTTCCACAATTGTATAGTTTTCCAAGGCGGGGGTGTTTTCGAGGGTTCTAATTTTGTTTGAGATTGGGTTATATGGTTCTTCTCTTCGTTTTGGGGGTTTCTAGCTACTATGGAGTAGCTTTCTTTTCTTTCTTTCTTTCTTCTTCTTCTTCTTCTTATATATATATATATATATATATATATATATATATATATATATATAATATATATATATTATATATAAAAATTTGGCTTTCAATAAAATGCTCATCTTAAAAAAAAAAAAAGTTACTTTTTGGGGTGTTTTCTGTTTTTTAAATAAATTTAGAAAAATTATATTAGTTAATAGATAATCATATAAGCAATATATGATATCAAGTTCTGACACATGTCAACAATTTATAGAAAATAAAAAAAAAATCAACACCACACCTTATAGTAGGTTAACCTGTTGAGATAACATTGTTACCAAAGAACGCTCCGATACACCATTCAATACATTGTCAAAACACAAAAAAAAAGATAGATTCTTGAAAATCTCAATTTTCCTATTTTCTAATATATTTCCGCAAATTTTTTTTTTTTTTTTTTGCTTAAAAAAAATTCTGACCAATACAGGCCGATATGGCCCAATACGGCCTCGATACCAGTAAGCGACGCTGTTCATATCATTTTTCCGCCAGGTCGATACGGTGACCGATACCATCATTTAGAACCATGGAGTAGATGCCCACACTTAATGTTAATCGGGGTGTCTCAGATCGAGATCAGATGAAGATTGCAGAAAACTTGAGCTTGCTAAGACCCACTATCAAAAGTGCAACTTCAAGAGGAAATCTTTTGGAAACAAAAAGCTAGGAATATATGGTTAAAAGAGGGAGACTGCAACACTAGATTTTTCTATGGCTCGATTGTAGAAAGGTGTAGATCCATGGTGTGGAGAATTAAGACAAAGGCAGTCGTCATCCTTGAGTCTATTGATGATATTGCATTGGAAGTTGAAATGCTTTAAGAACATCTTTTATTTGGAAGGCATTGAAGTGGGGAATATCCTTGATTGTGTTCCAAGGTTGGTGACAGGGCAAATGAATGAGGCCCTTCTATGCCCTTGCCTCTTTTGGAAGAAGTTGGAGAAGCGGTTTTGTCTATCGTGGTGGATAGTACTCCATGCCATATGGTGATGGGGACATCACGCGCGCATGCACACGCACGCCGCCCCCTACGTACGTATGCAAGGAGGAGGAGAGCCCCACCATCGATCTGGATTGATGTCGACATCCAGGGAGGGCCTCCTAGCTAGAAGACTGAGTTTTGGTTCGTTGGAGTGGGCCCGGTAGTCAAGTAAAGCCCATCATGGGATCTCATGATCGCGGCCCACTAGTCGAATTAATATTTTATTTTAGGTTTTGCTTATTAATGTTATTTAGAGTATCATGGATGCTTTAGATTTCTTTGATTAGTTTTTATTTTGGTTTACTTCATCACCAAGTAATAGGTTGCGCACATGGTGCGAGTTTTGGGGTATAGGTTTTTTCTTATAAATAGGCACCCCTTGTAGGTTTTTTATTGATTAAAGCTTAATAAAAAATCTGCGTTTTTTTATTCCTTCGAGTTCTCGAGTTGTAGAAATCCAATTGGGTACGAAGCTCTCCCTTCATCGAAAGACTAACTTCCGTGGTGCGAAGCCACATTGATCCCGATTCGCCCCCATCCTCTACCATCTCTATTTCTTATCTCCTATCACCATCCGCGCTTCAAATCTATCCTTTATCGCAACAGTTTTCCTCTTTACAGCAAAATTTCAGATTCTGTCCCTGAAGGAGGGCTGAAACTTCGACGGAGCACCATGCACAGACCGCGCATCCGATCGACATGAAACTTGGGGGTTTTGAAGCCCTCCCCTGGCCGACCAGAGCCAAGGAAGCGCTTTCCGCGTTCGGTACCCCCTCGCACGTGCGACAGGCCTGACCCGCTGTCCGTGCGCGGGGACTATCTCTAGGTTCAGATTTCCGCCTATTTTACTCCTCTCATACCTATTCTCCCTAACCCTAACCCTAATCCTAGATTGCATTATTTTCAATTTATTTGCCCTTTTTTCTTACCCTAGGGTTCTATGAATTGAATTTGGTGAATCCCTTAGATTAAGGACTGATTGTTGTGCATGTGTGGATGATTTTTTTACTTCCCTTTGAGTATCATTTGGTCCATAATTTTACTGATCCAGCCCTAGCCTGTGTAGGTCTGGACCTGCAGAGATTCCCCTTGCTTGAATGTTTGAACTTTTGTGTGGGATGTGGAATTTTATGTGATTGTTTCTGAATTAGTATAATCTAAAGCCTGAGATCTTATATATCATATTTAATTTTCATGTCCTACATCAAATTTGGTATCAGAGCCTAGGGTTCTTACAGGGGAATGCATTACATGTTTAGGGTTTAGTTGTTTATGTCCATTACGCATCAATTCTCATCATATATGGTTGTTTAGAGGTCCATAAACCCTGACATAAGCTGCTGAAATTTTCTGTTATCCCCTTATTTGAATTATTTTAGAAATTAACTTAGCTTTCTATATCTAGGTTTATAAACTTTCTTAATCTGTTTTTAGAAACTAATTTCCTTTCATTTTTCTTTTTTTAAAAACTAGTTTACTTTCCTTTTTCTTTTTTTAGAAACTTACTTTCTATTTTTAGAAACTTTCCTTCTTTTTTTTAGAAACTAGGTTGTTTTTTTTTAGAAACTTTCCTAATTTGTTTTTTAGAAACTTTTCTAATTTATTTTTAGAAACTTTCCTTTTTCGTTTTTAGAAACTAGGTTGTTTCTTTAAAAAAAAAAAACATGGAACATTTACAAGAGTCACTAAACAAGCTGTCCCAGCAGTTTGAGTCTTTGGGTAAGCGTTGAGAACAACATATAGACCAATACTTTGAGCAATTTCATGCGCGCAATGCCCAACTAGAGACATCCTCCAGGACAAACCCCACCATTGGGAAGAGTGCACTAGAGGCTAGTGTAGCGTTACCCACTGAGGCCATTCTGGTAGTGGATGAGTTTCGTGATGTCTTTCCTGATGATCTACTGGATGAGTTTCCCCCTATGATGGATATAGGGCACACCAAAACATGGGACACCATACTACCTATAGCCGAGTTTGCGTTTAATAGTTCTGTTGATAGGACCACAAATCTAAGTCCTTATGAAGTCGTTACTGATTATAAACCTAGGAAACCTATTGATCTTGTCCCTATGTCGTTGTCCCATAGGCCGTCAGAGTCTTTTGCGCATCACATTTCATTCATGGTATCAAAAAATCAGGCAGAAGACCATGACTAGTAATGAACATTACATACTTTCTGCAGACCAACATAAACGTTTCAAGGAATTCAAAGTAAGGGACTCTGTGATGGTCCGCATCAGGCCAGAGCAGTACCCTCAAGGAGCCGTTCGTAAATTACATGCGCGTAGCGCTGGACCATTTAAAATTATAAAACGAAACGGTCTCAATGCGTATGCGGTAGATCTTCCACCTTCCATGGGAGATAGTTCCACATTCAATGAGGAAGATGTAATTGTATTTCAGGGGACCACTGATACATTGTCCAGCCTATCACCTAACCATCCTAATTCCCCAGACCTTTCCCTTGATCCATGGCTCCCTCCCGACCCATCTTCTCAGTCTTTACCTCTCATACCTTCCCGTCCTGACCCATCTTCCCAGCTACCACGTCCCATACCTACCTTTCCCGACCCATTTTCTCAGCCTCTACCTCCCATACCTACCCGTCTCAACCCATCTTCTCAGCCTTTACCTCCCATACCTACTCTTCCCACACCCAGAGAGGTAATAGAGGATATCCTGGACCATTAGATAGTTTCAACGTCGGACGGCGGGTTTTAGAAGTACCTGGTTAAATGGAAGTCACGCCCAGCTTCAGATAGCACGTGGCTCACTGAGGAGGAGCTTCAAAGATTTGATCCTGACATCTTGGAGTGGTTCAAGAGTTTTATTTCGCCAGTGGCGAAATTTTCGCAGATGGGGAGAGTTGATGGGGACATCAAGCGCGCACGCGCAAGCACGCCGCCCCCCTTCCGTACGTACTCAAGGAGGAGGGCCCCACCGTCGATCTGGATCGATGACGACATCCAGGGAGGGCCTCCTAGCTAGATGGCTGAGTTTTGGTTCGTTGGAGTGGGCCCGGTAGTCAAGTAAAGCCCAACATGGGATCTCGTGATCGTGACCCACTAGTCGGATTAATCTTATATTTTAGGTTTTGCTTATTAATGTTATTTAGAGTATCATGGACGCTTTAAATTTCTTTGATTAGTTTTTATTTTGGTTTACTTCATCGCCAAGTAATAGGTTGCGCGCATGGCGCGAGTTTTGGAGTGTAGGTTTTTTCTTATAAATAGGCACCCCTTGTAGGTTTTTTTATTGATTGAAGCTTAATAAAAATTCTGCGTTTTTCTACTCTTCTGAGTTCTCGAGTTGTGGAAATCCAATTGGGTGCGAAGCTCTCCCTTCATCGAAGGGCTAACTACTGTGGTGCGAAGCCACATCGATCCTGATTCGCCCCCATCCTCTACCATCTCTAATTCTCATCTCATACTACCATCCGCGCTTCAAATCTGTCATTTATTGCAACAGTTTTCCTCTTTATAGTAGAATTTCAGATTTTAGCCCTGCAGGATGGCTGAAACTTCGGCGAAGTATCACGCACAGACCGCTCATCCGATCGACACGAAACTTGGGGGTTTTGAAGCCCTCTCCTGGCCGACCAGAGCCAAGGAAGCGCTTTCAGCGTTCGGCGCCCTCTCGCACGTGCGACAGGCGTGGCCCGCTGTCCGCGCCAGGGGACTATCTTCAGGTTCAGATTTCCACGTATTTTACTCATCTCATACTTATTCTCTCTAACCCTAACCATAGATTGCATTACTTTCAATTTATTTGTCCATTTTTTTACCCTAGGGTTCTCCAAATTGGAATTGGTGAATCCCTTGGATTAGGGACTGATTGCTGTGCATGTGTGAATGATTTTTTACTTCCCTTTGAGTATCGTTTGTTACATAATTTTACCGATCCAGCCCTAGTCTGTGTAGGCCTGGACCCGCACAAATTCCCCTTGCTTGAATGTTTGAACTTTTGTGTGGGATGTGGAATTTTATGTGATTGTTTCTGAATTAGTATAATCTAAAGCCTGAGATCTTGCATATCATATTTAATTTTCATGTCCTGCATCAGATGGCTTTTCCGGAAGCTTCTTTTACTCATGCTTGAGATATTGTTAGAGAGGATATCTCTATTGATGCTTGCAAATTTTTCTCAGGTGGTCCTATCTTCATGTCCTTTTTATGCACATTGATTTGCTTGGTCCTGAAAACAGCTAACCCGAAGTATCTAATAGACTTCAGTCCCATAAGTCTTTGCAAATGCATATACAAGGTTTTCTTTAAGATTGTTGCTATGTGATTAGCAAGCATCCTTCCCCATATCATCTTAGAAGAACATGGAACTTTTGTTCAAGG
This sequence comes from Magnolia officinalis, assembly GCA_021015155.1. Classification (NCBI taxonomy): domain Eukaryota; kingdom Viridiplantae; phylum Streptophyta; class Magnoliopsida; order Magnoliales; family Magnoliaceae; genus Magnolia; species Magnolia officinalis. Next base: position 86,171,142 of record JAJHSJ010000007.1, read on the forward strand.
AAGATTGATTGCTAAGAACATTAATATAACTAGTTAAATGGTGAATGAAATTGACCAGAAGGTTTGTGGGGATAATCTCATCTTGAAGCTGAATATGGAAAAGGCGTATGATCTGCTTGAATGGAGCTTCATTTCCTTAGTCCTCCAAAAGTTTGGCTTTGGTCAGGGCTGCATAGATATGATGGAAAGGCGTTGGAATGACTGCTGGTTTTGTATTATTATTAATGGTCGAGTTATAGGTTTCTTCATGTCCTTCCGAGGGCTTTGATAGGTGATCTGATTTCTTCTAGCATATTTATCCTAACAGCAAAAGTTCTGAGTAGGGGAGTCAGAGACCTCATGATATCCGGTGCATGCTAACCGTTCCACCTGCCCTGATTATGCCCTTTGATATCTCATTTTCTCTTTGCTGATGACATGATTCTTTCTCAATGGCAGGCAATCCCTGGTTTAGGAAATGAAGAAATTTCTAGTGAATTGTGAGAAGCATCAGGACAAAGGATTAGTGCAAGGAAAAGCTACTTATTATCATTTGACAAGGTGATAGGCTCTCATGCTCAGAGCATCACTCAACTGACAGGTTTCAAGCAGACCGCCTTGCCATGTCCTATCTGGGGGTTCCTCTTTGAAGGGGAGGCTTCGGGTTAGCCACTCGCTTTCCTTGTTCAGATGACCAGAAAAATCAAAATCAAAGGATGGAAAGTGAAGCTGCTGTCGTTGGCAAGGAGAATTACTCTAATCATCAAGTATGTGCTAGCTAGCTATCCTATGCATGTCTTGGTTGCTTTTAAAATCCCGATATTCATCCATGAAAAAATGGAGGTAGTGCTCTTGGATTTCTTTTGGAGTGAATCAGAGGGCAAGAAAAACAGGCATTGGGTTAAATGGGCTAGAATCTTCTTTCCAATGTCAGAAGGAGGCTTACGGGTAAGAAGGTTGGAGGATGTGATGCAAAGCTTCCGCATTAAAATGTGTTGGAACTTATCGTTGGGTGAATCTCTTTGGGCAAAGCTTTTTGCGGTCAAGTATCTTAACAAATTTATCAAAACTGATCGTATCTCTTAGGCTGGGGGGACTGAAGTTGTGGAAGGACCTAGCCTGGAAGCTTCTGACTACCTTTCAACATTTTAGATTGATGGTTTTCCGGTGTGAGATGGATTTTTGGTCTCAAAATTTGACAGGACTTGGGCTTTTGGCTGGTGCGAATGAAGTTAGAATCCCGGAGCATCTCCAGGATGCCATAGTAGCTATTTTTTGGTTCAGGATGGAGCTTGGAACTTCTTGGATTTTGAGGATGCGGTGCCGGCTGACATTCTTCAGTGCATTCAAGGGAAAAATATCAAGGTCATGGACAGGGATGATTGATTCATATGGGCCTTGAAATCTTCAGGTAAGTTCTCCCTAAAGTCTGGTTAGGAGCATGTTCGGGCTAAGCGTCTTATCTAGTCGTGGACACGCTGGGCCTGTAATAAGTATATTCCACCGAAGCTGGTGGTGTTCTTATGGAAGGTTATGCACAAGGCGTGCTGGTTGATGTGGTTCTTCAATAGGCAGGCATGCACATAGCGTCCAAATGTGTTTGCTGTGACAGTGATTCTCATGAGTGCAGGCCCTGACACTGTTCCTAGATGTACGAGATTATTCTAGAATGGTAATGCTCTTGCTCAGGCATCTGTGGATCACCTGCAAAGGGGATTTGCTGATCCTGGGACCCATCTGGCTAGCAGCAGCTCTCATACTCAGGATAGAAAGGATTTCTGAGGATTTCTGAGCCACCGTGGATCATCTACAAAGCTTCACTAGAGAGTCCACTTACCAACAGCTTTTACAGCGCCCTGTCAGCAGTGGGGAACAGGTGCAATGCAATAAAAACCTGTTGGTCTAGCAGCTGAACAACGTTCAACCTGTTAATCAAGATGATCTGATTGTTGAATTTCAAGCTTCTTTGGGGGTGGCAGGGGCTGGATAGGTTGAGCTTCCAGGTGCATATATCCTATCATTTTGAGAGCCAGGGCCCCCAGAAAGGCAAGGGAGGGGAGTGGAAGATTCACCGGTGGAGGAGCCACCACATCAGAAATTGGGAATGGAGAGGGAATACTGGTTCAGGCAATGAAATTGGAAGTGTGTGGAGTCTGGTTGGGGAGACAGATTAACAGTTCTCAAATTATGCATCAAAGGAGACTAGTTAGCAATGATGCTTCTGTTCCCCTCTTTGATCATTTGCATTTTTTTTTTCTTGACATTAGATTAGTTGATTTTCAAAGTATTCAAAGTAAACTGATCAAATTCGCCACACAACTATATGCTTAGTTCTAGCAATTGTTTAAACACCACCATATAAAGAGGTAAAGGATCATCAAGAAGCTGCTCCAAGATTTACTAGGCTAGTAAACGTTAAGGTGAAATACAATTGGCATGTCTAGTTCTTGGTGCAAGTGGGCTGGCCACAATGTAAGCTTGTCTTTGGTCTTCACCATCAAACCGTGATCAAGTTTGTATACATAAGCTAAGCTGTACTACCAGTACAATCCGAGATGGTTTTTCTATCAAAATTCTGGTGCATACACAACCGGCCTACCTTTTACTTCTCCAAGTTGGGGCTACTAAATGAAGCTGAAGCATTTCACTAAATCAACTGGACAGGAAAGCTGATAGCATTGCTTCATGCCATTAGATACAGAATAACAACACACATGGATATACGAGGAAATCACGATAAAAAAGAAGAAGAGAACATCACTCAAAACAACACACATGGATACATTAGTTAACCAGCTGCTGCCACCAAGAAAGATTTGGAGTAGCATCTGAAACCAATAAGTATCGCCCAATACATATGGGTTTCATTTCGGAGCACAACTCACTTAAAACCTCCAAATTCACCTATTATTAGCCCTAATTTGAAGTACTTAGAAATGTTTGTTAACATATTTTAATGTATTTTGTGGACTTACAAGACTTTTTTTTTACTGAAATTTGGGCATCTCATCTAATATGTACTAGGTTTTGGCAATGGACAATAGGATACCCATTACGCCCACTTCAGACTTGCTGCCAATAGAAGCCAAGCAAATATCCATGACATATTAGACAAAAAAAGAAGAGGAAGAAGAAGAGAATTGAAGAAAAAAGAAAAGAAAGTGTCTTGCAAACATTTAAAGGTTGGCATGTAAACTTTAGATCAATACATGGACAAGTTCATAAAAGAACAAGGTGTTCAAGTATACATAGGTGAATATTAGCAAATAAATATACATACATGAAAGGATGATACAATATCAAAAGAAATGCCTTGAAAGTAATCGGCTGCATGGAAAAATTAATTAAATTGAGTATTAGATGGCAACAGTTAAAAATTCAGAGCAACAGTATTAAGAGCTGAAGAAGTGTACGTTGTGGAGGACATCAGAGTAAAAACATTGAATTTCTTCTTTCAAGAAAGAAACCAAAAAAAATTCAATCTTCCCTTCAAATTGACACCCTAGAATCCTCTCTTGCAGATCGAACATAGGGAAGCCAAAATCCCTTCCCTTTTCGCTATAAATTCTAGCTCTCTTCAGAAATTTGCTAGATCTGAGGGAGAACCCAAGAATCCCTCAAATCCCAATGGATTTCAATCTTGAATCCCACAACAACCCCTAGAATAGAAGATAAGGTGAATAAACCGTAAAATATCTCAAATTCCTTTCCTATCTGTCGAATTCCTAACAGATCAAGGAATCCTTTCTTTCTTGTCGAACTCCTAATGGATCAAAGATGATAAGAAGCAGAACCCCAGAAATGAGAGAAAATCTTTTCCAGCCAAAGAATGCATTTTTTTTTCTATTTGGAAGGTTAGGAAAGATGAGAGGAGAGCGTGTTATAGCTGTGTGTGAGAGAGAGAGAGACCTTGGACCCCACAATGATAAAAAAATTTATCACGGGCTCTCTTTTTTTTTTTTTTGGCACCGACAGAGATGGACGGTCCTGTTAGGGGGCTCGTGGGGCCCATCGTGATGTATGTGGTTATCCACTCTGTCCATCCATTTTGACAGTACAATTTAGGCCATGATCCCATAAAGGAGGTAGATTGAAGCCCCAAGTTGAAACACCACAGACAAATTTATATATTTTTTTTTCTATGGTGTGCTTCACTTGAGCCTTCATGTGTATTACGATGGGCCCCATAAGAGCACTTTTTTTTGCTCTTGTGAACAGCTTTTTGTGATTCGTCGATGGCTTTTAGCCGTCGGAAAACCACCATACGACCATTGAATTTAATTAATTAATTAATTTATTTGTAGTGTTTTGGCATAGAAATTGAAAATGTGAAGTATATTAATTCAGCCTATGTCAGGGCCGAACCTTTTTTTTAAAAAAAATTTATTTATTTACATGCTCACACCCCCACACACTCACGCCTTAGTGGGATTTCACCACCTATGGATACTCGAACCCTTGACCGGGTGTTGAAACTCCTTATAGTCTACCACCGGAGCAAGAGTAAGGATCCGTGTGAGCTAAACTTGATCAAGCTAAATTAATTAAAAGGATTCATATTTTTCAACCCAAACCCAAACCAAGGACTTTGATAGACCGTGAGCTAAAGGTTATCCTGCACTTAAGTTGCAACCATATAGGGAAGTAAGAGATCGTGGTTTCACTAATTCAGACTTCTTGTGTGTGTGTGTGTGTGTGTGTGTGTGTGTGTGTGTGTATTCTAGTTATATGATTCACTACTGTTTCCTTTAAACCTAATATATGTAGGGAATGAATGTGACATAATCATCACGGCATTACAAGCAATATATCACAAGCTACTTATTCACACCCCTCTACATAAAATAGCCAAACACTTAAGAAAAGCCACACACACGGAGAGAGAGAGAGAGAGAGAGAGAGAGAGAGAGAGAGAGAGAGAGAGAGAGAGAGAGAGAGAGAGAGAGAGAGAGAGAGAGAGAGAGAGAGAGGAATGCTCACCTGCATACCTTCTTATGTGAGCACCCATGCACACCTTTACACACGTGTCGTGGGCACATAATCTGAATGGTCCATGTGATGCGGCACCCCTTGAAACCTCACAATCCCAACTTTCGGCCTGATAAAAAACTCTGGCAGGCCATGGCAAAAGAAAACAGTTTCTTCCCTTGATTTGCATCTCTTTGTTATGGCCCACTAGAGTTTTAGATCATACCAAAAATTGTGCCCATAAAGTTTCGAGGGGTGTTGCATCACGTGGACCATCCAAATTATGTGCCCACGGCACGTGTGCAAAGGTTAAAAGGTGGGTAGGGAGCATTTCTCTCTCTCTCTCTCTCTCTCTCTCTCTCTCTCTCTATATATATATATATATATTATATATATATATATATATATATATATATATTATATATATGGGAAACGGTTCTATGCGGTCGACCTTATGGAAAGTTCTCATGAGGTAGAGCTGTGTGGGCCCATAGTGATGCGTGTCAAACATCAATATTTTTTGAGAACTCATCTCCCATACCATAAGCTTAAAAATCTGGACGGTATACGTTATGAAGCACCCAATGATGGTGTTCTATATAAATATAATACTGTTTTTTTTTTTTTTTTTTTACACGCACACACACCCCACACACTCACGCTAGTGGAATTTCACCACCTATGGGTACTTGAACCCATGACCGGGAGTCGAAACTCATGAGAGTCTACCACCCGAGCAAGAGGGACCCTATATAAATATAATACTCACTTGTGCACTAGTGCTCATGGATTCTCATCAAAAATTTCTCCCATACTATAAACTTAAAAATCTGGATGGTATGCGTTATGAAGCACCCCATGAAACCCTAATGGCCTAAGTGGAATTTCACCACCTATGGGTACTTGAACTCTTGACCAGGCGTTGAAACTCCTTAGAGTCTACCACTGGACCAAGAGTAAGGACCCGCCTAACTTTTACCTTATTCCAAAGTTTTGGTAGTCTTATGGAAGAAGAAAGATGCAAAGGAAGAAACTATTTTTCTTTTGCCATAGCCCACCAAAGTTTTAGATCAAGGTAAAAGTTAGGCCGAAATGGTTACATGAGGTGTTGCATTACATGAACCGTTCAGATTTTGGACTCATTTCACGTGAGATCAAGGTAAAAGTTCTACTGCCGGTTAAACAACTGCCGGTAAAGGCTCAGTCGGTAAAGGTTTTACCGGTGCTTTTGCGGGATGCCCCTAAATCGTCAGTTTTTATTGTGTTGGCTGAAAACGAGAAAAAGCTACGGACAAAATCCGTAGCTCTTGTACCCATGGTTACCAACAATCCGTAGCTATTGCAATTTGTGCTGTTTCAATTTTTCCTGCCCACTTTCATCATTGGGAAAAAAAAAAAAACGATTTGCGGTAAAACTAGCTTTGAGAAACAAGAGAAAATGAAAAAAGCAAAGGACGAGAATCAATTTCGTCTTCCTAGCTTTTAAAAACAAGTAAAACTAACCCCTCTGAAAAATAAATAAATATAATTTAAATATAGATTTCCTATGTGCTGTCAGGCCAACTATAATAGTTTGTGCAATTGAACTGTCTGAGAGTTCGTACACAACTATGGAGCTTCGACAAGGTTCATTCTATATCACAAAAGAGGAATCATATGATCCCAAGCAAATGATATGTGTAACATCATTACAAGAGAGGAGTTAATAACTAGACTATTCTCAAAATTTTCTGGAATTGTTGCTGCAAAAGGATTAATTTCCCTATGATTCAGAAAATGGTAGGTTCTGGTAATATTCTCCCATTGAATTAGGTGTGAAATATTCCTTTTCACTATCTGTTTGAAGGTTACCAATCAGATAAAGCAAGGCATGATTTTAGAAATCTACAAAATCTGCATTTTAAAAAGGAGAAGCCAAGCTAGCATTGCAAGGCCCAGCACATTTTCACAATTTTTTTACTGAAATTTCTATCCAAACTATCCCTAAATCAACCGGTTGGAAAAACTTTTAGTAAACAAGTCATCTATGGGCTTGGCAGATAAACTGTCTGAATCATGGGACTGATGTCTGAAGATATTGTCCTGCAGATTACAATACACATCCAACTCCAGTGGGAGTAAGAAACAGAACCGGCATCCTTTATATTCTTGCAAGAAACTAGACACCACTATATTTCTATTTCTTTTCAAGTAAAGAACAGAGTTATTATGAGGATTACACATCAGAAGAAGAACGAAGTAGCGAAAAAACAAACAATATGATGTGCATTAGTCTTGCGAAGTTAACATAACTACTTAACATCATGATCAAGATTCAGACGCAGCCTGATTAAGCAAGCAAGTCTTCTCAGTTCAGATAATTCGGCTATAAACTAACCACAGTTCAAGATCCATAAACAACAAATCAGCAAATAAACTTAAAGAGATCAAGATAGGATCTCAAACATCTTTTTTAAAAGAAAGGTTTGGACATAGAATGGCCATACTGAGGGTAAAGTTCCTATATAAATGAAAAGTTTACTACCATAGTTACCCAAAGTAAATACCATAGGTCTAACTGATGAAGAATGAGAAACATCTAATCCTTAAGTCCCCAACAACTAACCAACAAGAAGAAATTGGTTTTGCAGTAGTATATGTCTAGACTTTGCCCATTGGATTGGTTTTATAACTTCTTAACCTTGCTCTTCTTTCTGTAAACTATAACACTCCTGAAGAAAGAAAGAAAGGAAAAAAAAAAGAAGATATCAACCAGAGGTAATCCATGTCAAGAAAATGTTGCCATTGACAATCAAAGAGAAAAATGATAAATGCATAAGGAACTTTTTGTGTTCAGCTAGTGAAGACACGATGGCTAACTATGAAGGGCAATAAGATTGCAGGGTTACTAAAATTGAAACCTCCTAGATAACTAACAATATTGAAATCTGTCACAACCACTGGAATATCATGAAAGGATCCATAAAAGCATTGTTTTATACAAGGCAACCAATCAAGGAAGTTCTCAAGCTATGCATCTCTATAGACTTCAATCATCTAAATATTGGAAGTCAATGTATATAGCAATGTACATCACTCAAAATATTGGAAGTCACATATATATAGCAACTGGTTTTAGACATTGCCATTGAAGAGATCTATGAGGACAAGAATTAGTATCTATCATCTCCAAAATCAGATAACAAGAGTTACAAAAGAATTAAATATGAAAAGACAAAATGCTTGCATACAATATGGCGGGCCCATATGAAAACGATGGATGAAAATAGGCAACACTGCTACACTTCTAAGCCACATTCCAAACATCATATTGTTTGAACAGTCCTAACATATGAATTAGTGGGCATCTTTTTGTTAAAACAGGATCATTGGATTTTTCACTTTTTAACTGTCCAATAAATATCCCATGTGGAAATGTGGCTACATGGCCATTGATGGTGACGCAATAGCCCAACCCATGACCCGATTCCTGCTTTCAATCATAAGAAAATTCTCTCTAATTAATGAGGAACGATCACATACAAACATTGCATGCTATGCTTACTATGCTACCCTGTTTTTTCCTACCAACATGGGGCGTGTGGAGAACATCTAAGCCATGCAAAAGGTGGGGCCCATCATGAAGTTCCCCTGGCAAGAAAATCAAATCGACCCATTCACCAGGTGTGCCTCAATTGTACCTTTGCTCTGATCATAAGCTGCCAATTGATTAAGTGTGTGGCCCATCTGATTAAGTTCTGCACCAGATGCACCATTCATCTTCTCTGCGATCTTCTTCAGATCAATCCCACGCATCAAGTTCATCTTCCTTGAGTGTATTTTCAAGATATTGAAGCGGGACTGAAAAACAATCAAACAAATGAGATCAGGACGTCATATGTATTCAGCAGAATTCCACACAGTAGCTAGCGAAATTAAAGCTGGCATTGGTGGAATTATTAGGAGAGATCCAAACGAGGATAGAAGATACAATTATTAAGTTTCATGTTCCGGGGAAGAACCAAAATGTAGCTTATACCTCTTCGTTGGGATTTGGAATTCAATTCCTATCAATCCGGTCAGGCCTGAGGAGGGCTTGATCCAGAATATTTATACGGTTGGTTGCCATCAAAACCTGGATAGAAGATAAATTTCTGTATGAGTACGACATAGAGATAAAATAGAACTTTGATGGTTTCAAGCAATTCACAAGAAACAAATAAATATAAATATTTTGATCTTGTTGGATGCTTTAAATCCATCCAGTTGATTGAGAAGCTCGAGCATAGTACGTTGAACTTCACTATCACCATTGCCAGTCCCTGATTCCATACGAGCAGATCCAATACTGTCGATCTCATCCATGAAGATGATTGAAGGGGCATGTTCCCTATAAAAACAGTAAGAAGCCACAATTCACTATATATATCGTTGTGAAGAGCAACTCTAGTGGACGGTGTGATCTGTCACTACAACAAAAAAGGCCTTTGCTTCACCCCCAATTCATTGAAATACCATGTATTCCAAACAACAATTGTATGTCAACCATCAACTGATAATATGCATATGCAATGAACAATCAGTTTTATGTGAATTTTAAAGTTTTTAAAGTTTGACAAAGAGCATCATCATTAGCCCTGCAGATATAACCAAACCAGCCAACTGCCTAGATCCTACACGTTCAAGCTTTGCACAGTGCCTTTTGATGGCCTACATACTAGGACTCCATCTTTTACTAATCCCAACAGAAGTGGCAAGTAACTTTAAGAGCCTGTTGAAGATCAGCCAATGTTGAACCTCCTGTAAACATAGTTTCATCTAGTTCTATCAGTGTCATGCTTAATCTAACTAACTGACCAAGATTCTTCTGGGTTCAACTAACCATGGCATGTCATTTAGAGAACTATGCAAAAACAGAGGAAGTAAAAGGCAACTGTAATTCTCTTGGATTTGCAACCCACCACATGAAACAGTAACTCTGCCCCAACCTATACATCAGTACTAACTATGCCCCAACCAAAAGTCTGACCTAAAGAAAACTAATGTGAGAGAGTTAAAATAACAGAAGGAAAAGAAGACGAAATGGAAATGCATGGAACAGCTCTAGAGATACCTGTTATCAGCAACCTTTTGTTCCAACATACAATACCCATTCCTTCATCTACACATGAAAACAAAAGAATATCAAGAAAATAGAAATTTTATTACCAACCATTTTCTTGAGTCCTATGATTAATATATCCAGATTTTCTTTCCAGAAAAGGTACTTATATTGCCTGCTTAGCAAACAACACTAAGAATTCATTACCTGAACATTGTATTCTTCAGCAGTGGGTCCTATTTAAACAACTCTTCTAAATTGTAAACAGTGCTATGTTTGGAGAGTGTCGAAATCCTGGTCCTCATTGAGGAGAACGGAGAATGGAATGTCAAACCAGCTAGAAATGGTGAGGCGGCCTGTTTCTTTGAAGGAAAGAAACAGCAGTATAGACATTCAGGCCAAAGGTCATTCTGCTCCATTCGAATTTATGAAATTCCAATACCACCCTATTTGACCGTCATGAACAAACAAGTAAGCAAAGAAAATGGATGAATTGCGAATTTTTACTTACTGCGGCTTCAATGTTTGCAGGAGATTCATCATTAGGACCTGAAAGCAACTCACTCGAGCAATGAAAACTCAGTATACAATAGAGAAGCTAATGAAAACTCAGGCATTGATGGAATCCCAATGCCTACAGTTCCACTTGTATCTCATGTCATTAACTGTAATAACCATAACTCTGGTGTAAGAAAGTTTCCTTTACCACCTCAGGATCCTCACTTAGCTCACTCATTCTCATACACAACGTCAGACAAGCCAACCTTTACATCAAATAATCCTTTTGAAGAAAGATTATATTGTTGCTCCCTCTGAATCAGCTTCATTGTCAGTACTGTTGTTTTCCCAGTCCCTGACCTTCCCAGTGCTACTAGGAAAGCATATTATCTCCTTTTCCTGCTCAGTTACTTCAAATGGAATATCAATTTCTTTCCCTTCATTATCAGTGAGCAAGTGTTTCATTACTCCAGACGATAATGAGTAGAATTTCATCAATGACAAACTCTCACTGACTTTGGAGTTCTCCATATACTGTTTGACTTCTATGCTTCCCGCGTCCACCACATGTTTGGTTTTGCATAGTTTCTTATACTGTATGATATCATTTCCTAAATTCCAGCTCATTGGCACTTCAAGTTTTCTAGAACAAAAGATAAAAAGGAGACATTAAGAAGATTCTAAGTAGAAGCAATGACAAATTCACTTATGTGAAGAAGAGTAGAAATAATCAAACAAAAAAGAGACGTAGTCTACCCTGACAAACCATCTTCACAACAACTTCTAAGAGTTTGAAGTTCAAAACTGATGGAGAATACACACACACACACACACACCAAAAGAAAGATCTCTGGTTCTTCACAAATCAATATGAATGCTGCAACTTCCATAGAAAAAGTGAGCAAAGAAAATTGATGGTCTTTCATCAAGATAATATTCCAGTCAAGAAAATCAGGAAATAAACCAAATAGCATCAGTACATACACATTGTAATGTTTTATAAACAGGAATTACAACTGCATCTTGTTTTGATAATTGATGGGAAATTACAGGTCATGTCAAAAAATTGCTCAGAAATTTGCAATTTCATAGCAATTTCAGTAAGCAATTTTATCTCTTTAAGGCAATAGAAGATTGAAGAAATTCTTTAAAAAGTTCTATTCTTAGGAACAATGGCATGAATGGAGATATCATATTCATGACCAATATCACCCTCTTCTAAATTTAGTCATCCTGGAGGTACTTGGAAGACGGAAAACAGAAGGTTTGATTGAGGTTTTTCTTTTATGCATTGAGCCTATGTAATCTTCAATGTTCCGAAGCAGGGTTGATGCTGGTTACACATCATTTCTTCAACCAAAATCAGACTAATGCAAGCAATATAAGACATAATCCGCATGGAACAAATCACAGTGATGAAGAAGGAATTAGCATTACCATCTCAGAAGAATGCCTAACTTCAATGTCACAACTGGGCGTGAATCTTTAACGAAAACAAGGGAAGATTCATACTTAAAACTGATAGAATGATGGTGTAATTCAACTCCATTTTCCCAAACAATATATTGCAGAAAGAGTGTTTTTTTCTTTTTCCTCTTTTCATGAAAAACTGTAGAAAGAATGTTGCAGACTAAAACTGCCTCTCAAGATCAAAGCCATGTTAACTACTAACAATCACATTTTGGATATTAGTGAAGAGCTCCGTTACTCCGACTAAACCGTCAAATGTATTATCATGCGAAGAGTGGTGGAGACTGATGTCAAAGCCCAAATTACTTACATTTCCATAAGGCATGATTTGCAAGTCTTTTATTCGTTTGGGAGCTCAATTAAATTGAATTACAATGAATTAATCCAGTAAAGAGGAAATGGCTAAAGGATGGGTGGAACCATTGTAATTCATAATGACAATCACACCCTAATTGCAATTCAATGAATCTCCTGTTGGACTCAAAATGATAGTTATGGTAATTTGGTGGCTAGTAACACATTAACTAGTGTCCTGTTTCTCGTTCCCTATATTGAACTAACTATTCTGATTCATTTCAGTTGAGCACCCAAACACGCACCTGGTAACTAACCAGGTAGAAAGATACAGCAAGTATTTGAATTGAAACCTTGAGGTTTATTGTTTTTGTTACAAATTTTCTCCTCATTTCTAGTTACCGATGCATTAGGTCCTGATTCAACAATCTCTACATTTTTGTAGTGGAACGAGGCTGAAATAGTGGCTTGTTGAAGAAGTACAGAACCAACAGAGAGCGTCAGCGCAAGAAGACAACCCTGTCAAAGGTACAAAACAACTGAATAAGAAATTTGCTCAAACATAGAATAAAATCAGTAGCCAGGATCTCAAACATTATCATCATGCAATGAAGATAAAATGAAATAAAATAAGATCTCACCCAAGCTCACCATGCTGGCCTTCTCACAGAATGCAGATAATGCTGTCACTGTATCTACGCTAATCCTCGGCACATAAACAACACTCCTCATGCCAAAGGCCGTCGCCTGACCACATCAATAATAGAGAAAAGAGGCAAGGAAATGTGGGCCACAATCGTATCGATGATGAAATGACATCAATTGACATATTACAATATAATAAAATAAGAAAAATAGAGAAAAAATCAATGTAATTCAAGACACGGGAAATTCCTGCGATTGGAAGTCAACGAATCATACAACTACATAGCACAATGTATATTGAATGGTGGACTATTCAGGAAATTCCTATCTTTGTGAGTATATGTTAATAACATGCCACATGACAAGTTCAAGTTTAAAGTTCTAAACAAAACCAACCTGTTTCACATTGTCATAAACTGTTGACAGGTCGATGAAATCGATGACCACACTAACTGCTTTCGACTGCCAAAGGATAATGAATCTCATCAGAATAAAATACGCAGGGCGGAGTCCGAACTGGCATCCAAAAAGTAAAATTCTAAAATCCCATTACGAATAGGTGCCGAGATTCACGCTACATCGTTACTCAATGTCACCCTCCAATAAATAAACCATGCAAAGAACATAGAAGAGATGAAAGAGGCTATATACCTGAGAGATGGAACCCAAAACCATGGTCAAATCACTAATGATAGGTATTTCCAAAGTCTCCTCCATATTACACACCTACCCAAAAGACCCAAACACCATACACTAGTTAAGAAAAAAGATTCAGAACATTCAATTCAAGTACTGATACTTCAGTAGGGAGGAAGAGCAAAAGAACGTTCCCAACATCTTCTCCCACAAGAACAGAATCCACAGCACCAGCTACTTCCATTCCTCTGGATTTAGTTACTACGACTATGGCAGCCCTCCCAACTATACCATCTTCCAGCACTCTGAGTTATCTCCCTGTTTAAAAAAATATCAATGAACTCTCCCTGTTAAAAAATATCAATGGTGAGAAAGCATATAAATAAATAAAAAAATAAAAGTGAGATTTTTTTTTTCAATCCATAACAAACCTAATCTGTGCTTTTTCTATACATTCACCACCTTCTAAATCACATTAAGTTGAAGATTTCTTCTACTACAGCAAAAAAAAAAAAAAAAAAGAGCCAGATTTTTTCAATCCCCCTCAATCTGAATATGACTTCAAAATCATCTCAAGATGCTCCAAATCTCTAAAATAAAAATTAAAAAATTAAAAAATTCTTCTAATAAAGGAAAATAAAAATAATGTTTTTTCCAATCCTCCTCAATCTGAATATGGCTTCAAATCATCTCGAGAAACTCCAAAACTCCAAAATAAACTTCCTAAACTGCAATGGAAATAAAAAATTGAAAATATCAGTTTCTTAACAAAAACTAAAAGGAGATAGAATTTCACAAATGTTAACAAGTACCAAAGGCATTATCTTTTCTTTTCTTTTTTTCAATTTCTCTGTTTTTCCATCTAATCTAAGAACTACACCAAAAAAGATCTCTGTAATTAAAGAAAATTGAAAAAAAATAAAAATAAATAAATATTCAAAAGATCTAAATCATCAAACCACCAAAAATAAAAAAGGCAGATAAAAAAAAATCCCATGAAACAATCTCGACATCAAAATACAGGTCCAGAAACCCTCAAATAGCACATGCAACTCAAGAAACGCTACAAACATAATGGAGTTCGATGAAACCCTAACCTTACAATGCATGAGGATGAGATTGAAAGGTCTGCCCTAAATGCATAAAATGGGGAAGGAGGAATTAGAAGAAACCGTAGATCCGATGCGAGCGTGAGAACCGAATAGATCTGCCATTGTAAACATGAGCTCGTTGAGATCTGTGAATCTAAAGGGGAGCTCTCTCCTCCAGCATTTAAATTGAGAGAGAGAGGCTGTCGGTTTTTGGAGAGAGAGAGAGAGAGAGAGAGAGAGAGAGAGAGAGAGAGAGAGAGAGAGAGAGAGAGGATGGAATGGGGGAGGCGTAGAGAGAAAAGAGGCCTTCGGTTTAGGGAGAGGAGGGAATAGGGGAGAGAGAGAAAGAGGGAGGGGGGGTAGGTTTTTATTTTATTTATTTTAGTTTTTTTACCAGGACCTTCATGGGCGGCTGGTTTTGTTACGGTTGGCAGAGGTTACTTCAATCCGACGGAAAGGATTTTCAGACGCTCGTTTCTTTCCACTGCAGGTGGCCGCGCAAACCGTCGGCTGTGCATGTTGGCCACGTCGAAAATGTGCCGGCAATGCTGTCGTTTCTTGTAGTGACTGTTGAGGCGGCATCTCGAACCGGCAAATTGGGCATACATGGTTCATCTCCAACCATTGAATTATGCATGCATGGCATACATATGACCTCCTTCCCTATAGAGAATTCATCCAGACAAATTGTACACTTGATCTCGTCTGACTCTCCTTTGTTGAAACTCATCCTCTGAAGATCTTAATGCTGGGACTGCACTATCCCTCCTTTCAAAAGCCAAGTCCATTGATTCTCTTAGCGTCCTAGCCAGTCTCTCTTCTTCGTCTTCTTCATCTTCTTCTTCTTCTTCAATCAATTCTAAAATCTCTAACTCAGCTACAATCTGTACAATCTCCTTTCCTGCTTCATGGGCTTTCTTTGCTATATAATTAATATTCAAGGCCACTGATTCAACACAGTATCGATGAATGTTTAAGTGGGAAATCATCTCGGCAATACGGCTTTTAGATGTCTCTGCTTGCAAGAAATAGTGAAGATCATCTGAGAATGTCTCAACCAGTACCCTACGAATTTCCACAGTGGGCTCTGATCGATGTCCTCCTGCATCTAACCGTCTAGAGTATTCTTTCAACTGAATTTCTATGGATAGTGTGGGCACTTGGGCTTCAGATACTATTTCATTCAATTTTCCATGGACACTTTGCCGATGAAAAATGGTGAGATTTCCAAAGCGATGGAGAAATCAAATTCATCATCGGAGGACTTGTCGGAGTCATCTTCAACAGTGGTGGAAGGGTCGAATTCAGCATGGGATGGTGTTGTGATCGAGTCTTCTTGAACGACGGACATGGTTGGTGGTGCGACCGAGTCTTCTTGAACAACAGGAAGCGGATTGCGTTGTGAGCAACTCACTATGCTTACCGTACTGAGTAAACTCTGCGAGGTCCACCATGATTTTTGTATTTTATACGTTTCGTCTATCAATTCCCGGGACTACAAAAGTTTTGGATCAAACTTATATTTGTGTTTTCTCTTCATCCATATCCATACGATCTTATGAGCAGGTTAGATGACAAATAAATGTCACTGTAAAGCCTAGAAAAGGTTTCGACGGTAGAAATCATTATTCCCACTGCTTCCGGTGGTATGATCTACTTGATCTTTAGATATGCTTTAATTTTGGGTTTAACCACTTATTTTAGATTAAAAAACGTGGATGGACGGCCTGGATAGACTAGATATATTAAAGGTGGGCCCAATTGAGTTTACTCAGTAGGATGAAAGCATGTGGATTAACTAAGTACACAATCCAATTTCTTTACCACAGTACCCAAGACATCACCATACCGGAAGCGGATTGTGTCCTACCCCCGCTTGGACGATAATCCCTACTAGACGATAATCCGTCCGAGTAGGGATCTGTGGACCCCA
Organism: Magnolia officinalis; assembly: GCA_021015155.1. Lineage (NCBI taxonomy): Eukaryota > Viridiplantae > Streptophyta > Magnoliopsida > Magnoliales > Magnoliaceae > Magnolia > Magnolia officinalis. The sequence goes on from JAJHSJ010000007.1 coordinate 86,187,736, forward strand.
CCTTAATATAAAGGTTTTATCCGCACCATCCATCCATATTTACATATCATTTTACGATCTGAACCAAAAATTTAAGTGGAACCAATGCTTAAGTGGACAACAAAGTGATGGTTGAACGCTCACCATTAAAAACTTATCGGGAGCTGCATAAGCTTCAGATTAAGTTGATATATATATATATATATATATATATATATATATATATATATTATATATAATATATATATATATAATTAATTAATTCAGGCATACATGACCTTTTGATTAGGTTGGATGGTAAGAAAAATAATGGTGGCCCTTATAAAAGTTTCAACAGTGGATTCATTATCAATGCTACTTACTTTGGTGTGGTCCACTGAAACTGTGGACATTCTTATTTTTAGGATCATGATATAAAATGATCTGAAAAAAGAATAAACGGCATAGACAAAGTATTATATCACGGTGGGGGGGGGGGGGGGGGGGGGGGGAGGGGAATTGGATAATGACAAGATCAGTAGCCAAATAGCTATTGAAGTGATGTCACCAAGCTTTGTGGACCCCACCATGATGCGTATGTTGTATCCATACCGTCCAACCATTTTTAGAGGTCTTTTTATGGCATTACAAAGAAAATGAGATAGATCTACCGTTCAAGTGGACCCCACCATGGAAAATAGTGGGGACCGTGACATCCACTGTTCAAAACTTCTCAGGGGCCACGGTAGTCTTTGATAAAGCTGATATTTTTGTTTTCACTTGAATCTATCTCTATGTTAACTTATGAATAGGGTGGATCTCAAAAATACATCACTGTAGGCCCTATAAATGTTTCAACGTGGGTGCGACGGCTCCCACAATTTTCTAGTGGGTCCACTTGAAATTTAGATCTATCTCATTCTCTTTGTAATGCATATGATACAACACATGCATCATGGTGGGGTCCGCAGCTTGGTGACGTCACTTCAGTGGCCATTGCTACTAACGAATGGCTACTGACCTTGTCAGTATCCAGTCCTTGTCAGTAAGTTCCTGCACAAGTACGATGGGTGGGGTTCAATGATATGTCTTTTAGAAATCCACCCCGTCCATTCGTTTTACAAGATCATTTTAGGATGTACTAAGAAAAATGAAATGTATCCGATTTTTCCACACCAGAAGAAACAGTGATAATTCAGTGATAACCGTTGAAGCATTCTTATAGCCATGAAATTTTTATACCAGGCTATCTTTTCAATGTTTTCACTTCATCCCATTGAGAATGACCTTATAAACAGTTTGGATAACATATAAACATCAAGGTGGAGCTCAGGAAAGTTTCAATGGTAGAAAGTTTTTTTACCAATTTTCTCTCCCGTGTTACTCACTTTTAACTTTTTATCCATCTCATTTTTGGTGGAACGTACTAAAATTAGCTAAAAAACGGATGGACAGAATGAATTTCTCACATGCATTACAATGAGCCCCACCCAGCATCCTTGGGCAGGAACTAACTAGGAAAGGATTTTGCAGGAAATCCGCATCCTCCAAGTGCATATGCCAGCGTTGCAGAAAGAGTAACATTCAGGGAGCAGATTGGATACAGACAAGGTCAGTAGCCATATCACTACCGAAGTAACGTCACCTAACTATGTGGACCCTGCCATGATGCATGTGCTGTAATCATACCGTCCAACCATTTGTAGGGATTGTTTTATCGCATTACAAAGAGCATGAGATAGATATAAATTTCAAGTGGACCCACCATAGAAAACCATGAGAGCTGTCACACCCACCGTTGAGACATTTATAGGGCTAATAGTGATGTATTTTTGAGATCCATCCTATTCATAAGTTAACATAGACATACATGAAGTGAAAACAAAAATATCAGTTTCATCCGAAACTACTGTGGCCCCTGAGAAGTTTTAAACGGTAGATGTCACTATCCCCACTATTTTCTATGTGGGTCCACTTGAACTTTAGATCTATCTTATTCTCTTCGTAATGCCATATAACTATCTCTAAAAATGGTTGGACGGTATGGATACAAAAATGCATCATTGTAAGATCCACATAACTAGGTGACTAACTACAGTAGGCTGTCGCTACTGACCTTGTCAATATCCAATCCGCGTCACCTGGTATGGGAGTTCCCTTAACACAAAAGTTCAATGAGATCCCTCTCAAATTCTGGGTGAAATCCACTCCATCCATCAGTTTCACCGACTCATGTTACAAAGAGATTCCAAAACGGAAAAAGATCGAAGATTAAGTGGACCCCACCAGAAAAAAACAGTAAGAGATGGACGCTCATCATTGAAACCTTAATATTTTCACGGAAGATTTGGATCAGGATGATATTTGTTGTGATCCCTTCATCCCGGTGGATGTACATGTGTTAATCATAACCTCAGATCTATGAGCCCATAAACATCACTGTGAGCCCCGGGGCATTTCATTATTCTGTTAAGCCGTTAGCATATTTCATTTAAACAAATAATTAAATATGGACCAATTAGACAGTCAGGAAATCATATTTTGAACGTGTTAATTCAAGTTGCATATCCATATGTGAAAGCCATCACTATCAGAGCATCAAACTTTCCTCTTATTAATTTTACAGGGCACGTTCCCACCATTATTAGAGAGGGACGGGGATTGCGTCCTACCCCTGCCCATACCGTAATCTGTCCGTGGAGGGCTTTGTGGGCCCACCATGATATAAGTGTTTTATCCACGCCGTTGCTTTTCTCATATAATTTTAAGTTATGAGACAAAAAATGAAGAATATAGAAAATTCCAAAGCTACAATGATTATGACACCCACCGTTGAAACCTTTCTAAGGGCCATTGTGATTTTTTTTTACCATATAACTTACTCATAATGTCATGCAGACGTGGATGAAGTGAAAACAAAAGTATCAGTTTGATCTGAAACTTATCTAGCTCCCAAGAAGTTTTTAATGGTGGACGTTCAATCCCCACTTTGTGGTCCATTTAAGCTCTGGACCTGCCTTATTTTTTGGTTTGCACCATAAAATGATATGAGAAAAACGATTAACAGCATGGATATAAAACACTTACATCACGGTGGGCCCCAAAGAACCCTGCCCAGACGAATTACTGTTGGGGGTAGGACGCAATCCGCGTCCATTAGAGAGAGGCCACTCGGCAAAAATGCATGTGAAACAGATATATCATTAAAAAGCATATCACATATGAACATTATAATACGCCCCAGGAAGTTTTCAATGATAGGCATTCAATCACCAATATTTTCTGGAGCGGATTAGGTGAGACCTTGGAATCATGGAGGTGGGTAGGACTCCTCACTATAGGGCCCGTAGGGCCCACTGTAATGTATGCGACTATATCCATGTGTCCATCTGTATTGAAAGCTTATTTTTTAGCTTATACCTTAAAATGAACTTTCAATAGAGATGAACAGAGTGGATGTAGTCGCATACATCACAGTGGGCCCCACAGTCAGGGTCCCACCCACCTTAGTGGATCCGGGTCTCGGCTAATCCACTTCCGTTTTATTTTAGCTAATGTATGCCACGTGTGCAATTTTTTAACGCATGTATGTTAAGCTTCGGCAGAGTATCATAAAACTTACAGGAAATAGGGACGTGGTTTGGCTAATGAAGCTGCCACCAGCATAGTGGCCAGTGGTCGGTGGTATATGGACCCTATCATGATGTATGTGTTTTATTCATGCTGCCGGTCCATTTTGAAAGATAATTTTAGGGCTTGATGTCAAAAATGAGGTAGATCTAAATCTCAGGTGGACCACACCATGGGAAAATATTAATGATTGAATGTCCACCATTAATTAAAAGCCTCCTAGACTCCACTGTAATGGTTATTTGACATGTAATCTGTTAGTTAGGTCATACAGACTTGGATGGAGATTAAAAATATATATCACCTTGATCCAAAACTTTTGTGGCCCTCAAAAAAGTTTTTAATGGTGTCCCTCCCTTCAATCGGCACACGCAAGAAAGCTGATTTTTCTAAAATCAGCATTCTCAATTATTATTATTATTATTTTTAATGTCATTCACCCATATTCAACTTTTTTTAAATTCATCCATTCACCTGCTTATTGAAAGCCTTATATTTGTGTAGGGCCCACCTTGTTATTCGTGTGGGCCATACTATAGAAAATAATTGAGAACCATAAAAAAAAAAAAAACTTCTAAATTTAAATAGTGGCCCAGATGATCTGAATGGGCCTGACTCTTAGGGCAGTGCCGTGAACCATCTACACAAGTTCTATGTTATATGTTTGAGAATCAAAAGCTATGTTGGGCTTTTGCCAGCCAACATCCGGATGTGAACCTAAATTTAGGAAATATAGAACCTTCCCAAGACGTATAAATGCCATCAAATCGTTCATAAGATTATTCTTGGGATGGACTGAAAACACGAACATTAGCCTGATCCTGAACGTCTGTGGCTCCAACAAGGTTTCAATTGTGAGCGCGATCCCTACTATTCTCTTTGATATGGATCTGCCTCATTTCAGACTTATGTCCTAATTAACATAGGTGGAAGATATCATGGTGGGCCCACATACCATAAGAAAATTTTGTTCATTGGGCTTCGGGCTTGGGCAGCTTTAGTCTGGGCTTGGGCTTAATACTAGAATCGTTGGGCATGACCTATACTTAAGCCCGTTTATTAACCAGGACGGGCTTGGGTTAAACATATATAAGAGCCAGTTCCCCAGCCAGAACCTGGTACGCCCTAACCCATTTATAGTTTCAAGGCCATTTTGGTGAATATCATGCTTGATTGGGCATTTTCGTCAATATCTTGCACAATCGAGCATGACTGGGTACCTTAAAACCTTCCAGCTTGTGTGGAACCACTTCGTTTCTTATAAGCCATCTAATCCATCCTGAAGGTGGGTCTCACCTGCATGACTGGGTTGAAGGTTGACTGAAACCCAAATTGCAGCCCTGTAAATAAGTACATGAATGGTTTTAGCAACTGGGACTCATCTGATTAATTTGACGTGAATCAGCAGAGAAGTCCTAGTTGTTGCAGCAGTTCTGACAACGACAATGATAACCGCCATAAAAATTTTGAGATCCGAATTTAACAGTTTATAATTATATGATCAACTTTATCTAAAAAGCCCAATAAATATTTGAAATGAATATCACATGGTCATCATGACATTAGCAGCAGTATACCAAAAGCTACTTGTTCAAACGCCTCCATATGCATCAACCACACACGGAAGTAAAGCCATACATGATAATATGTAATCAAATGACTCCAAAATTCAGAGAAATAAATTTCTTGATAATTTTTTTTTTTTTTAATAGCGATGAAAAAAGGAAAAAGAATAATCTTTTAGCCGTTTCCACAGTATAAAGAATAGCTTCTCTAATGACCCATTCCAAAAGAATCGCTCGTTTCTTCCACTTCAATAAGCCCGAAACCTATTAACATATGTATTTTACGAAGAGCCAAGATCCACTTCTAGCTCTGACCATAAGCAAATTCGGGATTGTCCAATCGATTTTAAAGGCTTGATGAAAAAAAGAAAAAGAAAAAAAATCAAATCCCTTCCAATTGTTGAGGCATCTTGAATCGACAAAGCGGGCACACACGGTTCATCTCCAACCATTGAATTATGCATTCACTATCAAAAATATGTGAAGACAGCATCTGTATGAACTCCATCCCCGTAGAGAACTCATTCAAACAAATTGTACACTTGATCTCATTAGACTCTCCTTTGTTGAACACCATCCTCTCCAAATCTTCAACTGAAGATATTGATGCTGGGACTACACTACCCCTCCCCTGATAAACCAAGTCCATTGATTCTCTTTGAGCCTTAGCCACTCTCCCTTCTTCGTAATTATCTTCTTCAACCAATATCAAAACATCAAGTTCAGCAACAACACGTAACATCTTCTTTCCCACTCCATGAGCTTTCTTCACCATGTCAGTTAGTTTCAAAGCCATTGATTCAATGCAGTCTGTGTTGGGGTTTTGGCCTGCAGAAGCACACAAATTCAGATCTAGGATAGCAATCCAAGAGCACCAAGTGATCACAAGAAACACATATTTAACGTGGAAAACCCTTGGGGAAAAAATACGGCACAAAGCGACAAAAAATTCCACTATGAAAGCACAAATTATGAAGATAGAGGACTTACTCGGCTTGAGCAATCCTCAAACCTCGCATTTTCTCCACCTCTTGAGACCCTGGAGCCCCTTTAGAAACTGTAGAACCCTTTTAGAAATATTTAAACCTCTTAGAATACCTCCTAGTCCCGTATCCACCCCTATTTATAGACTTAGAAACAAGTGGAAGCGAAATAAGAAACAAAATTCGCCAAATCTGCGTTTCTGCAAACGAATTTGCGAAAACCTTTGATGACATCGAACCTAATTTGACGTTATCAAAAAATGACAAAAACAATTCAGTGACTGAGGCTAAAAATTCCCAAAAAACTCAATGGCATCGACCAGCTTCGATGACATCGAAGTTGGTTCGATGTCATCGAACCTACACTGTCAGATTTAATACATTTGTTCAACAACAATCTCAACCATGTTTTTAATCTTCAAACGTGTAGCTTCTTATCATCTTCTCTTATCTCTGCCTTGCATCATAACTTCATCAACGCTTTTTGTGCACACTCCATCCTCCTTTTACGCCATCGCCAAGCCTAGAGAAGTTGCACATGACTTAAACTTCTCCGAAGGAACGATCTTGGTGAGCATGTTTGCCAGATCTGAACCCACATGTCCTACCACCTTGGTTCATGTCTTCTCTAAAAACAAGATGTAATCTTTTGTACTATCTCACCGCCACCCAATATTGCTTGCCGGGGTATTTGCTTACAAGACTGATAGCCTACGAAATAACCGGTTTAATATAGACCATGATATGCATTGTTAACCACATTCAAATAAGGCCCATGAGACATCCTGTTTTTCTCCAAACTTTGAATTAAGCCGTGTAGGGAACTCTCACCGGCTTTGCCTAGTCCATCACATCTTTGATCAATACCTACACAAGGTATTCTACCTGTGATTACCAAAACCTGCTTCTCTTCCAGTCTTTATGAATATCATTACCGAGAACCTTCTTTACAGCCCCCCGATCCTTCATTTCGAATGTCCCACTTAACCGAGTATCCAGTACATTGATTTCAGACAAGTCATGATTGACGATCTATATGTCATCAACATACAATTCCTGACTCACCATGAAGGAATCAAATTTTAGAAGTTGAGTAGAGGGTGCGGGTAAATGTAGGCTTAACCTTACGGTTTATACCTCAATCATTGATAATCTATGCAAAGATGGGCTCACAAAGGAGGCCCTTAACCTCTTCTCAGAAATGGTTGGTAAAGGGATTCGGCCGGATGTTTTCACTTACGGTTATTTAATTCATGTACTATGCAATTTAGGACGGTGGAAAGAAGCAATGAGTCTGTTCGAGGAAATGTTGGATGGGGGAGTCTCACCCAATATGACAACCTTCAACGTACTAGTGAATGCTCTTTGCAAAGAAGGAATGGTTAAAGAATCCCATGGATTACTAGAATTGATGACTCAGAGAGGTCTGGAGCCTGACGTAATCATATATAGTGCATTGATGAATGACTACTGTTTTAATGGCCAAATGGATGCTGCCTTAAAGATATTTGATTACATGGTGTGTAAAGGGCATAGCCCTTCTGTTTGACTTACACCTTGTTAATCAACGACTATTGCAAGAATTAGATGGCAGAAAAGGCTATGCAACTTTTCTGAGAAATGCCTTACAAGGGATTGAAGCCCAATGTTGTTACTTACAACACTCTTATAGGTGGGTTGTATCGATACGGGGAATTGTGGCTGCACAAGAGCTCTTCGATGAGATGCAAGCTCATGGACAATGTCCAGATCTCATCACATACACCATTTTGATGGATAGACTATGTAAAAGTGATCGTCCTGTCGAGGCAATGAAACGACTTAATGAGATGCAAATTAGAGGAATTCAACCAAATAATAAAGTTATTGATGTCCTTATCAATGAGATGTGCGTAGCTAGGGAACTTAAATATGCGAATGAGCTTTTCAGTTGGGCCTCCACCACGGGCCTGGGGAATAATGTTAGGATATATAACATGTTAATCAATGAGATCTGTAAAGAAGGGCTTTTGGAGGAAGCTAATGGATTGTTCTTGCAAATAGAAGAGAAGGGTTTCCAACCCAAATAGTGCCACCTTCAATGCTTTAATTAGGGACTTTCTACAAAAGAATGAAACCCTCAAGGCAATGCAACTTCTCGGGGGAAATGGCTAAAAGACATTTTTCTGTGGATGCATCCACCGCAACTATATTAGTGGGCTTGCTCACAGAGGACGAAAAAGGTCAAGAATACTTGGGAATGCTTCATAAATTTGTGCCCTATGGAGAAGGTGAGGCGATTTGGTGAACATCGATTCAACATCGACTCTCTCTCTCTCTCTCTCTCTCTCTCTCTCTCTCTCTCTCTCCATAACGGCCCACACCATAATTTTAACAATAGTATCTGTTATGACCATTGTTACCGTTGGGGAATACCTTGCTTGTAAGAGGTTGATACACATTCAACTCCTCCCATGTCCCTTTGAGTTTCTAGTAATATTCACCTAGTGATTTATCTCCTTGTTGGAAGTAAAAAACCTTTTCAAATAATTGGTGTGGATTGAGTGATATTTTTATTTTTATGAATCCATCTCTCATGGATAGAGATGTACACGAGTCGAGTTAGCTCGATCAGCTCACTTAACTCAACTTGGAAAAGCTCGACTCACCTTGGCTAGAAATTGGATTCGGACCATGTCGAGTTGGTTTTTGGAGCTGTGAGTCTTAAGATAATCGAATGGGTGGCACATACGTGGCGAGATCTAGGACAATCACAAGTAGGGCCCACACTTAAAATTTATTTATTTTTGGACTAAAATCCTGGTGATATCTCATCACATGACACACGCGTGTGACGAAAAAGGACAGAAAAATATGATCCGAGTTGTCAAAGTTCTAAGGACACGTGCGGGGTAGTCTGGTTTTTGGACCAGGCCCAGTTCATGGTGGGCCTTATTTGACGAATTGCTCAGCTCTTACAAACATGTGCTTCGTTGGCATGACACGTGTGATGGAATCATCGGTACACTTGCAGGCATGCGTACAGATGCCAATCTACACCATCAAAACTGTGGCCCCACGGTAGATCAAACACAGCATAAAATCCACCCTGATTGGAAGATCTTAGAAGTGCCCACAAGAATAGTTACCGTTGTACCCTACTTCTGATAGGTGTCAGGAACAAGAAGCCAAGGAGTGCCTGGAAGCCAAAAGTGGCCAATCGATGGAGAAACGGTGGAGCGACAAATATCAATAAAGAAAAGAAGGATTTGGAAGGTAAAAAGAAGGATTTAAAAGGCTGACTCAGCAACTCCTGAACTTCGATGATAATTAGATAGAAGAAGACAAACACATGAAGGATAGTTGTGGAAGAAATCTATAACTAGGAGAAGAAATAAATAGAATGAGGTGTCTCACACCAAGCAAATCAAATTAAATTTATTAATTTACTTTATTTCAATTTATCTTAAGAGCAGTGATAATCTACTGGAAGTAATTCGTAACTATAATTTAGGCCTAGGATCATACAGTAAATTTTATCCTTATCCAATATTAAGTAGTTATTTCAAGAGACGCATTTTTGTAGTCACTTGAAATGACCAACTGTGAGTTCTTCTTTTGTGTCTGATTGCACTAGTATATTAAAAGGTAATTTCTTGTGAAAGGTAAAGTACAATTCACTTTCGGAGGAAGAACCCCACCCTCCAATTATCAATTGATCATTATAAAATTTTGCAAGTAGATGAGTAGGCGACCAATCTTCTCAAAGTTGATTGGTTTAAATCAAGCCGTTATATCGATTATAGCACGCACTACACATACCACACTTGACAGAAAACAAACTGAGTGCCAATAATTTTTGGCATGCCTGGTGGAACATTGATTATAGATATACTTACTAATACATTAATCATGTGAAATCATTAGCTGAATGGGTGCTCGTAACGCTTCTGGATGGTTAGTCATGCTGATAATATAAACTGTCTGATAAATATGTTTGCCGAAAGAACACTCGTTGTGCCTCATCAATAGGTTGACACTAGCTCCGTTGGAAATATGGCACCGATATCCTCGGTATAACCAATATCGCAAGCATTTTCTCTACGATGGAACACGCCTCCTACTACAATATAGGAAGTATAGAATCTTCTGCCACTTGCTAAGTCTAGGTAACTGGAATGGGAGGTTAGAAATGTCATTCCCATATAAGGAAATCAAAGTATACCTGAGGGCAAGCTTTTACTGGGAATCCAAATTATTTTAGAGCACTATCCAAAAATAAAATAGATTGAATTCTTAGATGGACCGTGCTAAAATGAGTTCACAAAATGGATGAATGTATAAATAAAGTAGATTTCTAGTAAACATACAGTGGACCTGCATAGGTATCATCATTGGCTCTGGCAGGAAATGTTGTATTTTAAATTATTTCAAAATATCTGTTGGGACAAGTCGTGGCCATAGGTGCGCACGTGCCTTACGGATGTGTCTTTTCACATCGGTTCGAAAGGTTGCATCCTTTCATATTTTGTTTTAAAAATTTGTGTCTTTTTAAGCCTAAAGGTCACATCAATTGGGTTTAAACCCAATAGTCACAACCCTTTTTTAAAGGGTGTCTTCACAAAGTCTATAAATAGACTTTCTCTCATCCGTTTTAAATTAGTAAAAAAAAGTTTGTTTTACATTAAAAATATGGTTTAAGTGTTTTCTAGTTCGGGTTAAGACTACAAGTGGTTCGAGCTCGTGTACAGTGAGTGCACCGCTAGGACCGGGTCATAGTCGTTGTATCCTGGAGGTCGATTGCTCTGGAAACATGTTGCACTTGGGACGCTGTTCAAGGGGAGCAAATTCGATTTCAAGCTGAGTGACTCACGTCACGCCTCGACTTCTATAAACCGATAAGTTTTCTCTTATTATCAATTTAAAATTTATTTTATTTAAATAGTTTTCCAAACTCCATATCTCGCAGAAAATCTCTCCATAACTAGTACACTTGTCTATGACCCTATGAAGTTTTTGTGGTCCGGAGATATGTGGGGCTCATAGAGATGTTTGTGTTCATCACTTTTGCAAGACAACTATAGGACATAGTTTAAAAAATTACTTAGGTCAACCACACCACATGAAATAGTGAAAACGGAAACATCCACGGCTGAAAACCTCCTGGGAGCACCATGATGTTTATATGCCACCTAATCCTATAAACAGTGGGCACAATATCATCGTGATGCAGAACTTATATGACCCCACAAAGTTTCGAACATGGAGTTGTGTAGTATAGCCTAAGGCATTGAATTTGCATTAATTTTTTGGACTCCTTTAATATTGTGATCTCCAAGAAATGGATGGGGGTGGATTTATCACAACTACTTTTGTGGGCCCACAAAACTTCCAACCACCCAAGCGAATAGTGGACCGAGTAAGTCCGTACAATAAACTCGGTTGGGCCTACCTTGAATATATTTGGCTTATCCACACCTTACATCCAATTTTTTCAGCTCATATTAGGAGTCAGAGTCCAAAATTCATGTATACCCCATATTCAAGTGGACCACACCACTGGAAACACTAGGGATAACGGAGTTTATTTGTCAGCCAACCCACAATCCAACTTGTTCATAATGACACACACACATGAATGAAGGGAAAACACAAATATCATCTTGATCCACATCTTTTGTGGCTCATGTGAAGAGTTCAATGGTTGGTGTTTAATTCACATTGCTTCTTTTAGTGCAGTTCACTTGAGTTTTGAATATGCTTCAATTTTGAACTCATATTGTTAAAATAAGCAGTAAAATGGATAGAAAACATAATAAGCAGTAAAATGGATAGAAAACATGGATAAAACTACATAAATTATGGTGTAACGCAATGGCTTACTCGGGCCACGAGAGCTTCCTGCAAGTGGAAGCGGATTGGATGGTGTACCACGCACCAGCTATATAGCTTGTTCACCGGTGTCAGCAAGTTCTGTAAGTCAAATCATGAGGTATGTGTTATATCCAAACTGTCCATCCATTATACGAGTTCATATTAATGCTTGAGCCGATGAATAAGGAAGATCTAAAGATCAAGTGGACCACACTATAAAAAGTGGTGGGGGATTGAATGTCTACCATTGAAACTCTTTTAGGGGTCACGGAAGTTTCAGATCAATATGAAATTTGTTTTTCCTCTTCATCCAGGTAATTTTGACCGTATGAACAGATTGGATGGAAAATAAACATCTGGCGGGCCTACTAATTTTTTAACGGTGAAAATCATTATCCAGCTGCTATTTTAGGTGTGTTCCATTTGAGCTTTGGATATGATTAATTTTTTGGATAGTGCTTTAAAATAATCTCAAAAAATGAATGAACCTCGACATGGATATAATGAATACATCATTGTGGGGCCATGTAACTTTGATATCATTTGAACCGTTCGTACAACTCGAGCTCGAGGAGAGTTGCGTCGTCTTCGCACGACACGTATCTACACCAGCTATATAGCTGGTGTGTGGTACACCCGCCAATCCGCTTCCCTGCAAGTGGTGTTGGTCTGAGCCAGACCCTAGGGTACATCTCCATGCATGCAATGTGCATCGACACCATCATCATGGCCTAAAAATTAAGTATACCACCACAGGAAACAATGGTTATTGAACCGCATACAAATATCAACTCATCCAAGACTTTTGTGGCCCACGGAAGGTAAAAATAGCAATAACTGCTTTTTCATGTGGTGGGGTCCACCTGAAATTTTTATCTGTTTAATGTTTGGGACCATGCTCCACAATATAGTTACAAAACATATGGATGGCGTGGATATACATTACATACATTGAAGTGGGTCCTACAGTCAGGGTCGCACCCACATCAATGGTTCCGGGGTGGCAGCCGCACTCCACAGGACCACAACAACTATCATCCGCTTTTCTCTTCTCTCATCAGGAGTCCTTTGGCAACCACAAAAACTTCGATTTCGTAAAATGTCGTCGAGAAGAGCTGCCGCTGCTCAAAAGGGGAAAACTCTCTCCTCTCCAGCTTCTGTTGAAATTACCATTTCTGCCCTTGATTCTAAAATTATAGAGAACAAGATCCCTGCTCCCGTCAAATTCAACAATTTGGTGAATGATCTATCCAATTCGATTCGAGCCGGTGCTTTTGTGAGGTTAGAGGATGCAGTGGGTCTCTTCAATCGTATGGTCCGCACGCATCCGCTGCCTTCAATCCAGACATTTAGTAACCTGTTAGCTACGATTGCCAGAATGAGACACTATTCAACTGTAATTTCTATGCATCGAGAAATGATTCAGTTAGGGATCCCATCCAATATCTATACTTGGAGCGTTCTTCTCAATTGTTTCTGCCGCTTGAATGGCGTCCGTTTCGGTTTCGCTGTTCTCGGCGACATCCTGAAACGAGGCCATGAGCTGAATGCCGTGACTCTGACTACTTTTATTAAGGGGTTTTGTATGGAAGGGCGGATTGGGGAAGCAAGTAGTTTCTTTCTGAAGATGGTAGAAATGGGATATCCTTATAATGTGGTGTCATTCGGGATACTAATCGACGGTCTTTGCAAGTCGGGGAACAATGCAATGGCTCTTGGGTTGCTTAGGAAAATGGAGAAGGGAGTGGGTAAATGTAGTCCTAACCTTACTGTTTATAGCACAATCATCGACAGTCTAAGCAAAGATGGGCTCACAAGGGATGCGCTTAACCTCTTCTCAGAAATGGTCGGTAAAGGGATTCTGCCGGATGTTTTCACTTACAATTCTTTAATTCATGGACTATGCAATTTAGGGCAGTGGAAAGAAGCAATGAGTCTGTTTGAGGAAATGTCGGATCGAGGAATCTCACCCGATGGGGCCACCTTCAACATATTGGTGAATGGTCTTTGCAAAGAAGGAATGGTTAAAGAATCCCATGGATTACTAGAATTGATGACTCAGAGAGGTGTGGAGCCTAATGTAATCACATACAATACATTGATGAATGGCTACTGTTTTACTGGCCAAATGGATGCCGCCTTAAAGATATTTGATTATCTGGTGTCTAAAGGCCATAAGCTTAGTGTTGTGACTTACAGTATGTTAATCAATGGCTATTGTAAGAATCGGATGGTAGACAAGGCTATGTGGCTTTTCCGAGGAATGCCTTGCAAGGGATTGAAGCCCAATGTTGTTACTTATAGCACTCTTATATGTGGGTTGTGCCGGATACGGAGAGTTGTGGATGCACTAGAGCTCTTCAATGAGATGCAGGCTCATGGACTATGCCCGAATGTCTTCACATACACCATTTTGATGGATGGGTTGTTTAAAGACAAGCATCCTGTTGAGGCAATGAAACTACTTAATGAGATGCAAATTAGAGGAATTCAACTAAATGATGCAGTTATTGGTGTCCTTATTAATGGGATGTGCAAAGCTAGGGAACTTAATATGTGAAGGAGCTTTTCAGTTGGGCCTCCACCAAGGGCTTGGGGAATAATGGTAGGACATATAACATACTAATTAGTTGCCTTTGTAAAGAAGGGCTTTTGGAGGAAGCTAATAGATTGTTCTTACAAATGGAAGAGAAAGGTTTCCAACCAGACAGTGTCACCTTTAATGCTTTAATTAGGGGCTTTCTACAAAAGAATGAGACCCTCAAGGCAATGCAACTTCTCGGGGAAATGGCTAAAAGACATTTTTCTGCGGATGCATCCACCGCAACTATGTTAGTGGGCTTGGTCACAGAGGACGAAAAAGGTCAAGAATACCTAGGAATGCTTCATAAATTTGTGCCCTAGGGCGAAGGAGAGGTGATTTGGTGAACATTGATTCAACATCAACTCTCTCTCTCTCTCTCTCTCTCTCTCTCTCTCTCTCTCTCTCTCAAGTTGTAATGGCCCATACCATAATTGTAACAATAGTATCTGTTCTGACCACTGTTACTGTTAGGGAATACCTTGCTTGTAAGAGGTTGATACACATTCAACTCCTCCCATGTTCCTTTGAGTTCCTGTAATATTCACCTAGCGATTTATCTCCTTGTTGGAAAGAAAAAAGCCTCTTCAAATAATTGGTGTGGATTGAGTGATGTTTTTATTTTTATTTTATTTTTTATGAATACATCTCTCATGGATAGAGCTGTACATGAATCGAGTTAGCTCAGTCATCTCGCTCGACTCAACTCAGAAAAGCTCGAAATTGGATTTAGACCGAGTCGAGTTGGTTTTTAGAGCTCGAAAAAAATTTCAAGTTGAGTTTAAGCTTGCTCGAGCTCGACTTTACTCAAATCGAACCTCAACTTGAATCGACTCAGATCAAATCGGTTCGATGACTCGGTTATTTTGATATTGATGCTGCTCGCCGAGTGGTTGATGAAATGACTCAACGAAGTGTTGTTTCGGGCGCATACATTCTCTGCAGGATCGGCTAGTGCGAGGAAGGAATGGAATCGAAACAAATCACTACAAAAAAAAAAAAAAAAAAATTTACATTATAAGACTGCCCTCATATCTTGATTTTGATGTTGCTCACTGAGTGTCTGATGAAATACCTGTAAAGTGCTGTCATTGTTTTACATTTTGTTTGAAATTGAAGATGCACACTCTGTGTTTGAGAAAATGTCGCACAGGCTTGAACTTGTCTCGAACTTGTTTGAGTTGTTGATTGAATCAAGCCGAGCTTGCCAGTTAGGCTCAAGAAATGAGCCGAGCCGAGCTGTGCCAAGCTCGTCTCGGTTCGACTCATTTACAACTCTACTCATGGAAAATCCTAAACTTTATTTGCCATAACTAGAAACATTTCTAACAGACATTTCCATACAATTCCACAAGCACGTCATGATCTGAGCATTGTCCTAAATCCATTCATCATATTTACTTCTTTTCATCCAATTTCTCCTATTGTTTCCCTTGGCTGTTAAGACTTGTATAGATTTAGAATACTGGCCATTTAACTTGATAGTGGATATTTGAACCCTCAAAAAGTCATATGGATTTATGAACCTGATTTTTGCTTACCCTTCATATACATTGCAAATAGAGGCAATAAAAACCAGAAGAAATGGATGTACAATGCTTATAGAAGTAAGGGCTAATGCTTCTGGAAACTTGAATGCTTCAGCCACACAATCCAACACAATGCGTACACAATACAGGATGCACCAATCAGCCCATACACCTTTACCAAATACTAGAAAGAACTACAATCACGTACACATCACCAACACGATTCACACGTAGGCCATTGAAGAGGATAGTGCACTAGAAATAACCCAAAGTTTCTTAAAAAGCTATGAGCACAAGAGAACATGAAGGAAAGGAAGAGAAGGTTTTTGATAGGTAAGGGAAAAGAAAGTGATTGGAACTTGATCGATTACTGCTCTAATACCATCTAGTTTGATGTAAGAGAGAAGAAAAAGTGGAAAAGGGTACGAAGAGAATGGGAAAGGAAGAGAGAGTTACTGTTGGACATCCCCCACCCTCTTATATTTACTTAAATCATAAAACAAAGTTTGTATCCAAATTTGGAACCTCCCTTTCAAATTTTGGATAAACAAAGTGTTCACAGAAATCAGGGCTTGTATTAAAATGGTAGTAGAGATTGATTTGTTGTTCGAATATGGTGAGAAAATTCGTTTTGCTATAATTCAAATACGGAAGAAAAAATTGCAAATGGTGCCGAAAAATATTTGAATAGAGTGAAAAATGATAGCATTTTCATAAAGTTGCAGAAGGAATCTCAGAAGTTGGTTATAGTTGTAGGGAAAGATAGCTCGAGCTCGTCGTTGATAGCGAATCAAAACATGGAAGATGATGGAACACCATATCGGGCAATGGATGATAAATCATTGTGTTGTAACTTGTAAGTCCCTCATTGGTGGGCAGAAAGGTGGAGGGAATAAAAGAGAAGAGGTATTGATGCATGGTAGTAATGATACCAATGTCAGTCATGGCCGAAGCTTTCAACGGCTGTGGGTCTCTTTAGGGGGTCAAGACGCTTCAAACAAGAAGTCGAGCAATAAGCGTAGGGTACTTTTCTTGTTTTAATGAAGGAGAAGAGAATGGTGACATGTGGTGGTGATGTCACAAAAAAAATGCTTTTTAGCGTAGCGAAGTTTTGAATGGAACTTTTAATGTGGGCCTCACATTATGTGTGGAAGGTGTCTCGCGAGTGGTTTGGTTAACACAACTGGGAACCACACGTGTGGTTTGCTTCACATGGATGGGGGAAAGTAGTGACGGCATGTGCTTGAAATTAATATAACGATATGGTGGTTTGTCTCTTTCTTCTTCTTCTTCTTCTTGTTCTTCTTGTTCTTGTTTTTTTTTTTTTTTTTTTTTTTTTTTGGACTTTGACTTTGGATTGCTAGGAGAAAGAGAATATCTTCGGGAGCAATCGAACGTTTCCATTTTGAAATTATTGGACGATTAGATAGAGTTTGGAGAGTGCAATGGGGTCTACGTTAAGCATCAATCAGTTGAAAGTTCCGACCAAGTGATGATGATTCATAAAGGTACACTGTCGTCATTGTTAGATCTACAGAGGCAAGAGGAAGATGAAGAGGCATCGACAGAGAGTTTGGCAATGGTTGATCTGATAGTTTCTCACGAGGTGTAGAAGAAAGAGAGGAACTCAGCAAAGAGAAGGGCAAGCACAATTTCTCTATGAAGAGAAGGGCAAGCACAAACAGTGGGGGTTGTTCTGCCTCAGCCCACAACACCGCACATCCGAGCAAGTTCCTCCATCCATTCGGAACTATCTGTCCGGGTGCAATCTTGAGTCGGGAAAGAAAATCCCGAACAACAGGTTGTAAGGGCAGATGCACGCCACACTGTATGGCAACTTGAAAAATCGCGACCATCCCAGGAGGAGGATGGTCAGGCAATTCATTTGGACGTGGAAGTTAAAGAATTATTGAGTCGGGAACATGATACCCGACTCAGATTTTATCCAAATCCATCTCAATCAAAACTGAGGGGATTGGCCCCTTTTGTTCGTCTCTGACCTACTCACTCTCGGTAGCCTCTCCTTTTTCAACCACTGACTCAGAAAACTGAGTCGATCTCCGAACGGCAACCGACTTAGTGGTTCCCCCAAACTTGGCCCCCACTGATCTCCCAGGAAGTATCGACTCAGAGGGTCCCAATTCTTCTTCTTCTTCCAAATCGTCCCCCTGGGAAAAAAGGAGTAGGTCTACGCGGGGCATGTTTCAAGACAGAAGAACCCTCTAGAGCAGGGCGTTCTGCAAGAATCCCACTGGACGTCCTAGCAGTGAGCTGGAAAGCCTCATTGGCGCTTATCGCCATCTCCGTTAGTAAGGAAAGCGATTCAGAAACATTCCAAAGATTCTCTGTTTCGCCCTCATCACCGGAAATCCCCTCCCGGGGACTCGAAGGATACATTGTCATTAAATGTCGAAAAAAGAAAGGGGAGGGAGAGAAGACTCACCGGAGAAGCAAAAAGTACGCAGTTGAGGAGGAAGGAAGGAAGCAATGATAGGGGAAAATGGCGGATTGCAAGCACAGTGGAAAGGAAGGGGAGGAAGAAAAGAAAACGGAAGAAGAGGAAATCGACCGAGCAGACGAAAGTACGAAAGTCGATCTCGCCCCTCCTTTTATAGCTGAGCCACATAGCAGCAGCAATTAAGGAGGAGTCGAATCGACGCCTGCTTCGACTCTCCCGTCCGACGTGTGGCGCACACCGACTGACATAAGTAACGTCTTCGCCACATGTCTAATGCTCATAAGCTGACGAAACGACTTGACGGCTGTTCGCCCGTGCGACCTCGAGTAACGATTTGTCGCATGTTAAGAACGACGTAAGAGGCAATAAGTGCTCCATCATAACCTCAGTGTCCAGAACATACCGACTTAGCGACACGTTACTCCTTAGTGCCGATATAACTGACACGAGGAGTAGGGGGCTTACTGTTGGGGAAAAATGTGACAAGTCCGGAGACTCGGTCACGGAGTAACTATCCGAGAGTTCGAGCCAATAGTTCTGACCGAGATTAAATAAAGCTTAAAGGAGAGACTTAGCTTGGATTTATAGAGGACACGAATCCCAACCGAAGCTGAAGGAGTCAAGAGCCTTAAGCAAGTATTAGACACATCAAGTTGACTCGGTTAACGAGGCAGCAATGTCTAAAGGGACCTGTTAAAGGCCCCAAAACTTAAAACCACCTGACCGACTATGAAACCGACCTACGAAAGGTTGATCATAATATCGGCTATTGGATAAAGGAAAAACATCGGTCCTGAACCGATGTGGTTTCGTCCGATAGTGGGCAAAAGCCTTTCTTTGTAAGCCAACCAAGATTGCGAATCTATTAAGGCCGAGCCAAGCAAGGAAGAGACGGTGTAATCTTAGACACCGTCCCGAGAATCTTGTAAAAGGATTCCCGACCCCGGAAATCTCGGGATCGGGAAGTATCCATAAACAGAATTCCAACTAAATCAAATCTCCTGGGAAATCAGGAGGAAATCCCCCTACGCCGGGACCTCTCACTCCTATAAAAGGAGGGCTCTCCAGGATCAAAGGTACGCAAGAAAAACCCTAGAAAACTCTTCTTCCTGAGCCCTTACTGACTTAAGCATCGGAGGACCCCCGGCCCTAGCCAGGGTCTCTCTTTCTCCTTTATTGTATTACAGGTCGAAGTACAGGAAGAGGTTGATCCAGTTTTCTACATCAACAATGACCAATGATTTGATTCTATTGTGGATTATGATTCCTCATAAGATTTTGCATACTAAAAGGTTCTACCCACCTATGGGACCCTTCTAGCTTTCCTATGGTGTGGTCCACTTGAAGATTATATCTGCTTCATTTTTGTGCTAATCACCTAAAATTATTTTTTTTAGAGGACGTACTGGACAGTGTGGATAAAACACATACATTACATTCTCAACTTGTCCACAAAATATTAAAAAGTGGGCAGGAAAAAGACTAATGCTGAAACCTACCTGGATCCACGGTGATGTTTATATGCCATCCAAACATACCAAAAAAACAAAAATATTAGCCTATTCAAAACTTTATGGCCCGTAATGTTTTAAATGTGAACATTCAATCCCCATTATTTCTTGTGGTGTGGCCTACTTCAATTTTAGACCTGCCTGATTTTTGGGCTTGTGTTAGTACATGAGATGGCAAAACGGATGGACAGGATGGATTTCTCACGGATATCATGGTAAGCCCCACAGAGAAGTGTAGGTAGCTCATAGAGACGGGAGGAAACCGAAAGAAAGAAGGAAGAGAGAAACCCTAGCAACTGACTGATATATCAACTGTAAGCAAAGAAGAAGCAGAAGAAGAGTAGGAATGAGATAAGCGGTTGGGCAATAGCTCTCTTTCTTCTTCCTCACTTCTCCTTCATCTCCTTCATCTCATCAGCAAGCAAAAGAACTAAAAAGGAAAGAAGGAAGAAAATGAAGCCAGTAACAGGAAGAGTAGTTTCATCAAAGACCATATCACTCTCAAAAGCCGCTCGAGTCCTTGCTCGATTCGTCTCCACCGACACAGGATCATTGTCGTCTTCCCATGCCCTTTCTGCCTATTTGAAACGCTCTTCCTCTTCCTTCAACGAGCTACTCCAATTCCACAGGGACCTCAAATCCTCCCAATTGCCTTCCAAGAGCCGCACTGCCAAGAAATGGACCCCGGCCGAGACCGTCGATGCACGAGGTGATGGGATTCTGGATTCTTTTCATGGAGGAAAGAAGGGGGATGAGAGAAAAGAAAGGAGTGGTGCAGATGTTGGTGTCGATGATATGTATGAGAGGAGTGAAATAAAGAAGAGGAAAAATGTTGAGGCCGGAGACGGATTAGATAATGGTAATGAAGATTCTTCCGGGGCAAAGAGGAAGAAGAAAAAGAAGAGGAGGGATTAGTTGTTAGTGATGATGAATTCGATGATGCTGACTCTCTTTTTTAAGTGTTTAACAACTTCAATTATTGATCAAAAGATCTTCTGGTTCTTGTATTGCCAGAGCAGGCTCTGTTTCAAAGGAATTTTTGTAACTTCAAAGAAATGGTATTCATACCTTCAGTGGCAATGGGAATTGTAATATTCATTTTTGAATCATAGTTTTATGGTGTTGATCTTGTAGTCCACTCACAAGCATCAAATATTTTTATTTCTTATTGTTGTTTCATTTCTCTTCAGATCTGCTGGGAATGCAAAGTCAAGCTATTATTGTGATGTGTCTTGTGTTTATTTTCTTGCGACTTTAGGGCTTGTTTGGATGCTTGTAATTTTGTAAGTGATAAATGATTTGCAGGTGTGAATCATTTACAACCTGTCTTGTTTGGCTTTAAGTTGTAATATGTTTACATGTAAATAGTTGTCTGTGTTTAGATAGCCTGTAAATTGTTTAGAAGGATTTCATTTGCAGCTAAAAGTTAAAAATTTATAACCGTTGGGCTGTAAATGAAATCATAGCTTTTCAGAGGGATTTCATTGGCAGCTAAAAGCTGTAAATGATTTATGGCCTGTAAATCATTTATGAGCATTTTCAGCATCCAAACACTGCCTGTTAATCATTTACTTGTATTTCATTTCCAGTAGCCTAATTTACAGGCACCCAAACAACCCCTTACATTAATCTTTGTACTAATTGGGCCATCAATCTCTCTCCCTTGTAGTTGTATTAACAAAAGTATGAATATTTACTATTTACAAATTAGAACATAAGCATTCTGAGACCTTGGCCAGCCAAGTTCAATACTTCTTGTTCTTTGGAAGTGGCACTCTAAATTGAATATTTCTATATTTGATACAAAAGCGCCATTTAGATGCATCTCTAGATTGAAGTACTGTACATAGGCAGCAATAATGAAGAAAAGCTACTTTCAAGGGTTTTTTTTTTTTTTTTTTTTTTTTTTAAAAATAAAATTTAAATGATACTATTGTCAAGATTTTCCCCACAACATTAGTGAAGAAAGTTGCAGGATTCTTCTTCATTCTTGCTCTTCCCACTTTGAACTTGTGCTCTTCCTCCCTCCCAACTTTTTATATGTTTTGACATTTTGAAATAGTTGCTTTGCCTTTCCAAATCTTCGATCGCTTCTGTTCATGCTTCGAGAAACTATAGATAATGGAGGCCCCATTTTCTGTGGAGATTGCATGAGCTGCTATTTTCAATCTTAAGATGAGACAAGGCCAGATGCTTCTTGGAATACTTATTCTTTTAATCGAATGAGTTAGAAGCGCGAGGATATAGTGAGTTCAAGAATTTTTTTCTGAGCGAGAGAACTGACCCGAATGTGGACTGTGACCTTTTTCCATCTCAGGTTGACATTTTTAGCAGATGCTAGAGCTATGATCCCATATCTACCAATTTGGCCGTTGCCGAGAAAGCTTGTGAGTTATAATCGAGTTGATTGTTCTTTTGTTGAGTGTTCTTTTATCTTCTGGAAGTCAGGAATGATGGCTTTACGGTAAGGGCCGGAAATGGATTTTTATGGCATATTTCATAGGTAAAAAAAAAAAAAGTGGCAGTGTACTGCTTGCTGCTTCTCTGTTTTGATATTTGCTAATTTGGGAGCTTCTTTCTTATCCAAGTACAATTACAGGATTGGGGCGGATGCTCTAAATCTTAAATTGTGAAACTTGTCCAACAGGCATCAATTACAATTCAGTGTGTTCATTTTAAAATCCTTTCCATTAGTATCACAATTTGGGCTATACACCTATTGGCATGATTCACTCTAAATTCCAAATAACTTGTGGGTCTAGAGTTCAAAACCATGATAGATCTACAATTCAAGTCTTGGGAAAGGGGGCTCCCTAATCTTTATCCTTATCCAAGTACCACACATCGATAGCCAAAATTTGAAGGATTGTACGTTGCTCTAGGGGCTTCTTATACAGTGGTACGAAAACTCCCATTTCACCCTTTCTCTCGTTTTCGCCATCGCCTTAAATTGGGAAGCCTATTCATTTGCCACAACTAAACCCATCAATGTCTTCCAGGTAAGCAAGGGTTGTGATTATGATTTTTTCATCATATGCTTGGGAAGCATCTGATATGATCGGTGTTGAGAAGCTAATCATGAAGTACCCAAAAATGACCATTTTCGATTTTGTAGATTGGTAATTAATAAGAGCGTGGAGATTGAGAAGGATGTTGCTCATATAATTAGAGCTGGGTGGGAAGTGGAGATGTGTCTTTGGAGCTTTACATGATTGTCTCAACCAATCTAACTGAAGGGGAAATTTTATAGGATAGCTATTAGACCAGCCATGCTTTGTGGGGTAGAATGTTATGTGGTTGAGGAACATGTTCATTGTATGAGACTAGTTGAAATGAGGATAATGAGACCAATGGGTGGCAAGACGAGGAAGCATAGAATTAAATAAATGTATTTGATTGTCGTAACCAATCAAACTGAAGGGGAAATTTTATAGGATAGCTATTAGACCAGTCGTGCTTTGTGGGGTAGGATGTTAGGTGGTTGAGGAACATGTTCATTGTATGAGAGTAGCTGAAATGAGGACATTGAGACCGATGAGCGGCAAGACAAGGAAGTATAGAATTAAATAAATGTATTTGAGGGAACTTAGGAGTCACACAATTGTTTATAAGATGAGGGTAAGCAGACTTAAATGGTCTGGCCATGTGCAGCAGAGACCGAGAAATGCTTTGATTAGAAAGAGTGAGTTGGCTCAAGTTAAAGGCTCAGTAAGGATGAGGGGAAGGCTCAAAAGGATGTGGGGGATGTACTAAGGAAAATGTTGAAGACCAATGTTTTGATTAAGGATATAATCCTTGATAGAGTGGAACGGTAGAACAAGATTCTTTTAGTGGACCCCAATTAGTTGGGTAAAGCATAGTTGAAGACGACGACGACAATATGATTGATTTTATGGAGCCAATTTACATTCTCGTTGGTTTTTTGGTTTTTCGTCCGATTTTATTGCTATCTTCACTACCCTTTAGGAGTTGGACTTTGCATTGGTTATTGAGATCCTCTGGTGGAGTTGTGATGATTACTGAGTTCTAGCCCAAGGCTTGATTCTTGCTAATCCATATGCTCATTCTCTCTCATGTCAACAGACTTGGTGAGAAAAGAGGTTGCAGAAGGAATTCATCCCTACATTGCATAAAATGGCAACTTGGTGTTGTTTCCCAGGATGTGCTTATGAATCCCCAAGAGTTGAGGACCCTTTCTGCCTGGAGTAATCAGTTTCAAACTTTCAATATAGCTTTATTAGGAAAATGGTGGATGGTAATAGGCCCTTTCATATTTGTAGGTGAAGGATTGTGGACGCTTGCCCCTGTTTTTGGTACATTTTAGTAGTTATATCAGTATATGTATAGCAACCATATATTCCTGATTCTGAGTGCCTTTTCTTTGAATTCATGTTGATCAATATATATATATAATAAAACTGGTTTGCTGCCTTAAAAACTGGGCATGTGAGTGATCCCAACTAGTTCAAACTGGGTTTGACCATTGCGATCTTTGTAATCTAACATATAATTCTTATAAACTGCCAGTTCAAACTGGTCAAACAGCCAGTTAGAAACTGTTTAACTAACACTCAATACCGTTAATGGTAAAAACTGGTTTGAACGGTTTTCTCCGCCTTCACATCTTGACATGGTTGCTTACGGTCGAGCAGTACCAAACCCCTCATGGAAGGTTTCTTCTGAAGCTTGATTTGCTGAACTAACATTGATCAGCTACGATTAAGTGTCGTGTAGGTTGCTACATATGTCATTTTCATTTGTGGTTCATCTGACTCAAGAGGCCAGCCTGAATTTTTTTCCTTTGCCCCCCACACAGCTCAAATATATGTAATTGCCATATGGTCAAATCGTAAGTCATTTATTGCTGTATCTCTCATTTTATCCATCGACCTATAAGAAAAGTAAACATTGCTCCTAGAAACGCAAGATGGGTGGTCCACACGGTGGATGGGTCAGATGTCCTTGCCATGATCATGGGCTGCCTTGTAGGCGCGTGGACTATAAGATAACTTGGATGATGATGTACGAGATGGGCTGCCTTGTAGGCGCGTTGACCAGGAGTTGAAACTCCCGAGAGTCTACCACCCGAGCAAGAGTAAGGACCCAGTGGTGTGGCCCACTTGAGCTTTGGATCTGCCTCATTTTTGGGCACATGCTCTAAATGATCTGGCAAAATGAATGGATGGTGGACACCATGCTCTAAATGGATGGCTTTGGATCTACCTCATTTTTGGGCCCATGCTCTAAATGATCTGGCAAAATAGATTGATGGTGTGGATATAACACATACACCATGGTAGGGCCCACAGAACCTTGCCACGTCAACACAATACCTATCCGGTGATGTGTTCTACACCTCAGTCTTGAGTCTTGATAGGCCCCAGCAAACAGGTGGTACAAAATATTGGTTAGAATTTTTATTTTATTTTATTATTATTTTTTTGTATCAATTATCTTGACCATCCATTTTGTAGGCTGTTAGAATAGTTCGATCGCTGTTACTTTTGTATTCAACCAATTTCTACATAAATGATCTTGACCATCCATCTTATAGAGTTTAATCAGATGGTTAAATTAGTTCAATATGTGATTTTTCCAAGCAGTCCACAAAATGCATGATGGGCCTAATGATGTACAGTCCGGATCAAATTGGACCATTCATAGTGTTCTGATGCAACTAGGAGCATTACACTCCACCTATTCTCGTTGTATAAATTAGAGCTGAGGATCTCATTCCCAATTACAGCTGAACGTTAGCAAACCCTAATAATCAATGCACATCCATAAAATTCCAGTGGATGAACCACAACATCGATTAACTGACTTGATATGGTACGGAGTTTGAATAGAACTAGCAATAAGGTCCATAGCTTTGAATAGCAGTTTCAGGAAAGGACTGGTGGAGACTGAAACAGGTATGCTTCATCCTGACCTGTTCTCTTTTGGTCAGGCAACTTGGTTTTACAGAGTCGTGTATCGGAGTACTTTCAACTATGACAAGGTTAACTACTACACTCTTTTTAACTGCCATTATATGGTTCTATACCCTCCCACTCATTTTTCATAATGCTAAAAAACTGCTTTTATTAATGAACAGCAAGGAGCTCAGATAACATTTCTTTCTGCACCTGTATAGCATATCCATGTTCGGTGGCTCTAGTTTGCAGGGAGAACGTCAGCAGACATGTACGGCGACATGCATCCACGCACCTACAATGGTTTGATAGTTAGAATAAGGACTGAACATTTATTGAACAATTTCAATCATAAAAGGAATGAAAAAGATGCAGAACCCAATCAAATTTTTATTGATTTTAAAACATCAACTCATGAATATTGGAAAATCAAGATTAGCGAACATGATAGCAAAATAAGGTGTAGTTCACATTTGGCTATTATATTGCAGTATGTTTTGATTTTTTACTTTCATAGTTGAATAAATTTATAGTCTTGACAGTGGAGAGTTTGTGAAGGATGTTACCCATAGAATTCATGTGGGTGGAAGAAATGGAAATGTACCTCTGGAATTGTACCACTCAAACTGAAAGGGAAATCTTAATAGGACAGCTATAAGACCATCCTTTAGGAGATGATGAGAAATCTTTATATATGAGTTACTATCTATAGGCTATAAAGTGCTCCTTTGTCTACATAAAAAATAAAATATAACTAATTAAGATTTTTTTTAAAAAAAAAACTGCAACAAAATTTAGTAAAACAGAAGAGCTAAGGCTACCAAAAGAGATGATGAGAAATCATCTCAAGCATTACAAAACAAAGAGAACAAAGAAAGGGAACAGAGGAAAATGAAGATTAGTGACCTCCATAGACAAAGGCATTAAAAAGAGACCCTTCTAAATCTTTGGCTTACAAAAGGCCCATGTCACAACTAACCAGGAATTTCCCTCAGTGAATCAATCAAAATTTCCTTTGGATTTCAAAAATTCTGTAATTCCTTTGTTTCCATAAGCACCACACGACCAGTAATGGGAGAAGACGCCAAATGATTGATCCTCTAGCTTTGAATGGACTTCTCCCAGCCCACTAACAGATTTGCAATGGAATCAGAAACGATGCAAGATATTCCAAAATACAAAAGTAGCTCCATACTCACACTAACCACGGAGTAGTGAATGAAGAGATGATCTATCGATCCTCTAGCTGACTTACACGTAGTGAGGATTTCTGTTTTTCATTACAATCCAGGCAAACGTCTAAACTCTAGGCAGAGAGGAGTCCCATGCCACTGCTAGTGAGATTAGGAACCTTCTCAAATCAACATAGAGCGAAGAAATGATCTGACTGACCTCCTAATTAAGATCCCAACACAGATTCATGTTCCAAGCCACTTGCAAGCCAATGCAATCGTTGTGTTCTGAGACTTATACTTCTTTATTAACAGAAAGCATGAAGAAGGATGGGAAGGTGTCAGCCAGAGGAACCTCAGTGACCCACATTTCTAACCAAAATCTTTAGGAAATAGATTTCCATCTTAAGGTGAAGAGTCTGGTTTTACTCAGAATGGAGCTTGCCGAAGGAGCTAATTATTTTCCAATATCAGATCCGAAGCTTCTCGAAGGAACGCTTGGAAACCAGCCTCCTTCAAAAGACCCATTTTTTGATATAAATCCACTTTCCCCCAGAGAGCATTTGATGAGGACATCACTTCACATACACCCTTACGTACATATCAGAGAAGGCGGGCTATACTGATTTCCCTGTGGCTAGGCGAGTATCTGTGATCGTGCTGAAGACCTCATGTGTATGTGCAAGCATCTAGAAGACCCCACACTGGGAAGATGCACACGGTCTACTTTATGAAGTGATCCAAACCGTTGGATCGAAGGGACATGACGATCGGGCTGTTAGATCACATGATCGGGCCATTGATCGTGAATTGTCCACACTAGTTTTCTTATATTTTATTAGCACTATAGGAATTAGTTTTGTTTATGTTATGTTTGGACATCATTATGAGTGTTTTAGTTGATTTTAGTTAGACTAAGGCTATTTTCGTCAAAATTTATAAAACATTGTGTTAA
The DNA here is from genome assembly GCA_021015155.1 of Magnolia officinalis. NCBI lineage: Eukaryota > Viridiplantae > Streptophyta > Magnoliopsida > Magnoliales > Magnoliaceae > Magnolia > Magnolia officinalis. The sequence goes on from JAJHSJ010000007.1 coordinate 86,215,846, forward strand.
TTGTAAATTTTCAACTTTCTTAAAGTTATAAAAAGAGGGTGGGCGTGTGACCCTCTCCCTCATTAGGTTTTGTGATTTATTATTTTATTTTTTTAAAGAAAGAGAAAAGGTTCTGCTTTCTTCTTCTTCTATCTTCATGCGATTTGAAGACATTTCCATGCGTTTTGGAAGGGAGATTGTTGCGAGGCTAATCTTCATCAACGGAGGTGTTAGGTCTCCATCTATCCCCACACCACCATCTCTTTCCCCCTCCATCAAGGTATTGTCTTCAAGTTCTTCGATTCTCACAACCTAAGCCTTCGTCTTCTCCTAAACCCCTTTCTTCCATTCCCGAAACCCTAACCCTAAATCTAAAATCCCTAACTTTCTTACTTTCTCAAATTACCCAAACCCTAATTCTTACCCTATGTTGTATTAGGTTTTCTACTTTGAAATAGACTATACCCTAACCCTATGTTGTGTTGGTAACTTAGGCTAGGATTATGCATGATGTTCTTTTGGTTTTCCTGGGATTTGTGATGATTATGACAATGCTTACGTTTTTTTTTTGTTAATTGTCTTACTTCTACTACTTGATCTCACATGTTCTTTGGTTCATGCATCAGTCCTGCACTAGCATTTGGGCACAACAAGGCCCAATTCTTTTCTCTAATCTTTCCCAGCTCTAAACCTCCCTCAGAATCTTGAACATCTTCCCAATTCACAAGATGGAACTTATACTATTCAACGTTTCATTCCCTACAGAAAATCTCTTTGCAATTTCTCAAAATTTTAGCAACCTTTATAGCCATCTTGAGAGAGGAAGTACACTGGAAGATTACCAAGAGCAAACTTAATCATAGTAATTCTCCCAAAAAACACCAGTACAATTTTTTCCAATCTGACAGTCTTCTTCCAATGCTTTCAATTGTGGGGTCCAAGGAGCAGAATATTTGACACCAAAGGAAAGGCCAATATATTTCACTGGAATAGTGCTGAACCACATCCATACTACATGAGATAGAACATTAACATCATTCGCCTCGTATCCTGCCATGATGCTCCTTTTCCCATTCACCCTAAAACTAGAAATCCCTTTGAAACACCTGACAATACCTTTGGCTTTGAGGTATCGAATCTGCTCAAGGGAGGCATCACATGGAATTAGCATGTCAATAGCAATTGACGATGGGCTATCGAAAAATCAAGAGAGTGAATGTGAAAACCCTTTATCAAGCTAATATCCATCCCTGTCACCATAAGCATACCCAGACTTTCCACCAAAACAGGGGAAAAAAGAGGGGAAAAGGGATCACCATGACCCCTGGAGCAAGCAAAGAAGCCAAAAGGAGAGTTGTTAATCAAAATTGAGAAGGATGCCAAAGATACACATCCCCTTATCCACCTGATCCACCTTTCTCCAAAACCCATTTGCTGGAGGGAGTAAAAAGGAAACCCCATTCAATGTGATTGAAGGCCTTCTCCATGTCAATTCTGCATACAATGTCTGCTTCTCCCTTTTTTGTTTCTAGAAACAATACATTCATTAGCTACAAGAATTCCACACAACATCTGTCTGTCTTTAATCATCCCCCACCAGTTAGCATGGAATTCTTGAACTAGCATCGGGACCGCAGATTGAACTGCACGCAAGTAATGATCCTGCCAGTCCGGAGGAATAAGAAATCTATCAAATTTACGCACCACTGAGACTTGTTGTTTCTTAGACCACGAGTGCCAAGTGCCTAAAGGAGGGAAATCCAACAAATTGTTACTAGAAATGAGCATCAAGAATTTCTGCATTGGAAATGTAATCTTGCTTCGGCCTTGTAACACTGTTGTCCAAAATGGCATGGTAATTTATAGTAGGAATTTGGGTACCTAAATGCCAGCTTCCATACAGAGAAAAGGTTGAAAGAAAAAATGGTTCTGTAGCTTAACAACGCCCATAGGACATGATGCACATGATACAAAGGTCTTAACTAACCAAAAAGATATCCGAGTAAATAACAGTTAAGAAATGACAAAAACAATTAGATCCAAAACAATTGAGGAAAAATCATGTATATTCTCTCAGGATACATACATATGTACGTACATTCATACATACATACATACATGCAATAACCACAGATCAAATAAGCTACAATACTTTAGTTAGAAAGATGGAAGTGTCATTAAGGTTTATCAAAATAAAAGATCATGAAACCACAGAAACAGAGAGTTGTTAGAGGGGAGAATTACCTGCAAGAGACAAGCGGGGATATCAATGAACCCTTGCAAAAGCATATCTACATTTTCCAGATTGCAGCGTGGAACAGGTGTGATGACATAGAGTAGATCTTTTGAAATGTTTACACCCCTAACAAGACCTGGTTGAAAAAGACATGGAGTAGAAGCAGCACATAAGATTCCGAAGTGACACCATTCTTGACAAAGCAATCTCTGGCTTTATAGCGCATGACCAAACAATCTCAAAGATACATTCCAAAAAGATATTTAATTGAAATAATAGGATTAGTATGGATATGAGGGTTGAATGATCTATTGGACACCAGAAATCTAGCAAAGCCTCTTTAATTGGTGCAGAGTTAATTGGAAAAACTGAGCAAAACAAACAAATGCGTCAAATGACACTACATGGAATAATTGACTGAAATATAGTGGAGTTTCACAATCAAAGTTTTCAGCACACTATTACTTTCAACAGCCCATGACTGGCAACTCTTTCAAACAGAATTGTCAGCTCATGAATTAGTTAAGAAAATCTTTTGGCTATTAAGTTATGGGCTAAGGCTGATTTCAGGTTCAGGGGTATCCCATTTCGCTATTCGATTCTAGTTGGGAGGATGTGCTGTTGTGCAGTTTGATGCAATCAATTCCCAGGTTGTTCCTCCACTGATTCTGTCAAGCTCGATTTCAATGGGCGTTCTGTTGGGAACCCAGGGACTTTGGTTATAGGTGGCGTTGTGCATGGCTGTATGGTTTGATGCTTGCTGAGTTTTCACGTCTGCTAGGCATTCAGGATTCTAGCCATGCAGAGGCAGCTGTTTTACTGCAGGCGGTCAAGACTGTTTGTTCTGCCAATCTTCTTCCAGCCATCATTGAAGGGAATTCAAGCAGCACCATCTCTTGCGCTGGGTCGGGTACGTTTCTTTGGAGATTAGCTGATTTGATAGAAGTCAGGGAACTTATTCGCTGGCAAGCCAATCTCTTTTGCATGCTAAAGTTTCCCACAAGCCGTGAGGCTAACTCCATGGCGGATGACTTAGCCAAGGGTGGTGTGGTGAGAACTCTGCTCTGTTCTTGACAGGAGGAGCCAGTGAAGCTAGTAACTTCAGTTTTGTTTCTCCAGGATGTTTGTACTTCCCTGCTCTTAGGCCAATTGGTCTTCTTGGTTTCATTTGTTCTTCTCTGAGTTTGATTCGTTTCTTGTTCTTCTTGTTCTTCTTTTTTTTTTTTTTTTTAATTATTACTGAAATTCATTTTGACCGATCAAAAAAAAAAGGAAGAAAAAGAAAAGAAAAGAAAAGAAAAACAGAAACTGAATAATATGATGTTGTAGCTAAGAATGGAAGCAAAGTAATATGGAATCTTAGGAACCTTGGCTGATGAAAAAAGCTTTTCAAACAAGTAATGTGGCATCTTTAAATATTAGCATCAATAAAGAATATTAGCATTACCATTATATATATAATACAAAAGGAACAATAACATCATAACACAGCTTTGTGAGCCACATAGTTGTAAGTAACTTGATGATTTCACTACCAAAATGCATAGCTTCCAAAGAGAAATATGAATAATATGAAAGCTATCCAAACATGATAGTACTGAAAATGTTTATATATGTGAGAATAAAACCTACCAAGTCCAATACACCAAGGTGCACAAGATTCAGATTCTGTAGGCTTTCTAGAACTAACTGCCAGACCGACAATTGTTGCATTCAAACTGTGGAAGATTTCACTGCTCGGAACCTAATGAAATGTTAAAAACACATTAGCACAACATGTAAGTACCAAACTGGTACACATTTATAGACAAAAACATGAATGACTACTGCTTTATATGTTAGTCATATGTTTAATCAGAGTTGTAGTGACATCTTATAATTTTTCCTGCAAGAAACCTAAACTAATTCTACCTTTGATAAAGGGTCCAAGAAATTCCTATGTTGCATTCATATCATGATTTCATCAAGTAATGAAGACAAAGGAATGCAAAAAGATGGATACAAAATCATAGATGTAAACAAAAGCCAATAAAACTACATATAGAAATTCTGTGATACCAGCACCGAACCTGGCAATGGAGATGCATGACTTTTGTCTTTGAGATAGGAACTTCATAAGGAGGATGAGAAGCCAAGGCATCAGCAAGCTCCTTGTTCGTTGTGATATTCATGTCACTCGGAAAACATTGCCTGAAGTAACCAATAATTCGAGCATCCCGTAGAAGGCGTCCATCCTTGCGTATCAACATCCTACAATGTAAGCAAATTAAGAGAATATAAGAGGAAGAAACAATCACTTTAGCAAGGAAATTATGTCACCGACACTAGGCATGTAACTATGAAACATCCATATAAATACAGCAATCACCAAAGGGACAGCAATTACTCTGCATTTGCCAAGATCTAGGACATGGATGTGGATATATGCATCCCATCCATAACATTCTATTTGTATTATTTTAGTCACTTTTGATTTTCTTTTAAACATTGAAAATATTATTAATAAAAGGCTGAAGCCACCATATACAACTATACAACACAGAACTACAAAAACTGCCAACAATCCGGGAAATGATCCGAAAAATTTACAGCCCTAGCCCATTCCATAACATGCAGTTTTGCCCTTTTAAACACAACTGAGACTGACCCCTTTTGATTACCAAAGCACCGATCATTCCTTTCTAAGCACGAAGCCCACATTCCAGCTAGCGAACTTAACCACCAAACTCTCCTTCTTGATCTTCCTGATCCCCTCCCCCATTCCATGCCAGGAAAAAAAATGTCAATTGAACTCAGCATCATCCATAATACCCCAAAGAGTCAGAACTTCTCCCACACTTCTCTTGCGAAAGAGCAATGGACGAAGAGATGGTCCACCATTTCCACAGCATGAAAGGGTGACTTTTGACATTAAACAATATAAAGCATTTTTATTTATTTTTTTCAATTTTCAGATTATGCTAAATAAAGTTACCATTAATCAGCAGCAGCAACAGCAGCTAACCCTTACCCCAATTAATTAGGGTCGGCTACATGAATCCTGCTCCACCATTCCACTCTATCAAGGGCCATAGCTTCAATTAGACCATAGGTCAAGAAATCTTTTCTCACTAACAACATCCATATCCTTTTGGGGCTTCCCCTTGCCCTTTTAGAGCCTTCGACTTGTACCAACTCACTCCTAACTGGTGCGGTTCTTGGCCTCTGTTGCACATGACCAAACCATCTAAGTCTACTTTCCCTCATCTTATTACTTATTGGTGCTACTCCTATGTTCCTGTAAATGCATTCATTTCAAATTCTATCCTTCCTCGTCTTGCTACTCATCCATCTCAAAATCCTCATTTTAGCTACAAATCCTATAAACATGTTGTTCCTTAACTGCCTAACATCATGTCCCATAAAGCATGGCTGGTCTTATAGCTGTCCTATAAAATTTCCCTTTCGGTTTGAGTGGTATATAGAGATCACTTAAAAACAAAGGTATTCAACAACGCTAATAGTGGTTGCAATAGCTAGCCTTATGGTTGTTACAACTAGTGTTTTAAATATTGATGATATTGGCCAATATATCCCATGGTATATCTTGTATCCCACCTGTGTGATACGAAACTCGCAAGTAGTGTGATATATCTCAAATGTTCGATCTGGTGAGTAGTTTCGATTTCGATTCTTTTTTTTTTTTTTTCTGTAAATCATGTTAAATCAGTGTCAAATTGTTACAAATCCATGGTTTTTCATGTTTTGAATGAAAAAACATAGATTGTGAGCTTCAACTTCGAGATTTGGAGGAGATGGGCCAAGTTGTAGAAAATTGAAAAAAAAAACCAAAATTTCCCACTTTCTAGCAAATCGGTTGCAATCCTTGTGTCCAAACATAAAATCAAACATGTATGTAACCTAATCTAGTGATTCTTCTTTTGCTTTTGAATGTATTACTTGTGTTTCCACACATCTTCTTACATTTATAAATTATATGAATAAACTTTGAATATACTTGCATCAATTCAGTTAGATGACACATACATTAGGACCCCATACAAAAAAAAACTTTTATATGCACTTGTTTTTTGTAATGTTTTAATTTATAAGTGTGTGTTGATGTCTTTTTTAACAATCACTGAAATTTCATTGAAAAAATCGATCAATTTCCCCATGTTTCCAACAACAGCGATACATAACGCGATACAACCGATATATCCCACGCGATAACCGATATGTAGAGTATCCCAAAGGTGCGATACATAACGCGATACCGATATTTCGAACACTGGTTACGACACAACCCATCATGGCTGTTACAACCCAACAATGATCAAAATGTTGTTGTTGTTGTTTTTTTTTTTTTTTTTTTTTTTTCAGAAGAAGAAAATGTATCAGCCCCGTATTGGACCATTACCGGCTCATATTGGTCCATCACAGCCCCATAACAGCCGTTAAGGCTGTTAGGGCCATTACGGGCCAATTTTTATAGAATAGTTGCTACAAACCCATATTGCATAATGCTGTTGACATTACATAACACAGCCGTTTTAAATACCATGCAGAAAAATCTAGAGTCACATCTCCATTTCTTCCACCCATCTTGAATTCTAAGGGCAACATCCTTCTCAATCTCTCCACTCTCATGAATTATTGACCCAAGGTATCAAAAGTGGTCATTTTGGGAAACTTACTCGTTGGCAATCTAACCAATTCCTCATTTTCATTCCCATTGATACTAAAATTGCACTTCATATACTCTTAGTCTGACTAATTTTAAATCCTTTAGATTCTAAGAGGTCATTTAGCACCCCTAAAAAATATTAGATTTTGGGAAGTTGGGATATGAGATCCAGGATTTGCAAAAGTGGGGTCATTTGGCATCCGTGAAAATCCTAGATTTCAATTCTAAGGTGGTTCAAAATCTAGGATATTCAACCTTTCTCGAAACGAAGGGGACTCTTAGCTTGCAAAATACAGGTTTTTAGTGTGATCTCCAACTGCTATAACTACCATCTCTTCCATTCTTGAGGTATTCACATACATTCATACTATTGAATCTTTTCATTTGCATTCAAACCATGACGATGTGATGCTACAAAAATCAAGCCTATATAATAATTATGTGCATGTGCCACACAGTAGAAAGAAAAAATTGACAGTCATTCAAAAAGAA